>MU386625.1:0-1200000 GCA_022496965.1 Annulohypoxylon nitens
ATTATTATAATTTAATTTATTTTTTTTAATTATTATTTATTAAATTTTTAACTTATTAAAATTATAATAATTAATTATTAATTAATTAAAATTATAAATTAAAAAATAAAAAAAATATAAAATATAATTATTTTTATTATTTTTATAAAATATTAATAATATTTACTTTTATATTATATATTTATTAAAGTTTAAAAAAAAAATTTTTAATTTAATTTTATAATATTATATGTTATTTAATTATAAAAAGTTTTTATTACTATTTAATTTTTAATTAATTTTAGTTTTTTTTTATGTAAAATTTTAAATAAAATTTTTATAATATATTTAATATTTAAATTTTATAAAAATGTTAAACATAGTTTTAATTAAAAATAAAAAGTGTTAAAAAAAATTAAAATAATATATAAACAAATGTGTAATAATTATAATAAAAAAAATGATAATTTATAAATAAAATGAAAAATATTAATACGACCCGCGCGGTTATATATATAAAAATAAAATTATAACATAAAATAAAATTAATAAAGTATTTAAATTTATATTTAATATTTAAAAAGAAAAATTAATCATTATTTTAAATGTAAAAAATAATTTAAAAATTAACCGAAAAATAAATTCGAAATATAATTTTCGCGTTTTAATTTATAATATCGTAATAATTTTAATAAAATTAATTATTATTTTAAATTTTTATTTTTTCTTTTAAAAAATGTTTTAATAATATATATAAATTTTATTTAATTATATTATATATAATATAAAATATAATTTAATTTAATTTTATAATAATATAAATATAATTAATAAAATATTTTTTTAAATATAAATATATGTTTAATAAATAAATAAAACATATATAAAAAATAAAAAAACATTTTTTTAATGTTTAAAAAAAAATAAACATTTTTATATATTATTACGTGTTTTTTTAAATTTAATTTTTAAAAATATATTTAAATTTAATTTAAATAATTTATTTATAATTATATATATATTATTAAAAATAATTTAATATTAAATTTTATATTAATTAAAAGTTTTAACTTTTAATAATTAATTAATATATATATTATTTTATAAAATAAAAAATATATTAATATATTATAATATAAAATTATAACGTGTGTATATATTTTAAAATTTTAATAATTTTATTTATATAATATTTATAACGTTATAATATTTTATATTTAAAATAAAATTAAATTTAAATAATTAATATTATATTATATAATATTTAAATTTAAAAAAAAATTTATAATAAATTATAAAACGCGGTAAAAATTTTAAATAATATAAAATATTATATATAAATTACACGTATTAATTTTTTTTAAAAAAAACAATTTTATTATTACCACGGTTATATTAATTACGTAAGTTATATTTAAAAATACGACCCGTTATAATATTTTAATTTTAATTAATATATAATTTATATAATTTATATTAATTAAATTAATTAAATAAAAGTTTTTTAAATATATAAATTTTATTTTTTTATTATATTTATATAAATAATTATTTTAATATAAATTAATAAAATAAAATATTAAAATAAAAATTTAAATTTTTTTTAAATATAAATTAATTTTTATATTTATTATTTAATTAATTAAAAAAATATTTATTATAAACATTTGTTATTAAATATTATAACTTTAATAGTTTTTAATGGGCTTAATTTATTAAATACCTTATAATTATAACGCACTTTTATTAAAAATAAATTAAGAAGTTAAAATGTGACCGGATGGCGGGTTTATTTATTATCGTCTAAGGTATTATTATCTGGGCTGTGCCACCCTTGGCCACGTGCTGTCTACCCATTTTCGACCAAAGACATCACTCATGATATACATTTATGGGGCTGTGATGGGTCGTCCCCTTAGGCAGAGGCTCTTGGTGCCTGCACGGTATTCAATCCCAGCAGTGGCCATGTCAAATCTGGGCCTGAATTATAACCGCCTATAGATGGATATTAATAAATGCTGAAAAATTTTTAACTAGTCGAAAAACCCGCTAAAGACGGGATGGAAGAGAGGTGGCAAGTTTGATACGGCGTAGGAAAGACAGTGCCACTCCGGAACAACTTTAAAATAGACCTCAGGATTTATAACAAACAGGTAGGAATAGCCTCGCTTCACCAAGTAGTAGCCGATGGAAACCTTTCCTATCATTAGGGCTGACTGGGACGAACTGATTGGCTATAGCGATGTCGAGAGAGTCGATGTGACTACCTAGTAGGTTAGATGGTTTGTGAAGTGAGCTGGTTAACTGTGGACATAATTCCTAAATATAGGTAGTCATCGAGATAGAAATATCAGAGAACATCAATTTCTATTCTATGACTCTTAAATGCTCCAGTATAAAGCTAGCAACATCCCAAGCTTAGGTAGTTGTCAATCCAGAACACAGTCACATCGCAAACATACAAACCTCAACATTACCTAGAGCTACGAATAGTTACAGACTTACCTACCTACCTATTACGGTCTTACCTAACTTCCAATTCTAAATCTCCAAAACTGTCCAATATGATGTTCCCTTCTGTAACCAAGGTTATGCTCCTCCTCGCTCCTCTTGCCTTACTCGGAGCTGCTACTCCCATCGACTCCAATGGTATGGACCGTGGTGATGGTGTCTACGTCCACAACGATGCTGGAGAACTCATCGAGTTCATTCCGCTGGCAGAGATCCAATCTCGGGACTATCCCGAGGTCAACACGACTGACCCTGACGCCATTACTTTGGAGCCACGCAAGTTTGCCTGGGACACAAAGTGCTTCTCTGCTAAGTTCGACAAGAACGACAAGAGAGTCGGTCTCTCAGATTTAGGAGATATCATGGACCGCTATGGAAGCTTGAGGGCAAGATCTATGGTCTCTGTCCAATACGTAAGTTTATCTCCTTAGATCCGTATTAGAAGCATTAGCTTCGAAAACGGGGTTAGACAACGAATACCATGATGTTAACGACTTTCTACTCTAGTATTCTGCAATCGTCTACGCGTGCAACTATAGCAAGGTGTCTATCAACGTGGACCGTGGCACCTCTGGTAAAGTCAACGCAGGTCTTGACCAGTCTTGCAAGGACAATGTTGCTGCTCGTGGCGACTACAGATGTAAGCTCCTTCTATTCTCGATTCCTGTGGCATCTTAGGACCACGGAGCTAATATATTTATTCCAAATAGCTGGTATCAGCTATGGTCGTACTGCGAAGGGAAAGCCGTTCTGTAACTAAGGCAGCAGCTTCGATTTTCTGCATCCAATATTTGTGTATACAGGATTCGTGATTAAGTGTTGGATATAGTCTATATTTCATACTTCATACCCAAGGACGGGTGATGATAGAGGAAGGATCGGAAATTGCGAACATATTTCTTACTTTGATAGATCTTTCGTTAAATATACTTTTTATCTCGTTCGTCGGAGGGCGATACCTATAGTCGCTATCATGAAATACAGTCTAGACGATGTTTTTGAGCTGCCTTACCTAGTATTCAACAATAGTGATTTGGTGGGCCGTGCATTATATCTAGAAGAAACGAGGGATAAGACGATGTTGTATTTCTTTAAAACAAGATCTAGAATAGCTTCTTTAAGAATTACACTAATGTGTAGCTCCTATAGTGCGGTACTACGGTACGCACTTTCCCTGCATGTACCCCATCTTCTATCGTCCAGGTTATTATATACCATACCTAGTTACCTAGTATGTGCATACATTGTCAATGAGCGGGTCTTTACTCCACTAGCAATTACCTACCTAGGTAGGTAGAGCTATTATTTGATATTTCAACTTAAGAAAGTACTTTTATTTTATTTACTTACCTACCTATATTTTAACAAAAGTCACATCAACATCCATTTTATGACTTCACACGCGTTATCTATAGCTAAATACCTATCCATTCAATTCACTAGTGGTACATACTAGGTAATGGCTCACAAACATTTACCATCTCTAAGAGGTGTACATCCATACTTGACGTACATACGTACCGATTACATACATGTATG
This sequence comes from Annulohypoxylon nitens, assembly GCA_022496965.1. Classification (NCBI taxonomy): domain Eukaryota; kingdom Fungi; phylum Ascomycota; class Sordariomycetes; order Xylariales; family Hypoxylaceae; genus Annulohypoxylon; species Annulohypoxylon nitens. Next base: position 4,030 of record MU386625.1, read on the forward strand.
CACTTACCTAACAAGTCGCCCAGCGACGCGTCTCGTTGTCTTTAAACCTTCAAGTGTATGGTAAGTACAGACTACATGACACTACATGACACTACATGTGAATGGTGCGCGTCTACTTACATCCGTGATGCCCATATTAATGTACCTAATTTTGATCGGGTAAGTATCTAGGTACCTAGATACATATTGAATCAGCGACATCACCTGGCATTTGATCGAGAGCTCGGACCAGTACTGAGTCCAGTGCTTGATGTCTCTATTATTGCTAGGTACCTAGTATCTATAGAAGTACCTACACACGTATGTATGTAACTACGAGGTATATGTACGTACCTGCATACCTGGGAAATGTGAACCTTGCACCCGCGCTGCTGCGACCGTCTCAACCTTCCGTAATTGTTTCTTCTGCTCAATCTCAATCTTCTTCATCTATTTTACTACAAACTGCAAAGTGAACAACCCAGATTTGTCACGAATTAAAACAAAACACCAGAACACAACCCACCCCAGCTATCTTTATATCTAAACCAAGATCAAGAATCAGCTCAGCTCTACCTCATTTTCATTTCTTGATTCTTGAAAGGTCGCCTTCTTTCACCCTAGTCGCGTCGCGCGTCTCTCGACATGTCCGACTATACTTCTCTGAAGGTTCCCGAGCTCAAGAAGCTTCTTCTGGAGCAGCGTCTTCCCATCAGCGGCAATAAGGCCGATCTAATCGCGCGCCTCCAAGAGCATGATAAATCCAAAGGTAATGACTGCTCATTATTCCCTAGCTCTCTCTGTCTCTGCACTATACTAATAATACATAGCCGAGCCTGCTCGCGAGAATGAAGACGAGATCGACTACAGTGATGACGATGTCCCCGCCACCACTAAGCCTACGGAACCCACGAAACCCGTTGAGCCTATCCCGGCCTCGACTGAAGAGAAGCCTGTGGACTCAAGTACTGGTGTAGAACCGACCAAGGACCTGGCCGAGCCTTCTGCAACAGCAAATAAGGCCGCCGAGACCGAACCCAAATCCAACGAGCCAGACAAGGTCGACTTCTCTGCACATCTACCTGCCTCAGACGCTGACGTAGAGGCGCGCAAGCGTGCTGAGCGGGCTAAGCGATTTGGTATTGAAACCGAAGACGACGAAAAGAAGAACGCGCGTGCCGAACGCTTTGGCGTAGATCAGTCCTCCTTGACTAAGGGACTAGATTCTGCCTTACCTGAGAAGCGAGCACCAAAACGGGGTCGGGAAGGAGGCAATGCCGAGGGCGAGCGAGGTGCAAAGCGCCAAAACCCTGGAGGCCGACATCGAGTCAAGGGCCGCTTCCGTGGAAGACAAAGCGGCCCTCACAGAAAGGAGGGCAACTCTGCGGGTTCAAAGGGAAGGTCTGGTATCCTAAGCGATCCGGCCGAGAAGACCAAGGCGGAAGCGCGCGCAAAACGATTCAACGGTGGTTCCTGAATGGGGTTGGCACAGACTGGACTAGCATATCTTGTCGAACCCAAGCGAACTGAGGCCGAGAACATGGATCGGACAATCGATATAGGCTGATGTTCATATGCATCCCGGCGCCTCCTGTATTCTAGTTCGTCCATTCTAATAGTCCATGACCCATGATGGCCTGGTCATATTCTTCGTACTCTGGACTGATAGCTGGTCTCATCACGATTGATTACTGTGATTAGCTAGGAATTCGAATAAAGCAATCATCGTGAACGAATACTACCAAACTACAAACTACGGCAGGGGTGATCTGTCGACGTGGTCACGTTGTATTTGTGTAAAGAGCAATGTTTTGCCCCCGGACATACATAGTTTAGTTTCCGAAGGCCTTTTCGAAGTGATTAGAATTAGATAGTGGACTAAAGCATCCTCCGCCAAACCAATCGAGCATAGCAGTACGTAGTAGCGTTGACCTTCCTGGAAGCTTTCGATGTGAGTATATGTACTAGTCTACTATATATATACATCTATAACAAACCGTGCGCCCATATTCGGCTACATAGCCTACCACATCACCCACAGGCTTAGGTAGCCAAGCTCAACGGTCATGTGGTCGTGTTCCCTTGAGGATTTTGCGAATCGTATGAAGAGTTTACTCACGTGTATACAGGATGGCAAGTGAGTGGAGATGAGGCACCTTCAACACATCCAACGCAGTATTCACATATTTGCGGATCCCGCTACATCAGCGTATGAAAACTGCCGCCTTATTGTCAAAGAGTGAAGTACTCCCGAGTTTATCCATCTCTTTGTACGAATCGAATCGAGCTTAGGACAATAATTTCGAGTGGGAAGCAAGTTGATTTAAATTGAATGCGGCTGCAAACATCGACGGCTGCTTTGTCTATTATTCAAATTAGCTCCGTAACCGACATCTTGATCACTCTACACCATTCATGTGTATATCACCTGATACTAAATATATCTTAAAACAATTCCATTGAAACAGGCAAAACCTAGTTATACTTGTATGGTTCTAATTAAAACGGAGAACTAAAGGCACGAGGAGACGTCAAAAGTTATTGCTAAAATTTTATGCTGCACGCGACGATCCGACGACAGACCAGACCCATTCGTAAGCTTGTTTAACTACCTGCATAATAGCTTCGCCATGGCCAATGATCCCTATGCCAATTTTCACTTTGAGGACAAATACAACTGGGTTTTGAATGGCTTGCCTGATTACCGAGATCCTCCTCCTCCTAGAAGTGGAAAAACCTTTGTTGAGTATTTTAAAGATAAAATTAGGCACCACTTTGGCAATACCTGGCTTACTAGGTACCCGGACGAGGAATATTTATTATGCATGTTAATCCATTGGGTCAAAAGAGGCATCGAAACCAAACAGCGTGAATTTCTCAATTACGCTACTAGGGATGGTAACTGGGTCCCGTCTATGAACCGTGGCCATGTCAATTGGATTGGGGCCATGCGTAATAGATTGAACAAGCATGTTCACGGGAGGTCGATGATCGAAGATCTCATGTGGATTGAACCAGATCGAGAAGGTATTATTATGCAGGATATAGGAGGGCCGCACAAGTTCACCTCTTACAAAGATTTTCATGAACCACATTTTGAACTCACCTATGGCTTGCGAGTCGCTGAAGCTAGAGCAATTGGTATGCGCAAAGTACCCTTCTCCCCTCCCATAACACGTCCAGGAAACTAACAAGATATAGTGTACTGGGCGCAACAGGCTGGAAACCCACAAACGGCTGACATATTCAGGTGGGCATACTGGTTCATACACAACTACCGTTCGTATAGATACTTTCTACTCGAAAGTGCCATCAAGGGCAGGATTTTCACTGAGACTAGTATCAAGACTCACTGGAGAAACTCAGGGGGTGCACGGATAGACCTTCTTTATGATAATGTTCTTAATGAAATCTTCATACTCATGAATGTAATACGGCGGCGACGACGCCGCTATAGGACGACACCAGCCGAGCTATTGCCATTACGATTCAGGTATTGGGAGTTTGTTGCTAATGTCAGGGGATGGCAGTGGGCAATGGTACCAGAACAGCTTTGGGAGTCGGTACGAAGAGCTGTGCCAAGCCAACTTGGTACATTATCGTATCCAGGTGATCTACCAAACGACATTGAGTTTGACCAGGCCAAAGAACTCCCACAGGTGCCTAATTTGCAATTGCATACTGGACCACCAGATGTTGGCGGCCCTAGGACACCCCCTGGCGTGCATGACACTCGATTTTCAAATTTCAATCAGGATATTACCCTACTTGATTATGGGTATAGTGACCAGAGCCCGCGGGTGGTGCTCACTCAAGAGCAGAAGCAAACCCTTTCCGAGCAAAACCCTGCGGGTACAGTTCCAACATGGTATAACAAGCATATCAAGACTCCTAAGGCCGGCGGTGGGACCGCTCGGACCGCTCAAGCCATACGAGTCTCAGACGATTTGCTACTTTCCGAGGACGACTCAGATCCCGAGCCAACACCACTTGCCGACTTGTATAGAAACGTTATCAACGACTCCGATCGTCGACCTAGGCAGGTTCCCTCCGTAGCTCGGCCGCTGGCCGGATTATCATCCGGAGACTCCCTGAAGCGAAAGGCCAGGGAGGACCCCTACAACGCCCCCGACTTGAAGAAGAGACGGAGACTCGTAGGATAGGGGATTCTTCGAGATCATGGCGGGGATATCATGAAGCGCTCAATGCCGGTTCATGGTTCAGGAAGGGTTTTTTTTTGTTTTTCTGTTTGCTTGCCTTCTTCTTAGAGTTGACTTATAGGAGGCTAAAAAGGAGTAAGGGGGTTTGGTGTCTTGCAATATGCTGTTGTACATCGTAGTCTGATAGCTACCTACACACTAATTGCGAGCCTCCAGTGTATTATAGTATGTTGGATATACCTGTATTTTCTTTTCCAATGTTGATGATAATTTCGAATCATTTGAATCCATTAAGAGCATCTTCGGGCATCTTTCATTTCTTTGCAATGACTTGTGTCGATTTTCGTCTACCGTTACTAAATTTGGAAAGTGGAAATGCTATGGCTGGCTAAATTTTTATGGATCGTCAGACCTAATATCTTGAACACAACGTATATAGAATGTAAAGTGCGCGGGAAACATACTCAGGCACAAACCCCGGGCTGTACAACGAGAATTAACCCACCTACGCGTCTAAGTAGGTATTCTGGAGGTAGACAATAACAGCCTTTTTCCGAACTCGCGATGCCCGTCGATTTTGAGAAGCAGAGCTACTGGCGCGAACGCTTCAAATCGGAGATGGCCTACGAGTGGCTGACGTCGTCGGAGTCTTTCATGGCCATCGTAGCGCCGCACCTATCCGGTCGCGGGACGCAGGCCAGGATCCTCCAGTTGGGCTCCGGCACAAGCGACCTGCAAAACCATCTCCGCGGGAGCGGATACCTGGACGTGACTAACGTCGACTACGAGCCGCTGGCTATCGAGCGCGGACGCCGGCTGGAGGAGGTCGCGTTTGGCGAGGCCAAACTCACCTACGTCGTCGCCGACGTCACGCAGCTCGACAGCGACTTGCCGCCGCGCCGGACCTTCGACGTCGTCCTCGACAAGAGCACCGCCGACGCCGTCTCCTGCGGCGGCGTGGCCACCCTCCTGCGCATGGCCTCCGGTGTCAGGAGACGCCTCGCCGAGGGCGGTATCTGGATCTCGCTCAGCTACTCTTCGAACCGGTTTGACATCGAGGGCCTGCCGTTCGACGTTGAGGTTATAGCTCGAATTTTGACTCCGAAGTTGAAAGATAGCGACCCGGATGTTTATCACTACTACTATCTTCTTCGACCTAAATGATCGAGAGGTGACTTTGGTTTGACCTGCTTAGGTATTTATAAGTCACGGCTAGTATCATCTATGATTGACATGAATGATGCGTCGAGAGCTCTATGGGAGCGTTATGAGGAACATTAGTCGGAATCATAGGGGGAGTTATTAAATTACTTGGGTGCTTGGGCAGTGACACTATGGGGAAACAACCTTGGAACCATAATACGGGTGACGGGTGCTACGGGCGCTAAAAGATCTTCAGGGCTAGCCTAAGGTTATGCCCAGGACTTTTCCAGGCACCTTGTTTTAGCTGTTTTAGTTGTGCAGCTATGCGTCACCTTTACCCCACTATAATCGCTGAAAGCCGGGGTTCTGGTGGTGTAAAATATCGTAGCGCGGAAGGCGATGACCTCATATTACCGCTGATTTAACGCTCGAACGTGCCTGACATCCAATGCATCTTTTCGCTTCTTACATGGTGATGCAAGTGCAATCATGCCCAGCTATTTCCTCGTCCTTTGTGTATGGTTGTGTTACTTGCTAGCATCATTGGGTCTTGTTAGGTCTTGCTAGGTCTCACAATTACAACTTTTCTTCTGTATCTCCCTATGTAATAGCAAGAATAATAATGTCAATTCATATTCTTCAATAATCACCATTCCTTGTCCACATAGTATTTATCTATACTTCCCTCATGGGGTAGAATGCCATTATTTGAGATTTGCTTACCTTGCAGGACTCGTCAAATGCCTATTGGCTGAAACAATATGGCAAACCAGGCCGACTTCGATCAGGACACGGTCGGAAGAGAGTATGGGAAACCTCATAACGCCAAACACCCGATACCTACGATACAAGGATACAGACAACACAGAAGAGAGCTCGCTGGCCAACTAGAGGGCGAGGAGCAAGCCCAAAGAGGACCAGAAGACGTTTCGAAACCTAGACGAGCTCTCGAGTCTGCCAAAGCGGTGTTTAAAGGCGAAGATATTCTAAAGACCCGACACGATCCGTACCCTTCCGTGAACCGCAACTATGCCAACAATCCACAATATAATTCCGAGGAAGGCGGGGCTAGCCAGAGCGAAGGATCTATAACGGAGAACACAGAGAATGGAGAGCAAGATGAACCCAACACACGGCAAGCAAATGACAGTAAAAAGAAGGGCGAAGAACAGAAATCGGCAACAGAGGCCGTCGCAAGCGCTGTCGATCCGAAAGAGAAACGGAAGGCAATGAAGAAGACTAAAAGGCACGGGGAAGGGCGCGAAGTTACAGATCCAGTCACCCACCTCCCAATTATTATACACGATCAGACAGATAAAGATCTCAACTCGGCACCTCAGAACCTACCCGAACCGGGTCTCCATCACCACACTGCTACTGGGCCGCAAGGCGCATCTAAGTCAGATGTAGAGTTAAGACTAGAACGAGAGAAACTGCAAAAGACGTACAACGGCATGCAAAGGGTATTCCCACCGCCCAATTTCGAACACACAAAGCAGGAGCTAGCTACCGTCTACCAACGCACCGTATCCATCGGCTTGGCTGCAATAGGCTCTCTCGCAGCCGTTCTACTACCTACTCCGGCGGTATTAGCTAGCCCGAGCCGGTCAGTTCTACTTAACACAAGCATTTTCGTTCTTCTAGGAGCGGCGACTGTTGTTGGGATGGGAAAGTGGGTAAGTAAGAAAACTAGCGAGATATTTGAGGATGAGACGTGGGATGCAGCGAGGCGAGAGGAACAAGCTATTCTGAGCGACAATGAGGAGCTACCAGAATCGACGCAATGGCTGAATAGTCTGTTTTCATCAATCTGGCCGCTCGTAAACCCCGATCTCTTCGCTTCGCTCGTGGATCAAATTGAAGATATTATGCAGGCGTCCCTTCCTAAAGTTATTAAAATGGTTAGCGTTGACGATATGGGACAAGGTAGTGAAGCAATTCGCATCCTTGGGGTTCGATGGCTACCAACTGGTGCAGCTAGTCAAACTGTCGGCTCCGACGGACAACTTCGTGGGGACGACATTGACACCAGTAGCGACCGAACAGACCCGCAAAATCCACAAGCAAATTCCGATAATCGTGAGAGTCATGAAGAGGAAACTTTAGGACATGGGAATAGCAATGGCAAAGATTCAAAACAACAGGAGCAGGAGCAAATATCCGTGAAAGAGGGAATGGAAGCTGAAGAGGGGGACTTCGTAAACATGGAACTTGCACTGGCCTATCGAAGTCGCTCGTCCGGAGATTCGTTGAAAGCAAAGGCTAAGAACGCGCATCTCTACCTGAAGTTTTATCTCCCTGGAGGTGTCGCAGTCCCCGTTTGGGTTGAGCTTAGAGGTCTTATCATGACTGTACGGCTTCGTCTCCAATTGACACCGGATCCCCCCTTCATTTCATTGTGTACAATGACGTTCCTTGGACAACCCCAAGCCAGCATTTCTTGCATCCCTCTTTCGAAGCACATGTCTAGTCTTACGGACATGCCATTAATATCTTCCTTCGTCAACTCTGCCATCGATGCTGCTCTCGCAGAATATGTCGCACCGAAAAGTTTGACTCTGAATCTGAAGGACATGCTCGTGGGAGAAGATTTCAAGAAGGATACGACTAGTTTGGGCGTCGTTTGGATTTTCATTAAACGTGCTCGCGGCTTCAAACAAGGTGATGGAGGTATTGGTCCCATTGAAGGCTCGAGCGACTCCTACGTCACGGTGGCCTGGGGTAAATTTGGCAAACCAGTTGCCTCGACGCGCATTATCACGAAAGATGACGAGCCGAATTGGAACGAGTGGGCATCCATCCTGGTGACCCCGGAAGAGGTGAATGCTGAAGAAAAGCTAAGGTTACAACTTTGGGACTCGGACAAATGGTCGGCGGATGATGACCTAGGTCGCGTAGAGGTAGACTTGAAAAGTCTGATGAAAGGTCCAAACAGGATGCACGATCGCGAAGACCGATTCTCTGGTCAGGATCCTGATGAGACAATGCCAGGGTCAATTGTATGGTCTGTCGGGTATTTCTCAAAGATGAGAATCACATCAAAGGAACTCGAACAGCAGACTGTCAACGAAGAAATACGAACTCGTGACCAGCTTAAGCGGCATGTCTCCGAGGTATCTGAACGAAAGCTTAGGGAAGCGGGCAAGGCTGCGGACGATGAAGAGCTGAGGCAGCAGAAAGCCCAGGATTACAGGGAAATCGAAGAATCCATGATTATCTCAGCCCCTCCATCTACCGACCTAGTATCGGGCATTCTCAGCGTGCAAATACACAACATCACCGGTCTTGAAGTGCAGAGGCTCCAAAAAGATGATAAAGGTGACGGCGGTGACGACGAAGACGAAGCGGAGCAGCACGACGATATGCCCGACAGTTACTGTACCATTATACTAAATCACAAGAAGATTTACAGAACACGGACGAAACCAAAGAACTCAAAGCCATTCTTCAATGCTGGAACGGAAAGATTTGTTCGCGATTGGAGAGACACCGAAATAATTGTGAGTGTGCGGGATTCACGAGAGCGAGAAGACGATCCGTTGATAGGAATCGTCTACCTTCCTCTTACAAAAGTCTTCGCGAACAGGAGCCAGATAATGGAAAATTTTCCTTGTAAGAATATTTTTCCTACACAGAACCCCGAATCAATTGCGGATTATTGTCTATGATGTTAATTCTAACCTCGGTAGTGGTTGGTGGCATTGGGTTTGGCAGAGTCCGTATTAGCATGGTTTGGCGTAGCGTGGAAATCCACCTCCCTCCAAATCTCCGGGGATGGGACTATGGAACCTTAGAGATCCGCGGGTCTATCAAGGCGAAAGAAGGCTTGCCAAAGCCGCTGACGGAACATAAAATCAAAATACGTACCAATCTAGGGAAAGCTAAGATGTATCCCGAAAATGGCCAGTGGGTCTGCAAAAATAGGAAGAACGAGGCAGTGTTTTTAGCTGTCCGTAAGCGATATGCTTCAGCCATGGCGATCGAATTCCGCGAATCCATTCTCGGGCACGATAAAACTGCTGCCTTCGCGATTCTATGGCTTCACGACCTCGTCGACGAAGAAAGTGATACGAAGTGCCTAAAGGTGTGGAAAGGATCAAAGGATGGCCTTGAAAAAGCCCGATCCTGTTACGATTACAATGGCTTAGGAGACGATGAACGACCCCTGGGTGAGGTCGAACTGGATCTCAAGTTCTGGCATGGTTTCTCTGGATATCACAAAAATTATGCTTCGCAGGCCAAAAATACTGATATGAGAGATGTGATGGAATGCTTGGATACAATCACCGATGAGAGGCTCGACGAGGAGGATGAATCTGGAGACGAAGTTGATCTGTCAAACGACGATGACTCAGAGGACGATGAAACTCGCAAAAAACTGCGCGTTCATACCAATGATGACTCGTCAAGCTCTAGCTCGGATGACGAAGACGGTGCTGCGGGGCCAAGCTCATCTAATTTGTCCCTACGGGATTTCAAGAAGGTCAAGAATATCTTCCACAACCCTGTTGGAGGAACGGCCGATGCAGCTACTGCGGTGGTAGCTCCCGGCCACAATGATCCTGATGACGGATCTCGAGGTGTGCGAAACCAGCTGCGCGACTACAAGGACCACCATAGACAGCTTCATCGCAAACACCGGGGAATCATGCAGTTTCGGCCTGCGAGGGAGGCCAGCCACCTCGGCGGCAAGCTAAGTAGATTGAAGGGTAATATCAGTGGAATATTCCACCACGACGAGAAGGAGGCGGGTGTGGAGAGAGAAGTCTGAAGATGTCATGGCCCCAACATGTGAATGTATGTGGCTGAGGAAGACATAAGAGTGTGTGGGCACGATTATGGAGACACCTAGGTAATAAGCGTTAGTGAATAATAACGAATTGACGAATGTATGATGTTGGATGTTGCTCAGGACTGTTCAAGGGACGCGAAAGACTGTTAAAGGTAGGAACCTGGAAGGGTAGGGCTGAAGAAAAGTTCCTACCCTGAGGTTACACAGAGCACCCACGGAGTCTTACAGAAGATAAGCTAGCATGGGTAGACCTAGCTACTAGCCCCTAGCTTAGAATGTCCCTGTATTGATTTTATTGGCGGGTTTCTACGTTAAACACACCATTAAATTGAATTTGATTTCTATATTTGGGGTGAGGTTCAGATAACGTCCGCTGCATCCGGCACTTCGCTCGACTAATCGATTATCTTATATTCATCTTATTGTTTTTACTATGTATCTACACATGTGCTTATTGTATGCAGAGTCTAGACATAGAGAAATAGCTATCCATGGATCGAAGGACGGATAGACATGTGGAGGGCGCTAATAGCTCGGGAATCTATGGACCGGTGGGGGTTGGGGACCTCCAGGGTTCCAGGGCTGTTGAACGCGATCCGTGGATGCTAAGACTGCTAAGACGCTACGTAGATAGCTTAACTTTGGTACGCCGTACCCGGCACTATGGGGCGTTTCCGAACCGATAAACCCGTTACAGGAAAAGAGCAGGAGTGAATTCTATTAAAACGTTCCATCGAGTGAAGGTAATACCGAAATATCATGCCGCAAAAACAGCCCGCAGCTCTGGATGTAACCATCAGCAACCGATGCAGCATCCGATACTTCGAAGGATTCGATTGTACAACGGAGTTAGCATACCATATTACGCGTGCCTTCCCTGAAATTGCGCACTAATGCACTAATGAAGGTTCTTAAGGTTACCCAAGGTTCAGGACGCAACACGCAATTGCCACGTTCCAGGGTTCTATGATGGTTCTACTGCTTCTAGAAGAATCCCTCCATCAGGACTGATACAGCCCAGGATACAACCCTACCCCCTACCTCTTCCAACTTCTCATCAACAACCTTGGAACCTCGAGGTTCTGTCACTGTGACTATGGGACTCTCCGTCAACCTCAACCAATCTTGGGTCGCATATCCTCATCATACCTCGCAATACCTCGCCAATGCACTCATCATATCTGACACACTCTCAAGGATGGGAATAAACACTATCGTTATGACATACCATCATTTCCCTTATTGACCGAGGCTTATGCAAGAAATCAACCCATTGATCCGGCTTCGTCGATTCCCGAGATAATTAATCTTTATCTCAACATACCAACGTGGGAAATGTGGGAAATGCGGGTGTTATGAGTCTAACGTAAGCCTGACCGACCAAGTCAGACGGTAGTCGGCTCTTGTCCAATGCAACTGGCAACTCGACGAACCAGCGATCCCCTTTTTTTAAGGCTGAAGTCTGAAGATGGTACAATATCCACTGTATTTGCTAGTTGACCGCTAATACCATCACATCTTGGCGGAAACGTGGGTGTTAAAACCCGAAAGCGATCGAGTCTCGTATTAGATCGTCGGCCGAAGAATCCCGCGGGGAGGCTTGGACTCTGCGAAACATTCATGGATCGTTGCGGACTCGATAGTACTAAATCAGATGGAGCGATGGCTTGGATCAAGACTAAAGCCACTATCAACCCTTGGCTACCTAGTTTACATGCTCAAATCTCGTTGCCTAAGGTAGCTGAAGATGATCTCGAAACTATCTAAGGGAAATCTGACCACGGTCGTCCTTTTGCTTATGCAGGTTTGAGGCACGGACAGGCACAGGCATTCAAACGCTCTCGTCTGAGCCTCTCCAATGGTCATTGCCACATGGATATTTGCAATAATCATTGCACTCGGCTCTCAGGTATGGCAACTACTCCCTGGACCGATTAGGCAACGCTTTTTTTCGATCATCGTCCAAGATAATTCGTTGAGACTGGACGCTACCCGAACTTGATACTATTATTGTTACCCACATGCTATCCACATGCTTTCCAGCACCCGGTCGACCTAAATGAGCCTTGGCTGTTGGATCTCATCTCACCGCATTTGCGGGGCGCCCATATGACGATAAACTCAATAAGAACTCTGTCTCGTTGCGTTACAAATCAGCCATCGTCTATGGAGAATTTTAGGGCCACCATGATTTATGGTTGATTCTTCGATAAATAAGATGCTTATGTACACAATAATGTCTTCAACGCCTGCGGCTATGTACCTATGACCTTGATACCTAGGTAGTGAGCCCTTGCATTCAGCGCGCTTACGGCAAACAGACCCTTACCTAGGGAATTTCTTATTTGACCACGCATATGCCTAATTAGTCGCTCACTTCTATCGATCAAGTCATCATAACATTTAAGGATAGCTCCACGGCTTTCCAAAACAATCAAGAGCGAGCCAAATAAGCAAATCAGAGAATAGACAACAAAAATCCCCTGTTCAAGGCGGAACATGCACGTAATGGCGCCCGAGGCGAAAAAGTCGCGAAGAAATAGTCCAAGTAGCCGTAGCCAACGGTCCTTGACGTCTGATTCGTCAGATAAAGGCTGCACGAGCGACCAACAACGTACCGAGTCAAGACCGACGCGGAAGAGGGCGAGCAAGCCTAAGGTTCGGACAGGTAAGTTATCAACTTTTATTCATCTGGTGATGCGACCTGTCGGCTAATTGATTCTGTCTATCTAGGATGCATAAGTTGTAAAAGAAGACATGTCAGTTTGAACTTAAAGTTTTCGATTATCCTACTGTTTGATTTGAAGGGGTGTCGAGGCAGGCAATTGAACCAAACTTGGACCGAGCCTATTTCTCAATGCTCCCAGAAGCTCCTCACGTCGTCATTTATTGATGACAATAAACCGCTAACTTAGGCGCCTGTAGGTAAAATGTGACGAAGGCAAGCCATCTTGCGCAGAATGCGAGCGCCTTGGGCTCATGTGCGAGGGGTACGCTCTTCCTAAAGCCAAAGCCCCAGCTTCCCGGCCTGAACGGTTATTACTCCCGAAGCCAAAGCTGAGGCCCTTGGCAGGCTCGTCTAGCAAACTCTCACCGTCACCTCAACCAGCAAATAATCGGCCTTCGGTTCCAATCATGCCTAGTTACGGGTTTGAACTAAATGAGGATGATATGTGGTACTTCACTCTCTTTAGGGACCAGATATCTCACGAGCTGTCGCCCTATTATTTAACCAGTTTCTGGACCCAAACATCTCTTCGAGACAGCATGGTGAACCGATGCATTCATCACTCTATTCTTGGCATAGGTGCCTACGGCCGTGCTCTCATGGAGCTTCGCAATGAGTACTCTGCTAATGGTAAAGGGCCTCGAACATGGTGGCCACCGTCGAAGAATAATCGACATCACCAAGCAGCGCTTATGCATCATTCTAAAGCACTTTCACATCTACGGTCTAATATCGGTTTATACGGCCTCGACGGCCGCCTAACGATGGCGGCGACACTTTTATTCATAGTATTCGAGAACATGCAGGGGAATTATCACAGTTCTGGGAGTCTTATCCGCAGCGGTATTAAGGTCTTAACGAATATACGGAGCACGAGCCCCGATTCTCGATCGATATTACGTCGCCAATGGGATCGATATTTAACAACTCCGCGAGACGAAGTCGACGAAATGACTAACATGTTTGCACGACACAGCATTACATCTGCGTGTCTCCCATTTGCGCACGGAAAGTACGCGTACCATATTCTTTTCACCGAAGGCGAGGAATATGATGATGGCGACCTTGGGCTATGCAGTCCTTTCACGTTTACCATCCCACAGACTCTCGACCAGGCACGGCAAATATGGGACTACTTGATGATCAAACTAGCGAATTTCCAAAGCAAAGTCGCATGGCATAATCTCAATCCCGAATTCGATTTCGACGAAGCGGCCGCGTACCGCGAACAAGCGATCTACTTGTCGCAACTACACGATTTGGGGATAGGGCTCGATTCGCTACTATTCAGCACTATAGATATCCGCGAGAGTAAAGGTCTCGAGTTGTTGAGGTTGCATCATAAGGTGGCCGTGGTGTCTATCACGTGCTGTCTTGATCCGACGGAGATGATGTACGACGAATTCCTCGCCGAGTTCGAGGACGTGGTGCAGCGCTGTAGGCTCTTCATGGAGTTCCCGACGGACGTTCCGGTGAAGGTCGGATTCACCAACGAGGCTGGAAGGCTCCCTCTACTGGCCCACATAGGCGCTAAGTGTAGGAACGCGAGGTTAAGGTCGGAGGTAGTGGAGCTGCTAAGGACGTCCGACTGGAGGGAGGGCCCGTGGGATAGCTGGAGCTTGGCGAATGCCGTGAGCGGGATTATGAAAGTCGAGGGCCAGCTGGATATGGCGAGCGCTGAACATGTCGTGCCTGCGAAGGCCAGGTACATGTGGACGAACGTCTTCTGGGACTTCGAGAAACAGCAGATGCACGTCGAATACACGAAGGTCTTGCCTAACGCTCTTGGGGAATTTGAGAGAGTGAAGTGCATTTTAGGCGAGTCTTCGACTGTTTGAAATGGGACACGCGGATGGATGGAATGGCGAAATGGACTGGAGGTGGTACGGTACATAGCTGGGTTGGGTATATATATGGCTATGAGCATGGGCATGGGCACGATGGGATTCCGTTCGACGAACATACATGATTTACACAGCCATTATGAACTTATACCTCGGGTTCGCACATATTTAGATATTGGAAGAATACCCCTGAATAGATAATCGTCGCTAATGACCAATTTTGGAGCTTATCCCTAGATGACTTGCTAATACTTCCAAAGGCGCTATCCAGAGATTGTCTAACATTCATATGATTGACAACAATGCAGGTAGGTTATACCTCCCCTAAATCTCCCTCCGCTTCCTCTCCCTCTCAGCTAACCAGGACACCAGGCCATCCAATAACCGGTCGACCTCGCTCTGCCCCATACTCTTGTCCCCGTCATCTGCTTCATCGTGACTAAGGCCATCGTCGTCCGCCCTCTTCCGCTTTAGAGTTGGCGCTCCCCGCCGATCTTCCGCCTCGAATTGCGCTGCGATGTCCTCTTGTAACGCGCTCGCGGACTCCTGCCAGGTGGTGGAAGTGGGGTGGGGCGAGGAGGAAGGGGAGGGCGTTGGGCTTGGGGTTTGTGGGAAGGGGCCTTGGATTGCGAGGCCGCCGCCTATACGGCGGTAGGGTGTGGGTGCGTGGAGGGTTCTAGAGGTTGTGGTGATGGTGGTGGTGGATTGCCGATTGTGGGTTGGGCACTGAGAGGTGCTGTGTCCGGGTGTTTGACCGGATACTGTTTCGTGCTGTGAGGTTGACGGCTAATCGTTGTTAGTTTCAAGAAAGTGTCGATATAGGTGTCTCTTACCGTGTGCGAGAGACCCCTCGGCGGATCGATATCCATCATGGGAGTGCCAATGCTCTGCCACCGACGATGCGGGTAGTTACTTGTCGCTATGTCACCATCTCTACCATGCAGGCATTGCCGGGCGATTGAGGGGATTCCATAATTGGCAACTATTCCCAGGGTAACAATGGCTACCGAATCCGACTGTTCTTTGTACCCGGTTGCGATTTTGCGGGATCAAAGGAGCTTTGTATGCAATACGAGTTCGTCGTCTTTGTCCACAACGTGAGACCTCTCTTTGTGACGTCGAAAGATCGATCAACGCGCCTGCCATGTGAATACGACAACCTTAGATTTCAGGTAGTCGGGCTATCACGCTGCCGTACACAGTGTTGTCAGTCCGTTTACCCGCTTAGTCAGGTGATTAGACCAGACAAACGTCCGTCACCTACCCAACTATCTAAGGCTTAAATAATCAAATACTGTGTCAATTTTCCATCGACGCATCCTAACATCTTGACCTTACCATTGGTTGGTCTTGGTGTGTGTTTGCACAGACACCTTCTCGTGCCTGCTCTAACAACTGCTCTGCAACGGGTGGTTTAGGGTTCGAGTCCCAACAAGTGCATATACCTTGGGCCTCCGAAAGGGGGTAGGCAAACAAATACCCAATAGCGGGGGCGCAGTAGCCAGGAGCCGATCAACAGATCCTGGGCTGGGCCTTGAAGAAGTTATTTCTTTTGATGTTTCTTCTTTTTGGTGTATTGCGTGTTCATCGCATACTTTGTTGTCGCGGCCCGATAGTTTTGGCCACATACTACGTTACCACCAAACCGCGCAATTGAGCTCCCTACCTTAAGGTCGCTAGAACCAAAATGCTTTGTTTGCTGAATACATTTGGTGTAAGTTAAACCAATGTATTATGACAATTTGTCGGCAAGTCCGAATCGGCTCGGCTCTCGCTTGAGCACTCCGACCATACTTTGAGACAACGGGCAACGGCATGATAGAATAGAATAATTATCTGTATTGAATGAGGTCATATCAATCCTAAGCTGACATGACCTTAATTTCTAAAATAAACATACAACCAGCCGAGGGACATCCTCGTTCACGCAGAAGAGAAAAGAGGTTCATTAGAATAAAATGGGGGGTATAATATCTAAAACTGATTAAGACGGGAAGATATTCAATCTTCCAAATTGGCAACAAGAGAACTATGCAACATCGCTATGTAGTGTGCAATCCCCGAATTTTTAATGTTGATGCCATCCATGCCGTGCATGTAAGCTTCCAGTTATTTAATATCCCGTGGGCGCGTTTAGGCCGAGGCGGGTTTTTGTTATATGTTCAATACCATTCACTTCACTTCACTCGCTCGCAACCGTACCTATTCCGTACAACACAATCGAACTCCGTCTATTCATCTATCTGGATTATGCATTTCCACTTAAACCATCTTCTCGGGTCCGTCACTGCTCTTCGAGGAGCCCGCGCGTCCGCTGGGCTCGGGGGCGCCCGTCAGGACGTCACTCGTGTGGCGCTGTAGCTCGACGTAGTCGTACGCGAATTCACCGAGTTGGTCATCGTCGACACCGAGTTCCTCGTTTTCGGCCGAGACGCGGAGGCTGAGACCGGGGATCAGGTTCATCAGAAACAGGATCACGCAGGTTAGCACGAAGGAGTAGGAGAAGCCTGCGACACAGTCCGCGACCTGGTAACCGAGCTGGATGTAGTTGTGGTTGATCCAGCCACCAGGGATCGAGGAGAAACCGTCAAGCGCGGCGATGTAGTCACTGTTGAAAGGGTATATTTAGTAAATTTGCGGGGAGTGGAGTGAGGGGGAAAGGGGTAGAGAGCTTACGCTGCGAAAATACCGGTAAGTAGGTTACCGATGATACCACCAACGGCGTGGACGGCAAATATATCGAGAGCCTCGTCAACACCCATATAGAACTTTAGCTTAGTCGCAAAGTTGCAGCCGATGCTGCCCACAATGCCGAAGATCACGGCGGCCCAAGGAGTGACGTAACCGGAGGCGGGAGTAATAGCGACCAGACCGCAGATAGCGCCGGAGCAGAAACCAACCACAGACCACTTCTTCTCCAGGCGGTAGTCGAGCAGGGCCCAGGTGATACCTCCAACCGAAGCAGCCAAGTGAGTGACGATGCAGGCCATGACAGCGCGGAGGTTAGCGGCGAGAGCGGAACCACCGTTAAAGCCGAACCAACCGACCCAGAGGAATACAGTTCCGAGAACGATGTGGGTGACGTTGTGGGGTCGGTAAGGCAGACCGGCGTTCTTGGCGTAACCAGCTCGCTTGCCAATCATGACGGAAAAGGCGAGGGCAGCGGCACCGGATGAGATGTGGACGGGGGTACCGCCGGCAAAGTCGAGACCGCCCATCTTGAAGGACCAACCGTTGGCGTTCCAGGTCCAGTACGCGATGGGGTCGTACACGATGGTGGCCCAGACGAACATGAAGACGATGCAAGGTAGCACACGGGCGCGATCGACGGCTGCGCCGATGGCAAGTGCAGGCCTAGGTCATGTGTTAGTTTAAAAATAGTAATTTTTGAGTAAGGAAAAAGAGTGAATGGAAGTCATATGGTGTGTATGAAAACCTGAAGTCAAAGAAAACTTACGTGATGGCGGCGAACATGCCCTGGTACAGGCAGAATAGGATGTCGGGGACCTTGGTGCTACCGACAGAGGGCTGAGCGAGGGTCTTCATGAGGCCGAAGTTGGAAAGGTCGCCGATGAAGCTGCTGCCGGTGTGAGAGAAGGTTAAACTGTAACCCCAGAAGAACCACTGGAAGTCGACGACGGCGATGGATAACATGGCCAGCATGATGAGCGAAAGAGCGGACTTGCGTCGCGCGAGACCCGAGTAGAAGAAACCGACGCCGGGAATCATGAGCAGGACGAGGGCGGCGGCGGTTATGATCCAGGCGAAATCACCACTCTATAATAAACATCTTTTAGCGCTGTTCTTCCCTTTTCTCCAAATTCCTCTCCAACAACTAATACACATTTTTCTTCTTTACTGGTCGTACCTCGTAGAACTGATTTAAATCCGTGACACCGGTTGAATAACCGGCGTCAGCATCGCCGGTGGTGCCATTGTACGGCGTGACGTACAAGCTGGCGGACATTATGTCGACGTCTTAGCCGCAAATCAAGATGCCGGCGGTCTGGGTTGGTAGATAAAAACGCGAACTCGGATAACCCTCTTTCCCCCTCCTTTCGGATAAGAGTGGTTGACGATTGCTGCTTTTTTGGCGGGTGAGACACTCGTCCCAGAAAAAAGCGGACGTCGCGATTTTTGCTTTTGGCGAAGGAATGATGCGCGCACACAAGGGGAAGAGGGAAGAAAAAATGAAGGTTCCTACGATACCAGGGGCGGGTGTCTGTGCCTAAATATGGGAAGAGTAGTACAGCAGGTAGGTCCTAGTGTCCTAGTTGGTAGTAGGCACTGTACATATAGCTCGGGGCGTTCCTTCCATTGGCATGACCTGCAAGGCGAGACATACATTCGTTGTACTTGCTGTACTTGTTGCACAGGTGCAAAGCGGGTAACCACGTCTGGTACAATTCAATACGTGCCTACCTCGGTCACTGTCGGTACCCCTTGCTTATTACGGGAGCGAGAATGGTACAAGGGAAGCCGCAGCATCGGTTGTACTCCCTTCCAACTTTGGAGGGTTTCCTTTATCCAAGGATATTCGTAGTTGCTAGCTAATGTGACTGATTACCTAGTACCTAGGGTCGGGATTGCCCAGTGCTGAAAGGATAGATACATGGATATCAGAATACATATCAGTACCCCGGTCAAACAATTCTGATAATTTTAAAATGGAAAAAGACCGTTGACATTTTAGACAATTTAGGGTGGATCTTGCTGATAAGGACCCGAGAACGCGGTGGATTTGGTGGATTTCTAGCGAGTTGCGGCGAATTGCAATACGATTCGTTTGTTCTTCTGTTTCGCTGACCTTGCTACTCTTGGCATAGGCGGGTGGGCGACAAGGGGTTGCCAGGGCGTTGGAGATAGGTACGCCTTCATGCGCGGCGGCCTTGACCAAAGACACGTTTTATGGGCTGCGTGGCCGGAGCATCACCACTAAAAAGAGACGACGGGGTAGGAGAAGGATTCATATATGCATTCTGCAGGGTGTTTAAGACAACATGATGTATATACTATTTTCTATCTATTTTGTGTATTATTGTCGGGGTTGGTTGAACGGCATCAGGATTATCCAGAAATTGATAAATGACAGCGAGCGCGGCGGTCGGACAAGAAAAAAATATCAAAAAACCTGTGTCATGTATATGAATTACAGCAATTATAGCAGCTACATGAGTAACTCGTCTATGCTGTCCTAGGTAGTCCAAGCGTCCAAGCTCGTTACCTAGGACCTAGGTATTAATTGGTGACTGCCATGACCGTAAGGTGTTACCGGCAAATACATCAAGTCAGTTGCTCTTCCGAGTTCAATGTTGGTAAAATTCTTCTCGGATGTTAATGAACTCACGTATTATCGTATTACCCTTACTTGAATTCTTGGGTCCTACCTATTGCACCAGCATTGCACATGCTCATGTTTATTAAAGTCTTGGGAAATTCCCAGCAGGGCGGTACTTGAGATGACATTCCTAAATCTTGCGGCCGAACTGCAGCGAACTGCAATGTATCTCACCATCCCATCAGAAGTCCCATTACAAGTCGGTCCTACCGCCCTACCACGCGGGAATGTTTCCTGAATGGACTCACTCTATGTCTTACAACCACCTACGGGAACCCCGGGGAAGACGGGAAAAGCCTTGCTGCAGACTTGCGCAACCGAACGTATTATTTGATGGCGCTGTTCAACGATCTACACGTGGTTCAGTAGTACCTATCTAGGTAGTATGACGGTTCGAGGTCGCGGCAATCTGGGTACTAGGTAAGTTGGGAGATGAGATTTGATCGCATCAGTATGGACCTACCTACTAAGTAACACTTCTACTTCTACCTACATAATGGAAACGCGTGCTAGATGGCCTATGATAGCTAACTATTTTAACCTTATATTTTTGAGCAACGTTGCGAATCGGCCGAAATCTCGGTTTCATTCACCATTTAGTGGTTCGAGCTCCGAACTCAAGCAAACAACTGTGCAACACGAGCAACTAACATATTAATAACACATGAAAGCCAAGCAACTTTCTCGGTTCAACGTTATAAATCTATTACTTAAAATTTCTTCTCGACTTCTCTCCGATGACATACATACCGGTGGCAAGACCACCTACGTCAGGTTCTAAGAATGATTCCATGTAGCAATAGGTGATGTCGAGTCGATCATCCATCATCGGGGGCTAATCATTCCTTGGCTGCTGCAGGCCGTAAAAGAAGACCCGTTGAATGCTCAGCGTCTTATCTAAAGGGCTAAAGGACAGCCGCAAGCCGCAGCTCCAGACTCTCAACTACAACATCTGCTAACGATCGCCTCAAAGTTCGTCGTAAACATCGTATCATATATATCGGGTGTCTCTCGAATGAGAACTGTTTCCGTTAGCGTATTCTTTTTCATGATTTTTACTCATTCTTTCGACCAGTCAACTCTCGAAGTAGAAATCAGCTTGATTTCTGACTTAGCTACGATTGATGACCCGACGTTCGAAGGAACAAATTGGACAGGCATTGGATCGAGCCAAGGCGTGCCAAGCAGTGGAGTCTGTCGTGCCGAGAGATAAGGAAAATGCGCTGTCCAATAGCGAGGAAGCCTTTTCCCTCAAACGGATTCGCGGACCCCTGTGACCCTTGTCCCTCATATCTGGAGCTAACCGTAGGGCCAGGGCTGCTAATCAGGGGTCTGACCCATCGAGCTGGAGCGCCCTTCTGATCCCCATATGACCACTGACCACCATATCGCTCTAGTTACTTTTCAGCTTCAGCACCTCACCTGGGCAGTCCCGAGTCTTCAGCATGGCGTCTACATTCTACGTACATCCTGCATAGAAGAAACTTACTGCCTTTCGCTACGAAACGCCTTGGCGCGTTTACACAAGAATATTGTTTCCAATACGGGAAAGGGATTCTCCAAGCGATCATCACCTCTATTGTCTCGGCGCTGTCTTAGACCGGAAGCTGTCGTGGAAGTCCAGCTAAGCTGACTGGCTGAGACGCGGCGTAGAACCCTTTTCTAGCTCGTCATTCAGCAATTCCGTCGTCTTCATTTGACACCAAGAACGCCAATATTCCAAGAGATAGTAATGACTCCGTGATGATACTATCATAGCTGGGAAACTAGTAGGCGCTGCAGATTACGAAACCAAAGACGGACGTGCATACCATGACTCGCTCGCCGCGTGGTTTTATTTGTGACACGAACAAATTGTGTAAGTAATCGCCGCCCACGCGGTGTCGCCTTAATCTTGATTAAGCCTTTAAATGATCCAACTAAATAAGTTAACAACCCCGGATAAGAACTGAGACTAGCGAAGGTCTAGCCTGTTTTCACGCACCCCGGTCTTCCAGAACGATATCCAGCCGCAGCTTAGTAATTGTAGTTAGGTAACATCTGAGGAGCATCTATGTAAGGTGCTTTACATGCGCAAACATATCATAGGATAGTCGGGTCCGCGCAAACTTCTCCCGAGGGCTTTTCTTTCATTTCAGCTCCATTATCCATCTTTAAAACTTATCAAACCATATGAGTAACCCTACTCGTAAGTTCTCTGAAATAACACCTTTAAATCTCATTTGAAAGCTGACGATCCTAGTGGTGCGCTTTCCTTGATATCGAACATCGAATTAGTGATGCAAGTGCGCTCCCAGGTTGACCCTAGCTCAGTAGGAGCTCCGGTTTCTCGGATCATTTCCTATTAATGTAAGTATATTCCCGGTTTAGGGGTATGGTAGCATAACCATCCAAGACAACGACGTCAGCCGCCGGAATCGGGGCATTGTCGTAACCCCAGAGAGTCTAGCTTGATACCGAGCTGTAGATTGTTGGTCTCATCTGGCTCTTATTTATACCTAGGTTGATATAGCGTTCCTGTCTTGTGCATGACAATGTCCTACCTGGGCAAAAGTATGTGTAATCAAACTTTCTAACAACCAAAGGCTCTTAGAGATGATTTCCTAGTAGCATCCGGTCTTTTGGTTGTCTTGTCACGGGATCTCTGGAACTACAAACACTTTACTCTCCTCATGTCCCTCTTTAATATCGCTTGCAGTTTATTATGCTTTTTTGCTCAAAGTTCTGATATTCTTGAAGTTTCGATATCACCTTTGCATGCTTACCTAGATAAGCATACAATCCATATAGGCTTCCCTGATCTTGTTTCCAAGCACGATACTCTTATAGGTACTTACCTAATAATATTTGACACGACTACACCAAAGATTTGGCACAAATTTTGTCGCTTTTACGATGTCTATATCTATATGGAATGTGTCATGATGCAAACCTAGAAGCAAGGAAAATACTCTATTGTTGCACAAGGAGCTCTAAGCTACCTCGTACTGGGAGACAAGATATATACGGAAATACCTCTTTGTCTATCCGAATGCTGAGAGATGCCCTGCCAAGGAACTCCTCCATGGGCCGAATCTAGCCCTGTGGCTATCACGGGATCTTCGTAGAAGGCTTGACAGGATGCCTCACTTGCATCATTTATATATTCGTTTACATGACCACGCAATATGTATGTTCATAGTAGATAATCTCTTATAACTAGGTAGTCATTATTCTATCAAGGTATCGACAATGCATCCATGGATGTCTGTTGTTACTAACCAAGGCAAAATGCCGTGGCAACGAGTAGCTACATGTTTACGTCAAGAATAAGTGTTTGAACCCATCATTCAACATATTCCACTCCTCTTCCCCAAGGAAATCGTTTTCGAACCGAAACAATAAATTCATGCAATCGACTTGATTCCCATTCATGGTCTTCATAGCTGCCTTAATCAGCTTTTGACATATTTCTCTCCGATAGCAACCATGATGGGCGGCTGCCCACACTGCCTCGGACAAGTGAGACTTTAATGCAAACTCCCAGTCTCCTTGCCAATTAAGGGAAGTCCCTATATCATAGACATACAGGTTCCGGTAGGCATCCAGAGCTATGTTGGGCAGTTCTGTCATTGAAGTCCCTAATAAGTGACGTCTTGGAGGATCCCAGTCTCTCATAAGCCAAGCAGGGATTCGAGCATATCCTAGCGACCGTGGTAATGTATGAGCATGGTCCCAATCGAGAAATCCCGTGATATTACCTTCATCATCAACCATGACATTTTGAGCGTCGAAGTCAGGAGGACGAAGTACAAAACCTTCCGAGGGGTCGTTTGCCAGCCCTGCTATCCAGGCAGGGATGATTAGGCCCCGCAACATATGATCTGCTCTTGTGGCGTTTATATCTCCATGATCACATTCTTTGTAATGATATTTGAGGTAGTCGGAGACAGAATCGAAAGGGCCGGAGGACACAACTTGGAGCGCACCATCTTCGGTATGCTTCCAATCGTAGCAAGGTGCTAGCGCTTGTGAGTTAGCTTCATCACTTGTAATAGATCCTATCTTATCGAAACTAAACGATGAAAATTGAGCCATGACTTGTGCAAGACTGCGTAAAATATTTTGGCGGAACTGGATCAATGGCATGTGAATGGATTTATTGTTCCAGGCATAAGAAACTGGCGTTCCGGAGATGAAGCTGATGCACATGTATGGGGCTTGGATCTCATTATCGTCAGTCGTGTCGAAATCATATACCTCAGGAACCGGGATGGATGAATTTTTGGCGACGAAACGCATCGTCGCTACCGTCGACTCAAGGGCGCGTGCTGCTGTGTCGGTCTTGCCTGAGCCCCAAGCAGCTCCGGAGACGCGGATCACAAATATGAGGTCATCATTCGCGTGGACGAAATGAACGAGGTTGTAGGATCCTTTGGCACGACCAATAAACCGAGCTCCCTTGCATGCCTTGTGAAAAACACGTTCAAAAATCTTAATAGTAAGGGCCTCAAGTGATGCCTCTGGAATATCCAGCAACGGCCCGAAAGATTCGATCTCCTCTGGCGACAACATTTCGTTTCTTGATAACAAGGTGTGACACTGGAAAAGAGACATGGATAGATTTCTGAGTTGGCGCTTGATTGCTTTTGGATGCGGAGTAGGTATGTGAAGGTGTTTATATAGAGAAATTCCACAAAGCTGTCCGGTCAGGCACAGAACTTAACTTACCTAAAACTCAATCGTGTCAAATGTTCTTTAATCGCTGCTTATGTCTCATCCCTAAACGAGTGCTAGGTTTGTAATTATTTCACGGTGAGACTTCATTAGAGCAAATCTACGCCACCGGGGTGAGATATGATCACGATCCCGGAAGCCGGTCAACAGACCCACATAACTCCGTATTTAGTGGGTTCGCATGCCGTATGATTGTTGAAATAAACTATTCCGTACCTACCTCTTCCTCAGGAAATATTGCATAGCGCTTTCCAATTGATGATGAATTTTATGTGAGAGTTTGGATATCGAGTGTAAGCATGTATTTATATAACAGTAGAAGAATCTATATAATCATACAGCAATCTCAACATAAGAGACTACCTAGATGTGATTCATGCAGAGGAGAGAATGACCCAATTTCCAAGGTACTTCAAATACCTATACATTTAATAGCATCGACCTCCTATTATACTCAGAGAAACTGCGGGTTCTCAGAGTATAGCAGAGTCAAGTTCGCCAACTTGCCCAATTCATTCGTCAGCTCTTCGTGCGATTGCTTCGCGGCAGCGCGCTCCTATTGAAATGAGGTTAGATTTTTTCTCTCTCATCACTGACATTCGGGAACTCACCTCTGCGCTTGAGAATGCCCTGATGACGGTAGCCACCTTCTTGGGAAGGTTGGTAGTGGTTCCGTAAATCGTATCGGTCTCGCCGGCCTTCTCCAGGCTCGACTTCACTGTCGCTAGGATGGCCTCGACATCCTCCTCTTTGTTGGGGCGGATGAGCAAGACCTCCAAGAAATCCCGGCCCGCAAAAATAGGGGTTGAAGCATTGGCCTCAAAGAGGTTCAGTTCTGGGGGTCCAGTAGCGTAGGGCTTCATGAGGACCATGTAGTCCGCAAACTCCTTCGACTTGACGAATGCGTGGAAGTCAGCTGCATCTTTCCATTCTGAACATAGTTAGCAAAGATTGATCAGAAATGAAGATTGTGGTATGTTTACCAAGAACGACGAGTTCCTTGACATCGGCTGTGACATCCTTTCCGTTCTCCAAATTTATCATTCCCCGCGATGCCTTTATAACGCCGGCTTTCTTGAAGACCTGGAGAGCAACCGAGGGAATCTTTTCAAATGCTTCCTTCAACAACACCGGGTCTGTAGTGAGTTTAGGGAAGACGAGTTCGACGATAGCCATCTTGGATTGAGCGTTTTTCAAATTTCCTGGGGTAGGTATTTGTGAGTAGTATTGTTTGCTGTAGAAAGGGCTTTTGCTGAGAAAGGGCTGTGTACTATAAGACAAAGAGACCTGCCGGAGGTTCACCTTGCCCAGAGTTTTATATATTTTTGAGCGAGACATATTTGACTTGTCGTGTTAGTCCATTGTGATGGAATTATTCCCATATTTTTATTTGGCCCCCTTAAGACCCTTTTGACCGTTGGCGCCATTATTGTCCGTTGAGCGACGCCTACACTGAGGCTTGCGTTAGCTATTGGTAATAGCGGTATGTACGCAGTAGTCTTATTCCCCATTCACCAATCATATCGCCGGCTTTTCACCGATGCCGCGTCGGAGAATAAATGCAGTGGAATCTAAACCTATTACAGTATGGCGCGACAATTTCTCCGTGTCAGCATTGGATTACTCAACGTCACGCATTCCGAACGTTCCACTGTTACTCTTTTATATTATCGCCTAGACAGAGGAGAGAGGCGGAAACTAGTTCGAATCGAATACTCTACTGCCATATTATGATTTCGCGTCAGAGATCATGTGTTCCGTGCGCCAGGGCAAAACGCCGATGTGAACCGCAAACACCGAAATGTCCTCGTTGTTTACGGAGGGGCATCAATTGCTTTTACAAGAATCAGCCAGTCAAAAACATAGGCGAAACCCATGACACTCCCCAATTTCGATCTTTCGCTAAGACCCGAACCCCTGGCGTCAGTTCTCGAGGCGGAGGCTCGCTTTTCGATAATGACTCATCAACGCGAGGGTCCCGAAAGGGAGTACTGGCTGAGACAACCTGCGAGCTCTTCGGTCCGGAATTATCTGTTCTTGATTCTAAACAAGTCCGGATGCCGGGCTTCCATCCCATCTGCCCTTTTGTGTTGCCGGTGTCGATGATGAATATTCAGTCCGTTCCTGTGTTGACTCGTATGGTGATGAGTTGGCCAGGAAAGTTTCTACGAAAGCTAGAAATACCTTTCATACATTCGTCGCTGCGGAAAACGCCGTCTTTCCCTCTTCCCCTCGAAGAGGCGTTCATCGCGTGCGCCAGCTATGCTTCTAGAGAAGACGCTACCAGGGATATAGTGATGAACATCATTGAAAGGAGGGTAGCACAGCTTATTGACCTAGACCCATCTGATATGTCGCTTGAGGAGCATACCGCCTCATTGCAAGCATTTCTAATCTTGCACATTATCCAGCTATGGGATGGCGACGCCAGGCAGCGCGTTCAAGCGGAAATGCACTCTTACATACTTGAAAGTTGGGCACTGCAGCTGCATATGCGCACAGTGGAGGCGTCCAAGGAGAACAAGACATCTAATAGTCAGAAATGGGATTGGTGGATCATGATAGAAAGTGCCCGGCGCACAGCTATGACAACGATGATGGCTCAAGGCATTTATGAAATGGCTAAGTTTGGCGTATGTTCGTATGTACCGAACCTAGCCGACATGCCCTTTACCTCAAGCGATGCTCCTTGGGATGCCCAAAATCAGAGTGAATGGGAAAAAAAGATAGAAGGCTTAGAAGCAGCCGTTACGAGCTACAGCGACTATGCCAATAACCGGGATGAAGCCACCTGTGGCCCCAAGAGCGAATTTGGGAAGTTTCTTCTCATGCCGTGCCCGGTCGGTCCACAGAGAACAGTGGCCTTAGGAGGGCGGGGATTTGATACACTGAATTAGATATCTACTAGCCCTGTCTGATAGCCGGAGTCGTCTCAATATCCAATGGCTTGATAAAATCCGGATCAAATCAAGCTAGGAGATTGAGCGGAGGGGAAGCATTGTATAAAGTATTCCTTAGGTTGGTGTAAGGTGTGAAATATTTACTCCGCTCGCAATTGGGTATGGTTAGGTAACTTCCTCCTCTTGTCATTAGTGGATGCAGTACGACACAGACTATCCCACCCTGGCAGATATAGCCTCATGTTAGGTAAGCCGGGGGTAACGTGGGGAAGTACGGATGAGAGAGTCTTCCCCTTCGGTCGTCTGGAGAATTAAATCTAACTAACGATGATGTCCATAACGAATATACATATGCCAAAGATAAGTGCCAATACCTAGGTAACCTTCATCTTTTATAAGTCTTGTATATGGACCCTGGCATGATTAAAAATGAATTTGGTCTTAATTTTGGAGGTCAGGGTCCATTATTTGATTGAAAAAAGGATCTATCGCGGAGTTGAATAGGTCCATAATGTCCGTTCCCATAGGGACTTCGTCATCCATTTCGAAGTACCTGTCGTTTATCGGAAAAAGCAAAGTGTCGTCAAGCGGTAGAGTGATGTCACCATCAAAAGCAAGACTATCCGACATCTATCAAATGTCAGCTGTATTCATGTCACATGTGAATAGAGCTGTGGCTGTGCTTACCTGCGTTGGTCCGAGCGGGGGAGGAGAGCTAATAGCAGCGGCAAGCTTGTTATCACCAGGTGCTTGAGGTCCAGACCGGTTGATGGTGCTGAAGGCTGTTGGAGGTGATTTCAATAACGTCAAAGACTGCTTATCAACAGGCAGATTCGACGACTCTTCGTTCTTGACAGTATTCACATATTCTCGAGCGATGTGGGCAAACTCTCCAATGAGTGACCCCGGTAGACTACCGCCACTTGCGTATTCGATTCGGCTGAAGTGGCCCCCAGCCATGTCGAGTAGGGCTAGGTTCGTCGCCGTTCCGGCGTGCTTCGGATTCGTGACCACCAGATCGAACAGGATGAAGAGAGCTACAACTGGGATCCCCGCCATGATCCTATTATGAAAGCAAGTATTAGCGAAGCTGAAATGATACGGTCTCACAACATATGCGTGCCAACGGAAGAGGATTTTTGCTTACCATAACGGCGTATTCGGCTCCACGTCGATAAACGCCGTCAGTTCTAGAACTTGTCGTGATGTATCCATCATTGTTCGTGTAGCCTCGGATTGGCGGGTCTGGCTCACAATATGGTTCGTGTTCGCAGCTAGATGTACTGTCGCTCGGCAAAGGCTCAACTTGAAGCTATTGTAAAATAGGTGAATCCGGAGGGCGGCTAACCGAAGCAGCGCACCTTGCATCCCATGCGTCTGATATGGTTTTCCAGGCCTGATCTCTTCAGGTATCGACATCCGCCATTGTTCCAATTCTGTTTCGCATTGATCTATGATAGACAAATAATACGCCTTTGGGTCGTCCGTCCCAGCAATTGAGAAGAGGGATGCCATAGCCTTTGATAACAGGCGGGCGTACCTTGCGGTCGCGAGGAACCAGTCCAATTCACCCATCATCGCATCGGGTACCGATGGTATGGGAATGATAATATCATGATCCACGAATATCTTCAATTACTGTTAGTATGAACATGCATAACAAGGCGACGGGAAAAGGCTGTGTCGGAAGATTGACCAGGGGAGAACATACGGAGTTTCTTCCGAAATGGAAATTGGTTATCTTCTCGATGGTGTACAGGACCCAAAAGGCTCTGTGATAGCTAGCACGAGCTTTGCCGCTTAGGTTTGCGCGACCAAGATTCTGTGCCCTTCTCGACGCTTCGGACAATATGAAGTGCTCAATTGCTATGCAAGATATACTATCGTATCAAACGTAAGTAAATTTGCACAATGACTCGATCTATGCAACTTAACCCCCCGAGTAAGAGGACAAGTGCTAATGGAAACTTGGTGTAAGCTTACTTCAGTGAATATATAGTCATGGCAGTCATTGCCTGAAGAACCTCTAGAGAGTCGGGAAGCGCAAAAAGATCTGGGAAAATCGCAAGCGCCCTTGACAAGTATTGCCAAGACTTCCCTTTTCCTGGTTCGAATCTTCCACCAGTACCTGCCTGGCATCCTAGAGCAACGACGGCATGGTATAAAGCATACATTGCTTTATTCTGCGCAAACCGACCGGGAAAGTTAGGACTATATGCCATAGCTTCAAATTCGCCCTGGTCAAGGAAAGGATAGAACGGGTGAACCCGCTCGAAATACACTGTTCCGAGAATTAGACAAGCATTCATTTCCGGAGGATATAGGGCAAGGACATTTTATGTGGGCATTCGCTTCGGTTCTATCCGGAAATGTGAACATATCTTTCTGGCTCCCCTTGGTTCCCCATAAGGAATTTGATGGCATCACATTGGCTATAGAACGTCAGTATATTGTTAGACTACTTGATAAGCATCGGGTCTAATGAGTTCATAGAGATCAAGTCTGGGAAGCTTCATGCCTTGCAACATGCGTAACACATAATCAAAAACAGGTACTTACGATGTTGGCCAAGTCGAGAACCAATCAAGGCCGATATCCGTTGAATTAGGTCTTTTACTCTGTCATTGCGAAGACGGGATGATAAGTACAGCAGTCGATTGTCAGAGAAGAACGTCAAACTAGCGTTCCCAACTGATCGATGCCACGTTAGTTCCTAAGTCGTTGGCTTAGTTACTAGGAGATGCAGTTTAGGCGTACTAACGAGTCCAATCCCCTGATATGATTAGCGTATAGAACATTTGTGATCAATGGGGTAATAGAGTATACCTTCACGGCGAACGGTTTCTCATTTTTAAGGGCCCCGGCCGTCCGGGCCTCAGACAAAAGACGGTCTACATATAGCTCAGGTAATGGTCGTCGAGGCTTCTGGAACACATTAGACTATGTAGTTACCAGTTTCCTTCATGTGAAATGAGGACTAACATTCTCAGTAACGTGAGAGGTACTTGGAGATTCGTCACGCGGAGATGGAGGCGATGTGAGGATAGTATTCACTACGACGCCGATTTATATTAGGTATGTCTCGTTGAACTTGGTGGCGACTTACTTACCATTCCGCCTTTGAGGGATCTTCCTACGGCTGAAATGACATTGGGCTTTACGGCGCTTCAGAGTATGGTTAGTAAAATAATTATGCCGCCAATGAGATCGAGGCTAGATTGCCTAGGTGGTTATACCGGCACTTACAATACAGTTTTCGCAGGGGCCAGGGTATCCTAGATATTGAGTTAAGCCTCATTGTAACCTATTGTGACCTAGGTCCCAGATAGGTAGGTTCTATGAAATGTCATAGGGGCATAGGAGCGTGGGGTTATGGGCAACAAGCACTCACCGTTACATCGAACTTTCCGTGCTTTACAAGAATCGCAACTTTTAAGGATTTCCATCCTCTTTCCTAAAACTTAATCTGGAAATTTGGCGCATTCTCCTGCTTGGGAAGAATGTAAAAGAATGTCGCTCGGGAAAAGAGCATGGGAGCCACGTTTGTTTGTATGTATGACGCCGGTCTGATCTCAGACTTTTTCGTTGAAGCTAACTGTCTTGGGAATCTCGGCGCCGAGAAGCTCAGACCAACGCCCTAAATCTCAGCACAGGACTCACATGATAATCGCCGAAGAGTACGATTGCACTCCGAAATTGCACGATTAAATTCTCAATTCATAATTTTCACACAAACCCCGTTTGATGTGCTAAGATTCTAGGTCAAAGATGTATGGGTGCCTCGCAATTAGTGTATTGTACTACACACCCTTAAGGTCCGAGAGGTTTGCCGAGATGTGCGAGATGTTTCTCAGCTCGGCATGCCGAGTGTCCAGCCTCGACGCCGGCACCTCTAGGGGTAGGCTCTACACTTGAGGCAAATTCATATTTATATCTATTCTCCCAATAGCCAAGCTGTACTTATCTTATTTGTTTTAGTATAGAATTTTAATGTACTAATTTTTCGTTATTACCATGCCTACCTCAGGCAAAGACAGCCACGGAGAGGAACCGAAAGTATCCCAGACTCTACAAGACATAGACTTGACCATGGCTGAAAAGGGAGCTGGACAAGCTTCCTTCTCATCCGATGCCTCTTCTGTTGAAGACGATGACACGCGGGTAGCTACGCTGGCAAGGACCCTTACTCGTGAGACCACTCACTTCCAAGGGGTCAACCCCTTTCTAGATAAACGACCGGAGCTTGATCCTAATTCTCCCCAATTCGACGCGAGAAAGTGGGCGAAAACCCTCTTGCATGCCTTCGCTCAGGAACCTGACAAATTCCCTCGACCCCCTGTCGGTGTCTCCTGGCGTAACCTATGTGTACACGGGTTTGGAAAAGATACCGACTATCAGAAAGACATACTGAATGTCCTCTGGAGAGCACCATTGATCGCCCGAGAATGGATTTCAAGCAGGCAGCAGAAGATCCAGATCCTTGATCACTTTGATGGATTAGTCAAGAGTGGTGAAATGGTCTTGGTCCTGGGTCGCCCGGGAAGGTAAGCAAGCATTGATTTTTTCTTTATTAAGCCCCCCTATCATCCGACAGGTAGATGAACATACTAATGGTTCTTGGAAATAGTGGTGTCTCGACTTTGCTCAAGACAATTGCCGGACATACTCATGGCCTTTACCTTGATCAACAATCTCATATCAACTACCAAGGCATACCATTCGATGTCATGCATAGCCGTTTCCGAGGAGAGGTCATCTACCAAGCAGAGACTGATATCCATTTCCCTCAATTGACCGTTGGCCAAACGCTCCAGTTTGCTGCCTTGGCTCGCGCACCCGAGAACCGTCTGCCAGGGGTCAGCCGGCAGATGTACGCACAACATTTGAGGGATGTGGTGATGGCAGTATTTGGCATATCACACACCATTAACACGAGGCTGGGCAATGATTTCATCCGAGGAGTGAGTGGTGGCGAGCGGAAGAGAGTTAGTATCGCTGAAGTGACCTTAAACCAAAGCGCGATTCAATGCTGGGATAACAGTACTCGAGGACTTGATTCTGCGACTAGTCTTGGATTTGCGAAAACTCTCAGACTATCAACTGAGCTTGGGGAGACCGCGGCCGTTGTCGCGATGTACCAAGCCTCTCAACCAGCTTACGATGTAAGTCGATGAAACTGATGCTAACATTCAATGTTCTATCTCTCACACATTGACAGGTTTTCGACAAAGTAGCCGTGCTCTACGAAGGAAGACAGATTTACTTTGGTCATAAAAATGAGGCCAAGAAATACTTCACCGATCTTGGATACCACTGTCCCGACCGTCAAACGACAGCTGATTTCCTGACCTCTCTCACGAACCCGTCCGAACGAGTAGTCCAACCTGGCTTTGAAGATAGGGTTCCACGTACCCCCGATGAGTTTGCGGAAGTATGGAAGTCTAGCGAGTCACGAGCTAATCTCCTAAGGGAGATTGAGGCCTTCGAACAGGAATACCCAACAAATGGCCAGCATTATGAGATATTAAAGAAATCAAGAAAGGCGCAACAGGCTGCATTCACGTAAGTCTTCCTGGATACCTAATTATCACTCTCATGGATACGTAAACTCACTAACGCATTTATAGGAGGAACAAGAGTCCTTTCACTATCTCCACTCCTATGCAGATTCGCCTGTGTATGACCCGAGGGTTTCAGCGCATGATGGGAGATAAAACCTTCGTTGTCGCTACTGTCCTGGCCAATTTGGTAATATCTCTGGTGCTTGGAAGCATTTACTATAAGCTGGACCCTGTCGCGGAGAGCATGAACAGTAGATGTGTTCTCATCTATTTCGCTATCGTGTTCAACGCCTTGAGCAGTGCTCTAGAGGTAATTCCCCCTCTATTACACGTAATGGAGTTGAAGACTAACGATTCCAGATATTCTCTCTCTACGCACAACGGCCCATCGTCGAGAAACAATCTCGCTACGCACTATACCACCCTTTCGCTGAAGCAGTTTCTTCTACCATCTGCGAGCTGCCCGTTAAGATCATTTCCGTCCTCTGTTTCAATATTCCCTTGTACTTCATGGCTCAGTTGAGGCAAGAAGCGGGAGCGTTCTTTATATTCTTGCTGTTTGGATTCACCGCGACGTTCACCATGTCCATGATTCTTCGGACTATCGCGCAAACCTCCCGAACCATCCAACAAGCAATTACTCCCGCGGCTATCTTCATATTGGGCTTGGTTATCTATACCGGATTCGTTCTGCCGACACGATATATGCAGGGTTGGCTTCGATGGATCAACTATCTAGACCCTATCTCCTATGCATACGAGAGTCTTGTCGCGAACGAATTTTCTAACCGCAATTTCCCGTGTACTATGTTCGTGCCAATGGGAGGTCCGTATGCGAACGCTACTCCGTTTGAAAGGACATGTTCAATTGCTGGCGCCTTACCCGGTGAAGATTTCGTTAGCGGAGATGTATTCATGAACGGGAACTTTGGGTTTTACCATTCACACATCTGGAGGTAAGCGAATATCAGAAGCCTAAACAGATGACGGCTTATTTACTAATCAATTGGTAGGAACTTTGGAATTCTCATTGGATACATAATCTTCTTCACAGCGGTTTATATGATTGCTGCGGAATACTTCTCACTCGAAGTCTCTAAGGGTGAAGTCCTCATCTTCCGTCGCAACCATAGGTCCTCTGAACTCGCGAAAGGACAGAACGATGAAGAATCTGGACCCGCCAGTATCCCAGACAGCAAGAGGCAGAGAGATAGCGATGTTTCTGGCACTATTGGGGCCCAGATCCAAAATCAAAATTCTATCTTCCATTGGTCTGATGTGTGTTACGATATCACCATAAAGGGACAACCCAGACGCATCTTGGACCACGTTGATGGGTGGATTAAGCCCGGAACGTTAACAGCACTAATGGTATGCGCTTGATCATAACTCTCATAACATCAAACGATTGCTAACTCGTATGTAGGGCGCTACTGGAGCCGGCAAGACAACCCTTCTCGATGTATTGGCCAACCGTGTAACTATGGGTGTTGTTAGTGGCGATATCATGGTCAATGGAATTCCTCGCGGCAATTCTTTCCAAAGGCAAACCGGTTATGTTCAGCAACAAGATATTCATCTTGAAACAGCAACCATTCGAGAAGCCCTGCGGTTCAGTGCAGCACTTCGACAACCCTTCAGTGTTCCAGTGGAAGAAAAGAACGCTTACGTCGAGGACGTCATCAAACTATTAGACATGGAAGCTTATGCAGACGCAATCATTGGAGTTCCTGGAGAAGGTATGCAAACCCATCCTAGATCAATTTATTGATCTTGTAAGCTAACGTGAAGTCTAGGCCTCAACGTCGAACAACGCAAACGTCTGACTATCGGAGTTGAACTTGCTGCCAAGCCAGAACTTCTCGTTTTCTTTGATGAGCCAACTTCAGGATTAGACAGCCAAACCGCATGGTCAATCACAAGTCTCCTGAGAAAGCTCTCTGATAATGGCCAAGCGATCTTATGTACCATTCACCAACCCTCAGCCATGTTGTTCCAACAATTCGACCGTCTATTACTGTTAAGCTTCGGGGGTAAGACGGTATACTTCGGAGACATTGGACCTAACGCGGAGACACTTACGAGTTACTTCGAGCGAAACGGAGGTAGCCTTTGCGGTAGAAGCGAAAACCCTGCTGAGTGGATGTTACGGGTTATCGGAGCCGCGCCCGGCGCTCATGCTGATCGAAATTGGCACGAAGTTTGGCGTAATAGCCAAGAATACGAAGCCGTAAAGAAGGAACTCAGAGTCATGGAATTGGGCCAGGCAAGCACTGAAAGCGTGCACCGGGATGTCGAAACTACCAGTGCATACTACGCGACGCCTTTCTACTACCAATTCCTATTATGCACGAAGCGAGTGTTTGAACAGTACTGGCGCACTCCATCATACATCTACTCTAAGTTGATCCTCTGTGGTGGCACGGTAAGAACCTAGAATCAAAGCCTCGACCGTCTGTTATCATGCTAATGTATACAATAGTCTCTTTTCATCGGAGTGTCCTTTTACAAATCCCACTTATCACTCGCTGGTCTCCAAAACCAGATGTTCGCTATATTTATGTTGCTCGTCATCTTCGCCTTCCTCGTCTATCAAACCATGCCTCAATTCCTCCTCCAGCGACAACAATATGAAGGACGCGAACGGTCGTCTCGAATCTACTCGTGGTACACTTTCCTCTTAGCCAACATGGTCGTCGAGCTACCGTGGAGTACAATCGCATCGCTTCTAGTGTTTGTTCCATTTTATTACCTTGTTGGTATGAACAACAACGCAATCCAAACGGATGCCGTTACCGAGCGAGGCGGGCTTATGTTCCTCCTCACGTGGTCATTCTTGATTTTTGAGTCCACGTTTGCGGACATGGTCATCGCTGGTGTTGAAACATCCGAAGTTGGTGCCGTCCTCGCGCTGTTCTTGTTTGCTATGTCTTTGATATTTTCAGGGTGAGTTAAATGCTGTTGACATGATCTACTTAGTCACCGGCCGCTAACCATTCTCGCAGTGTTATGGTACCTAAGAGTTCCTTACCCGGCTTTTGGATCTTTATGTACCGCGTCTCGCCGCTTACGTACATCATCAGCGCCATGTTGTCTGTCGGTGTTGCGAATCACAGCGTCCAGTGCGATGAAATCGAGCTCTTGAGCTTCCAACCCCCACCGGGACAGACATGCGGCGACTACATGGCCCCCTATAATTCAGTCGCGTTCGGAGCCGTCTATAACCCGGATGCAACTTCAAATTGCCAATTCTGTTCACTATCGAACACGAATATTTTCCTTGCTACCGTCGACTCGTACTATGGTGAAAGATGGCGCAACCTCGGCTTAATATGGGCTTACATCGTTTTCAACATCGGCGCTGCTCTATTTATCTACTGGGCTGCTCGAGTTCCTAAGCAGTCTAGCTGGAACATCATCGAGAAGGCTAAACAGCTACTTCCTAAGAAGCCCTAACTTTTATGCGAATATCTTGGCGCGAAACTGCGCTGGATCTCACTCTTTACGAGTATTTCAACAGACTCTATTTTCCTTTTTACTCAAGTAGATTGTCTCTCATTATAGATTTTCTTATACCTAGTCGTACTAGAAGTTACATGGTTATATCAACGGGCTATTTATTAAATGGTTATTTGGGGACAGGTTGTATCATTATGTATATAATAGAATATTCTCAGATTAGGTCGCCTAATCAACTTATTTTCACGTTCTCTTTCAATTCTCAAGATACAGCTTCTATCTTGTCTCGTGCCTATATCTAGGTACTTAGTAATGATAACATGAACCTAGGTCCTATGGATCTCTTGAATAGGGGCAAGTTCGGCATTAAGTAGACCCACCCCATCATTATAGATAGTGTTATCATGATAACTTCAACCTCAAACTGACATTATCTCTTGGCGAACCATTCGATCGAAAAGGAAAAAGCGAACTAGAGTTCATATCAAACGGGAATAATGCGAAGAAAGCGACTCGGAACGCCCGATATCTGGGAGGTATCTAGGGCGGGTGTAGGACCCGATAACCCCGCCGACCCCACTAAGCTCACTATAGTTGGAGACCCCTGAACCCCTGAGGTCGTATCTTGTAGATGCTGATCTACGCTGGGATACCGAGGGCTTGAAAGGGAACACGAGACCGAAACAAGGAATGCAATTTCGTTTGATCATTACTAAATATAGGGCTGTGTTCGCATTTCCTGGGGAAGTTCCTGGCATTCTGCAGTAGTCGATTGAAAATCTGGAGTATATGATCATGAGACGACCGGATGAGAAGCCGATGAGGGCCTCGGGTTAGCCGATCTTGCAGTTGCAGCACCCCGCAGCTCGAATTCGGGCATATCGCGTCCTAGAGTATGTCGGCAGCACTCGTTCATCCTTCTGTTTCACTAGGGCGATCAGATTTCCAGTGTTGCCGCAGATAGGAACGAACCAGATATGCAAGGTATAGCAGTTAGAAGATGGTTTCTGGTCACCAATACGACGGGGGAAGACTCGGCAACCCGGAGTGTGGGATTCTTTGGGTATGATATATCTCAACTACCTAGAACTTTAGTAGTAAGTAGTCCCCTCATTAGATAAGAACCTCGAAGTTTGAGGTGTTTTGATATCAAGATATGTAAGTTAATCCTTTGGATTTAGCTAAAGGTATCTCTTCGGTAGATATGAACTTTTGTATGCGAGGGCTGAAGTTATCACTTGAAAAGCTACAAAATTCGAGAGTTAGGGAAGTTAAGCCTAGAACTTTGTACGTTACCACCTAAAAAATATCTCCAAGTTGATGCATTGACTGCCGTTTTACGTACCCCTGG
The DNA here is from genome assembly GCA_022496965.1 of Annulohypoxylon nitens. Lineage (NCBI taxonomy): Eukaryota > Fungi > Ascomycota > Sordariomycetes > Xylariales > Hypoxylaceae > Annulohypoxylon > Annulohypoxylon nitens. The sequence goes on from MU386625.1 coordinate 42,001, forward strand.
TCCTCTGGAACTTCCTACCAAGGTGCCAAAATAGGAAATTGCGGGGGAAGCTTAGATGGGGCTGCTGGCGGATACAGCCTAGCCCCTAATCAGTTAAGGTTAGCAGTACAGATAACATCGAACAACTGTAAAGATAAGGCGAAGTTTAGCTGGAGATCGAATAGGAAGAGAATGGGAAGGATGAGGAGGCAATGACGTCGGGCGTTAAAGTCAATATCCAGAGTTCAACCATCAATGATCGCGCTTGACAGCATTTGTACTACACAATCGCCGGGGTTGAGGTCACTAAAGATGGAAGGGACAACGGCGAGTAGCCCGCCGAAGAAAACGTCCAAGCGATCATCTAACGCGTGAGTTGTTCTTATCAAAACCCCACATCAAACAAACAGAATCATCATGAAGACGAATGGCTTCCAATTGCTGACACGCGACCTAGATGTATTCGTTGTCGCAAGCAAAAAATAAAATGTTCCGGCCTTCAACCATGCGAAGGTTGTATGAAACGGAAGGCGAACTGCGTGTTCGATGATGCGGGTGATAGAGTGGTTGTAAAGAGAGCGTACGCGTCAATGGTTCCGGTCAAGCCATCGCCCCCTTAGCGCTGACGAAAACTTCAGGTTCCTTCTAGAGCTTCAACAGAAAGCAGCTCGAAATGAACGACACCCGCCGGCCGCTGAGGGAAGCGTATCGGGGCCATCCATGTTTGGACAGGATGGCGATATGATGCGCGAAGATAGTATGCTAGCATTCCTCGTTTTCAAAGGTTGTAAGAGTAGAAATCACTAATATTAAACTCAGGTCATGATCCAAGTGCTTCACAGCACAGCGACGATGACCAAGCCACTTCGTCGGAGCACGGCGTAAACCCGCCAAATGTGACAAATCTTCTGGCGGCTTCACCCTCTACATTTATGCCAGCGCCAAACGGACAGCAGTGTTGGTACCTACCTTATCCCATAACTCAACATAAGCTAAACTCTTTCGTTAGTCTATTTGGGAACATCATCGAATTGGTCTTTTGCAGGAAAGGTTCTTAAGATAACCCATGAGAGTCTCCATCACGCACCATTACCACCGAACGCTTTGCTTTTTGATGGCACAGCGTATGATTTAGGCTGGGATGGGCCTATGGACCACACAGATCCAGAACCCCTTGCCATACCCAGCCCCGACTACTCTATATACCTGGTGAACGCCGTGAAATTCCACTGTGGGCAAATGTATCACCTATTCGACGACGATGAATTCCACCAACACCTTCAACAATTTTACTCGGAGCCCGATAATCCAACTAGGACATCTAGCCTATGGTACATTCACTTTCTCCTTATTTTAGCTTTTGGAAAAATCTTCATCATGCAAAAATGTGCCGGTAAGCGGCCGTCCGGCGCAGAATTTTTCGTCAGGGCTATGCAGCTCTTACCTCCCGCCTATGTTTTCCCACATGATCCGATCGCGTCTACAGAAATCTTGTGCTGCATAGCGCTATACCTCCAGTGTGTTGACCATCGTAGCTCTGCACATACATATGTAAGACACACCTTCTTATCTCTTCTATTCCTACCTGTGAATCGGTTTGGATTTAGATGTTGACAGCCAGTAAAGATTGGTCAGGCAATGCGCGTAGCTCTTGCTTACGGAATGCACACCGATATGCCGGAATCTCAACTTGGCGAGAAGCATGTTCACAGGTGTCGCAAGATCTGGTGGACGATTTTCATATTAGATCGACATATGACGTCTATGATGGGATTACCTCAGAATATTCGAGATTCGGAAATCCAATGTCAATTGCCAATATTCCCCGAATCTGGCCAGCGTACAACTACTCTTGACTTACACATCAAATTGGCGCGCATTATAGCCGAAATAAATAATAGTAAGTTAGAGTCCGTTTATCTAATTGTGTCTCACCAAATAACACGAAATTCACTGTTTGTAGGTATATATGGCATCAATGGCCGACTGAAGGGAAAATTTTTGATGAGCACGAAGGCGTCGCTAGAAGCTTTAGCGGGTTTAGCGACCGAGCTTGGGCATACTTTACCCCTGAAATTAGACCAGCCCGGTTACGGCGTTTCGAGAATGTCGGCTTCGCTACATCTTCTTTACCACCAAGTAAGAGTAAATATCCAATCTCAGAACATTATTAACCTGATTCTAGTGCATCGTCTTGGCGACCCGGCCTTTGATGTTTTGCGACCTGAAGATGAAGTTCGAGTCCGCAACTGGTCGGAACACTACTACTTACGATCGTTTTGGTACACTCTTACAAATGTGTGTAGAGTCATCTCAATCAATTATCATCATCCTAGAGAGCCTACATGCTCAAGGACTTCTTGGTGAGTAATAGCTTTTATTCTTGGTGGACATTCACAACTCACCCTATACCTAGAAACTTTCTTATCTCTTGATCTCGACTCTTTATACGTATCGTCGGTAATACTAGCGATCGCATCGGTCGTTGACGAGAATCGTATGAGGGATCGTCCCGCTTGGGTACATCGATCTCTTGAATTAATCGATTGTATGATATCGGCTGGAAATTTGGTTGCTGTCTGGCGAAAGTCGGAATTGCAACAACTTGACCAAATGATGAATGAAATTTTACTTGCTCGCAGCAACGTTGCTTATACTTCTTGCTCGGACGACAGACTACAACCTCACAGCAATCAGCCCCCAGCAAATATTCCTATCAACCAGGAGCCATTGCCCTTACCACCTCTTCCCATGCACGGCATACACAGCGGCGATGATCTCTCTGCAGATCAACTCTTGGCAATTGCGAGTTCTATCCAGGATGAGGATGTGGAGTGGATGGACCGTGCGATAGCAGAGAATAGCATCTGGTAGAGAAGCAAAACACTGCCTCTAGTATCATCGGTTTGGTGTACTAACTCTTATCACAAGGCCTTCCTAGCTTGTCAATATTGTTCAATCAGCCATGCAATACCCCTAAATTTCAGTCTCGAATTCGCAAGCGAGAATAAGTACTATGTCATTGATTAAATCTGATAACAACCTGGCACCACAATAATTATTCCACCATATCTAAGATTACGATTACAACTTATGCTCTCTCGCCCGCTTTATATCGCGGAACTCCGTGGTGTTTCCAATACGCCAGCTCACATCGGCACCCCAATCACCTCCGGTCTTGGGCTTGGGAGTCTTCCATCGCCACCTCGCGTTATTCTGACCAGTTGAAGAAGCCAGAAGATCCACAATCCATTTTCCTACAATAGGAAACATCTTGAAACCGTGTCCTGAATCGCCGGAGAATACGACCACGGAATCCGATGTCCCCGGCAGATAATCGACGATGAAGTCAGAGTCCGAAGTGTCGGCAAACCAGCAGAGAGATCTCTTAACGAAGGGTCTGTCTGCTAGTGAAGGTAAGGTTTGACGGAGAAGCTCCCGAAGCTTAGCTTCATCCTCTTCCGGCAAGAAGTCTAAGCTAGCGCCCCTCGACTCGGGAGGAATCGAGACGCCTGTGTCTTTGTTGGTGTTGACGAATCCCGCACCCATTGGGCACAACTTGAGCAAGTTGGTCTTTGGGTCCGGTTCGAAGAAAAATCCAAGGTCTCGAGCATAGACGACAGGGATACCACGAAGCGCGGATGTCTCTTCATCGGTTAGGTGGACGTGAGCGACAGACCAAGATTTGGCGACGACGCTTTGGCCAACTTCGGGTATCAGTGAAGCGGCTGCGGCTCCGGCTGCAACGATGACCAACGCGGCAGCATGAAATTTACCGTCTTTGGTCTTTACTCCTCGACTCTTTTTGCCATTCGGTGTCTGGTCATATACGATGGCTTCTACGGCACCGGAAATTTTGCCAAGAAAAAACTTGACACCTTGAGCTTGAGTAGCTCTATGGACACCCCTAAGGGCATCGGCAGAGTGCATGTAGCCATCGTAACGGTTGAAGTAACCTTTCCAGCCGGGAAGCGGGCCAGTCAACTGCCAAGACGCGTCTTGGATGTCTTCTCTTGAGTTGAGAGGAACGACATGTTTAGCTAACAGAGGGTGTGCCTCGGCAGACGCTCGGAACCTACTCAAGGTATCCACAGCCTTCGGCTCAGCTTTCTCGGAGACGCAGTGTAAGAAGCCTACTCTGTGGTAGTACGGCTGGAAAAGGGGCGTCTTCCACGCCTCTGTAGCTTCCTAATAGGTTGTTAACTAAGTAATTTAAAAAATAATTTTTCAAGAGTACTAACTATGGTCAACTCGGTATAGAAAGGATCTTCATACTCAGCACGAATGATCTTGTTTAGATCATTTGCTGCTGAGTAGATTGAAGGTATCTCATCATCCCGTTCGAATACTGTGATATTAGAGTAGCCACTCTGGGAAAGGTGCAAAGCGGTTGAGAGACCGAAAGCTCCAGCGCCAACAATAATTATAGGGTCTTGCTTTGAAATCGCCATTTTGAACCAGGTTTAGTAAAATTGAAGCTTAAAATCAGAATGAGTTAAATAACCCTAAAATATCAACACCGATTCCGATAGTGATACCTTCAATCTAACAGTCAAAATATCGACAATACATCGCCATTTTCTATGAGCGACGCAAATGATCTGGACTCCACGAAGGTTGCTGGGTGGAATCATACTCAGCTGACCGACACATAGACCGGAACTAGTACCGAGAGATAAAGGCGAGAGGAGACTAGATCCTCCACACTCGGATGCGGGGCCGAACGCGCAGATACCCTTCTAAGGCGTAACTTGACGATTAAATATAGCTTGACTAATGGGATAAATGTCAATATCTACCGAATACCGGCACCGGAGCATCTAGGTTACTACATGCAGCTCGCGTATCAGTTCCCCAGATCCTTATACCTGGGCTGCCGTAACCCCGGAGAGCCTCCAGTGGGGCATTTCCCCCACTTACGACCCCCTTTTTCTTTATATGGGTAGGATATCACCGGGTGTCCCGTATCATGCTGTTCAGGTGACAAATATCTATAGCTAGAATTATCATTATCTGATACACGATGAAGTCGCTCGTGGTCATGAGAACATCCTCTTGCGGGGGTCGCTGTTGGCCTATCTACGGCCGTGGCATCATTTCAGGGTGCCCGAGGTTCCTGAAATGAATGGACTCCGGCTCTAAGCGCCACCTCGGCAGTATCATCAACTTCCTTATTGACTACGTGCTGGAAGGGAAGCACTGACCAAGATTGTCCAGGCACTTATTGTGGTACGATTGTTCTGTTGACATCAGATTAGCATGACCAATGATTCTGAAGCCCCTTTATTGGGCACTCGGAAAAGCGAATCTTTGCAGCGTCATCTTCTAGTAGACTTAGCGGCCGCTGCCACGGCGGCGGCCTCAATATCACCAATCATCACAGCAGCCGACAGGTTAGTGACTCTTATCAACCTCAATTCACGCACAGACCTGCTCACGATGCCATCAGAGCCGTGGTAGAGAATGTCTCTACCGGCCGTCCCCTGATTCGGACACTTGCAAAGCATCTTCTTTGCCCCTTCACAAACCCACGGCGCTTCTTCACTACGCGACCCGTGTTCGTCGTATGGACGCTTTACGCCGTGACATATTTCACAGCAAATATAAGCGAAACGCTAATAGATAGATATCTGCACCCGGACCGGAAAGCGCTTACCGGCACCCTCATCTCTTCGGCTGTGTTTGTCGTTAACACACCATTAAGCGTCTGGAAAGATGTCAGATTTGCTCAATTTTTTGGAAACCGCATTACCGCGGCCCCAAGCCCGAGTAGGAGCGGGAATTCGGCGGTGACGGCAGCGGTGGGGAGCCGTGCGCTGGTTCCGCGGGGCACACCGTTGTCGGTGAGCGCGGCGTTTCTAGCCCGGGATATCATCACCGTGTTCGGGACCTTCGCGATCGCACCGCAGGTCTCGGCTATTATACCCGACTCTCTAGCACACACAGCCCAAGCAAAGGCAGATGTAGCGCAGTTGATAGTACCTGCCGCGACGCAAATAGTGGCCACACCGGCCCATTTACTAGGACTGGATCTATATAACAGACCAGAGACGACGGGACTCGTGGATCGGATTGGTGGTGCGAGAAGGAAGTTATTGTCTACGATGACGATGCGCGCGGCGAGACTTATTCCTGCGTGGGGCGTGGGGATTATTTTGAATAATCATTTGAGGTCGACGTATAGAGAAGAAAATGGGCATGGGACTTAGAGTAGAGTTTCGTATAGATGAAATGAAAGATGTTGAAAAGCATGCGCTACGCGATGAATCAATGCGATATTTCGTTTTACAGGCGTCTAATGGCGGATGTTAGGTACGCGTTTAGCGGGGGAGGATTGCCAGTCCACTTGGAATTCGGCAACTAGTAGCTCGTTCATACATGCCTAGGCCTCTAAGGTTATGACTTTAGAAAACTTCTGAAAGCTCTTTTCTTAAATTATTGAATATGGGATGCCCAAAAAGCCTCCGTACATACGTCTAGTTTTATATATCCATATACCTATGTTATTCTTGGGATTTGCTTATAAAACTTCTCCTATCTCTTCTAACCCCCTAGCAAAAACAAAATTTTGGGGGGTGCCCGACGCAACCAGCAAAGCGCTTGGGTACCTCTAAGGCTACTTTCAGAAGGGGACTCAGTGCCCTTATAAACCTTAGAACACAGCAAGTTACAGCATACCTGCTAGGCGAGTATATAGCCAAAAAGGGACAGTAGAGGAGATGCTCCGAACCGCCAATTCATTATATCCTCAAAATCAGGTCTCTTTCGGGTCGGCTCTATTTTCCAATCGCTATAAATCATACTAGGTATTGTAGGTACCTATAGACTTTAGGGAGTTTAGTGCTTAGGAATGCTATAATTGTAGTGGGTGGTAGCACCATATACAGCCCTGGGGGGACCTCCAGCTAACGGCAACTCAATAGGTACCTAACAACTCAATAGGTACCTAACAACTCAATAGGTACCTAACAACTCAATAGGTACCTAACAACTCAATAGGTACCTAACAACTCAATAACAGCTCAATTATAGCTCCAAACAAAGGCTCATAACTACAACTATACTACATTTTACGTAAAGAAACTTTTGTTTATATGAATGCGCTTTCGATACATAATTGATTGGTATAGATCTTGTCCATCGAATAATAAGGCTTGTAGCTCTTGTTAAACCATCATTGAGCTATCCTCGGAAGTACGCCCTGAGCAGCGCTAAATTACAGGGGACTTGGTGGTTCAAAAATGGGCAGTGTTAGCACCCCCTAACAACGACCTTGGAATACCCATTTTAGCGGTTTCAAGCAGAGGTAACACTCAAAGACTCCGGATATTAGGAGTCACCTAGACAGATTGTACATGCGATTCATATTGATATTGGATTTCATTTACTATAATATACAATTCACTTATTTTATATCCATAATCTAGTTATTGCTAGGGTACGTAAAGCCCTCCTGTCCAAAGAACTCCTCCTTAATCAACCTGGGGCTAGTGAAACGTAACAAGACGTTCGAGCTACCGGCCTTGTCGTTGGTACCGCTCGCCCGGCTACCACCGAAAGACTGCTGGCCGATGAGGGCAGCTGTAGTTTTACAGTCTGTAGATTCGGATTAGTTTCCTGTTTATTGATGTAATTGTGAACAATTGGCTTACTTAAGTACAAGTTACCCGCCGAGTATCGCAGGGTGTCTTCCGCCTCTCGGAGAGCAGTCCGATCGTTGGCGAAAACGGCACCGGTTAATGCGAAACCACCACCGCTCTTGTCGACTTGCTCCAGAGTGGAGGACCATTGGCTATCGGGGTATACGTAGATCGCCAAAACGGGACCGAAGATCTCTTCGTCAAAAAGCCTGTGTGTAGGCGAGTCGGCAACGTACACTGTGGGCTTAACGTAGAAGCCGGTTGAGTCGTCGTATTTGCCGCCTACTAATAGCTTCAATGAGGGGTCCTTGTTGCTGGCGTCGATAATCGACTTGATCTTGTCGAAAGACCGGCGGTGAATGACGGGGCCCATAAATGCGCTGAGGTCCTTGTCGGGACTTCCGATAGTAATCTCCTTAATCTTAGCTTGTAAGCTGTCTAGGAACTCCTTCGATCGCGACTCGGGGAGGTAAAGTCGCGATGTAGCGGAGCACTTCTGGCCTTGGTACTCGAAGGAGCCTCGGATGGTGTGGTATACGGCGCTTTGGATATCGGCCGAAGGGTGGATCAAAGTGAAGTTCTTTCCGCTCGTCTCGCCGACAACGCGGGGGAAGTCCCGGTAGACCTGCTTTCCGATGCCCTCGCCAATCTTAGCGTATATGGATCGGAAGACGTCGGAGGAACCGACGAAGTTCAATCCGGCAAATTCGCGGTGCGAAAGGATGGTCTGGGTAATCTCTTCGGCATCGCCGGGGACGAATTGGATAACATCAGGAGGCAGACCAGCCTCAAGTAGAATCTTGTATACTATGGTGCTAGCGTAGATATTGGACGCTGAGGGCTTCCATAGGACCACGTTACCCATCAATGCAGGGCCAGAAATGAGGTTACCGCCAATAGCAGTGAAGTTAAAAGGTGAGATAGCGTAGACGAAACCTTCCAGGGGTCGGTAGTCCAGTCGGCTCCACATTCCGTCGCTTCCACGGTCCGGTTGCCTCTCTAAGATCTCGGCAGCGTAGTTGCAGTTAAGACGGAAGAAGTCGGCCAACTCGGCCGCGGCGTCAACTTCTCCCTGCCAGATGTTCTTGCCCTGGCCGAGCATGGTTGCTGCAATAAGCTCGTATCGGTATTTAGTTGCGACAAGCTCAGCTGCCTTCAAGAAAATAGCGGCTCGGTCAACGAAGGGGGTTTGCTCCCACGACTTCTTCGCCTTTAACGCAGAGTTAATAGCATTGGTAACTTGTTCCTTAGTTGCCAAAGGAAAGTTGGTAAAAGTGGTGGCATGTTCGCTAGGAAGCGGCTGATCTATGGATTGAGATTGTGCTTGAACTTTGCCGTTTACGAAGATTTCACTCTTCAACGGAAGTTGTTTTCGCAATCTGATTATTGCCTCTTCTAGCTTCTGCCTTTCGGGAGAGCCTTTTCTGTATTCAGGCTGACAAGTAGGTATGTTAATGGCAACCCTTTTATTCACTATGGGACTTGGGATACTTACGTTGGGCTCATTGCGAGCGGCTGGCAACCGAAAGGGGACGGTAGCTTTGCCTCGTCTGGGAATCGCACTACCGAGACCACCCCGGGCCTGAAAAGCCTGTAATGGCTTTGACGCAACAGTTTTTCTCATTTTTTGGATTACCGATTGATGAACGTTTGTGTTTTAGAGACGACTGTGATTAAGGGGAGATAAGTACAGACTCAAAGATTACTGCCTTAGGTATTAGATATTTCGTAAATATGTCTAAGAATCTCTCTCACTTGGGGAGGAGTTGATGATACTATTTCAAGTAGAAAAGCCATCTCCGCGAATAGGGAACCACGCCGATTGCGGCAATCCCTCTCTTCATCTGTCTCTATACTATTGCGGAGGTGTTGCTCGGTGGTGTCTGGCGTTCGGTTCATAGCGGCATAACTGGCGTTCTCCTCGTTGGTAGATCTCGGGTCGCTTGCCGGTGTCCCCACTATGATATCAAGGGTTCGCATTTCTCCGCAATGAGAGAATCGGGTCGCCCGATAGATACACTATACTAGTTTAGACGAGCTCCGATCCATGTCCGGTCCGGATGCCGAGCCGACATTTCAAGCTCGTGGTGAACTATATCCATGCAAGTCAGTTCGCGATGTAGAGTTGATGTTGAGTTGAATAGAGAGGATTATTCATTGCTTCGCTTCGTTCGTCATTCGATAGGATTGGCAGAATCAACTGTTCTTACTTTATTTTTTCACAGACATCAAGATGACCCAACATATTCCTCCCGGCGGCGTCTGGTGCCCCGCTGTAACTTTCTTCAAGCCAGAAACAGATGAACTGGACTTAGAAGCACAAGCCGCCTATTACTCATACCTATCGCGAACAGGATTAGCTGGTCTAGTGATATTAGGCACAAATGCTGAAGCGTTTTTGTTGACGCGTGAAGAGCGCAAAGCCTTGATAGCTACAGCTCGAAAGGCGATTGGCCCTGATTTCCCTATTATGGCAGGATGCGGAGCGCATTCTACGAAACAGGTGCTTGAACTCATCAGTGATGCGGCGGAAGCCGGTGCCAACTCCACCTTGGTATTACCGCCAGCGTATTTCGGAAAAGCCACAACGCCAGAAGTCATCGAGAGGTTTTATGGCGATGTGTCTAAGGGTAGCAAGCTTCCTATCGTTATCTACAACTTCCCGGGAGTGTGTAATGGTGTCGACTTAGGATCGGACATTATTACCAAGCTTGCTAACAAGCATTCGAATATCGTTGGAACGAAGCTTACGTGTGGTTCCGTGGCCAAGATTACTCGCCTAGCTGCTACCCTTCCTAACTTTGCGACATTTGGCGGCCAGTCAGATTTCATCATTGGTGGGTTGAGTTCTGGGTCTGTCGGTTGCATCGCTGCCTTCGCGAATGTGGCTCCTAAATCAATTGTGAGGATATACGGCCTCTACCGGGAAGGGAAATATCAGGAGGCTTTAGAATTGCACCAGAAGGCCGCATTGGCGGAGCAGTTTATCAAGGCGGGAATTAGTGTGACAAAGTATGCTGCTGCAATCCGGACAGCGGCAGCGGCGGGTATTCCGGATGCGATCACTAAATTGCAGCCTAGAACCCCCTATATTGCCCCAACGGACGCTGCTAAGGAAGCCGTAAGAAACGGCACCGAGGAGATCTCCAAGATTGAGGCCAGCTTACCTCTCAAATTTTAATTCTATTCTTGATCCTGGAATGAGATAAATCCTAGCACAAATATCGTAAATAGAATTAAAAAAATTAGAAGAATCATTCGTAGTTCTCTTGGTGACTTTGTTGACTAGTGCCTGGTATCATTAACGTGGGGAACCTTGCCCATCAATCGCGCAATTGTCACAGCTTCGCGAAGGCCCCGACCGAGATGACCACGAACTCCGGCTTCTTCAAGCACCATAAGTCCACCAATTGTACAACCTTCGGGAGATGTACCTTGATCTCGTAAGACTCCGGGGTGCACTCCGCTTTGCAAAAGAGTGGCCGTGCCTAGCATAGATTGCACTATCGTGGCGGTCGCCTCTTGCCTCGGCATACCTACGGCGACTGATGCGTCTATCAATGCGTCGACAATGACCGCGAAGAATGCCGGCGTAGATCCTCCTACTGCCGTGAATGCATCCATTTGACTAGGAGCTAGGTGTACTGTCTTGCCAATGCGATTGAATAATGCATCGGTAAATTCCAGATATGCGGGAGGTAACTTGGAATCAGGCTTCTCGATAGACGTGATAGATTGTGAGACTGTAGCGGCGATATTCGGAAGAGTCCGTATCACCCAGATTTTAGAGCTATCTTCGTCGCTCATGGTAGGCGTCTCACTCAAGAGTGCCTCAATCTGTTCTCTTGTCCATCCAGCCACGATACTGATTAGTAATTTCCCCGCAAGCGCTTCCACGAGTCCAGGCTCCCCCAGCGTCTCGCGCACATCTGCCGGGTCGACTCCGAGCAGAACAACGTCGGAGTGCTTTACCGACTGCACATTATTTCCCGTTGAAATTTTCAATGGAGTTTGCGAGCTAGAAAGCTTTCCGGACAATCGCTTTACCGAGCGCTCGCTACGGACGCAGGCGATAATACGGCTAACTGGCAAAGGGGCGGCCTTCTCATCCTTGGGTCCTATTAAGCTTTCTAGGATAGCCGTCCCGAGATTTCCTGCCTGTTTGTCAGTAGATCGCCTTTCAAGATTAAAAATACTGAGAAAAGGTAGTATACCGCAGCCTAGTATACATAAAGTCGACATCTTTTACGAGTTGGAAGTCCCGGTGAAGGTTTCGTGACAAAAGCCAGGGTATTTTCGCAGATTCACGATATTAGATGATGCTTTCTCAACTATAGTAGTATTGCGGTTCAGTTCTAATGACGTATCCAGCGTCTTCCGAACTTCATTCGGGACTTAGTGAAGAACGGAAAAGCCGATAGTTCGATTGTGACATGGGTCTCGGATCAATTACCGGGTGAGCTACCGGTGTCAACATTTCGTGGATTTCATCTCAGAAAATTGTGGATATAATGTGAGACTAGGATCGGGTTCCTCACTGCCCTCGTAATTGTAAAATGAAAAAGATAGGGACCCCGTGGGGGTGGGGATTATGTCATTGTGGTTTCAGTCTTTCCTTAATACTACCTAGTCTTAATCAGCATACGCCTAAATTTCATATTTCGGAATGCTGCAATTTCATGCAGTACAGATAGAGATTACATAATAGCCCCGCTACATCAAAAATCATATTACTAGCTCGAAAATCCAAATGTCGACTTGAATCTCCTCCAAACTTCTGTCTTCAAAGCTGAATATTCGTCCGTTGTCCGTGTCACCGCGTCGCGGTTCTCCACCGCTCTCCTTAGCAAGTATGCCAAGCACTCGCCCATGCTGCCCCAAGTGGAGCATTTGTACACATCTGGGGATGTCTGGTTTTCGTCCTTTTCAGCTAGCAGCGAAAAGCTGACCTCATCCGACATACCGTGAAGTTGGCCGAATCCAACCGGTATAGTAGGTAGACCATTCTTGATCCTCTCTTGGTGTAATCTGTTCGCTTTCGTCACGCTTTCCCTGTTGTGGCTGGCTAAGAAGAGGTTGACTGAAGGGAAGCGTTTACCGCCCTCCTTTCCAAACTCCCCGAGATGCTTCATCAAGGCACCGGTCGCAATGCTGTTATACGCGTCATCTGTGTCCTGTTTCGTGTCGTGGATCAAATGTCGGTCATCCGAAAGTATGTATGCGCCACGGACCAGTTTAAGACCCAGGGTAAATCCGTCTTTGCTTGCCGCTTCAAGATGCTCCGCGATGACCGACGGAGTCTTCTTGAGGTATGCTTGGTATGTGTTATAGACGACAGCAGAACCGTCACGATTGAATTTTCGCATTAAGTCTAGACCGACTGCCGCGATTCCCTTTTGGAAGTGTTGAGACTCGGCATCAATAATTACCTGTATTGAACGGGATTTGCAAGCAGCACAAATCTCATCAATCGCGTCCAAAAATCGCTGAGGTGGCGCCCGGCCTTCAGCGAAAGCTTGAGTTACCTTGGGACCAGCCCCGGTCAACCTGCAACAATCTTTAGCTCATTTTCCCGGAATTATACAGATATAATACTCACTTCACAGCTAGGATATCGCCTTCCTCAATCAAATTGACAGTCTCAAGCGTTCCAACTCGCCATTCTTCAAGGTGCGGACACAAGTCCGCGACAGATGAACTGCTTATATCCCCCGAGTCAACTCCTTGCACATCCGCTTTGTTGGTTTTGTGGTCAAATACGGTTTCACGCGCATAAGTTAAGATCACCCCTTTGAGTCCAAGATCCTTGAGTTCGCGAACACGACGCCTAGTCTCCGGTCCGGTCTCCCCAGCGCAGAATTGATCGTAAAATGTCTTCTTCAAAATCCCGTAAATAAGAGGGTTCTTTTCCACGTGAAGAAGAGCAGTCCTATCGGGTTTCGAGAGAAAAGACAATATCTTCAACGATGGTATGAGAAGCAATCGCTTTGATGATATTCCGGCTACGAGCAAGGATCTTAACAACATGCCATTGGGCAGTGGTGCTAAAGGGAATCGAGTAGTAATTTGCGGTGTCGACGGCACAGTTGCCGAAGTTGATGTGTTCCGCAGGGATGTTATGACGCGCCCCTTAGCCATGGCTGATCGCGCGGCAAAGGAACCCGATGATGTACAAATCCGATCCGACCGTTATGACGGCTTCTTGAGGACGCCAAGGTAAAATCTTACAACAAAATCGACAAATTAAGAGCAAGTATAGAGAAATAAGCATAAGTTTGATGTTCTTGACTCTCATAAAGTCCGGCCTACCATCTATGGCCATATAGTCCATATCAATTACCATCGCTCGTGCGGGGTGCTTCGATTCAACGCCGTTTACGGTCTCGGGAGCTGAACCGATGGTGTTGTCGGGGTCCGGGCCGTCACTATATTTCTCCAACTGTCTGGTTCCGTTACCTAACCCGGCCATGAAGCGTTCCTTCGACCCGCGTATCGTCTATGGACCACATGACTGGGGATACCATCAGCCGCATCAGCTCTTGTATGAAACGACAAGACGCGACAAAATGTATGACAGCAGCAATCATATCTACCCTATCAATCTACATGATAGCCTTATCATTTGATAAGTTGTATTGAGCTGGGGTAAAAACGGACTTAGTCCTCATCCCGGCTAGCCGAGGTGCTTGGAACCCCAGCGATCACCGTCATCCTGCGATAAGAGTGGGGAATTGGCCGTCCGTAGAATCAATGCAGATGTCGGTCGGTCCAGCCGACTGATGTCTCGGTGAGTGCACCTTGCCGAATTCCCAAGACCAGGGGACATTCCTGATCTGAGCCAGCTACGCAATCCTTGGTACCCAGTAGTCCGGGCTATCATGGACCCTGGTTAACTTGTCGTTGCTGAACTTCGAGCTTTTTTTACATGCTTGATCAAACCTTCTAAGATCTTCTTTCTTTTCCCTCAACTCTCACCTTTCTTCTTCACACCGTCTACGCTATGTGTTAGCCTGATATTGCACTTCATGTTTAACTTCTACAACGACCTCGAGTAATACCAACTACTGCCGCAAGTATCACCTCCATCCTTATAAAATGGATTCCTCCCAGGAGAAGGGTGATACGGGTGACAAGTCACTCACCCGAAATGTCACTCGGGGCGAAAGTGTTCATATGGGCAGCTTCATGGAGACTACCGCGGACAATGACCAGCTCAAACGACACCTTGGAAACCGCCAGATCCAGTTGATCGCCATTGGAGGATCGATTGGTACGGCGGTTTTCGTCAGTATCTCCAGTGGACTCGTTGCTGGTGGCCCAGGAAGTTTGTTTATTGCCTACAGCATCTACTCATCGGTTATGTCTCTCGTGAACAACTCTATGGCTGAAATGGCTGTTTTCCAACCCGTTACCGGTGGTTTCATCAGAATGGCAAGTAAATGGGTGGACGAATCTTTGGGTTTCATGACCGGCTGGAATTTCTTCTTATACGAGGCTATCTTGATCCCCTTCGAGATTTCGGCTTTGACATTGGTCCTCTCCTATTGGCGTGACGATATTCCGGTGGCAGCAGTGATCGCCGTTTGTATCTTTCTATACTTGTGAGATCCCCTCGAACATAAAAAATAGGATCCGAATATCTTGCTAACAAGATCTTCAGCTGCCTCAACGTTTTTGCGGTCGAGTGGTACGGAGAAGCTGAGTTTTGGCTGGCTACCGGCAAAATTGCCCTACTCGCAATCGTCTTTTGTTTCACCTTCATTACGATGGTTGGCGGTAATCCGAAACACGACGCCTATGGTTTTCGATATTGGAACACTCCCGGTGCTTTCGCAGAGCATATCACTACCGGTTCTCTCGGTCGATTTGAAGGATTCTTAGGTATTTATCCCCCCAGAAACAATCCAATCAGGAGATTTAATTAATACTCGATAGCCGCCATGTGGAGTGCTGCTTTCACCTTTGTCGGGCCTGAATATATTGGCATGGTGGCCGGAGAGGCGAAACTACCTCGACGATACTTGAAGAACGCTTTCAAGACCGCATACTTCCGATTCACTCTATTCTTCGTAGGAAGTGCCTTGTGTGTTGGCATTGTTATTCCGTACAACGACAAGACCCTAGTAGGCATTCTATCAGGATCTTCCGGGGGTGCTGGAACCGCTGCTGCTTCTCCTTGTAAGTTTCTCAGGCAATCCCAATAGCGTTTGCATATCGACTCCATCATTCCCCGTTGTGACCCAATATGCTGACAACGTACGTGTGAATAGATGTCATTGCTATGGGCAACTTAGGAATCTCAGTGCTACCTCACATTACCAACGCGCTTCTCGTTACAAGCATTTTCTCAGCAGGAAACGCTTACACATACTGCGGAAGTCGCAGTCTTTACGGACTCGCACTCGACGGGCAAGCCCCGAAGTTCTTGCTCAAATGTACCAAGGCTGGTGTTCCGATTTACTGCCTAATCATCACGATGTGCTTCCCGTGCTTGGCCTTCTTGAACGTATCCAGCGGGTCTTCCGAAGTGCTGAGTTGGTTCGTGAACCTTCTTACCGCGGCTCAGATCATCGACTACATCGTCATCAGTATCACTTTCATCTTCTTTTACCGCGCCTGTCAGGTCCAGGGTATTGATCGAAAGACCCTCCCGTACTACGGCTATTTCCAGCCGTATTCTGCTTGGATCGGATTGGTTTTCATGACCACCGTGGTCTGCACCTACGGCTACAGTGTGTTCCTACCTGGAAAATGGGATATCAAATCGTTCTTCACGTACTACACTATGGTGTTACTCGATCCCATTCTTTACCTCGGATGGAAGCTTTGGCACCGCACCAAGTTTGTAAAGCCGGAAGAGACGGACTTGGTATGGATTGCGCCCAGCATTGACGCTTATGAGGCTGCCTACGCCGAAGATGCCCCTGGTTTCTGGACTGAAATTGCCCAGATGTTTGGGTTCAGGAGGAAGAAGGTGTCCAGCGATTCGTCTTCTGGCGCCGAGTTGTAAAAATATTTGTTGGATTAGATACTAGACATTGTATAGAGAGAACCACCGTTTGGGTGAGCCCCCTTGACCTCGGGGATCCCCCCTCTCACCTCGTGACGTCTTTATATTATTGTGCATGTTTCCCATGTAACATTCCCTTACGGTGTAAATAACCCACAAATGATGCTAAGTGGGTGTCTACCTAGTACACAGCTAAACTGGGAAAATTCCTTATTGGATACGTTCAAGAGAGAACTTCACCTAGAGAAGAATTGTACAGAAGAACCTTATGATCAAATATTGCGTTAAGCGCATTGTACGCGGCGTAGAATGACCAATTCCTAATCATTACGTTACGGATGGCGTTAGGGCGGGAAAAGGGGGTGGTGTATCTGGGAATGGGGTTACACAAATGACGATTTCACGAAGCAGCACTAGGCTACCTGATTCTAGGCATTAGGTAATAATATACGCCATCTGAATTAGTACTGATACTTTGTATTATTATATGATGGATGATCTCTATCATGACTGAGCCCGGGACCCATGCCGATAAAGTGTGGAGTAGCTCGGGTCAAGCTCCGAGCGTCGATTCCGCGCCTACGTATAATGGGCGGATGGGCTATATACTAGATAGAGCAAGACCTCGTATAGACATCTCGACAGGCTTTCAGTGGCCAAGCCAAGTTTCGTGAGACTGAACAAGGTTGTTTAAATTTTATATTAATCATCCACCATGTTCGAGAGCGCACGTCCGGGCCCACCGGACCCTATGTTCACACTGAAAAAGCTAGCAGACGGCGATACATCACCTAACAAGGTCGATCTGGGCGTTGGGGTCTATAGAAACGAGCAGGCTGGCTATCATGAGCTAGAGGCTATTAAACAGGTCAAGACTTCTGCCCTGTTTACTTGTACCTAACTAACAACGGATCGTTAGGCCAAGAAGATCCTAGACCAAAGAAATCCTGGCCATGACTATGAAGTTACAATAGGAAACCCGACTTTTCTAAAACATGCTACCGAACTAATCTTCGGCCCCTCTAACCAGGCACTCCAAGACAAGAAGGTCCGCTTTTATGAACATCTATTTCGAGTTCAGCTACTGATATTGAGATTAGGTAGCATCCGTGCAGACCATTTCCGGAACGGGCGCCAACCACATAGGTGCGCTTTTTCTCAGCCGATCGGCCGAGTTCTCCGGCAAGACCGCATATGTCGGGATCCCGGCTTGGGGAAACTACGACCCCATATTTCGTCTTGTGGGACTCGAAGTCGTGAAGTACAAGTACTACGATATACAGCATGGAGTATACTTCCCCGAAATGCTCCATCTTGTCAAGACGGCACCCGCGAAGAGTATATTCGTTCTCCAAAGCTGTTGCCACAACCCCACCGGGGCGGATCTCACTAAGAAACAGTGGGACGAGTTAGCCGACGCTTTCAAGGAGCGTGACGTACTCCCCTTCTTCGATATCGCGTATCAAGGCCTCGGAGCCGGCCTTGACGAAGACGCATATGGCATTCGACGCTTTGCCGAGCGAGGGCTAGAGTTCGTCGTAGCGCAATCGTTTGCCAAGAATTTCGGTTTGTATGGCGAACGCGCCGGCGTTCTTCATATCGTCGGAAAGGACGAAGATAATGCGAGAAACATTGGCGATCAATTGCGTTGCCTAGTGCGATGGGAGTTTTCTTCGTCACCCGCATACGGATCTCGACTAGTGACGATAGTATTAGGTGATGCTGGATTAACTAAGATATGGTCGGTTTCCTACCTATGCAAGCGAACTAATTATAAGAAGGGGCTAATAGGCGAGACAGGCGCGATGAGCTAGATACGATGAAAGAAAGGCTTCTATACAACCGACGGACACTTCACAATGCGATAGCAAACGAGCTTAAGGTCTAGATACCGCCCTAGGAAAACTCATGACCTAAGCTGACCTTTCTTAGGTTCCTGGAAATTGGGAAGTAATCATCTCGACGCAAGGTCTATTCTGGTAAGAAGACGTCAAGTACTTTTACTTGAGCACACGTTAATGATTACAGTATTCTACCCCTGACACCTCAGCAATGCATATTACTAAGGGAAAGACACCACATCCACTTGCCTGAAAGCGGCCGTATCAATGTCGCCGGGCTAAATAAGTCCAACTTCGACTACGTCGCAAGAGCCATTCAAGATGTAGTCAAGAGTGAAGGGAATTAAGAATAACATCCAGGGCTCAAGGGCGATATTGGATGCTAACCCTAACCCCTTTCATTAGGTAATCAAGGGTTAGTGTTCGAGGGAAAAGGCCAGGGTTAGGGTTAATGCAGCCAATCATAGATGCAACTTATTTTCCTGGACCGCCACGTGGGAAGTTTGATACGCATAAATTTCGCATCCAATGGAACTGAAGGCACTTCATACCTTCGCAATTTTTGAGTTCTGAGGGGGGGGGGTGAAAATTTCTACCCCACGTAGTTCAAAGCCGTAATTTTTAAGGCTGTCTATTTCTAGGGAAATTTGCCGCCCTCACGGACCCGCAAAGTCGGGTCCACCCCACGCGATGGTTCGCAAGGATCCAAACCTCGAATAATTCTCCTATCTCTAGATCTCTAGATAAGATCCATGCTACGTACGGCTAATCATACCGAAAGATGCCGGTTGTTCTCCGAGAGATTTCCTAGTCTCTTAGTAGATAACAGGAGTGTCTCAAATATCGCTTCTACCTTCCAAATGGTGATAGCAGCCGTGTTCTTCGGTAGGACTTTACAATCTCATCTTCTCTCGGGAACAAGCTCCGATTCCAATATAGGCATTGTCGGGTACTTCGACCTAGGAAACCGCTGAGTGGTTTGTGCTACTGGCTTACTAAGATATTCTATAAGCTAGAATTTCCAGTTATTCGACTTGATACTCTAGTTCAAATTGTTAATAAAATAACTAACGAATACGGCACGGGATGTCTATAGAATAACTCAACATGAGATTGACCTTAGTTAAAAAATATAGTTCATATAGGTACCTTGCGTTATGACATCTTAATCTTTGATCAAAGGCTTACAATTTCCGTTCAATGCTCGATTATGTAAATAATTACTAAGATCTTTGTTGTATTAGTCATCTAAAGATCTCTGGAATCACTCGCTAAATTTCAGCAGCCACAGAGGTAAATAATCGCTGAAAGTGGTGCGATCATGGTTTCAGATTGAACTGCTGCACCCTATTATGATTCATAAATTTTCGTATTTTACTTGTTTTCATATTCTATCTAATTTTCGTAACTCTCCTATCAACGCATTACGCATCCCTCGTTCTCTATATCTCGTCCGTAAAGAATGCTGTTTTAACATTTCTTCAATTATCATTAAAATTCAGGTCGACCGGCCGCTTAGATTATCTCCCAATGTCCTTCCGACACCAAGAAAGATTTCAATCAGTGAAACCATCGGGTCGTAATTAGAGGACTTGTCGGGTCCACTGACAAAAGATAATGCGCAGGATTCTAAATACCAATCCCTCACTTTTTAGTGAGTCATTCATTTGAACAACTTCTTCAACACGCCCACAAACTTGCCTAAAGTGCCAAAAACACGACTAAGTCCGAAGCTCCAACCACGAACGCGCACCGTGTAGATGAAGAAGTACACGAGCATCCAATTGGAGAAGCAGAATGCTAGGAAGATCCCAAAATCTAATTGATTTCCAGTGTTAGAATTATACTCTCATAAGATTGGGGAGTTGATTATATATGTAAAAACTTACTTCGCCATTTATCATCCGAATTGATGTTGAGGGTCGTGAGATATTGGTTTCCACTACTATAAGGGCAGTATTGGCAGTCACTAGTGGCGTCGGGATTGAGTAAATAACCCCCAGCAGTGTGCGCGAATTCACCCGCATATGACTGGCAGGTCTGATTCTGAGGCACATCAAATCGCGCGGTTTCTGATGGCGCACATTGGACGGGAACGCCATCAAGAGTGGCAGCAAGCATACCGCCAATCCAGTACGTCGCCGGATTTGCCCAGTACATCCATGACCTCCAGAAGACATTGAGCATAGAGTAGGACTGTACCACGCCGTTAAAAAGACCAAACATGACGAAAAAGAATGGCAACACGTTGGAGATAACAGTGAAGCTGGGAGCAAAAGCGCAGATCCATTGACCCCAGCTGTTCATGTACAGAAAAACGAGAACCGTCATCAAGAACGAGTACCCCGCCACCAAGCTATCGCTAGCAAGACCAGTAGGCCAGCACCATAGCGCCCAGTAAATGACACCGGAGAGTACGGCAGCGGGAAGCTCAGCGACAATGTTAGCCGTACAAAAAGCAACCCAGCCGTAAATGCGGGACGGGTATTCGCGAGCCTCCCACAAAGCCATGTTTGAGTCGAACTTAGGAACCACAGCGTTAACGACAGTGGGCGGAATGGTGACGATCATGAAACTCGTGAACATGCGGTTCTGCATGTCTTGGACCGTGTATCCGAGCTTCCAGAAAGTGAACCCGTTGAAAATACCGACGATTACCGCTACGAAGAATTTGCCGTACAAGTAAGGCGGGTCACGCCAGTATTGTCGAAACATGCGCTTAGTTAGTTCTACCGTCTGCTGCCATGTTGACGCCGCGTATTCTCTCTGCTGTTCCTTACTGGGCTTAGCACCCTGCGATACCGTGCTGCGAATTCGTTTAAGACCGTCAATTTCTTCGAGGACCTTCTGTGCCTGTTCACTGCTTCTCCATTCCTCATTCCAGTCCACTTTAGTACCGTCGGGCCGTTTATGCGGTCGAGCGGCGGTTTCGAGGATGAACTCGGCGACGTTTTTACCAGGAGGACAGGTAGCGCCACGGTCAGCGAAGTACTTAATCACGTCCTTTCCATTCTCTCCGATGGGACCGAAGTAGAACGTGTTTCCGCCAGGGTTGAGAGCGAGGACCATATCGAATTGCTGGATTAGGACTGAACTAGGTTGGTGAATGGTACAGACGATTGCTTGACCAGCGGCGCAGAGTTTCTTTAGAAAAGAGACGATAGAATACGCAGATTGGGAGTCGAGACCTGAAGTCGGTTCGTCAAGAAACAAGAGTAAGGACGGCTTGGCAGCGAGTTCAACACCAATAGTAAGTCGCTTGCGCAACTCCACGCCAAGGGAGCTGATGATCGCATCTTGAAGGTCGTTAAGCTCTAGGAGGTCGATAATCTTATCCACGTACGCGATCTTTTCAGCCCGGGGGATGGACGCATCTTGTCGTAGAAGTGCCGAAAACTCGATAGCTTCACGGATAGTTTGGGTCTTATCATGGAGATCTCCTTGAAGACAGAAACCCGTGTTTCGCTGAAACTCCGGGCCTAAAGGTTTTCCGTCAACGAACATCTCGCCAGATATTACACCAACACGCTGTCGCTGTGCCAAGGTATTAAGCAGAGTCGACTTGCCAGCACCGGATGCGCCCATAAGTGCGACCATTATCCCGGGCTTAGCATAGCCGCTGACCTTGTTCAAGAGCTTGCGCTGGCCTCCGAGGTATGGCACAGTGTACTCCACGTCTCTCCAGGTGAAAATCGAGTCGCTCTTCGTGAGTTGTTCCAAGGCCTCGTTCTGTTCTTCCGGAGTAGCCTTCGAATCGCCAACTCTAGTGGCTGAAGACCCGCTGCTGTCGGCGCCCTCATTCTTCTCAACATCAGATGGCGCTGCAGCTTTTTGTGCTGCTTCTTTTGCTCGCTTGCTCTTCTTAAAGATCAGTGCACCACCTCCTTCGGATGAGAAGTCGAACATCTCTGTTGCAAGGACTGTAATGATGATGTACAAAACCATAAATGCAATAACAACACCAAAGTTTCGCCACAAATTTGATCGACTATAACTTAACGCAGTTTCCAAGTAATCACTGCCTGCGACAACTCGAGAATTCGGCTTAGATCCTGAGAGCGCGCATCCTTGATATTCCGGCAGCACACCAGGTCCTTGGGGAACGAGTTGTTGAGGAGCACATTCCATGATCCGGTTCGAGAGTTCGTTCGTCAAGACCGCT
This sequence comes from Annulohypoxylon nitens, assembly GCA_022496965.1. Lineage (NCBI taxonomy): Eukaryota > Fungi > Ascomycota > Sordariomycetes > Xylariales > Hypoxylaceae > Annulohypoxylon > Annulohypoxylon nitens. Next base: position 64,633 of record MU386625.1, read on the forward strand.
TCAAAGCTGTAGGATATTGGGTTTACCCAGTAGAGCCAACCAAACCAGATATAGTCATTTAGCAACTGCGTCTTCGGAAGAACGTAACCTGTATAAATGACGAGTAGGTTCAAGGCAAGACTAGAAAAGCGCACAGCTGTGTTGATCTCTGGCGACAAACTGGCGAACATTCGATACATAGCCGTAATCATTATCGTCGTCGTGTAAACGAATAGCATGTAGATCCAGAACTTGCTCACGTCGACATCGAGATTGGTCATGAAATACATTGCTACTCCAAATATGCAGACCTGCACGAATACTACGGGGATATCCTGGATAACTCGGGCAACAACAACAGCAGACGGACGGTAAAAGGCGTAGTCTCGATGACGAGATACGACTGTTCGTCCCGAGACCGCTCTCGCGAGCTCCGACAGTTGAAGCCAACCAAGGAAGACAATGGAGAAGAACAATGCACCGCCACGTGTAAAAGCGCCGGCAGTCGTAGCAGGTTGCTTATAATAGATCGAACCAACGATAAACCCGTTTGCGACAATAATGAAGAATTTCGTCCAAAGAGTAGCCGTATCGCCGAATAGCAACCAGAATTCTCGTTTTGTACACGCTAACACTTGACGAGTGAACGAAACGGTATAGGGAGATTCCTTACTGACATGCCTCGATTTAGAATCGCGCACCGCTCCCTCAAATCTTTTCGCATCTGCGTAATCGGTACGCTGCAGATGCTCCTCGTAATCTCGAACATCGGCCAGTAGTTTTTGGTAGTTAGGCGAATTGCGGAAGGCCTTTTCCAATTCTTCGGCTGTCTTAGGCGCTCTATCTTCGAACCCAGGCCTAAACCTCCTCTCGTTCGGGTCGGTGACCGCAGTCAAAAAATCCGCCGTGGTCTGTCTCTCCGGACATTCGAAGCCGAGGTCGATGAAGTATTGCTTGGCATCCTTAGCTGGTCCAGAAAATATCTGTCGACCTTGATCTATGACTAAAACTTTGTCCATTAATTCATAGATACCCTCGCCAGCTTGATACAACGTCACGAGAGTGGTGCGATTGCTGATGTCGGTCATGATACGAAGGGATTTCGCATAATCGAGAGCAGTCGACGCGTCTAACCCACGAGTCGAATTGTCCCAGGCCATGACAGTCGACTTCGATGCCAATGTCTCAGCAATTGACACTCGCTTACGCTCACCGCCAGACACGCCCCGGATATACTCGTCGCCGATGAGGGTATACTTCGTATGGCTGATACCGAAAATCTTCATCAATGCGTTAGCAATGATTGGGATCTCTTCTTTCGCTCCCTTCTTCGTTTTGTTCATGAGGGCAAAGGTGAATGTCTGCCAGACGTTGAGGGAAGCAAAGTGAATATCGTCCTCAGGGTTATAATTAACTTCACCCCGATACATCTGTTTCTGTTTATCTGCCGGTATGCCTCCGTACGATATTTCTCCTTCAACGGCTGCGAAAGATTCGGTGTTGTTGCTAACGGCTTTGAGGAATGTGCTGCACCCCGAGCCTGGGCGGCCCAACACTAACATCATCTCGCCATCTCGTACGCAACCGGTAAAATCGTTGATCAACGTGCGGGTTGGCGGTTTTCTTCCAAATCGAAGAGCGGGTATATAGCGCGAAAGAATCTTGTACAAGTCGGGCCCAAAAGTTCCAATTATCGCGTCCGGAACGGTGCGGACGAAGGACGATGTGCTCTCAACCCCCTTTACATTAAGATTTTTATAGATGACGCCAACTCGTTTCTCAGATCCGTCTTCGGCTCGCTTTTCGAAATGACCTTCTCGCATAAACTGTCCCAACTCGAATTCATCTTCCGTCTCAGACTTTTCATCGCAATGGATATCACCGGCTTCATCTTGCTTCGTCTGCCGTCTGGATAAATTTCCGGCTGCCTCGCTACGGCGACTCCGAACTTGGGTCAGGTGAGTTTCCTGGGTCCTCGTCTTATGTAGCTGCGATAGGTTGTGCCGCAGTACTTCCAATTCCTCTCTAGCCTCATTTTCGTCTAAGCCGCCGACGTCACGTTCACCCCAAGTGCCATCTTCGTTTCCAGTTGTAGAGCCGTCAGGTCCGTTACGAGCTCCTTGCTCTCCCGCACTCCCGACCACGGGCGTTATGTCGTCTGGGTGAGTATCGCCACGATGCCACTGGTTGGTCGGCATCCCGACCTCTCTGCGGCGGAGGGCATCACCACCTACGGTGGAAGCCCACATGGCCCTTGAGCGTTTGTTGATATTAAGAGTCCAAAAAAAGAAGTTGCTGGCTCGCGGCTTGGAGAGGGTACAATGAATAAAGAAAAGGGACGGGCGCCACTAGCAGTTCCCGTCTACAGCACCCAGCGCAATCGCAATTAAGTAACAAAGGTTTGACAAGCCGTCTGTAACACGACGCAAATATGGCAATATAAGGTTGAAAAGCAGCAACCAGACACCAAAGTTCTAGAATCCTACTAAGGGTTTGACAGTTGGTCTAAAGAGACGGTCAATGGAGTTGGTTGGTAGGTATTTAAGAGGTGGCCCAAGAAACTTTTCCTGTCTCCATAGGAAGGTTGATTGTTAATCAAGAAATTTTTTAGCAGGAGATTAGGTTAACAAAGAATACGAAGGGGGTGTACGGATATGTGAGAACGAAGCATAATGAAGCCCGATCCACATCCGTCATCCACCACCATCCACCACTACACCCTCAACCGGCCGGGGTCCCTAATCCATGAATCTTCCAGTTACACAAGCGATGAACCGAGCGTTTGGGCCTTCATTCCTACCATCCATTACCCAATGGGTATGGTGAGACCCCGTAGCCTAATGCCACATGCAATGTTGATAGGTCAAAATGTGCGATGTGGTTGGCCTTCACGGCTGGCAGTTGGAGTTGACTGATAGCAATAATACCTTACACGACATGTCGGTGAGATGGGGTCAGACCGCTCAACAAACGCTACCGGGTATACGGGCTAGATCCGCGCATATTAGCACCCTCTCCCTCCTGGAGAACGTTTTATTTGGCTGTCACTGGCATTAGTGCCGCAGCCCGCTGTGGGAGTACGCAGAAGCACGATATCGGCGATAGTATGAATTTCTTTTCTCCTAGCGGACAATCTATGAATCACCTTTGCTTCAAGAACGCTCTAATTTCTTCTAAAAGCTGGGGCCACATCGGTGTTAAAGTATGGACTTTACGGCGCTAAGACGGTAAAGATCCCGGACGTATACCCACATCCATGGATAGGCACTACATGACTCCTCGCTATCTCTATTGCTATGCAAGGCTGACTCATTATATATTATCTTGGAACTTTCAGTTCAAAAGGACCCATCCCAACTGTACTTAAGCCCTGGATCCCCGTCGTGGGTCCTGCATGTAGATCTCCTTGAGAATTCATTCGGCTGCTCAAAAACCTAGCGGCCAATAAAATCTACGATATCGGGCAGAATAACTGCGACCTCTATGCCGCTTACAAACCCAGATCCAGCTGCATCTTGGGAAGCCCCCACCCAGGTCTCTGGAACTTCCATTGCGACTGTCATGTGAATATAGAAAGGGATGGTGGCCTATGGACAATACCCAACCTTAGAAATTCTAAACCACCCCCACCTCCAAATCGCCGGTCCCCATCGGAGTGTCAAAATCACGTATCTCCGTAATAAAACTAATATCTAGCGGCCGTGAAAGCTTTGGTATCAGCGCTTGAAGTTGGAATTACGTTGATAAGGCCACAATAGGAGCTGAAAAAATCAGCAATTTTACCAATCAGGGATCACATATACCATTGCCTAGATTGGGCACTCCGAATATGGCCAAAATGGCCGGCGAATGACAATCGTGACGATCGGGTCTAATGGGTTCACATTTCCCCATATTACAAAGGCAATTAAGATCAAATTGATCCCCTTTTCCTCACGTCCGATAACTCTACAATGCTTACAAATCACAAACTTCGATATTCCCTCAAGACATGGAACAATTGATCGCACATTTAATACGCCAACGCGCCCAGATAACATCAAGAAATCCCTCCGCATAACCGATCCAGAAACTTAGGACCGTACTCAAGAGATAATTTCTCGCATTTTCATTAGACAACCCGATAACATCAGCAGAATACGGACCAAGGAATTACTGCACTACCTCCGAGTGATATCGGGAGAAGGTAATTGGCTTACTCATGTCACTTTCCTCACCGGAGTTCACAGCTTGTATATCCGGAAGACAGTGAGACATGAAGCTCTCCGGACGTTACCCATATGAACGTATTACGTCATTGCGCCATTTCACACTGCATCACCCTTTCGGTAGGGTTTGTATGACTCCGGGAATTACTTCAAAGTGATCACATCATGCGATGACATTCTAGAAGTAGCCTATGTGTACGCACTCAGAGACCACACACTGATCGGATTCGTATGCTGGGTTGAGAATGATATTCTTGCGCGATATGACAACTCTCGCTCACTTCTGACTACCTATCTACCGTTATTGGCACGAGAGCGATTTCAATCGTGAACCTCACGTATCCACCCATTGATCTCGGTTTTTTTTTTTGAGTAATGACCTTGGTATACCTAGGTAGGTAGGTACCTACTTAGGATACGATATACTATTGTTTGTCGAATTTCTTTACACTCATCAAACATTTTTTAAAAGGCTGCCAGTAGGTAAATGAAAAGCATGTCACTGATGTCACGCTTATAGCATGATATGCACATGATATGCAGAATATGGTAGCCTCAATCAATATGTTCTACATTTCTGAAACATCGGCTTACTATTAACCTTGGAACTCAGGGGTATTTCTGCAAACTGAAAGCCACGATCGAGGCTCCAGCTGCAAGAATCCTCTATCGCGACACAGCACTATATATCTTTTCTGTGTTCCCACACGGATCTTCGTAAGCTCTCACTTTTGAGGATACTTGATAGAACAGAATAATTTTCAGTACGCCTAATTACTTCCATAACAGAGAGGAACGTCAGAGGTGATCGCATATAGGCAGTATCTTGCTCATCCAAGGTCTATCCCTGTTCTTCTCCACACTCTCATCCACCAATCAAGTTGGTGTAACTTTCCGCATCGGGAAGTTCTTCTACTTTGGTGCTTGGGTAAGGAAGGGGAACTCGAAGGGGGTAATCTCAGCCTTAGCTCTTGAGGTAGTATCAATATCATTGAACCCTTGAAAGTGCATTTTGGTGGTACTGACACCTGCATGAATGAATATCACACCAGACTGCAGAACGGGGGAAGATATCGAACTTCCTTACGTACATATATGCTAAGGAGTACGAATAGTATCGCAATAGCTTCTTCGCTAGATTTATCAAGTTGCTATATGTATTAAAGATACAAGCTCTTCTCTCCAAATGCACTTCCCTTCTTATGTATTCCAAATATATAAAAAGATCTAACTAGAAAGCTGGTGATCTAGGTAGTCCAGTAAGCTCAGTGAGAAAAGGGGCGCATCCTCAGAGTTTCGTCGTCCTCGGGCTTGCTCAGAGGGGGAAAGTCAATAAACCGTGGTTCGATGTACCAAGCAGGATCACCAGCCCATTCATTATCCCCTTCCCCTTTCATGTGTGTGATGCTTGATCCATTACCTAGCCACCTCATCTTATTCTTTCCAGCACCTTCAATGCTTTCAAAGTCGAAGTCTTCCCATCTCGGTGCTCTTAACGCTTCAAGCGCATGAAGTGTGCTTCCCGGCCATAGGCCCGTGATGCGATCACCCGAACCGCCCTCACTCTTATACCAGCTATGGCAGGGATCTGTGTAAACAGTATTCTTAAAATACTCGTGACAAAACTCAGTCCAATCGTTGATACGTTCAGGTTTGATACACAATGTAGCGTAGTCCTCTTTTTGAAGCTTCCGAATACACTTTATGATGTAATCTCCTTCGTTCTCCAGGATCACCGTAAGGGACCCAGACCCAATCGCCGAGTTGGGTCCTAGCATGATAAAGAAGTTGGGGAACGAGTCCACTGCCATCGAGAGGTAAGCAGTGGGAAAGGGGGTGAAACGTGATTTCAGTGACAGGTCGCCACGTCCGTTTATAGGGAAAGGTGGCGCAGATGAAGCATTGAACCCAGTCGCACAAACAAGAGCATCGACCTCGACCTTGCGGCCAGATTTCAGGGTCACGCCTGTAGATGTTATAGCCTCCACGGGATCCGTAATGAAATCCACATTGTCTTCAACCAAAGCCTCGAGATACCCCGGCCCCGGCGAAGGCCGCCTACAGCCGATGCTAAAAGAAGGGATTAGGAAATCTGCGATTTCCGGCTTTTTCGATAACCGTTCCTTCATTGCCACCCTAGATTCGTTGACAGCCATACGCTGTAAATCCGAACCCCTCATCGAGACTTCGTGTATGGTCCCACCATCCAGCTCAATAAGTTTTCGAAATTTATGATATATCTCTGGGTTTTTGGTCCATTCTTCGCGCTGCTCAGGCGAGACTTGTGGGGTTTTGTCAATTCACGCTTCGGATTCAAGTTCTGCATGATCGGCACTTACAGTCAAGTTGGTTCAGATCCATTCCTAGTTTCCTCATTATGTCTAGGTACGAGCGTTAGTACAGAGATCCCGAAAGTCTCGAAAAGGGGCACGCATACTCTCTCCAAATGGACTCATAATCCATGCCTGGCTTCTGACAAAGCACGATAACTTCACTCCCTCAACTTTTTGTAAGTTAGGCACAATTTGTATGCCACTAGATCCGTTGCCGAGGACCCCGATTCTCTTATTCTTGAAGTCGTAACTAGTTATTGATGAGTAAACGTGACCCCAATGCTATTGAACTAAACGAACCTTTCATTCCATCTTGCCGAGTGCATAACCTCCCCCTTGAATGACTTGAAGCCAGGAATATTGGGCCATGCTGGATCACTCAAATTACCCCTAGCTGCGACTAGCACATCGGCATCATCTTCGAAGCTCTCATTCGTATCCGTTCGTACAACATTCAAAATCCTGCTCTAGGTTAGTACTAGGTATCCAATATTATATCTATGGTGGTTATCAACAACCATTTCTTTCTGCTATCATCCCAACGACACGACTCTACCTTGTGTAACAACTTCACATGTCTAAGAACTCCATATTTCTCAGCCGTACTATGGAGGTATGCGCAAATCTCGCTTGCGGGGGCATAGAAAGCGGACCAATTAGTATTCGGGTTGAAAGTGTATTGGTACGAATGTGCTGGAACGTCGCATGCGCAGCCTAGCATGTGTCAGTTAAATGAAATGCAAGAGGCTATTTCTGTATATATCGTCACTTCTTACCGGGATACCTATTCACCCACCACGTGCCACCTACAGATTCCTCTTTCTCGTAGATCCGGAAATCGACGTTTCGGATGCGCTGTGGTATGCGGATGCCGAGGTAGATCCCCGAATAGCCAGCCCCTATTACCCGGACCTTGATGGGGCGCTGGCCCTCTATAGGGGTATCTTTAAGCTGTAAGCCGGGCGCTGAGAAGTCGGTTGAACCCATCTTAGTAAATTTATACCTCTGTACCAATGTAATCGATACTTAGGAAGAAAAAGAAGCAATTTAAAAGACCGGGTCTTCCAGTTAATCTATCTCTCACCTTTTGCTGCTGTGCAACGCCGTGGCGCCGCCGAATCCTACGATACCGTTTCCCCGCACCCTTACTAACTCCGAATTTGGGCATGAGGGCCGGCACTTGCAACATATCGTCCGGTCTCGAACGAAGAAATTATGTTCCTCAACGGCGCATTATACGTGGGGAATTAAATAGAGCTAGTACGTATGTGGTGTTCAGGATCTAGAAAATCGGTTGATCCTTTCTCATTGATAACTATAATATTGCCGAAAGATCATGAGATGTTTTTATCAACTAGGACAATGTGTTCCCTCAGACTCCTCACGACTCCTCATTCGGAAACTCCTCGCACGGCCATAACTTTGGGAATAGATAGTCACTGGCCTTACTTCGACTGGATTCTCAATTGATTCGCTATGATGATAACGACCAATTATATTTATCATGTATTACCATGCTTAGAGTCGCAAAGGGACGTCTCTCTCGAAACCTCCGGGACAACCTCCATTTACAATATCTGGAGCAAGAGATGTCGGTACCTGTTTCTATAAGCATATTGCCACTAATTTTATATGTTGAACAAATGCTGAAGGTTTCTTACCTCGGATTTCTTGAACGAAGTCATTGCCGAATCACATTGGAAAGCTGAAGACTACTGTATCTCCCCGCATCGGCAGTTTGTTTACTTCAAAGTCCCATTTTACTAAGAAATAGCATAGGTGAAGCAACATAAATATTATGAAATACCCCGATCTCTAACATCTCAATCGTGAAACCAGTCATCACATTCATAATAAGTACCGATTAGGTAGCTAAAGAAATCATGGGGAAAATCTAGAAAGGTAAACATCTTGAGTGTACTAAATCAAGAGGATATCATGGATATGCCTGGCATATCTTCACTCAACGCTTGCTGACTAAAGTGAGCTAGGTTGACTCTGGAATGAAACTGGTAAAGGTATTATAAATTTGAAGATATACACGCAAGTACCAGAGTATCAAGGTAGAAGCTTTCTAGGCAGGCACATGCAAAAACGTCGAGATAGAAACATTTGACCGTGCTCAGGAAGCAGTTGAGAGATAATTCGTAGGTTGTATCGGGGGTGAGATTTTAGGGAGAATTGAATTATGTAAGGTTCGACGACCACACATAACTTGAATGATGTGCGACAGTTTTCTCATATAAATTTCCAAATAAGCTAGAAAATAAAGTTTTCAACTTAAAGCATCATGTGCATATCTTCAAAGCATATTGATACCGTGGGTTGACATGTTGACTCATTACTTGACCATGATGCTTACCTGCCATTTAAGCCAGTCCAGCAGGTAGGTTTGAGCATGAGCAAAGAATGGGCGTCTTCTTACGGCCAGATGCGATATAAGACCACCTCCAGTTTAGAACGCTCTCTCTGGTATGGAAATGGACATGGAGAATTGATTGAAGTCAAAGGGATAATTGTCCGCTTAAGGGGCATGAAGATTGAATAAGCTAATTAGCCGTTTTCCCTAGTCCGAGTCCGTGGGGTTGGCAGGCGACCAGAGGACCGGAAACCGCTCGAAGATGGAATTGGGCCAATGGGGAACCAAGATGGCGGACCGTGTTCTGTAATACAATTCCAGTGGTATGGTCCTTTGTGGTTCTTTGTCGACGCCGTAAGACGAGACTGGTCGGACGAAGACGTGCGATCGCTGCAGGGAGCACTGAGGGATCGGCGCATGTGTTGTATTTAATATTTTTGATTCAGTCATTCGATATACACGTGTACAAATATTCTGTTATATTTTGGTCGATGGACGGACGGACGACACTGCGAACGTGGATGACATCAGCAATGCGTGTCTGAGGCGAAATTCGGGGATCTCGAAGCGCATCATTTAGAGGCTTAGGGTCCTGGGCTTAGGGCCATGTATTGTACCTGGGCAGTAAGCTTGGATCTTGCTAGGTGCTAGGTACTGCCCGGGTACATTTCTTCGGACGAAAGACCCTCGAGCCCCTCGAATGAACCCCTCAAACCCCTCCAGGGCTCTTAGCAATTTGATGACAACATTTGTATGACGTGCATAATGTTATCTCGAGGCGCGGAATCAGGAAGATTAGAACATTCGGAAACTGAAAGATTGGAAAATGAATTGCCTTATCAGAAAGAACTTACATAGACGGCGATACGCACGTATATGACAGTCTATTAATAGCGAGCTCTCGCATTATCATGAACCTGGACGGTCTTGGTAGTAAGAAAGTAGTATAGTGCTCTTTACAGTAGTACAGTTACTAGACTGCTACGGTATCAAAATAAACGAGATTGAAAATTTGAGAAGTGATATCAGTTTAAATAAGATCCCAGGGTCTCAATTCGATTAATTCGATTCAATTGATAACGGCGATATGCGGAACCCGGATTTTCATTCTTTTCGCTCTTTTCGTTTGCACTTGCTAGTACTGGTTTTATGTAAAGGAAATATTGAAACTGGAAATGACGACAAGGACGACGTCAATTCGAACTTCCGCTGCCCGTTGCAGCCATAGAGAAAAGACGTACCTGTAAGGGGTACTTGAAGCATCTTTAACTTTTCCCCACCTCTCCTGCCCGTCTTTTTTTGTGTCCGTCCCTACGGACTATCTGTAATTGGCCTAGCGCCGCGCTATCTCAGGTACCTAAAGTAATAGATGAAGGTAGCGCGTACATAGCGCCTACCGGGTCATCGCTGAACTGTCAATTGTCCAAGTTGTCAATTCTAAGGTTCTGGCACTTGCGATTTTAGCAAGGTACCAGTAAATTTTAGAGGGGGACGGACCTCTCTTGGGCAGCTGGTACCTATATAGTCTCAGTAGTAAGTCGATGCTGCCGCCTGTTAACTGGCCATCTGACCATCTCACCTGCCTGGCCTTGCTGGCCTTGCTGGTTCTAGGTACTACTGTACCGCTGTACCTAATGTAAATCGAAATTAGAATCGGGTCACCCCCCAAAAAATCATTCAAACAACCCCATTCTGCCAATCCAATCCCTCCAATCCCTCCCTCTAAAATCCCACGATTATTGAACCACTATTTTCGTACGTACCTTTCGTCCATCAATCTTCTTTCAACAACACCTCTTTAGGGCTTTGCGACGCCTCGCCCTATGTAGGCTGTAGGCTGTAGGCATCATCATATCACTCGCTATTTACCTATCTTTCGCTTCTCCATTCCCGACCTCGAGTCTCCAATCCTTTTACTGTCTTCCTTGTTCCTGTCGTGCAACAACTACGCCCTTATCATGCTCAATATCCATAATCATCCGTCCTCCAAGCAGCTCTAATTGGAATTGCTCTAATTACCTATAGATACAGTACTAATCTTTAATTATCAAGGTCACCCCACACGCGATATCGCTGTGATATCACAACGTCTTTCATCAGCTTTTTTCTTTCTTCTTGGGACAGTACACACAAGGTGTATTGTATTGGGCACACTGAGCATTCCCAATTTCCTTCTTTGTTCAAACATACAGACAGACCTACGGACCTATATCTTATTGTACATTACGTACCTAATTTTCATGCTCCCCGCCGCACTGTCATAGATTGTCGTAGTTGAATGCGATATATGCATCATCTTTAAAACAAAAAGCAAGAATCTCATTCGACCACGAGGCGACGCGCATAGTACCCTTGTTGCAGCCAAGTTCTCCCGTGCTGCGCTCTACCTCGCCCGCGACCCCCCAAACTAATGCAGTCTGAGGTCAACGTTACAATCCACATAACAGCTTTCCGGAGAGTGGTATTAGTTCCGAGTTCGAGTTGTTTTCAAGTTGAAAATCCGCCTACCTCTTGCCTTTTTGCGCCTATTTTTTTTTGCTGCGCCCTACAATTTCCGCAGTTCAGGGTTCACTTCTTAAGAGTCACTCGCCTTTTATATGGCTCTAAAGAAACTAGTCGCATAGTCACGCAACACAAGCCACAACATAAGTCGTGGTATCCTGTACTTGCCGCGTATACCCTTCGCAATACTTCGCCCATACTTCGCCATCCTCATCTGATCAGCTTGAAACAAGTCCTCTCAGCTCACCACTTGTCTCTCGCCGGAGCCCCGTTCTCTACAGGTAATAAGATCCACGGTGTCCACGGTGTCTAGTCTGTCAAACTGGAGAGTGCTGAGACCGGGTACCGCGCCGAATAGAGAAACACTTATTCCAATCATTACTTTCCTAATAGTGGAGTCTGGACCGACCGACTGCCGCCGCCAGTTGAGCAGTCCCCGCTAAGATTCTGTACGTATTATCTCCAATTTCGCTACTGATCTCTGCCCTTCATTCGGTATCCCGTACTTCCCTGTAGAGGGAAAAAAAGGTTACCACCCTTGACACAAACGCTTTCCCAATCCTTGTTAGTTTGATTCCCTCCGACATACATATCGCTCTCGGGTCGAGTCATTCTAACAACAGATCCCGTCTCACCGTTTCACACCGTCTCAACGTGTCGAACTAACCGCTGTCAACCGTCCCTGCCAGTCAATCTAGTAATCAAATATGACCAGTGGACAGTCCCAGCCCTCCCAACCTCAGTCTCACTTCATGCCAGAAGGCATTCTCGCAGACCACGACCGTTTAACCGCGTCGCAACCACATTCTATCCCTATCCACGCCCACGCCCACGAATTAAACACCCAAGGAAGAACGCATGCCTTCCTAACCGCTGCCGACGCACTTAACCGACACAATGTGCAAGAGAATCGCATACCACAGTTCTACGACAGCCTAACAAACGACTCGAATACTATATGCGAAGAACCTGAGAGCTCGATAGTTCCCGTCCCGATCGTCTCGCATAGTCAGATTCAATTCCAGTCGCATACAATAGCTCCCTCCCCACCCTTGCCACAGCACGCGCAGGAGGATTCTGCCTTTCCTGACGTATCGCCTTACTCGCCCTCGCCGCTAGGCAGGAATACCGACCCTTTATACATCGCAACCGATGTGTCACCCGCAACGCCAACACGGTCCGATAGCCTCAACAGCAACCCTAGCAGTTTTCCAGCCTACCGATCAAGTCTAAATTTGCAGCGCAAGACTTCCTCGCCGAACCTGAAACCCGTCTCGAGAACCCCCAGCTTCAAGCAGCATTACTCGAGAAGTATTGGGTCCGCTGCGAGTTCCACCTATCCAAGTCCTGTTATCTCTGCTATGGGCGATGTTACGCCATTGCCATCACCATTGTTAGGTAGTGAGTCTCCTGGTCCGTGGAAACGTCTCGGTTCCCGTCGACCATCGCAAGCGCGGGAACTTTTACCACCAGTCATGCCAGACTCGGTGCTTATAACTTCTAGTGGGGAATCTGTGGCATCTGCGTTGGCGCACCAATCTAAGCGAAAGGTCTACGCCGGACTCAACGTCAGCCATGCTGCAGAAATCAGCAGTGGTAAAGTCGAACATACTCGCAATCGAAGCATCAGCGAATACATACCGGATCCTAAGGGAATCCCTAAACGATTGAATACTGTTTCTGGAAAGGTTAAAGGGACCGACGTAGATGGTACCTCCGATCCCCACTTACGCCGAGAACCACACCTATCGGAAGCAAGAGGACTCCTACCAACTTCCAAACCACCGACCCCGCCTCCCAGCGAGTCGTCCCAGAGTAGCGACGGCTCCGGCTCTAAGCGACCTCGTCACGAATATTTCGAGGCTCACGGTCGACATGACAAAGTCCTCAGGCGGTGGCGTGCTATTAAGGAACTAGGCCAAGGAACATTCAGCCGAGTAATGTTAGCAACAAGTCAGGTTGCTTCTGACGAAGACGACACCAACGAAACAAGCCAAAGCAGCACGAACGGTCAGTTATCAGCAACGAAGATTGCTCAGCTAGATCGTAAAACCTTGGTGGCTATCAAGGTGTGTGAACATGGACCCCGCGGAGGGGCCTCTGAGGATCGTATCGAGATGAGCCTCAAACGAGAGTTAGATATCATGCAGTCGATAGATCACCCATCCTTGGTCCACTTGAAGGCTTTCAACATCGAACCCACAAGAGCGCTATTAGTATTAAGTTACTGCCCGGGTGGCGACCTCTTTGATGTTGCAACGACCTATCGCGATGCCTTAACGCCGCTGCTCCTGAGGAGGATATTCGCCGAGCTAGTAGGTGCCGTTACATATCTCCACGGACGTCGGATCGTTCACCGGGATATTAAGCTCGAAAGTAAGTATCCATTTTCTTATATTTTATTCCCACTCCCTTTTAAAGTGTATCATTTTGCTAACTATTAATTGCAGACGTGTTGGTCAACATTCCTCCGGCCGAGCTTACGAAGTCCGACCAAGATTGGGCCGTGTATCCATACTCTGTGATCACGCTTACCGACTTGGGTTTGTCACGACGAGTAGCCGATGACGAAAAACTGGAGACTCGTTGCGGATCTGACGACTATGCCGCTCCGGAGGTCATATTAGGACAGCCGTACGATGGTCGCGCTATTGACGCCTGGTCTCTTGGTGTCTTGCTCTACGCTCTTCTCGAATCGCGACTTCCTTTTGACCCTCCTCCCGGCGCCAGCGATGTGCAAAGAATGCGAAGTAGAACCAGTCACAGAATAGCTCGTGTCGAATGGAGGTGGATCAAATACGCAGGTGACGATGGCGATCACGACGCAAACGAGGCGAAGTTCGAGAGCGAGGGCTTGAAGGGAGCGATGGAAATTACCGAGGGTCTGCTCAAGCGGGCCAGGAGTCGCTGGCCCATGGAGAAAGTGGCAGAACATGAATGGGTCCGTGGTGGAATTAAAACCGAAGGAGGCCTAAAATTTAGAGAGGAGAAAGAGGGCGAGGAAGTTTTATGACACTCGCGAGATTTTGCTAGCCTCACTCAGGCTTAGGGGTGTGTATCAAGGAATACACGTGTTTAACCTACTTTTCAACCTCGATTTTTTAGATGGTCCATGGTCTAACTAGAATCCGGTTCGGAGGACCAACCCGCCGAAATAAATACCGGAAATCCAAAGACCACTCGACTGATAATGGGGACGATTGAAGACTAAGATTTTTTTGACGGTGTTCCACGGCTCATACACGCGCAGAAGGTTTAGACGGCTGCCGCACGGGGAACACGGACATTTTTTCGAGAGGCCGGAGACCGTTTTATTTAGCAACGGAGTTTTCAGGGAGCGGTTCCTGGCCATACTTTGTATTACAGAGAAGGTGTTCAGAGAGAGGGTACCGAGAAAAGAAAAAAGAGCTCACTTCAGATTAAGGAATGACAAGACATGACATGACATGATATGGTGCAATTTCAATATTATTGGGTGTCAGGTCCCTGTTCAGATGAGGTGCTCGAGTGCTTGATTTTGTGTGCTCTAGATGTGTTGATGAGATATCACGTTACACCACGATGCCCGGCTAAATCGTAGTAGGTACCCCTTACGTACGAGGAAAGGGGAATATACGGTACGGGACGGAATAATACAAGATAATTTAACGAAGCCTATGTGTAAAGGGGAAAGGTGCTCAAATATGGGATCTGGATATAAGTATACGGGAGGACTTGAACAGGTATTAGTAAGTACCCATACACTAGAGATCCCTAGGTACCATAGAAGTCAATATATTCAAGAATCCCAAATTTGGACTCCCAATTCCTATGCGAGCCCCCGGATTCAAACATCTACGCAAACAATTAAAGGTAAGCTTTTGCAAATACACCTGTGATCATATAAGCTTTGTAAATTTAGCCTTCTTAGGTGGTTGTTCAAGGTACAAGCAATGTGTAGAAGAAGGGGTGGATGAAGTCAGATATAGTGGAAAGAGAACGGTGGCTAGACATATAGGAGACGTAAACCTCGGTGGATATACATATCACAATATCACGATATCTACACTTGGTAGCTTAAGCTTAGACGAGAAGTAATCCATTCAGAAAATCAATGCCAGCCTGTTTTCCGGGTATCTTTCCCAACGCCAGTGATATGACCCCTAATGAAGTCTACATTGTGAAGCAAGTAGATGGACGATCGACGACGAGAGTACTACGTCTCTTATCCTACTACTCCTCTTACTCGTCCCCCTTCATCTTTCACGTGTGCCCTAGTAACTCGTGGTGAAAAATCCGTTATCTTGGGGATAACAGTAAGAGTCGAGCCATCTCTACTACAGGAGAACACCGAAAACGCGATTCCTTGAGGCTATAGACCCAAGCTCTCTACCACATCCTGACACCTCCTCTCCCAGCATCCCCTCTGTCTAAAACCCACTAATCCCAGCCCCTCCATTCTGGCTCCGGGCAAACAGTTCCGTAACGCTGAGCTGCCTTCCAGCCTCCTGCATAGACTGCGCCATCTCGGCCTCCTCCTCACTATTCGCGAGCTCAGCATCACTCGCATCGGCAGCTCCGTTCCGGCGCGCCACAGCACGGCTCTGCTGCCACATCTCATGGACAAGAGCATCCGTAATCTCTCGCTCCCGCGCGTTCTCAAAGTAGATAAACATGCCCAACGCCGTCGTCCTGATACTCTCCCCGTTTTCCATCGGCAAGACCACGGCCTCCTTATCCAGCTTGAAAATCAGCGTTTCGTTCGACAGCTCGACGCGCTCCACATCCGCCATATCGACGATCAAGTTCGTCAGGCCCTTGCGGTTGAGGATGAAGACGCAGCCGTTGGAGAGCGCGGCCGAGGTCTCGGATTGCGGGGCGGAGGGGGGCGAGGAGGGGGACTGCGCGCAGATGAAGAGCGTGCCTTCCATGTTCGCCTTGTCCCATTTCGTGCTGAAGCTGTAGACGACGGCGTTCGCGGCGATCGATAGGATGTTGGTTATGGTGGGCCGGTAACGACGGAGCACGGCCATGTTTAGCTCGGTGTTGGTCCGTGTCGCGAGGTTGACGCGTGTTGTGCTGTCCGGGACGTACGTCGCCATGTCCGAGTCGTAGTCCGAGCCTGTTGTTGTGCCGCCTTGCTCTGAGTACTCGGCTCGTAGCTGGTGAGAGCGGTTGCGCGAGTGGCCTTGAGGGCGCGAGGAGAAGTGGTTGTTCTGGTTGTGGTGGTGAGGCTGTTGTTGGTATTGCTGTTGCGGATAGTTGTGGGTATGACTGTGGGTGTGCGCGTGGGAATGAGGAGATTGGGATTGAGAGTAGGAGGATTGGCTCTGGTGGCCGCGATATTTGCGGGGCGTTGTCTGAGACATCTTGGGCGATGACAGACAAAGGAACAGTTGCGGGCTATTGAGTTATTGTCGATAAACGTTGAGACAAGTTGAGATGGAGAGGGTTGGAATTGAAATAGTGGGTTGTGTCTTGTCCGTCTCTGACGTTGGGTTTGGTAAAAATAGAAAAATAGCGACGACGGAGAGATGGAGAATTGGGAGCTCTGCTTTGCGCCGACCAATCAGATTCCGTAAAGTAAGGTATAAATACCCCGCCCCCGCCTATTGTAAAGTGAATGCCGACTCGAAAAGAGCTATTAAATACCAATGCTTCAGCATGTAAAGTATGTATGCCAGACCGTTGTGAGTAGAACGAGAGAAGATTTTATAACTGAGAAGTTTGGTTTCAAATATATATTATGTATCCTCTCTACTTTTTAACTACGGCCGTGTGCAAGTCCCATTTATCATACTTTTACTGTGTTCGACCAGCGCCTGCTAATCCACTGTAAAGCTATCAAACAGTGGGGCAAACAACTGAGTACCACTTTCCTTTCGTATTCTGGATCCATATCGACAGAAAGGAACCTTAAACCAACAACAGCAGTTAATTTCCATGGTAGCTCTTTCGTGTGAGCTAGTTAGACGGCAAAGAATGGCGTATATTAACCTTTGGGGGTCCAGATTGCTTATATAATTGACTACTTGCTATAATCCTATCAAGAACCCAAAACATGTTTATTGAGCGTGTGACATTTTCGCTTAACTGACGCCATTTGCTACGAGAGAGTGGAAGTCAAATAATAAATTCATTAGTAAGTAGCTTACTATAGCCAGTTTCATGTTTACCATTGTATCTACCGGCTTCCTAGTAATATGTATTGTATATTATATAATCAATAAGAGGAGCCAACTTCAGCTACAAGGGGACATTTTAGTTGCAGTGTATAACTTCAATTTGACCTTGAACTAGGCTCTCATAATCATTTATTAGATCCATGATATCATTATTTAGACCTACCGCTCCAAGGATAACTTTGTTAAGCCTATGTCCATAAACAGATTAGGTAAACAATGAAGCCTCCTTGCCGTAGTTAGGACATAATATCGCTGCTCAAGATAGGATAATTCCTGAGATAACAGCTAGATCTCGCGTAGCTCCTATCCCTCTAACACCTCGCGTCTTCTCACGAACATACCCCAAAACCTGCAGCACCGGATAAAGCTTGTAAATAGCGTCGTGGTTAGGTATCAAGAATATTTTAGGTCGATCGCACGTTTCTTCTTCGAGTATGGGTAGCTGGAGATCGCGTGGGCCGGAGACTAACGCGCTTCGAGATTCGCTACAGAGATCATCCCTATATGCCTTAGCTTTCACCACCTGCAGATATGCGGTTGCTTCGAATCGCGGTCTCCTAGTCGACGCGTAGTCGCCACCCACGGAGAACATATATACCCTAAGATGTTCCTAGGTCCCCAAGAAGAAATTACCGTCTTAAGGCTGGAGTGGCATGGTGGTGTGAGCATCTGATCCTTTGCTATGGCACCGGTTCAATAATGTGTGCACTTGCTCGGGGGTTCGATTCCCTCGCCAGTCGAGTCAACTTTTTTTCAAGTTTTCTTTTTCCCGATCAGAACCCCGTTATGGCCCATTGGTAAAGGTGAGCACCGAGTTAACCAGAGGCTTCGCGATAGATTCCGCCACGTCTAATCGGGTGGCCTCATTCGTATGCCTCCCTAGCTGAGAAGTTTCAAGCCTGCGCAGCTAGACGATGAGAACACCATCCCATCAGCTTGAGGACAAACGCTGCAGGGACCCGACAGTCAGCTTCACTTTAGCGATGACTTTTTGCGGAGTAAAGCAAATCTAAGCTCAATCGATTTATCTTTTTTGAAACTCGTCATGGGTTCCTGATGCCTGAACAGAACCATATTAGGTTCATCTTGGCATTGCGAAGTCCATCTAAGCACTCTGTCGTTGGTAGAGCACCAAGACGCTGCACATTTCGGAAAGGCTGATCCGGTCTGGAGAGATGCTCAACAGACTTGAAGCTATGACCGGCGTAAGCAACGGCTTTTATCCCGGGATTGGCACGTGCATCAACTACCGAGGCAGGCGTATCGCCCGTACCGACTAGAAGCAGCGCTCGCGTGCCATTCTTGATCTAAGGCTTGGTCAAACACACAGTTGTTCAGCCCAGGTAATGAACAACACAATAATATTTTCAGCTCTTTATTACTTAGTTCATATCGTGATCTGTTGTTGTGTCACATGTGTCTTATAAGTCTTGTAAGAATGAAGAGTTCTGGAGATTAGCTCGGAGAGTTTAATGGACCCCAATGGAGGAATAGTCTGATAAATCGGATGAAATGGAAGCAGCGACTGCAGTTAAATTGTAACACCGTCGGTCCGCGCGGAGCCGAATAATCCGTTGAGCCAATCAAATGGGGCAAATCCGCCCAGGTCGCGTCATATCTGTCTAGGTACTTCCATGGAGGTAGCTGTGTAGCTGTTAGCTAAATGCACGCTTAATTGTGAGTTGGAAACTCCAATAGGTGGCATTAACGATCCGCCGCCAGCTCTTTGAACATTTGAAGTTTACAAACTTAGAACCCTTTCGCAATCCACCCATCAACCCATTTACAAACAAACCACCTTCAAACCACCTTCCTCCTATGTCGGGAATGATGGGCACCTAGAGATCCTTAAGAAATTTTTTAATGAGATTTCAAATCATTCTCTACATTTCCTAATTATCACCAAGAATTGCCACGATGCGACTTCTTTGGTACGCAGGGGTATGTTGAGCTCTTTATACTATAAACCCATTGACTTGTAGATGTAGTGATATAGTTTTGGTCTGAGCTACTGCAGCTTCAAGCTAATTCCATATCATGTCATGTCATATAATGTCATTGCTAACATCAATGCGCAGTCTTCAACGGCCCTCGCGGCTGGCGTAGTCGCTTATGCCTTCAACCAACGTGCCAACTTCTACTCCGCCATGGTCTACCTATCGCAAAATAATCTTAGTCTCATGGTACGATCGCCTTACCAACTCTATCACCGCACTTACTCCGACCACCCACTTTCGTATTGAATTGCTGACCTTGGCTGCTCTACCATAGATCCTCATAAATCTTGTTCTGTTAGTGTATGGCTCTTTCGTCTGGGGCCTGCAGCGATTATGCTACGGACCCCTCCGACCCGTCGAGATCGAACAACTATACGAGAAGGCTTGGTTTGCCGTGACTGAGACGTGCCTTGCTATGACTATCTTCCGAGAAGAAGTTGGAGCCTGGTTCCTCGTTATGTTCACAGCTTTGGTAACCGGCAAAGTGTGGGAATGGATAGGCGAAGGTCGCGTCGAGGTCCTAGAACAGCAGCCCCCCGTTAACCCACGACTCTTCCATATGAGACTCAGCATATCCCTCTTGCTCAGCATCGTCTACGATACCTGGCTCTTTTCCTACACCGTAAACGCTGTCATTCAACAAGCTCGCCCCAATATGATGGTTATGTTCTTGTTCGAATTTGCTATTCTGGCTACGTGTTCCTTCCGTACCGGGTTCCGATATGTATTATCGCTGGTTGAAGCCGACATAGTGAAGAAACAAACCAGTCAGAGACTAGAAGAGCGGCGCAGGCAGGTCCGGGAACAGCGCGCTGAGATCATGAGACGCCGCGAATCTGAAGACGCCGCAGAGGCCCAAGCCGCGGCGCAAGAAGAACTACCACCCGACGATGAGGATATCGACGAGACCGACATTGAAGTGCAAGGATGGGAATCTAAAGGGCAATGGGTGTTGAGCTTGGACCTATTTACTGGTAAGCAACTATCTGGCTGTTTGCCTGCTATGTAGCTCTTGTCTAACATGCGCCTAGATTTCGTTAAGCTCGGCATATACTCCGCTTTCTTCGCCATCCTCATGATGTTTTACGGCCTGCCCATTCATATTATGCGTGATCTCTTCTTAACAGCGCGATCATTTGTTAAGCGCCTTAGCGCTTTGATGCAGTATCGCAAGGCTTTGCAAGGCATGAACAGTTATCCCGACGCTACCGCAGAAGAGTTGGCACGCGAGGACACATGCATAATATGCAGAGAAGATATGCGGCCATGGGATCCAGATGCTGTGGGTGCGGTAGAACGTTTTCGCCCGAAAAGATTGCCTTGCGGTCATATCCTTCATTTTGGGTGCCTTAGGAGTTGGTTAGAAAGACAACAAGTGTGCCCAACCTGCCGGCGCCCAGTCACTGTCGAAGGTACCGCGCCTAACGGTGGTGCTGCTGCTGCAGGTGCGAATCCTGGCGGCCAGCCCAATGCCCCAGGTCAACAAGCACCGGGCGATGGAGCCGCTAATGGCGGTCAGCCTGCGCAGGCGCGCGGGGGCGGCAATATGAGAGTATTCCAGTTCGGACCTATTAGGTTGGGATTTGCTCAGGGCAATGCTCAGAATATCCACGAAATGGCTCAACGGCTACGTTTTCCCCTTGACGCTCCCAATGCCCCTGCAATACCGGCGATACCTGCCCAAGCACCTCCTGCTGGCGCTGCTCAACTCGGCGGTAACGGCAGCATTACTGATATTCAGACTCAGCTTCAAGACATCTCACAACGAATTACTCAGGAGATAATGGCTTTACAAGGGAGCCAAGCCGAATTGCAGCATCTGTATGCTATGACGATGGAGCTCAACCGCGTCCGTCAAAATCTACGAGAACCTCATCCTACGCCTGTCACCCAACTTGGACAACCAGGTGTCAATGCTCATCCGGGTCCCTTCCAGCCTCCCGTCCCACAACCTGTGCCACATTTCATGACCTTGCAGGAACAGCTCCAAACTATGACGCACATCCCTCAAGTTTCGCCTTTTCCCCCTCGCGTGTCTTCGCCAACGATGGTTAGACATGGAGGCGTGCCTTATTCTGCGTCTGTCCCCGCGGGTAGCCCAGACTTACCCGAAGGAGTTGTAATTCCTCCTGGTTGGTCCTTGCTGCCCCTTCAGCGTCTTGACGGTTTACCATCGCAATCGCAAGCTCCTCAGCAATCTACCCAACAGCCTGACTCCAACATTCAACAGTCCCAGTCAGCAGATGGGACAAATGGGAGTACAGTGACGAGCAGCGCTACTGGAATTCCCCGCCCATCAAGCACTAGAGCGGGCGAATCGAACGCTAGGACTTTTGGACTTCCTAGCGGATTTCCAGATGGCTCCAGTCAGACCACTTCTCAAGCACCAAGAGAAACTCCAGAAGTAGCTGCTCCAACACCTGTGATGCCCAATTGGGGCGGCCGCGCACAACTCTTTGCGAATAGCGGGAATACCAACTCAGCTGCCGCTAATGAGCCTGAAGCCAGAACCGAGGACCCCTCAACATCTGAAGCTCCTCAACCCCAGAACTCAGGCGACGAACAAGAAACGTCAACAGGTAACGAAGCTAAGGGTAAGGCCAGAGCTGCGACGGTTGAAGATGCAGAGGATGAATAAAAATATGTGGTCATTTCTGAGTCATCCCCGGCTCTGTATTCAAAGGGGAAATTGCATCAGGGGCAAGGCGTTGGTGGCGTTGGAACTTCATGTCCCTAAAAATACACATTTGAATGGTATGCGTATCTGGTATGATAAAGGTTTTATACCATGAATGATTACCTAGGAATAACTCCTCTAACATTGGTCGTGTTGGTCGAATATTGTAGATATCAGCGATATTCTCGTTTTGAGCCCTACTCCAAACGCAAGAAATGAGTAAATACCAGCGTACCTAACATGACAGAAAAGAGAGGCAATGTTACCTCGAATGAAATTACCTACCTAGGCAGCCGTTGTTACATCTGCTAGTTGACGGGAATGATGTTTCCTGAATAGGCTTTCAAACTTGTGATCGTACTAATAGGAGCTAGTTTAGAGGTTTTTAATCGTGAGCAATACGAGAGATTAAAATTGCCTATACAGAGCTCTGACATTCGGATCTCAGCTGCCGAGCTTTCTAGCGTGTCGAAGAGATACGCGAATATCTGCCGCTTACGCTGTGCCGTCATCTTCAATTGGTGTTCGCCGGGGCATCCTATGTCGGATGTGAGCTGTCTATGATACGTTGGCAGTTTGTTACCTGAACACACGATGGACCATGTCCAACGTCGGACAATCTCTCACTCACATAACCCAGAAGAAGATCTAGAAGGAGGATCGGTCATCTGTTCGCCAACAACTTCAGACGTGTAATATTGTAACATCTAACACCAAATTTCTTTTCAACCCGCGCAAATCATGAAGTTGGCGGCACACTGTTTCACGGCATACAGATGCTGAAGTCAGGATTAATTGCTTGCATTCTGTAAGACTTACTCCGTCCCATCTCCAAACCATAGGGCGAATAGCCTGAACGCCACCTATTTTTAGACTGGAAGATTGAGACTTATAAGGGTCATTATATGGCATCTGCCTACTACCTCCTACCTAGTTCGGGCTTATATGTATGGTGCCCAGCCCTAAAAGGATCCATCCTCCAGTTCCTCGCGATGGGGGCGGAGTGGTAAGCACAGCTGCGCCTCGTACCATTGGGAATTTACATATTAAGACCCGAGATCACCCTCCAAAAGCGTCTGACCGGTTTGACAAGCAATTAACTTTCGACATTCCGGTCCTTTAAAAATTCGGGGAAAAAAAGAGGATACATAAAAAGAGAAGGGATATATATTACGCGCCAAGATGCAGGTTTTCATCATCGTCGCGATATTCCTCGGTCTCGTCTATGGCGCCGTGGTCGACATAGTCGGAGTAAGTCCTACCACTTTTTCGTATTCTCGTATCTCCAATACGCCGTCGCCAAGAACGGTGCCTTAATTTCGCACATTTTTTTCGTCTCATCTTACTTTTTTTCTTCAATTTTTCCTATATACTGACTAGAAATCACAGGGCTGCAATGTAGCCACCAACGTGTGCTATGCGAACGTAGACAATTCGGAGCAGGCCTCCTGCTCATCCAAAGCTCCCGTAAGTGAATTCTACCTAAAATCAACTAATACCGAACTATGATGCCGCATCTTCCGCGGATATCACGGCAATGGGATGAGAGCTATCGCTGACGCGTCGGACCAGTGCACTGATAACGCGAAAGCCTGCACGATACAAATCGTCGCCCCGATAGGGTTTCCGGAGAGAGGAAAGGCGACTTGTTCATAGCGGGATGCTACCTACCAATCTACAGGCTCTTTACTTCTGACAAAATAAAAAAAGACGTTCGTTAAACTACTTCGGGCTTCCGGACTTTCCGTGATAGCCTAGGCTCCTAGTATAAGTCCGTGATATGATCCCGCAACGCAATATGTCCGTCATCGCTCTAGGTTCGGATGAGGGCATGGCGTGTCACCTCTGTCTTAAGCCACATTTTGCTGTCGAGTTGAACTTGTTTTTTTTGCCACTAAGTTGTCTTAGGCTGTCACTGGATTTCATTGAACGGGAGTTGAGGGGTGGTTAGACAATGTGTCACCACTATGCTGCCAGCCAGAGTGTACGGAGACCTTGACTGGTGGGTTGAAAGGCAGAGCACCCTTACACAGAATACTGATGTGAATTACAAGTGTTTTCCGCCAGTTTGAACTCAATTGACTTCACTTTTACCCATACCAAGATCCGATAGTGTCTTGAGGAAGCCTCATTTTATAGCGTATATTCTCACAAAGAAGAGATACAGAAGAAGATGCCTGCCTTTCGAGCCTCTATTGATATTTCTGGTTCGGTTTTCTCAGCTTCTTGTTGTGTATCCAGCACTCTAATGACAATCAGAACGACTGTTTTTACATATTAGCAGTATCCCTAACTCGAATCTACATAGTACCTAAGTGCTCAGTATCCAAATAGCAACTTCGCCAGTCTGAGAAGATGAGATCTCATCGGGCGGGCAAATTGGCAGAAGGCAGAAGATCCCCTGCCGGCCGCTCGTTCCCAGATTTGGCTGCCTGGCATTTCCTGACATATGCTTCTACCTATCGCAGGTTCCACAATAATCCCCTGACTCCTTCAACCACTTCCTATCAACCGAATGGTTGCTGGAGCTTTTATGTCCGAGCATACTATTGAAGGTCTCCAGTCTTCATTCCTCTCCATGCGCGAGTCGTTAACCATAGAGGACAATTCTTCCAATTATGAGAAGCTTGCCTTTAGCTGACGAACTTGAGCTCGTAAAGCTTCGAGTTCGCTCACGTCATTATCTTTGGTGATTGCTCTCGTTGTTCTGTTGACGGCCATCGTTGATATTTCTTCCAGAAATCGAGATCTCGGGCGATGATAAGATATGTAGTTGCTTATCACGTCACTATATATCGTCCGAAACAACGCGCCCACCACCTAATGCGTGGGTTAACAACCCAGTGGATTCGGCCGTCGATCACCGAGTATCGTATACAAGCAACCCTGAAAGATACAATTGGACTTGAACGTCCTTCTCGCCAAGCTGGTGCTTGTACTCTGTCTTTGCTCGTTCGTGCTGAGTTCGGACGTCTGCTAGTTCAGCCTCGATCTGTTGCGCTCTCACTTCCCCTCGATCGATGGTGGCTTTGAGTTGTGCGATCGTTGGCCTCGATATGTGTAGCATTTATGCTCGTCATGACATCCAAGGCAGATGACACCCAGTCCAGGGAGCCCGCAGGCTCGGACCGAGGGTTGACGACTTTGTTCAGCACAGACTGAAAGATGCGATTGAGGGCTTCCGCCAAACCCACACTCCGGTGAGATCCAGACGGAGCGGGAACGACAGCATTCCTCTCTCTCTTGCAGGGAGGCATCTGTCTCCCGAGAAATGCAGGAAGACCCTAGATCAAGATAGAAAGCCAACGGACGATTCCCATGTTCGCCATCCACATATCGAATGCGCGCAAGGTAGTCACTCTTAAATAGCCATTTCATCCAGTCCCTAACCAGATCCATCCCTCCAGACGACGAGAAAGCCGGGCCATGCCATGATCTTTGATAGCCTCGAAGGTATATGAGGGTTTGCTCCAACCAGGCGGTTTCTAGCAAGTTCATCACGCGTTCCTAAAAGCTATCGTTCAGGCAGCTCGAGATTCGCGGAACATATTCTCTCGAGTCTTCCGTGTCTGTGAGCAGGAGATCGACGTAACCTCCTACGTGTATGTTCACCATCGTCTCAGGTGCGATCGTGACATTACGGGCCGGCCTGACTCTGTAGCTTATCGCCGAAGACTTTCTCATTATATCCATCCTGACTTCCACCTAAGCAGGAAGATCGGAGCTCAAGTCAACCGTTATTCGAGCCAGAAGATCAGACTTCAAGTCGCCCAGAAAGCCCACTTCTAAACGCATCTGAGCTAGATCCCAATGTGGGAGACGCGCACACCACGCACTTAAGGCATGTTCTTTTCTTCGGTGTCACGTTGTAGGTAGCTGTCCGGGTCGGGGTAATCGGGGGGGATTGCATCGCATCTGTAATTCGAGATAGATGGCTGTTCATTGTGCGCATCTCCGTAAGACCATTTGGCGTTGCTGTTATTGCCCCCGTAAACACCACAGATTCATCTCGACCGCCTCCAAGTTAGCATCGTCGCCGTGGTCTTTATAGGTATTCAATGTCAACCCCCTGAGGCACGGATGAGATCCACGGCGAGTTTCCCTCAACTAGCACGCAACTAGCCCCAACATCCTGGGTCTATCGCGAGTAAACCTAGTATTGGGGCTGCCTAAGGCTCGTCCTTTTTGATTGTGCGGTATTTCCTTTCCAAAAAGCGCGTGGCTTTCTCTACTTCAGTGTACTAACGGTATCAACAGACTCTTTGTCAATTCGGAAAGCAACTGGCACTACCTTATGTGTCTGCTAGCCATTAGGTATGCCAAGTTACTGTGACGGACTGTTGATTGTGAAAGATAGACCTCTCTCGTCTTCTTGTTGAGACTCAATTAATTGACACACCCGAGGTTGCATATATCGAGAAGAGTGAAACTTCTTTGGGAAAATTATCTCCTGTGTTCATTTGCTGGTGTTTTTGGACCTTGGGCATGATCAATTTCAGTTTGCCGTGTACGTTTTAGAGAGCTGCGTGAACCTGTTGCAACCTCTTTTAAGGTGACGTACCCCCTGCAATAATTTAATATTAATGTTCAGGTGCTGATATAGACTGATAGTGCTGTTGTGGCTGTATTTGTTTTCGCTGTTGTTGGTTCCCTGTGCTTCTTCGAGGCGTCAATCACCTCGTGTTGTAGGGCTGGGTCCGCGGCAAAATTGTCTCTCCGGCCGATTAGTCTTGATTTAAACGTCTTTCTATTTGAAATCGTCGAAACGAGACATCGCGCTTGATTTTGTTGGGTGTGAGACTGCAGAGTTGACTAACGAGGAAAGTTGTCGTAAGAGGTAGGTATTTCGAGTAAGTTGATTACCTACTCTAGGATTCCTTGGAGAAATTGGCGGAGTACACTTATTAGAATAAACGTGTTTGAAACAGTTAGATCTGTTCTGAAATTTATGCAGGCACTTCAAGCATATCCGTTTCACTTCCTGGGCACGAGCGGCATAATAGGTATTCATTTCATTGTCGGATGAATACTCTTCGAGGAAAAAGTATCCGTCTTGCTTCAAAGCGGCCTCGGCGGCCTCCAAGTCTTCTTCATCAGTCTGGTACACCACTTCGTCCTCACAGAAGGCTTGGCCCTTCTCGTCAGTTCCGCGCTTAATCCACCTTCTATACCTGTGGCCGCGTCGGCATCCGCCGCGTAGGTAACTATGAAGGAAGGGCGCAAGGTGAAGAAATACTCATTCGAGGTTTATGAGAGGTATGAATAGCCTAAAAGCTGAATACATGAGCTCGTTCGCTCAGTCATAGAGAACCCAGCCGTTTAGGATCCCTACGGTATTCGATTCGGTTGCAATTGTGGGAAGCCCGGTAGGGAAAACGCAAAGACGATGTTGACGCGATCCCTTTAGGCCTTCTTCCATACCTAAGCTACAATTGTGTCTTTGCTTCTTCTGTAACGAGTGCTTACAGGGAATGATAATGGTAGAACAGAC
This sequence comes from Annulohypoxylon nitens, assembly GCA_022496965.1. Taxonomy (NCBI): domain Eukaryota; kingdom Fungi; phylum Ascomycota; class Sordariomycetes; order Xylariales; family Hypoxylaceae; genus Annulohypoxylon; species Annulohypoxylon nitens. The sequence continues at coordinate 92,343 of MU386625.1, forward strand.
CATGTGGAGATGCTCTCTCTTTCGTATTAAGTAGCCAGTCTGTTATGAGACGAGCTTGTTAAAGTATATCGGTCCATCTCTGAGATGTCGAGGTAGAGTAGTGTTGAGAATGAAAGATGAGAGTAAATTTGAGATAAAGGAGAGGTGCTATCAGTTATTTTGGTACACGCACACGGGCGCATTTAGCTCTGTCGGGATAGTGCAGGTATCTTGAGTCAACGCTGATACTGGATGTTCGATCTCAAAGACTCCTAGGAAGGTGACCATATAAAACTATTATTGGAGCCAATCCGGTAAGAATAATGCATTGTGAATTTGCTTGTCTCATGGATTTTTCAAGGTTGCCCGTGGTGAGTATAAGGGTTTTCATGTATAGGAGCGCGTCTCTAAGAGCGGCCCCGAATTTGTGACGACCACTTCTCCAGTCATGCGAGGTTGGAGATGGCCTTAGTGGTGAGCCGAGGGTACATGGGTTGGTTGTATTGGCGTTGCCGAGGGTCGTCATTGAGAAAGTTGTCGGATGCTACGATATTATAGCACCCACGAGACTCGGTATCGGACTCTTCTGCCAAATAGTCGGCATCCTTAGGCGATCTTGGTAGGCACGACGCCCCAGCACGCGAGTACGGAACTCCGCGCTGCAATCCCGGTGTGATAACTCCGTCCATGGAAAGGCATGCTGATGTTATATTGGCTAGTAAGCCAGGGCGATTCCACTCGAGTCCATGCGAATTAATAGACTTAGTCGATCTTTTATATGCCCATTAAGGGGTTAATAGGACGAAAACCCCGTATGTTCTAGCTCATTGAAAGATGATATTTCGGTCAACTTATGGAATTTGATGTAAAGCTTAGAGATATAAGGCAGATGTCTGGGTTGTCTTGTAGGCTAGTTGAGAAATCTTCTCATAATAGCTCCTATAGTCTGAACCATAGGAAAGTGCATACATGTAAGTAGGTCCCCATTAGGTTGCCATACTCATTAGATGTCATACCATAACAAATTGCGCAAACTACCTCACGATAAGAAGTGTAGAGAACGTAAATTTCTACTATATTACGTACCTAGTAGCTAGAGAAAACTCGACCATCTGGAAAATTCTTTCTTAGGATGACTGAGCCAATACATCACACAGTACCTAGGTAGGTACCCAGTAACTTGCGCGAGCAGATTAATTTCGCCTGGTAGTACACAAATTATAGTTACCTCGATTTACGTTTAGCTTAGTTCTTAATCTTCGGGATCGAGGAAGAAATGGCAATGCCTTCTCCCTTTAAAGGGGCTATTGAAGTGGGGATAGACTGAATAGGGGCGCACATGAATAATGTTAATAGGCATGGAACTATGACATGTGTAAGTCAACGTCTTTAGATACTAACCCTGAAGCGCTCTATGATCTCGTAGAAATGTTAACCATTATTGTATATGCGTAGTACCATGTTTGTCAAGTTATTGCGTCTCGCACTAACCCTCGAAAAGGGGTTATATCGTAGAGTCCCAACTACGCACATGAAAGTGGTGTCATGCGGTGATTCCATCCAATTCCTACTGTTATGGAAGTTATTCAGGAAAAGTAACGTGACAATAGGTTGTCTATACGAGTTGAAAGGGACGTCAGCATATATGGGAATATCATCCTTCCAACACAACGCAAGGGAGAAAGGGTGGGAAGAAAGCGCTTCGAAATCATCTCACGCCTCGAATATCGACCAACAAACTCCTGTAATCAGATCCTCCTGCGATATCGTGAGCCTCGGTTTATTACCAAGATATTGTGGCGCCGACCTTGTATGGAAAGACGTCGTCCAGATTAGGACAAGCATCCAGCTATCCAAGATGAAGTCAGATCTTAGCTACGGCCGCTCGACACTAACATCGACGCAAAAGAACCTATCAGTAACCACTCGTGCGATGATTCGGAGCCGATCACCCAAATCGAGCAGAATATTCCAGCATCCCACGCCCATCTTATATAAGTCCTCACGTCTTAGCGCTCACCCTTCTCCCTCTACCTCTCACGTAACCCGACCCAGCTGCCCGGGTCGTCCGAAATAAACACACGCAACCCACGTGCAGAATCCCTCACCCGCGCCCCCCATGCAGGATGAGCGGTCAAGCCAGTCGTTATATCCATCCGTTCTATACCCGTCCTCGGTTCTCGATCTTATGCTATTGGCTTACCGCCGCTCCCTTCGTCCGCTTTGGGAATAAGGGTCTAGGTTAGACTCAAACCGTGGGACATGCTGACGCCGATATACTTCGATGGGAAGCCCACATCTGCATTACGCGGACCCGTCGTCGTGTGACGTTAGAATCCGACCCCCCTACGCATGTATGTGTGTATGTACGTACATAGAAGACGTGCGTCGGGGAATAAGTCAGCGTAGGGCTGGGCTGGCTGGAGAAAGCACAGCCTCTGGGGGTAGCGTGTGCTCGCTAAACTAGCCTCTTAACGAATTCGGAACCTGCCACACTTTTTTTTCCTTCCTACCTGGATATCTTACCTCACGGGCGAGGCTCGAGCCGAGAAGAGGAAAGGCGCGTCCGCCCGGCTCGGGCAGTTCGCGGGTCTGATTGGACGGCGCGAACGATTGCTTAGGTAGATACCGGGTTTAGTATCTGGTAGTAATCAATGTGATATCGGGATACAAGGCGCGGGATGGAGGACGAGTACGGGTGTGCTCTGCGCCTTGCTTGGGACCTTTCACATGCGTCAGCGAGACGTGATAGTGATGAGATAACTGGCGAGTATGCCGGAAATGTTAAATTCTGATGGTGGTTGGATGCTACGCGATCGGCGCTGATTTACGTTGCAGCATGCGTAAGCAAGATGAGGAGATCCCTGATTTTCGTGCTCACGATTACCATGCAGCTAAAAAATGACTGATGTTCTTATGAATCATTTCACACGATGCAGGAAGGTGAATATTGATGAACAGTACGTATGTAAATTAAGTAAAGTTTGTTTGTTATCTGCTTGAACCTCCTTATGAGTTTATGAGCTTCCATCCCGAAGTCACCCCCCAAAGCCCAAATTGCCCGAGATGCCAATGCTAGATATGCCCAAACACCATAGATATGCAACCGTAACTGTAATGAAAATGAAGCAAATGCAAGAAACCGCAACGCCGCTTGTATGCAATGATATATGCTCGTATGCTGATTTATCCCCCTCGGGAGACGATGTAGATTAGAAGGAAACATGCTAGTATTAATCCTTAACCGGTAACACAAACCGAACCTTCTTCCTTGGCTTTGCAGCCGGTATGTCTATTGGTAATGTCTTTCCTTCGTGGCCGTCGATAAGATCCTCGATGCTCAAACCCATTTCGCTCATTGTCTCTTTTTCCGGCTCCTCCTCGATGGAGTATACATCGGGGCTTGGTTCACGCCACGAATGGCGTCGTTGAAGCGATTGACTGGTCGATCTTCCTCGGAGAGATCGCCGCGGGGGTGCGAAACGCCTTGATGGGCGCCCGCCTGGTGATCCGACGTGGAATGAGGCAGGTGATAGTAAAGCCTCCGTAGTTTGAGATGCTATGGTGGAAGGTGATCTTGTCTGGTCAAAGAACTTTTCAAATCCAAATGGTAGAGACGTGTGGCCGTGAGGATGAAATCGAATGTAATCCTCATCATCATCACTGTCATCGTCATCGTCTAAGACAGCGCAGTCTGCCATTTTGTCCTTGGGTTTGTATTTCCTAAGACCGTCAAGGGTGGATGGGGAAACAGTTCGAATGATTTCCTTAGGCCGACTAGAGTCCTCAATCCCGGCGTCAAACTCGAAATCAAATTCGAGATCGTCTTCTTTCGGGGTTGGCGGAGTGAGAAAATACATCATAGGATTCTCATAAGAATAATGGGCGTCAAGGTCATCTTCATCTGTTGAGTTGGTGTCATAGTTTGTATCATCCTCCAAAGACGGGGGAAGGCGACTCGGGCTCGGCGGCCAAGTCGGCTCCGGCTGTCCCCGGATGGGAATGTCTGTCGGCAACAAAGGCATGGTGTTTATAATTAAAGGTCGTGTGGTTGAAGAATAAAAGGATTTGGAGATAAAGATCGGATCTCACGGCGCGATCATTCTCAGGAATTCGTGTTGACAACTAAAAGGAAACTAAAAAAGAAAGCCTTATGTTATCAACGAACGTTGCCGGGCTCGAGCCGGCTCAGATCCTAAATATCCTGAAGGTGGAAAATATGAATCCGGCCTACCACCTCAAAAGAGAAAAGTGACGAATCGTGAAACACAAAAAGAACACGAGAGGAGAGGGAAACGTGAGCGGCGGAATCGTAATATATATACTGGCACTAGGCAGAAGGTGTGCAGTAATATGTTAGTCACCGGTCGGATTAGAAGGTTGCCTTGTGGATCGGTTAGGCAAGCGAAGGTGGTGGTCATGCCTTGGAGGGACCCAGCTGCGAAGGTAGCTCTTAGGAACCTTGATGGAGCTCGTGAGCGGAGACGCTCTCTTGCAAATTGCAACAAGCCAGCCAAGGGCTCAGACTACGATCACCTCCAAGCTGGTTTCCATAAAGAGCATCACGCGTCAGAAGATGGTGTGTAGATTGATTTGTAGGCTGGTTAGGTGAGTGGGGGTCACCACGGTTTTGCTGCTCGGATCACCAAAGCTGATAGAGCATAAGCCGGGTTTCTAAGACATCGAGGACGCTAGCACCAAACCCATCTCGGCGAGATAACCATCTGACAATGCTGTATGCAAATTACCAGCCGAAACACCCGCATTTCGAGAGGGCATTTTGGTATCCGTATGGATCCTGGAGGGGTATCTGCATTTGTGATTGCGACGTCTTGAGGCTCGTGGGCCTCCGTGTGATTTGAGAATGGCTCAAGCTTGATCGAATTGACTCGCCCTTGGATCGGTCAATAAGTACGCATCGTACCTTGCATGAAGCTCGACTGCGGCACAGCCAACGAACACGGGCTCTGTAATGATGCTCGAAAGACGATATCTTGACGCATGTTGGTTCGCGATAAACCAGATTATGTGACGATGCACCCCACGATTCTGGGGCGTCGATCATAACTGCTACATAACTTACCCACATGGGTAGCTATCTTTGGCCCACAGTTATATATTGATTCTATTGTGGTCGGGCTAAAGCTGAGATTAGCGCTGTAGGGAAATGCTCGCCCTCAACTCCGTCCCTAAGAATGTTTAAGGAATATACTATCATTAGGAATGATTAATTAGTAGGCTGTGATACGCCATTCCGTCGATACCGAAAGTCCACACTCTTTTCCATTTTACACATTAATCGTAAAGAAAGAGTCAAGGGGCCCTCCTCTGTGAAGGGAAGTGGCTTATTCTTGGTTTAGGCTGGTTTGGGGTAGCACCAGCAACCAAACACGAAATAGTGTTGGTGACTCGGGTGTTTCTGTGAGTGTTAAGGTGTCAGATGACGCGAGACTTATCAACTGAAAGACCCATTGTCTTGATTTTGGTAGCAGTGAGGTCGCAAAACATTCCCATGCCGGCATCGAAAATTAATTTCAATGCAACCCTGGTTAATGCCGGTAGAAGCCACCAAGGGTCATCCCCATCTTTCGCATTGTGCGCATTGTCAAGAGCGGCATTATTGGAGATGGGTTTCTTTTACCTGATTTCAAGATAGTCGATAGTTCGAAGTGGTTGCCAATGATACACTGGATCCGGATCTTTTGATAGCTCCAACTAGAGATGTAGCCAGAAATACGACTAAATTGGATTTGGTGTGGTCGGAACTCGCCTCTTCCATTGCTAGGATGGGCAAATAGATCTGGGTTTAATCCATATGTCTTTAACATTTGCCCATGTGATCCTATTGATGGAGTAGAAACACGGGCCACTCATGAATCCAATGATGTCACCATGTTCATTATCGAGAGCCAAAGGCGCAAGAGGAATAAAAAAAATTGTCGGAATCTAGCAAAGAGGATTGAGCTCCATAACTGCAATATCGACGAGGGAGATAGGGACTTGATCTAGACAATTCGATCTCCTGATATCCTGAAGATAGATCTATTAGTAGCAAATTAGGCTAATGCGTCCCTGTAGATCATCCCTTGAGTATGCATATCATGCAGGGAATGGATTCGACAGCACAATTGGCGACATCGATTGACATTTTAAGATCTCGATTGCTTAAGTGCAGTGGACGTAGCGGACGTGTGGTAGGGCTGAAAGAAGGTTCCAAGGTCGCTAAACCTGTTACAAAGTCCCAACGTTACAGCTAGAAAGGCAGCTAAGCTAGTACCAGCTAGGGGCTATTAGCGCCGACAAATAGGGCTTGTGGCTTCCAGCGTTGTGGCTCAGATACCCGACACAAACTCAAATATCAGTATCACGTGTATTTAGAGTTGTAATCCAAAGTCAACCTTAATTCTATTTTAATTGTTACCATTCTTTAGGCATCGATTTCTGGAGAAATGCAGTTTCGATTTTTCATACCTACTCCATTCTACTGATCGATCTATACGATGAAAAACCTGTTCCTGTTGCCACGTTGTTGACCCGTTCTTGAATTTTAACTTCCGAAAGGCTGAGAACTAGGCAATAGGATCCATTGTCACCTTATTTCAAGTCTTGCTGATGAAGCCCAGGCAACACCCTACCAAACAACATATACTCGAACAGGGACTCCAGGGTGCATCCAAAGGGTCATTCGCGACAGTATGTTACGGTAACTCATGAAAAAAAGCTACATTTTATAAAAATGACGCATGCTATACCCTACAAGTTCGATACCTTCCCTCCAAGGTGACCGATGTATCGTTGAGTTTACCCTGACGTGGAAAATCTTAGTCGAAAGATTTCCTGAGCTTTACGTCTTCGTGGGTTGAGTCAAAGTGCAACTTTTCCTGCCTAAGCCGCCATTCCCAATTCAAGGCAATGTGGATTCCAAACAGTGCGCCATTTAGACATGGTTGGGCACCTACCCCCTTGACGACAACAAGGCCGCAACCACAAGGGAATTTGACCGAGTGTGTGTAAATTCTTGCATTTGTTCACTTCAGCAGCGCAGGATGTCTATGGTACCCCCTGATGACAGCACAACCTTCGGGAAAGTGGACATCGTCAGGCAACCTATATTGTTTATGTCCTTACACGACGACATGGAGATAGACCGGTCATATTCCTATGTGGGAAATTCATGCCTGATGTTGTTCGGGGTTTGAGGCCAGATCTGAAAATGAGATCAGATTTGAAGAAAATTCTCATCGGTTCCATTAATCGGAAAGTATGAGCTAAGCGATGGGCTTACTCGGTGACGCCTAGCGAAATTCTACCAAGACGACTGGACCAATAAATCAGATTGAACGTTGGACTAAACCAACGCCACGAAAACTGTTCATTGTCAAGAAGCGGACAATCGCATTCTCTAAAGGTAGGAATTCCCAGGGTGTGTTAATTCTTTGACTCTGTAAACTGTCTGCTAGTCGCGAGCTCGCCGTTCTAGTTAGTAGTCTCTCTGCTGAACATGTCTTCTCAGACAGGCACCTAGTGTAGAGCTGGTTTATTGTGTAACTCAAACATCAACACTCCACAGGGAATTTGAAATACTTCTCTCAGCTAGCCACTCAGCTAGGCACAGTGTAAATCGATGTCTGAATCAATTTGAGTTGTTGTCCAATGCTTCGCGCGTTGAACTGCCAAATAAGGTGAAAGATGAGGCGCAATGAACCTTTCGTCGCAATTTAAGGGTCTCACATTGGATAGGTTGCTTGGATGACCTCGCTTCGAAAATTCCTCCACTATTCTCATTCTAACTGCATGCTCCAAGTTGGTGATGTAAATAAGGGCATACATATCGTTGTTGGCATTGATTTCAGCCATGCCTCCTAAAATCTCACAGTCCGCGCGTTTGGGCATGGCCGATTCGGCTTTTGCGAATTCGTGTTATTAGGCGAGCTTGAATACTCTCATAACATGCTCTATATCATGTTGACATCTTCCAGATACCAATTAGGTCGACTGCGTCAACTCTTTGACCGGCATCGCCAATCTGAGAGAAGAACAATTCCTCCTGTTTACTATTCAGTCCTCGTAGCCACAATTGAATTGAAATTGCACATGGCGTCAACTAAGAGGAGAAAGTCCATAAACTGATCCGAAGACGGTGACGATAGGGCCTATGAATCCTATCCGGAACTTCGGTTCCTAGAACGAGCGGTCCGTACCCAGTAGTATATTTATGGTATATTCCAATCCATGGATCGCGAGTAGAATTGGCTATTCATTGTTGAGGCGTGGCGGACAATTGTACAGCATGACTGACATGTGTTCGTCTTCTTACGGTCCGCCCCGAAGACGAAGCACGTCGGCTCTCTCATCAACCTCAACAAGCCGTGCTCTTTGGGCGTATCGGAAAATATGACAGTGACCTGGGATGTCGACCTCAGTGGCGTAGTCCTCCTTCATATCCTTAAGCAGTGATGCGAGGTCCTTAATTAAAACAGCGGTCAAGTTCATAGCGATGTCTCAGTCGAATAGAGAAGCTTTAATCTCTCCAATGGCATCCGCCCAATTGCCAAGGGAGACCCACTGGACGGCCAATTTGGATTTGTTCGTGGGAATTTTGCCGGCCCACAATATCAATTGTGTTTCGACTTGGCGTCGAATGCCCTTCCAGTCTTTCACCGAAAGACTGCTGTGCTGTGCTGCCGACCGGCTTACAATATCAGCTCAGTCGAGGCACGCGTCTCTCCTAGTGGTGTGCTGTCGTGTATGTGAGCCTCACGATGACATTGTACCACGCCTACCACATTCCAATTCTCATTTGCTTAGGTGTGGCAGCTAGTTTGGAGTCTTTGACGATCCAGCTCGTAACGGACAAGTACCAACCCATGGGAGGATCACGCATCTACCCGTATAGGTGATAGAGGAGGTTGTGCTGCATTTGCCCGCATCAATGCCTTGTTTCCATGTATGCGGCTATGTACCTCCTCCGTGTCTTTCTCAACCGAGCCGAGAGAGCCACGGCTCCTACAGCGGAGAGCTTGGAGTGACTCATATGTAGAGTTGCTGCGTGATGGCCTCGTCACGCTATGATAACGCGATGCATTTCATGCTATATGCATGCTGTACCTATTGTTTATAGGCAGTGTGAATAGTGTGTTTGCTGCTAGGTGATGCCGATTTTCTAGAATAATCGAAATCTGCTAACGCAAGTAAGTGAGAATCAAGAACTCACGATTAAAATCGTCTATAGCGGAAAACCATTGGCGATCATGTAGATACATAAGCTTCTAGCGGATACTCTCACGAGGTATAGAGATACAAGAAGAGACATACAAGATTAGTGTCAGTAGTACTCATTTGTATGCACAGATAGGGTTTGGTCTGTGTGGATGACATGCGTCGCTGGCACGGTCCCCAGGCAGGATAGATTCACAAAGAAGGAGGTCCAGAATACCTCTCAGGTCAACCCAGAACCAATCAACCTGCATACACTGAACAGAGGTGAAATCTTTGCCCCCCTTCCAAGCCTAGATTTGAAAAAGATCATCCTTCTCATTGAGTGGTGTTCCCTACCGAAGAACCGTATCGTTCCGAGACTGTCCATCGTCGCGATTCCTGGAGTAGCAGTTGATATTAATTAGCGAACTTATCGCCCATCATTTTGAGGTCGCCTAATAAGAGGATGAGAGATATCAAGTGAGACATCAAGTGACGCCGCAGCGCTCTATCTTAGCCTGCCAGACTTATCTGACCTACGCTTAGGGAATAGACGCACATCTCACGCCCCAAGCGCGTTGATCGCCAGTCATGCTAATTTATAATATCATAATATGTGCCTACTATAAAATATAGATGGATAGTAGGTATAGAATTCATGGAGAGGGTATACCGGCGCAAAAGCGGGAGCTACTCGGTGATAAGAACCTCGGATCCCGGGAGAGGACCGATTTCTTTGATGAAAGCACCGGGTAGGAAATCCATCTAGCCTTGGGAATCGAAAATTTTATGCCGAATGGTGTAATCTTACATATTTGGTATCTTGATTCGGTAATGTCGCAGTGGACTAGGCGACAGCGAGGGTTACCGAACGCCTGCATAAAATGCAGAGAGAGAAGGCAGACGATAGTTCCCCCGCGTCGTAGACGATGGATACAATGCTATCGCCCAAACCCGATTAGTCCTATGAGAGAACGATGCTAGTTCTGAGCTTATGCACGTGTATGCAGACCCCTACCGGGACAGCCCAATGGCGTCCGTAAATTTAGGTATCTCAATTCATTTGCAGCTAGAGAATGGCACGAGATGAAAGATGTGCGTTGGCGTCGTTGGCGTCCCGCTGTTGCCTGCAACTCTGCTCGTCTGCCTGCTAGCAAATAGCATTCCACGGGAAGAAGAAAATGGACGCCATCGTCATCATCATTGCTACTCGTCGTCCTAGAGATCTCTTCCCAATTCTACCCATTCTGTTCCATTGGCTTTTGTTTTACTTCCAAGCCTGCTTGAAATAATTACGGACGAACGTAGTAATCAAGGCCATAGCGAGAATATAACCCAATTTGGACACGGTTTGCCCATTGAGATATTTCTTATTTCTCGACGCCTTATTGGTACCCAAGCAAGACATACTGTAATCGGGCATTAAACCAAGATACCCGATTAGACGGATTAGCAGCACTACATCTAAAGTCTTGTTAGCGGATCTTCCTTCGTCGGTTGCTCTTTTTGCCTCTGCAGCTTTGAAGATTCTCTGTCATATCTCGCGCCCACCTACGCCCCAGCGCCCCAGCGCCCATAACGTTCGCCACTGTACCAGTTGTCAGTTAATTTGGGAACATCGGTATCCAACGAAAGACTATCGTGGAATACTAAGATCTACGGACCCCAGGACTCAGGACCAACGGATTGGCAACATCGGCCTCAACCAATCGATCTAAGACACTAGCCGTTTTTTATCTTTGAAGAAGTTGAGAGAGGAAAGTCGAAAAGCTCAACGGAAGCTGGCAGGGTTCGCCTTGCCTTGGGACGCCGCGTATTTATTATACTATCGTAATATAGTAATAGTAAAGAGCGGGTGAACGGGGCGAACGGTGACCAGCGATTTGACGAGGCGGATATCTCGATAGGCCATTATCGTTCAGGAACATGCTCGATTAAAAGAGATTTTTGTGGAATCCTTCTTTCTCTGACGCCCAGACGCCCAGACACTCTGCGGGTCTGCGGGACCTATCTGAAGCTTGTCTGCTTGTGACGGCAACTCGTGACCCACCGTTGGGTACCGTTACCGTTCCTTTCTTTCACCTGGATTCGTGGAAACGCTGAAAATTTCAACTCCCATAGCCTCAGGATTTGAAGCATCTAAACTCCGTACTTGTCCTTCTTGGTCAAATCAATATCCTAGAGAGAACAAGGTGAGCCATAATACGTCAAAGCTATTTTTAACACTTCCCCTTCTCTTTTCTGCGAGCGCCGAGGGCAAGGGAAAAAAAGAAGTGAAGGGTGGGTTCCAGTGTTCCAGTGTCGTACCGTGGGAAAGGGAACAAGAGTGAAACCCTTAGGTACCTAAGTACCGTGAGACGGAAAGAAAAGCCCTGAATTAAAAAAAAAGTCAATTCCCCAATTTTTTTTCACCTATCGATTACCTATATTTACCATCGCGTATCGATAGAAGCATCACAGCCGGGAGACCCCTCGTTTTAGTCGTCGCTCGCCTGGCTCGTTGCCCAGGTGCTTGAGGGGACAACGATCTTCCCTGCTTGATCACCAATCCCCAAATTCACAATGCTACCGACGCTCGGTGCCACCTTACAACCACCAAGCAGCCAAGTTACATACGGCGGTAGCGACTTAAGCAACATACCATTCGTTTCCTAATAACATTTGAACCTAATCAAATCTTGGAAGCTCCCATCTGCCATCTCCCATCTCCCGACTCCTATCTGTCTTCTCGCCTGCCGTCCTATTACCATCGGCCGGTTACCGTAGCTACATACATCACATACATCAAATACCTATTACGAGTAAGCGGTTACGCATTAACCGTTCCAACAACATTTCATCCATAGAAGTCGGTACTTGCACTTTATCTGAGGTTAGTTTGTGGCTTTGCTTTCTCTTTTTTTCAGCGTCGAACATAGCATCATATCCAATATCCAATATCCAAAATCCTCATTCATACATTTATACTCGCATACCTACACATACGTACATATATATCCGCAGTTATCCACCTGCCGAGCTCAACGTCCATTCGGATAGGTATGTGCCTAGGGGTATGTACTTGAATTGTGCAACGGTATAATACGTACACGTATTGTATTGGATGTACATGACAGTAGACTTACAGCGAATGACTGGAGCAAGTGCAGGCGAGACATATGGTTAGCCAGTGGTTACCTTACAGACAAGATACATCTCCAGGGTTGGAGGTACAACGCATTAACAAGAGGAAAGCACCCCTTAAGTACCTGCGAGTTTCTCCTGGGCTATCAACCCGGCAACTCCCTCCTCGCTTTTCCGTTTCCTACCAACATTGAACCTTGGAACCTATGCAACAACATCCCCGATTCTTCTTCAACCCCCAATCATAAAAAAAAAGAAGTCTTAAATGAATAGCATTAAGGAATAAGGCAAAGAAAAGAAAAAGGAAGAATAAGAAGAGAAGGAGGCAAAAAGTTGACCATCTTCACATTTATTCATATCTATTCATATTCATATCCATCTACATATTTCTTGGCTTTTGGCTTCTAGTCTTTCTGATCCTTGATCCTTTTGTGCTTCTACTGCGGAACATTTTTGCAGTGCCCTCAAAAACTGCAGCTCTTAGTCGAAGACCAAAGTTATCACAACATTCTATTGATTTTCGAATTCTCCCATTACGAAGATCTCAGCCTCCTGTCAAGGTCAATTATTACCTGATCGAATCCATCATCCCGACTTTTCTGACGCTACAAGTCTCGCCCACAAACGTCTGTTCGCGCGGATCCCCACTTGACACTTGACCAAAGTTGGGAACTTGAACTTGGGTGATAGACTGGGTCGACTTGGGTCTGACTGGGTCTACCGCATGGTGCTGCTGCTCGTGCTGCTCATGCTGCTTCTCGACCCATACAAACCCATACAAATCCATACAACCCATACAATCTAGTCTCCTTACCTCTACCTACATTGGATCCTACATCCTACCTGGACCTACCTACATACATAGTATTGCTTTTTTCCTTTTCTGACTCCTCGAACATTACTAGGTTGTCCACACTATCAGCACTGTACAAGTAGTAGGACACACAACTGCCACGCATTCGCGCATTTGGAAACCCACTTCGTTGGGTACCAGGACAGCTCCGCCCTTCCTGATCCAGTGACTGGATTCACTTATCAGGCACATAAGCCCTCGCCCTCCGGCATGGCGAAGAGGTCAGCACCTTCTGTTGCATACTGCGAGGAGGAAGACAGCGACGGAAATCCCATTGGCGAACCTCAATACGCCCGCTCCACCGCACACAGTAGCCCTTCAAAAGAAAAACCCAACACCAGCAGAACACGAAGAGATTCATTCCGTCGAGAATCAAAAGATTTCAAGGATTTCAAGGATTTCAAAGAAACAAAATCTCCCATCGACTCCTCCCTATCAGATTCCGACGACTCAACCGAACTAACAGGAAAATTTTCAAAAATTAAGATGAAGGGAGAAAAGAAGAGACGAGAGGACCCTCTCGTCAGCCAGCAACGGCCTGTTCCTCGTTCCCGCAAGACAGCACCACCGCCTGCATCCCGATTATCTGAAGACGCATCGTACTACGGAATACATCCACAGCACTCCGTCTCCTCTATACCCGCGAGACCTCGCGCCCGCACCAGGCCCGAGTCATACTATGGCCAGCGCCCGCCTATGTCGACATCAGCATATGCTCACCAACCGCCGCTACCACCCTCATCAATGCCTCCCCCCTCCTATCCTCCACCTCAACAATATTGGATGGGAGGGCCTCCTCCTCCTCATTCAATGGGTGCATTGGTTCATCAACCTCCAATGCCCCCTCCATCAGCATATGGAGAGCCATTCCCTCCTAATAGAGACTTGGCCTCGCGATTCGGACGTCCTCAGTCGGCCATGGGATTCGCACCACCTACCAAGGCACTCGATTACGAGCCAGTGAAAGAAAAGTCTCTCACACGGAGAGCTTCGGCGGCAAGGAAGGCTAGCAAGGAACACGACGATAGGCACCGGATGCCACCGCCTGCTCGGCCGGCGTCTACGCAGCCAAATCGATTAGTTATCCGCCCCTCACCGCCAACACACACAGCTCCTCCCTCGCAAGCGGCTTCGAGGAGGAAGTCCGTTGGGTTCACGGCAAATGAATTACAGTCCGGCGACCCCTCTATGTATAAAGCAGTAACTCGACGTGAAGTGGAATATGGAAATGGTGCTATTCCTCCCCGACCGAGACCTCAGAGTTACGAAGCTGAGTCACTATACGACGACGGTTATGAGATTGCATCTCGTGGTCGACGAAACTCTATCTACCAATTTGAGGAAAAGCTACGCGATGCATCTCGGTATCAGGACGACGTAAGTGGAGGAACTGGCGCAGCCCTGACTGCTGATGCCCTCCGGCGCGTGAAAAATGGAGGCAGCAGCCGTTCAACTCGCAGCAGTGCAAGCCGTGATGAGAGCGACTACAAACAATCGGCCACTACCCGCACTACTCGATCTGGTAGTGGAGACGATGATATCACCATTAAACTTCCAATGGGTGCCGTCATCGAAGTTGGGAACACCAAGATCCATTGCAAGGATGGTGGTAACATGAACATCGGCCGTGGTAATGGAACTTCTCGTGCCGGAGGAAGCGAACATGCGGCTCCTTCTCACTACAGCGACGAACGGAGCGAACGGAAAAGCCGGGCAGATCGATCGGAAAGGCGAACCAGAACTGGGTCGTACTCCCGTACACGTTCGACGGGGCCACCTATGTACCCTCGAACCCCTCCTGACTACGCTCATTACGATGATTACGATGATTATGATTCTCCCCCTCCTCCACATGCGCCATACATGGGTTATTACGATGACCTTGACCATGATGATGACGAGGACAGTTTCTACGAGTGCTAAGTCTTCAATTTGGAAGATGTCGGTGATTTCTTACCATTTTTGTTTTGATTTACCGGAAAGCGACTTGTCATTTACGTTTTGAATATTTTAGCACGTCATACTGCTCTGCGTCTTTTTATCTTGTTATATCCTAGCGTCTAGCGTCTCACCCCTTGGTGGTCAAAATGCTTCGTTGCCGAAAAATAGGCCAAAATGGATACCCCAAAATTGGATCAGAAAAGGGTTTACAGGATGGGAACGCACGCATGCTCCCACGCCTGCCAGATTCTCCGTGGTTGGTTGAAGTTCAACATTGTATACGAAGATACGAGTGGACGAGGATACATGAATGACGGTCGGGTTTACGGACTTGGGACAACTGGAGGGATGGTGTGTAGGTGGCTGTGTGGACGGTCCCATCGAGCGCGTGTTAGCTTACGTTCTAATCTTTCACGAACCTTGATCCTCTCGACCCGATTAGGGAATGGGGGGGACGATGTTCTATTTTTGTCTTCTTTTCTACACTACACACGAATTGGCCGTGCCATTGCTGTTGTGCGATACCCTTTGAGCGCTTCGAAGCCGAGTCAATTCGCATTCACATGGCGTAAGAGTTGGACTAATAGAATCTAATCTGCTCAGCAAACGAAGTTCGCACTTCTGCTGGCAGCAGGACATTTGGTCCTTTATCACACGCAAAGGGAGGAGACTTTTTGCCGACTTTCTTCGGTACGGAGTTTTTCTATTTCATTTGGATATGTAGTAGACTCGAGTGTTTGGGGAATTTGTTTGTACCTTAATCAGTTGGGCTGGTCTACTATTGCTTGGAGGTTTTGCTCGAGGTGAGCTAAGGAACGGTCGATCCGTCTTAGCATTCATGCTAAAGCCTCGCCTGGGATGGGATTTGACTGGTGGACGGCTAACACGCGGAGGAATTCGTCATAATGGCACGGCATTTTTTGGATGGCATCTGGGATTTTCTTTGGTCGAAGCGTCAGTTCATCACCGATCTATAGATACGTATCTACTTATGTGGACATCTAGGTAGTATCTAGGTAGTATCTGTTTGGATTATGATATCCCCCTTTATTAAATCAAGGAATTGTCCCGATATTGTGATTTTCACTGCTGAATAATTGACCTACTGTAAACATGACTTACTATAAACCACCTGTATATCCTAAGCACTCTGACGACATAACATGCTGTAAGGGAGAGTGAGCTCTTGTCTTCAATCGACCCATCATCTTTCTCATCTTGAAGCCGTCTGGTCCTACCGCCGCGGAACGCAGACCGACGAGTCGGCAGGCTGGCAGGGTATCCCAGCTTCCCCACGTAGATCGTGCCACGTCTTTCCGCGTCCCTGTATGAAACTTACTAACCGGGCGTTTCTCGCCACTTCGACAACGCATTGGCCGAACCGTAAGTACATACAGTACATATTATTGTCAGACACTACTATAACATGTAATATTTTCAATCATACCTTGTCGTATATGGTATCTCGTAGCGCGATATTTTTCTTTCTCTACATAATCTTGATAGTGTTGACTGGCTGAGTGGCGGCTGATTATCTTCAGACGTCTGTTAACTTATCCACCGACGTTCCCGTTGGATGGGATTTATTGGGGATCGGGGCTGGTTCTCGTTTCATCGCTTGCCTTAGTCCGGGCTGTCGATCCGGGGCTTGGGATATTCATATCTTGTGGACATCCGTGGGCTTTCCACGTCTTTGCCTATCTGGGCGTTTAGGGCTTGCAGACGGCGTATCCATATATTGATCCGTGGGCAGGTTAAGTGCTTATAAGTGCTTACCTTGGAGGAATATTGGGGGATTCGATCCGGAGGTTGGGATGGAGACTATGGAGTTGGATATCGTTATGCATCTTCCACTATCTGAGTGTGTATGTACTTCTCAAAACGGTGTTCTAATTGCGCCGTAACTGAGCTCCGTATTGTCTATGTACATGAGGGTATCTAGAATAGACCCTATCATATGCGAAGGAAGCTATAATTATTACCTATCACCACCACCGGAGTCTAAGCAAGCTTCGTGTCCTCGCTAAAGGGCTGAATTTCCGCTGGTTCCGAGCTGTCGGTACATTTATCCAGGCTGGTGGGAAGAGAAGGAATTTTTGGCGGTTGGGGTATTGAATTGTATTATCGAATACATTGAATGATTACATAGTACATGTGTCTCCGTACTGAGCTTCCCTGCCCTGTTCAGGGGGAGACCGGATATGAAACAAGAATATCTTCTCTTTTTGTCTACTACGGACGTAGTGTCATCCCATTGCTGACTTATTATTGCCTAATAGCGCAAGAGATACAACCAACT
The DNA here is from genome assembly GCA_022496965.1 of Annulohypoxylon nitens. Lineage (NCBI taxonomy): Eukaryota > Fungi > Ascomycota > Sordariomycetes > Xylariales > Hypoxylaceae > Annulohypoxylon > Annulohypoxylon nitens. Next base: position 109,736 of record MU386625.1, read on the forward strand.
CTGGCGGTACGCAGCCCATTCGCTGACTTCGCTGATTTTTGAAAGCGGCTAGCGATACTGATTGGGTTTTAACAGAGCGTATCGTAGATTTCGTACATACATACTTTGGTGGGTAGATGTATGTACGTACGACGGCGGAAAAGATCGGGATATTGAAGGCGGCGCATGAAGGAAATCCTTTAATCTAATACACCCAATACATAAGCCATTACGAGTTGTTCGATGCGGTACCTGCTTAGGCTGGGCGCTAAGAAGATAGAAGCTACGCTGATGAAGCAATCGGCAGTGTGGTTCACCAATGGAGACCCTAAATCGCCTCACATTTCTGTACTTGGTAGTCGTAAGTGAGGTGGAAACGTCGCAAGCCTCACCTGACACTTCAGACTTGAAGTGCCAAGTTTCCAGGAGATAGGGGCCATTAGGAACATAGGGGCTATTGGGAACATTGGGGCTAGACGGGTTTGATGATTGATGAAAGATGGAAGATGGTCCATTTAAGAAGACCCGCAAATTGCTGAACGGTCGCAACGGCGGGACGGGAAGTTTAACCTTCCCATTGAACCTTAGCTGACAGGATGACAAACCTTACTAACCTAAAAATGCCCCTCTATCCTCTTTCGAACGCATTAAACCGTGTACCTCGGTACTTCGGCGATAGTCGTTTTATCGGTTATCGATAATCCGATACCTATACCGTTATAGTGGAGCTTTGCACGTTGCCGGGTCAATTTCCAGCTTGTTGACTTTTGACATCATTTGCCAACTTTTTACCAACCACCCCAGCCACAAATTTCCATGGCCACACCGTGACCCATAGAAACGACCGGACAACCAAGTTCGTAACAACAGATCATTACTTTCCCTTCTTCCATTTCAATCAAAACAAATCTCGGTTTGCATCGTAACATTCCACCACGGTGTATCGTCGAAAAGCACCTACCATTATCGACTACATCGATTCCAATTTCTGTCTCATGCACTCCGAATTGTGAGGGGAGTGAGATTGACCACGCATTTGCATTAACGCCCGCTTGGCTGGGTATTCCAGCGAAATACCAGCCGAGTCTAAGTTTAGTCTCGACAATCTTATTTCCATTCCAGACGAACACATAAACCACATCACCATCATATAAACGCCATCACCATGGCCCCCGTCCTCCCTAACCTCGAAGCCCACGCCCGCACCCTCCTCACCGCCGCCCGCGATGCAGCCCACCACCTCGCCGGGCGGGCCACCACGGCACTCCCGCCAACCGCCGAAACCATTCGCTCCGCCGGTCCCGTAATCGCGCACAACATCCTGCTCAGCCGAGACGACGTCTCCTCGACCACCGTAACCAACAAAGTCGACCCGCACAAAGGCGTCGTCTCCCCGCAAAACATAAACAACACCTTCGTATTCGTGCTCTTCGGTTTGATCGGTGCGGCCTTCGTCTGCGCGGCCATTTGGTTCTTCTTCTGGGCTAAGAACGGGGGGTTCCACTTCCGCGACAACGATTGGGAAGATTACAAATCGACTGTTTTGCGCCGCAAGGGACCGAATGGCACGATCTTGTCGGGGGCGACCCCGAGTACGCAGTTGGGCGGTGGATCCGTGTATAAGGACGTGGACGACGGCATGACTGAGTACACGGGCGGCTTGACGCAGATGACGGGGGACACTGGGAGCACGTTAACCGGGATCACTGGGGGCGCGTCGGATGTTACGGGACGGGAGCGCAGACGGCAGAAGAGGGAACGCAAGGAGCGTGAGCGCGAGAAGAAGAAGGATCGTCGTAACCGTGAGAAATCTGGTCGTCGTGTGGGTGAAGACGGTGTGCTGGTTGATGAGGAAGCGGAGGCTGCGGCCAAGGACCATCTACGCGCGTACCGACATGAGAAGGCAGCCCGTGTTGGCGGTATCAACAAGGAAGCTGAGGGCAGTCAGTGGGATGGTAGCACCAACCGCGACGACTCGACCACGGCTGGTAGCGAGTTACTGTCCAACCGCCAGAGCACGCCGACGAACACTCCCACTAAGAGCGAGATGAAGGAGAAGAGCCGTGCGGGTGGAATCAGAAAGGTATACAGCACCGCCGACCGCAACGCCGACCGTGAGGAACGCCGCGAAGCCCGTCGATTACGTGAGGAGCAGCGCCAGGCCGGTAGCTCGGGTATCAAGCGTGACTTCAGCTTCCAGCGCGCGAAAGCGGCCCCGCACGTCGCTGCTAGCGCCGTCTCCTCGAGCATCCAGGCCAGCACCATCCAGGAGGAAGGCGAGAGTGCCGTGGGCGAGAGCTCCGGCGCAAACAACAACCGTTACCTGCCTCCTCCCGGCGGCTGGGCTAGTGAAGTCGGCACCGAGAGCGATCTGGGAACGAAGTCCTACCACCACGTCATCCCTGGTATCTCCCCTAGCACGGTTAGTGGTAGTGCGAGCGGCGTTGGTAGCAGCGTGACGGGAACTGACGTTCGAGACTACGCCGACGAGAAGAGGAAGAAGCGCTCGCAGCGACATCGTCGTGAGTAAGACCGAATAGTCTATGATGCGCAGGGTTACGAATGGGAAAGTTATTGGTAGGGAGTTGGGCATGTATTGGGAAAAGACGCGGCTTTAAGGCCATCTTAATACCCGCCTCATACCCCTTTTCCTAGTTGTTGCTTAATACGGGCGATGCGGTGGGCGAAGAGGAACGGGACCTCGTCGACGATTTGTGTGTTTTTTTTTTCGTCTTAATGTCTATGGGTTTATGGTTACGGCAGGCCTGCTTGTTGTTGCTTTTGCTTTAGAGAAACGAAACGAATACTAGCATGGGTGGGTGAACGGATGGATGATACGAAACACATGTATGTATGTAAATGGCCAATGAGGCAAATCAAGGCTACTCTATTACACTGTTTGGGCTTGGGTGTTATCTAGGTGATGTGTGTATACGACATGTTTGCTCGGGGAGTGGGTGTACTAAGACATTCTGCTTTGACAGCAGCTAGACATCCATGATATTGAAGTACCGATAATCATAAGAATCAAATGGCCAATTGAATTACACGATGACACTTTATAGAGACACGAGATGGCATGAACCAGTTGCATAGATAATCGAGTATTGTATTTTTCTCGGGATGCTAAATTACTAGATGGCAATAGAGTAGGATTGTATAAATTGTGGTCCATATAAGATATTTTGAATGATTGACGCCGAAACCAACAAGAAAAGTAAAAAGCAAGCCTGGATAAGCAGTCAGAGATCGTGTTTCAAATGGTTTCTTAGCTATTCGTGCAAGACATCGTCGTAGCATCGTTATAATCGGTAAAATTCGTTCGTCATTCTCTGTCCTTTTGTTTTTTGGTGACCGTCCTGTATGCCTGATTGTATGCTTTGTTCTGCTCCGAACCTAACGGGATTTTGGGGTATTCAAAACTAAACCGAGATACCAACTCTTGATGCTCGTCGGTTCTTGCGTACCTGTGTGCTGTTTTCCGGGTTTCTATAACGTGCAAAGGTCGCTTGGGAATGTTGGGGCAACGGTGCGTCGTTAGAAATAAAACGTGATTCGTTAAGGAGGATATACTACCCAATCTCAGCTAATGACCACCAAATATGGGGAGTATAGCTATGAGGTAGAGTTTTTGTAACGTATATATATATAATGTGAATGTCTTTCGACAATATCCGTGGATGGCCTTCGGCCGTAGAAGAACGTGTGATAAGTAGGCCAAATTTAATTAAGGCAAGGGTGGCCTATCTCCTTGACTTTCTTGATGAACGGTGCAATTTCTTGTTCCAGCATTCGTTAACTGCGTAACGGACGTTATCGAAATCGTCTTGAGCGATCGACCCGATGAAAAAGACCTTGACGTTGTGTTCGATAGTGACCAACTTAGAGTAATTAACCCTGGATTCCTTGGCGAGGGTCTCGCCCTCCGCATACACCTGTAGAGCAACCGGGGCAAATCCGAGTTCGGGTTCGTTCTTCAGAAGCCTAGGTTTGTGTCCAGCCATGTAGATAATACCATGCTTATTAGGCCTGACACCCTTCTTCAGGCATCCTCTTCGATCGTAGGTCAATATCGGCCTATAATGATGATTAGACAAGGTAAGTTGGGAAGTGACAACGATATTTTCACTTACACGCATGTGCTGTGATGACTCTCATCCGTAGTCACGATTATAAACCGACGGAACCCGATATAAAATTTACTACCAGCCGCGGTTCTCCTTTTCGTGACATCGGAGATTGGGTCATCAGGACCGATTTGTCCGACTTGGCCGAGAGGTTCTGACCACAGTATCTTGAACACCTAAGTCAACTAAGTTAGTTTCCAATGCTCCAGCTAGCTAAACATATGAGAAATCGTCACTGCTTACCTCGCCTGGTTGGAACCTTGTTGAGTGCTCTACCCTGTATCCTACCTATTCCTCAGTAAATTACGGAGGCTAAGAAGGGTAGAGATATTACTTACGATTATCTAGCACTTCTTCCTCTCCCGGAGTTCCTTGGATGTAATTAGGATAGGCTGGGGCTGCTGTGATTGGTCCCCCTAGAACCGGCGAGCCACCGCGGGGCGTCGGTACATCCTCTCCATTTGCCAATGGCGGGTCTATTTGAAACGTCAGCACCAGACATCTAAAGGTCTATTAAGCACTTACTCAGCTCATACGCATTAGGATCGACGGCAGAGGGCCAAGAAGATGATGTTCCTGTATCTGCTAAAGGTGTAGAATACGATGTCTCGCCAACTTGTTGAGTCCCGTAATACTCGTCACGACTCCTACGGACCGCTTCCTCATATTCGGCATCAGCAACAGGATCCCCTTCGGGCGCATAATCATTTATATGCGGCTCCGCGACATGTCCCGACGATCCAGCTGCAGTAGCCTCGACATTCGTGTAATTAGCGCTAGGATCTAAAACTGTTAGTCTCATTCATATAAGCAAGTAGCTGCCAAAGCTCACATTGGGTATGTGTTCCTTGGTTATAGTCCGTTGTCATTGGTAGCTGACCCCCCGCCCCAGTCATGGTGCTACCGTATGATGGATTGCCATATGGATCAGTATGTTCAACATTAAGTGATTTCCCTTTCCCCTTGTCGGTGTGTTGCTGTGGTTGCGCATGGTCGAGATAACCTGGATCCTGGGATTGGTGAGCATCGTGGGTATAGCTAGCATCGTCGACAGAAGCAGTTTGATGACCCCCATAATCGGCGTACTGGTTCGAGTCGTAGACGTCTTGACCAACATTCAAATTCTGAACCTGCTCCGTTAAACTATCAATGGCATGGTCGGACCGCGGGACCCTCTGGTCGGGGGCGCTGGGGAGGCTTGAACCAATCCATTCATAATCTATGGTTCCTGGTCATGGCTAGTCAGTACGAGCCAGCCGGGATTTGCGGAGTTATTAGAGCTGGAGACGTACCATTTCGACCTACTCGCTCTACATACCACTGTTGGTATTGGTCGTGCCACTTGGGATCGCTCCAAGCGCGCGATGAAGACTTTTGCTTATGTTTCGATTTGTGCATCGTGACATTTTGTAACCATATTTTTCATTAGGTATACCAATGTGCAAGGAAACTCGCGCGGAATTAAGCCGTAGGAAACGGCGGCATTCACAAGCAAAAAGCAAAGTGATGTAAGCGAATAGAACTGAAGCGGACCGAGCCTTAAATCAGCTATGCGGCTCTGTTCACGGAAGTGTTCCCCTCGTCTTTAAAGATATCCCTAAGCTGTCATAAGGACGGCCTTACTCCAGAGATTTCGGAACGGCCAAGTGTGTGGGACAACTTTGCTGCACACATACGCCAACGCGGGTCAAAATGTTCCTGGGGGCACAAGCAATCTATCTAATTTGACGGCTCGATCACTCTTTATGCCTCGTGATGTAGTGGGTAAAAGATCATTGGCCCTAGTAACTTCGCGGCAAAAAGATATGCAGTGATCTCGTGAGAAATCAAAATGGCGTCCGGTAATGTGGGAATGGGAAGACGAACTGGTCAGGGATCGTAGACGAGCTAAAGAGCTAGAAGTGGAAGTTGAAGGCCTAGGTAGAGGTAGGAAGAGACTATCATGTAGGCTCGAGCTGTTGGGCCAATCAGCGTAGAGGATGGTAATGGCTGCAACCTCGGCGTTGTTATAGCTGACGGACGAGATTCTCCCCAACTCCCCAGGATTCCCAGATAAGAGAGAAGGGCTTCAAAGTGAAAATTGGTCGAGGATGAAACCCGAAGATACGGGCGAAGCCGGAGGAAAAGAGGCAACAAAGGCGGAAGGGCTGAATTAGCGGTCAATAATCATGGACGGAAACACAGAAGAAAAGCGAGACATGCTGTCGCCACGGAAAGCGACATAAACAATCTTAAACTTGGTCTTGGTCCTGGAATAATAATATTATTTCGAAAAAGATACTACTAAGGTTGGAAATGGTATGGTTGAAAACGTAGAGAGGGGGTGTGGTGCGTTCTTATCAACTTTTTTGAATAAGAATTAAAAAAAAATCCAATACTCACTCCCCCCTGAAGACTCGGCCCACCTATCTTGTCTACCATTATCCTCACGCTCGATATTTTTTTTCCCTCTCGTTACTTTGCCGTTGAGAGGGAAAACAGGTAGAGAGTGTGAGCGAGAGAGAGTCTGGGTCCTTCAAGGGTCCCATTTTGCTTTTGGACAAGGGGGAACAAGGGGAGGCAGCTCTAAACCTCTGCAACCCGACGAAAGGGAACAGAAGATCAATCGTGGCCCATCAAGCGGCAGCCACTTGGCGAGGGCTTATGATGTCCACTAAGACTACTGCATAGTACGTTGTAGGGTTTCGTAGGGTTCCGTAGGGGTTTGTAGGCCAGTATAGTATGGTAATAGGCCAGTAAAGGCCAGTGTATGCTAGAGGTAGGCTTGTAACAGCCGCAAATGGCCTAGCTAACGATGTAGCGAATGCAGCCCATATGCGCCCATATGCATCGACGGATCCCTTCTCCATATTCTAAACCACACACCCCACGGACGCGTCCGTGATGAGGGGTGCGAGGACCGGAGGATGGTACGTGAGGATTCGGCCAGATTGCATGTGTGATGACAAGATGAGGCTCTTATGAATGTATTGATCATCGTGAGTACTTGTTGCTAGGTTGCAAGTGTTGCGAGGTGTGTGGGCAACCAAAAGCTGATTGCCGGACATGGGACACCTTTGCCTTGGGCGATCCAAAGGCGTAATCGGGCTGACTTTTGAGGCCACATCCGAGCACTAAAACAGTCGCCTACGAATCCATCTTGACTCTTGAAGCTGTACGACCATACGACCTACCTAGCAGCCTAGGTTGCTCTGCTAGCGTAGGAGTTCGGAGCTGACCAGTACCTTGCCTGGTGTCCATGGTGTATATTCCGTATGTATACGTAAGGTGTGTAAGGGCCAATCCACTCAACGTACATAGCACGGAAGACGTTGTAAGAAACAGAAGACATTTATTACTTTGGGGTATTATTTTAATATTTTCAAAAGTGGATCTCACCGAGGCCGGGGTCTAAGGAACTCGGGAGATGCTTCCTGCTTCGTAGTCGCTAGTAGGTGGCCTTTTTGACCAGGGTAAGGTACAGTAAGTTTCCGATCAGGCGCCACGTGCTTACACTTTCCCCTAGACACCCCTAGTCCCCCCTAGTTCCCCCAAACCTTACCCAAAATAAAGCGTGGGTAACGTCTAGTTACAGCGGAAGGTGCAGAAAAGGGTGCAGAAAAGGGTGCAGGCTGTACAGGGCAGTACAGGCATTTTGCAGCATTTGCAGGGAAGCTGGGGGTGTGAAGTTTTGTGTAACTTACCCTTACCAGTCTTACCTCGAGTCTTGGACCTCTTGGACTCTTGGGTGCTTTTCTTTTGCCCTATCCATAGAGAATTCCATCTGCATCAAAACATCGTCTCGCATCACTTCCGCGTCACCTGCTTACCTATCATATCAATATCTGTCCTTACCTAGGTACCTTAGGTAGAATAGAAAAATAGCACCAGCCTCGTTTTTTTTCTTGTTTAAAAAAACTATTGACTTCGTTCCCCCCATTTTCTTTTATCTAAGATGCAGTTGCGGAGTTGCCGAACAACACATCTTGAATGGCTACTACAGTCGATCATCGTTGTGTAAATCTGGCTAGAAATAATACTTTGGCTCTTCCCGAAAGCTTCAACCCTTCTTCCGATCATGCCCGCCATCATGACGTATACGGTCTTTCTACCGAATCTAGTAGTCGAGCTTCCATTATGTCTACCGAGGATATCCCCTTGGAATTATCCCGTACCTTAACCACCGGATCCGAAGGCTGGTCCGACTCCGAAGACGACGATTCCTCCGTTACCTCTGACACCTCTCACGCCCGTATCGCTCGCCGACCGCATTTTCCCCCAGTTCTCCCTTCCGTAAACTCGTCTTCTAGTATATCCAAGAGCCTCCCCCAGAAGCTAGCAGCAACCATTTCTGCTGTTGAAGGGGCTGGTTTAGCTCATCGCCCGCAAACTCCAAGCAAGTCTCAATCACCATCTAATCGCTTTCGACGCGTGAAGTCACCGCCGCTACCTTCTCAGACTCAAAGAGAGTCGCTTATTTCTAATGCCCTCCGAGCCCAGCACCCATCAGATTCCCAAAGCTTACCAACCCTTCTTCACGTACCCCAAAACCGGCCGACACGGCCAATACCACACGGCATCGACGAGATTGTTTCGGGACAGAGACACATCCCCGCCGATAGGGAACCCGGATTCAAACAACATATCTGGAAGGGATTTGATGTGGAAAGTGAAGTGAGCGACGATGAAGATGATCAGTCCGGATTAGTCAGCTTCGATGATGATGACGATAGCGATCAGGACGACGCGTCTAGTCGCGTTTCTCGTAGCTTTCAGCGACTAACTACTCATTTCTCTAGGCTTAGAGACCGGAGAACTAACCTGCGGGAAATATTTAACGGTGTACAGCTGAAACGGACCCAGGTCCAAGAAATGCGCCATGTCAAGGATGACGCTACCCTCGCATTTATGACCGCTGTGCAGGCCCTCCTTCCAGAGAACCCGGGACTAGATCAATTCTTCAAGGATATGCGGGATGCCCAAATTAGATGCCAGGAAGCGGAACAGCGCTTCGACGATATGCTAGATGAGCTTCAACACGGCGAGGTTGAGCTAGAGCTAGAAGAACAAAGATTCTATACTGCCGCCGCGGGTATTGACAGCACCGCGTCCGAGGATGGTTCCAATGATGATAATTGTCCCCAGGTTCCAGAGAATCCAATGTTACTCGGAATTTCCGGTGACCGCCCTGAAGATATACATCCTTTATTTGAAGAACTTCGAGAAGCATCTCGAAACATCCAGCTAGCCCGAGAGCTTTTGGTGAACACTCAGATGAAAAGGAAAGCCCTGAGTGCAGGCAAGTCTCATTTGTTGTCCCCTGATAGTATTGAACTATTAGAGAGTTATAGTGAGGCCGGGAAAAAACGAGCCCTCGAACTCAAGCGATCGGGGGTCATGTCGCAAGACGACATAGAAATGCTGCAGGACTACGACTATTTGGAGCAGAAAGCCCGGTTTGACATTGATCATTATACCAAGGAGGCCATGCGTTTGGAGAATGAGTGTCGCGAGAAACGGGTCATGCCCAAGAACACTCCATTTCAACAGGAAGGTTTTGGATTTCATCCCGTGTATGCAGACGAGATTCACTTAGGAGATGAATTATTTGATAGACCTCCCAAAGGGCAATCTAAGACGCTCGCACATCCCGTGTTCCCAAAGCTATTATCCAACCCCACATACCTCCTCGGGGAGTTCCCCCAGACAGCTCAGCAGTCGCTCCGACAAGCTATCTCGTTGCCCCCGAGCTTGCCAGCTCGTCAAAAGCACATTGATACTGCAGCCCGTGAAGTCGCCATTCATTCGCTCCTCAAGGATGTCGGCGAACGGGACGGAGATAAGAGAGGATACATCAACCGTTGGCTACTTCACAAACTTCATCTATCGTCCATGGAAGCTGAGCTCCTATGGTCTACCTTTCATACCCGTCTCAAAGTTCGCAATATTGACCGATGGCAACAAGATGTCCTTCATCTATGGTGGAAAGATCAAGCTGCCAACCTACCGCCCGCTCAGTTTGAGGGTGTTTACGAAGACCGCAGTTCAGCCTCGATCAATCCAAGACCGGACCTACCGTCGAGAGCCTATTCTGACTCCCACCAGTTAGATCATATGAGGCTCTGGGATATTGAAGAAGCCTGGAGTTGAATATTGTTGTTATTTTTTGGTGTATTGCATTATCTTTTTGTATATAGCCTACACAGTGGCTATTATAGGCATGGTTGGCCTTGTTTCATGTTCCATGTTTTGGTCAGGTCGGATCTTGGTCTTGCGGGGCGCAAAAAGGCAGCGAACCGCATCGAGATTGATTTATGGACTTATATACCCCATTTGCGATTTTATATCATTATGGAGTTTTAGTCACCGGATGGGAATGGCCGAGGCCGGTTTTACTGTTTTGTGTCTACTATCAATCACTGTTTGCGGGAAGAATCTGGTGGTACAACTCCGATGGTGTTCGATTATACATACCCCAAAGCTCCTTGATCCAGGACTTTATTACTCCGAGCAAGGTAGTCGTCGCGAACTTTATCATCCATCCTTTTCGGAAAAGATGATTTTCGATCTACCGTGTCGGCTTTTCAGACCTTGCAATACAAATATTATCTACCTTCCTCATCTAAATACTATACATACATGATGCATCATTTTACCTCGTACTCACATATATTATACCAGACCTACTATAAACTGTGGACATCCAATATGTAGGTCCGTTAGGCTTGTGATACTTCACTAAACTAAATTTCAACTAGTTCAGCGGGCCGTCCCACTCGGATAGAGCACCTATACTAATGTGCTACGTAACCTAACCTTCCTAGGTAGAATTAGCCCTAGAGCTCCAGGGCTATAGACCGGAGTCGAGCCGCTTGGGTAAGGCATCCCACTAATTATTTCAACTATCTCCCCATTATCTTCCCCTCTCCGCCAATAGTTCTGATGCGGGGAGACAGGAAACAATGTATTACGAGGACACAATCACATCCCGTTTACCGACCTACATACGGTATACATATACTATGTATGTGCCATAGCAAACCTTGTATCTTTTTCAAGGGATACCTCGGATGCTATGTGCTATGTAATGCTCCACGTCGCACACACACGAGCAGTTGCATTAACATCAATCTCCCAGGTCGAATCCGGCAAATCAGAACGGAGTTTGTTAGTCTGGAGGGCGGGTAAGCATGGTAGGCTGAAGCGGGTTGAGGTCGTTTGAGAAACCTCAAAATGCTATAATCTCCACGACAGAAGCGAGAAACTGCCTACTTTGGCCTATTATAGCTTATACCTACCCAGAGGTGGTCTAGGATTCTAGGTGGTCGGTCAGCCGGTCTACCGTAAGAAGCAATGCCTAACCCGGCGGTCCTCTAAAAAGGCAACACTGCAATACTGCAGCCCGACTCTTTTCGCTAACAGCTCCGAGTCAAGCGTGTTGAGCGACCAGCTCCCGAACGGCAACGCCAAGCACCGCAGGATTCACCTACCCATTATATTCCTCCAATCCCGGTCGACCTGCTCGCCAGACAATAGGTCACCTGGTCTTAGGTCCGGAATGACTCCTCTCCAGGAGGGTCGCGGCACGACACAATACGTCCATTTTCGCCCAGCGGAACCCCGAGCCTGCATCCCCTAGTGGAGGGTTGCGACCGGGACTAAAATCTAAGACACATGTATAATATGTTGTCCGCTACCTCTGCCCTCTCCCTCTCTCTCTCCCGCGCCCACACGTGTATGTCTCAGACCAGAGAGGGCAGACTATAAACTAAGGGTAGCCCCGATAGCTCCACGCCCCCCTTCAGCCTGTGCGACGGAAGATGCAAGAAAAAAAATAATTATGATTAGTGAGGGGTCGAATCGGAAAATTCGGCTTTGCGAGAAAATTCGTTGATTGGGAAGGGCGAGAAAAAATATACAGGGCTTAGACCGGGTCGAGGAAACGGTCGCTAGGACAGTAGTTCGCTGCCGGCCTCGACGCACCTAGCCCAGGTGTGTTGGGCCGCAACGTCGCTGCTGCGCGTGCCTCACCACGGTGTGGTGGTGGGGGAAAATAGGGCAGGGCGAGATATATGGGGGAAAGGGTTAGGTTAGGCTGTTTTTCCCGCGCAACAGGTTATTACGATGCCGCGCGGACTACCCTAAACTACCCAAACCCGGGCTAGAGCTGGTTCGAGGTTTCATTCACGACCGGTTCCTGCAAGGTACGCGCGCTCGGTAATGCTCGTTGGCCGCTCCCGAGCTGCAGATGTTCGAGGCCGCGCCGGGTAGCTGGCCTCGGCTGCCATTCCCAGAGATGGCCAAGTTCGATCTAGCGAGAATTTCGCTACGCCCGGCCAGAGTGAGGCAAGCTTGACAGGTGTGATAGCGCTTGGCTTTACCCTAACATAGGGAGCTCTTATATAGAAGAGTGCCCTGCCATCAATCAACTTGCGACATAAGTGTGTGGTGTTTTCGCGGTTTCGATATCAACCACCTTCGTTCCCATCTCATCCAATTTTGATATGGATGCAAGTACTGCGGCGTCATATATTCTGACCAGTGTCTGTCAATATTCGCCATAATTACTTGCTGGGAATTAAATTCATCTGCGACCTGGGGGATTGGGAAATCTCGGCTTGTAGCAATTGAGCGATATGATTGTACGGTGAGCTACTCATCCCGGTGATCCTTTTTCCACGCCAGGTATCGTCAGACTCAATCTCACGAGTTCCAAGCAAAAATATATCGTCTTGTTATTTATCGCCAATTCACACAGGTCTTTCTCAGAGCCGCATCACAAAGATACCATGGTGTGCGGACTGAACAAGTGATACACAGACTCATCTACGTGCTGGGTATGATACCTACCCAACCCTCGACTCCGATCGCGACAAATCTCAAGACAACAACAGAACAGACGTTCTCTCGAATCACTACCCCTTTATTCAAACAAATTTTCTCAATTCACTACCAGGTATTTACACGACAGGTTCTCAACATTTACATGTAGATGTCATTACACTTTAACTCCACGCTTAAAATTTACCTACCAATGAGCTCTATCCTCTAGTGCCTAGATAGTCACAGCCACAAATATTTACCAGTGCAATTAGTTCTCTTCCGTCCCAGTGCTTATTTTATCCTCTCTCTTCAAAATAAACTAAGCTAGACGGCCCCGGCTCCATTGATAGCTCCTTAACCAATTCTCACCGTGTAAACCACCATAGGCTTTATATACACCGTTAAACAATGTGCGATTTGCAAGCAACCAAAGACGCCCGTCCCCCGTCTATGCCCAAGTAGTCTTAATTTCGATTTCCTCTCCTTTGCCCACTGTGTGCACCTGTTCCTATTTATCGAGTCCTGGTCAATTTGTAGATGTCTCATCCATACTTAATCACCTCTTGCAAAACACCTTCATACTCCAACTCCAACTCCAACCCCAACTACCAATTGCCAACTATCAACCACCAACTTCTTCCTTCAGCTTCCCAAGCAAACAGAGATGCATAGCTCGTAGGTTTTATATATACCAGAAAGCTCAATGAGCACTTGGTGATACACGAAACCGGCTATACTATATAGGAGAGCACCAAGCGAGGCTGTGGTCACTGCTCACTCCTAGGCACTCCGGTACGTCTCCACCCGTCTCTCCCCCTTTTCTGCTCCTGGGCCTCACTCCGGCTCCGGCTCCTGTGAGTGAAGCCAATGCCGTCGACATGCTATTTTGCACATGTCGTCGGCGGCGTCGTCTTGAAGAACTGGCAGTGTTCTGCAGTCCTTACATAAAAAAGCCTGATACCCCACTTTCAATTTCTGACCTTTCCATCTTTCCATCTTTTCATCTCTTCCAGTTCTTCTGCTAACAGAAAAGTGATCAGCTACCACAACTTTCTTTGCATCCAGCAATACACGCTCGCTTAGCTGTCATTTCTTTTCCCTTTAATACCTCTCTTTATCTTCTTTGCAATTCAGTTGCGGGTGTCTCTTACGCTCGCTATAACACTTGGCTGCTTCGGATATCTCAAGCAAACAAAGAGCCACCCTTGATCAATCTCATCTACCCTGTATCTCGAAGTTGTGCTGCTAAGCAGCCACTTGCTTCATCGTCATGGCGTTGCAGCAATCGCCTCAAGCAGGTAAGTAAATTCCATCTTCTAGTTATCTTGTGTAATTCGCCTTGTGCGAGATCTTCCTTTCATTCGTCATCGAATTTTTTCCCTCGAGTCTGTCGCCGCAATGGGAAACGGAATAGCGCTGTAGCTTGCTGGATGATATCGCATCGCTAACATTTTAAAAAATAGGCAGCCCCGTCTGGCCTGCTAAGGCTATTCCTGTTGAGATCTTCTTGAAGATCACATCACACTTGCCTGGCCGCAATGACATCAAGTCTATGCGTCTCGTCAACCGAGAGTTCAACACGAAGACTATGTTGCGTTTCATGAACCAAGTTATCTTCAGCTTCGGCCCGGAGCAAAGCCTGAAGTTTGCCAAGAGTCTGGCCCTTCGCAAAGATCAATCTGCCTTCGACCTGGCAGAAGTAATCGTGCAACGGGATCTCTTCAAGGAGTGCGCACCTCATATTGAACGTCTTGGACTCGCTATTGAGGTAGGAGAGTCTGAGCTTGCTTCTCCCCACTTCGATAACTCCCATGATATCTATCTCCGAACGTGGGAGACCCCTACTTCATCCGTACCGCCTGACCAATTCGAGCTTCAGTCTCGAACACCTTTGGGTCAAGTGACAACGGCATTGGAGAACCACCAGGGTGTTTATCGTCTATTGACCTCTGTTACTGCGGTTAGAGAGTTGGCACTATCTTGCGACGGAGGTTTAGGATATCTTCAGGGCCCTGACGTGAACCCCTTCCAGCCTCCGGGAAACCTGCCCGTATTCAGCAAGCAGCCCGCTGTCCAAATGTTTGAGGACACATCTCACCAAGTCGAATTCGATAAGCCGTACAACATCGAGATTCTGGAGAATAAACTAACCGCCATTGGTGTGAAGCCCGCGGATATCCCGGGCAAGATGAACGAGGTCCTTGGAGAATTGAGCTTGAAGCAATTCGCTCGCGAGCATCGATCTAGACCTCCTTTACCTCCCCGTTGGAATCGACAAGACATCAGACGTCAATTAGCGCACAACGACATCATTCGCTTGCAGCCGGACCAGCTGACTAGAAACCAGAGATGGTACCTGCAACGACATTTGACGGCACAACACGCGCTCGTGCAGTCTTTCATGATGACCATGATTGACCGCGGCAATATCTTTGAGAACTTGACCAAGTTAAACCTCGCTCGTATTCCGAGCTGTTATGTTGATAAACTATGCCGTATGGATTTCTGGGAGTCTTTGCCGCAAGTTGAGGATGTGTCACTAGGCGTCATCCCCGACTGGCGGGTCTTGGTTCAAGAGAACCAGGACGACACCTTCGTTGCTGTGAAACAGATATACCCCACCAGTGCGATTCCCAAGGTCTATGACCTGCTGAAGGATTACATTGGTGTACAGACCAACATCAAGCGCCTTCATTTTGAGTGGCACTGCGGCGGAGAGTTCGCCGCCGGTATCTTGCATCGGAACAATCATATCCTCCCGGCACCGTTCCTGAAGCAGCACCGAATGGTAATCGACTCGAGAACTGAGAATCTTCTCATCTTGCCGCATATCGTCGACTTGTCTCTGAAGAACTGTTGGTTTGCGCCCAACGTTTTCTATCGTATCGTGAATACCATGATGAGACACCACAAACTAGAATGCCTTGAGCTAGAGTCGGTCTCGCTCAGCGGCCCTCCTATACTTAGGGCTACCATGCCAGACGTCGACTTCGCACGACTCAGGTCGATTCGAATTGGCGATAGGGAGGATGATAGCCACTCCGTCCTACAAGAACCCCCTAACCTATCTTGGGGAAGCATCATCGACGCGCTCGCCCCCGTTCAAGGTATCACCGAATATCTCATTCAGGTGAAACACCGATGCATGCCCATCCAGATGGTGAAAGACAACAAGCTCAAAAAGATTGTCTTCAAGTCCTGCGGGTATGTTACCATTCCTGACAGACGCTTTATCTCGGCTCGTCGTTTCGAAAACTTCCTACTGCCCGCCACGCTCGCCCTTCAGAAGCTTACATTCATTGAGAAGGTCTTTGAGAAGATGGAACAGAGGAACAAAATCTTGCAGGTCTCCACGGACAGACATCTAGGCTCGATTGTCGGCTTCGTTGATCCCCTCGAGTTACCGGCTCTGGACCATGTGTATGGATTGAAGGAAGGATGGCCTGGAGTGTACGATGACGCTATGATCAACGCAGCCGATAGCGACGGCATCTTCTCCCCTGGCATGGGACGTTTTTCCGGCACGATCGAATATAACCCAGATGACGTGTCGAAATACGAAAGTGAGTTAACCGACTTCGAGATCGATACTAGCAGATTCGAGCATGGCTACGATGACAACTTTGGTTTGGAGATGCTGCTCCGTGAGATTGAGAAGAATAAGAAATACGGCGAACTAGACGAAGATGATGAAGATGAGTAGGTGCTTTGGGTAGACCTTTTCACTAGGTACCTGCCTAGGTAGTTAAGGTCTCTAGCTCCAGGTCGTCTTTTCCTTTTCGCAAATCACTTTTCACGTTTTCGACTCGCTATTTCCTTTTCGCATGGTCGCATATGCATCGGCGGCGTTTGGAGTTTACGAAGCACACTGATCAATACGTCATCACATGGAAAAAGCTTCAGAGTGTCCTTCCAAAAGGCCGGCAACATGTCCTTTCCTCTTTCTCTTACGGACTTGATACCCCAATCGCAAACTCAAACGCACTGCCTAACGGACAATACCCTTGATTTCGTACTACGGCGCATTGACTTTCTTACTTTACCTCAAGCACCAATGATCCACCATTCTTGCGCGCAATCTGCTCCTTCTCCCTGTTCTTGGAGAACGTGGCAGGACAAGCTTCCGCTAACTTGGAATGGGGTGGATGAACTTTGACATTTGGAAGTTGGCGTAGAGGCATGGGCGGGCCTCTGTGTATACTAGGTAGAAAAGGTACGGTGGAACGCGGCGTACTTTACCTAATTGTTACCTCTACTACTATTAAATTCTGACGAGACGTGATATTGATGACTGCATGATAGTGACTGAATGAACCCCTTGCTCCCTACCAAGTGACCTACCAATTGAGAGTCGTAGGAATTTGTCACAATTACTTATGTAGTCGTGGATATTGAAGGCTGCGGTAGAATCTTCAATCTTCATATCCATCTACGTGAGTCTCATGTAGTTTCGTGGACCAAATCCAGCTATTTCCCATATGGTGAAACTCACCACTACTACAGCCATATAGTTTCGTAAAAGCCATAATTCGTCACACGTGAAAATGAAATAATATAGCACCATCAAAAATTGTTCAGTAACTTTTTGGTATTTGGGGAATCACGAAGATCTTAATTCGCGAGTTTGCATGCCAGAAACCTAGACCCATGCTTTACGACCGCCTTGACACCAGGAGGAAAAGCACTAAAACCCCGAACCTTCTCAATTAATCATTTCACATCACCTGCCCCGTTCCCCTTGGAAGAGAATTTACGCAGCAGTGATAGCCTGGCGGATACGAGCACCACGTTGTCGGGAGCTCAAGTGTGCGGGGTCACGAACGACAGCCTCAGACTTCTGGACAACCTCCTCACCCTCGGTCAAGATCAATTCGACGTGGCACGGGTTCGACATGTAAGGGTTGATCTAAGCATTATGTTAGCGGGCGAGAATTCCATAATATTGAGAAGTGTTCGTAACATACACGACCGTGCGCACGGTAGGTTCGTCTTCGCTGCTTGGGGGCCTGGTTGACTTGGATGTGCTTGACGATCAGGTTGCTGGTGTCGAGACCCTTAGCATCCGCGTTCGACTCAGCGTTCTTAAGGAGACCGAGCAGAAACTCGGCGGACTTTACGGGCCATCGAGCCTTGGAGACACCGAACTGCTTGCCTATTCGTACCGGATATGTCAGCCTATTTGTCCATCATAACCCTCGTAACCGTCCCATCCATATATATGTATATATATTGAAATTTCCATATAGTCCATAGAAATATTCGGATAGAGCGTTCGTACCTTGGGCGGTTCGGCCAGTGCTGCCGGCATATCGTCGCATGGGGACAGCCTCAGTCTTCTCCTTTACATTCTCTAGGAACTTAACAGCGCGGGTTAACTTCCAGCCGTTGATGGCCTGAGCGGTTTCTCGGGTGTTCTTGAAGGAAACTCGGAGGTAGGCACCGCGGGCGCGGGCAGACTTCGCCGAGTCAATCTCGGTAGCGGCGTATCGGACCTGTAGAGAATGTGATGTTAGTTACCATCGCCCTCAGAGACCATTTTTGGCGTTGATAACAGAATGCGGGATGCGGGAGGCAAGATGCGACTGCATGATTGATTTCGTGTCGTAAAAAGGTACAAAAATTTTCATGGTCATCGCGGCATTGAGGATAGTTCGAATGTGTCTGATCGCATGGGAATTTTGGACATACCATCGTGTCTGCTGATGTGGCGTTGAGATAGATGATGGACTCGGTAACGTTGATTGAATTGAAGATTTTCGCGAAGTCAAGTTCGGGAAAGTTCAAATTGTGGAAAATGTTCAGTTGTGTGGCCTCGCTTAACCCTGAATGGAGTGTGTGGTGCTAGGAAGATACGTACCGCCTTAGAAAAGAAAAGACCCACTTGACTAAAACGTCCTCCTTATCGATAATGATTTTTGAGAACTTTTTTTTACGGCGAATCCTCGGTCCTTAGGAGCTCGGACCATGCTACTTTCTCAATGCAAGGTGGATAACGAAGGTAGCTCCAAAATTTTTTTCTTCTGAAGCTTGAGGCAGGATTTTTTTTTTGTTAACGAAGCTTAACGCTTGACTTGAAAATTTCTTCCAATTGTAGTCCGCCAAATACTTGACGCGACACACGACGCGATAGAAATTCGTCGCAAGCACCTTGCAACATAATCTACAACAAATTTTTTATTTAAACATGGGCTTTACGAGAGGAGGTCGAGGCGGTCCCCGCGGTGGTGGTGGCCGAGGTGGCTTTGGTGATCGAGGTGGTTTCGGTGGACGAGGAGGCGCTCGTGGAGGTGCTCGAGGTTAGTTCAGATTGAAGAACTTCTAAGGTTATTTATATACAGTTTGAAGTATTAATCCGATTCCTAGGCGGTGCGCGAGGTGGCCGAGGTGGACCTGCTGGTCGCGGTGGTCCCGGCGGTCGAGGACGTGGAGCTCCTCGAGGTGGTGGACGAGGAGGTGCACGCGGCGGCGCAAAAGGTGGTGCCAAGGTCGTTGTCGTAAGTAAACACCATATATTCATATTCCTCCATTGCATTAAGCTAATTCAACCTTTTTAGGAACCCCACCGCCACGAAGGCGTGTTCGTCTCGCGGGGTAAGGAAGATCACTTACTCACCCGAAGCATTGCTCCTGGTATCGAGGTCTATGGCGAGAAGCGAGTTTCAGTCGACTCTACCACAAAAGGAGAGGATGGTGCTCCTATCACTACCAAGATCGAATACCGAATCTGGAATCCTTTCCGAAGCAAGTTGGCGGCTGGTATTATTGGAGGTATTGACAACATTTACATGAAGCCCGGCTCCAAGGTCCTGTACTTGGGTGCTGCTTCTGGAACTTCTGTTTCCCACGTTGCCGATATTGTCGGCCCTACTGGAAACGTCTACGCCGTCGAATTCTCCCACCGCTCTGGCCGAGACTTGGTCAACATGGCCCAGAACCGAACGAATGTCATTCCCATTGTCGAGGACGCCCGGCATCCTATGAAGTACCGCATGCTCGTACCAATGGTTGACTGCATCTTCGCCGACGTTGCCCAGCCTGACCAGGCTCGTATCGTTGCCCTGAACGCGCACATGTTCCTGAAGGTTGGCGGTGGCGTGGTTATCTCCATCAAGGCAAACTGTATCGACAGTACAGCTGCTCCTGAGGCCGTCTTCGCGCAGGAAGTCCAGAAGCTGAGAGCAGAGCGTATCAAGCCCCAGGAGCAACTTACACTAGGTATGCTATCCTCAATCCTCTCCAGATTTCCCAGTACTAACCTATACTCCCAGAACCCTATGAACGAGACCACTGTATCGTCATTGGACAATACCAAGAGGCGAAGTAAATATCTTAGAGATTAGAAGGCAACCTGCCTTGTGCTAGGAGAGTCTTGGTGTGACGTTCACGATTCGCATGGTTCATGGGAAGGAGTTATTCCCTACGGGCAACGGCGACTAGGCGTTATGGGGGTCGGGTTTCTTGCTAATTCAATTGTGTATAGTTCCTAAGGGAACTAGTGTCTGGTCAATACCACATAGGCAATTTGGTTCGCGCATTAGTCTATTTCTCTGATATGAAAAGTTTTCCTTCACGACTAACAGCATCTCATTCGTATCGTAGCATCTTGGAGGTCTAGTTACTAGATTTCTCTGTCTCGAAACCGTGCTAACCTGCCAGTCATGAATATAACCTAGAGGCGGAACAGCGATTTGCCCCTTTGCACACCGCATAAGCCCCTTGCGCGAAGCTAACGACACATACTGAACTAGGTAACAGCAAGCATCTCTATCTTGAACTTATCCAGCTCGAGGCAATACACAGACGCCCGCCTACTCGCCACCTCCCGCAATCCTTCACCCACTGCGTTCCATAACTCAGTACAAACCATCAGAATCCCTCGAAGCAGACCGCCCCCTATACGCAGCAAAATTCTGGCCTAACGGCCGCGTAGACGGCACACCCATCCTCGACGGCCCACACGTACTCGTCACAGCCGGCATCTGCGGCGGCTCCCAAGCCGGAACAGGCGGCTGCTCGGTCACTCCCAACCTCGCCTCCCTTTCCTCGGCCGCGCACCCGGCGCAGCTCGTCACTCCTGCCCCCAGCATACCAAACCCTGAGACGGGCGTCGGGTTACATATACTTGAGTTGAAGTTGAAGTTACTGTTATTGGTATAGAAGTTAGGATTAGGATTAGGATTGGTGTTGGAATCGGGGTTGATGTGGACAGAACTGACATCCGGCACCGGCACATCCTCTAACGTCGTCGGCAACTTCGGCAGCCCCGTCGAAGGTACACGTGCGGAAAACGCCTGGATCGTGGGGTTCGGGTTCGAGTTCGGGTCCACGTACGGAGGCCAGGGCCAAGGGCCGGGCCAAAGCAAGTCCCCTCGTCCCGCATTCTGCTTCAGGAACTCTAGATACTGCTCTGCCTCTGCCGAGCCGAATTTGGGATTAGGTCCCTGATTCAAATTCAGATTCAGATTCAGATTTTGGTTTGGATTTGGGTTTTGGTTTGGATTAGGTCCTAGATGAGGATTAGGTAGATGGAACTGTGTGTGTGGGTTGGGAGGAGGAGGAGGGAAATTGGGATTAGGGGGCAAAGTAGGGGCAGCGGCCCCGACGATCAGGACCCGCGTGACGGGCTCGGGCTGCCAGTCCATCTCGTCCGCGCTCTCAAACCCGACGCCTGCGTCGTCAGCCCACTCGCGGAAGCGTTCGTTGCACGCGCGCAGGGCGTGCGAGGCCCAGTTCCTGAAACGGATGTTTGCGCGTCGGACTGCGCTGCATTCGGTGCAGAAACGACTCCTATTTCCCCCGCCTCCACCTCGGCCATGGCCGTGGCCGTCGTTGTGAGAGTGGTGGGGGTTGGTGTTGTTGTGGAGAGATGAGAATGGGGAGGATGTGGCGGAGGGGAAGAGCGGTCCGGCGAAGGGGAGGGGTGGTGGCGTTGTGAGCCGGATGTCGGGATTGGAAGACTGGTCGGAAGATCCGCTGGGAGCGTTGTTATTGTTATTACTATTATTATTGTGGTTGTTGTTGTTGCGGCGCTTGCGTTTATTCGCATTCGGGTTAGGAGTGTTGTGGTTATTCCTTTGCGCTTGACCGCCGCCGCGTTCGGAGCCACGATTATTGTTGCTATTACGGTATGGCTGGGCTCCTCGGCCGCGAGCTGGGAAAGATTGACCTCCTCTCCTGTTAGCCGGGTTACGGTTTGTCGGGGGCGGGTCAACACCCTGCATCGGGTGGTCGCCATCGAAACCTACGGTTCCTGGTCCCCATCTATTATTTCCATGGCCATTCGGGCGCCGAGTTCTATTCCTCTTCCTTGACATTACGTATTACAATTTCTCTATCTTGGACGCAAGCTCTACGAGTGGCTTGGCTACTCGCTTAAGCTCTACTGATGTCTAGATTCTTAAGTATCACTGAGGAGATTCTAGGGGAGATTTATTGATGCCCTAGGGCTTCGGAAGACCGAAGGGAGCCTGGAACTCGTTAAAGGGAGCTTTCTCCATCTTAAAGCTCTGCTGGCTATGGTAACTGAAAGGGGCTGGTACGGCAACATTCTCGTTATGAAACTTCTTCGGACGTTCTAGAAAACAAAGGAGGGAGCCATCATAGATAAGGTGACGAGCTTTCCCTCAAGCCGCGAAGACTATCCATCGGAGTCTGGTTTCGTAGCAATGGCGGAATCTAGAAGTTTTCTATGGCGAGGATACCTAAGTCGTCTTATTCAAGTTGTCCTACAAAAAAATCGCAGACAGATAGAGAGAACTCGTCGGTAGTCATGCAACCGTTCTCAGAGTCTACGAGGGAGACAATGACGGATGTGAAGGGTCGAAGAAACCTGATTGAACACGCGAATAGCAGCTGACATAGGTGTCAATTTCTAAAAGCCGTAGGTCTTTGTGAATTTCCACGATGCTCTTCCGTGAGACCTAGTTTCAATCTTGGTATGTGTAGAGTCGGTAAAAGAATAATTATATCTTCTGAGCTCCGGAAGAAGTATTGAAATGACCGGTCAATTCTATTAGTTCGGGGTTGAGAGGAGAGCTTTGATATAACCTCACGTCAAATATTCTTGACCAACCCGTTCGCTTCTCTGATTGATTGAGAATGACTTGGCTAGATACCCTAAGATGTTGTCCTGAATTTTTAAGCTTTTCACATAGCTAATTTGCAGAAATTGATTTCCAAAGCAGTATGTATTCATAGGGAATATTCATATTTGGCGATTATGAACATCATATTAGCTAAGACGAAGACGCGGTGTCGAGTCAAGCTTAATCATTTCCACTGTCGTTGATTAGCGTTACATTGGCCTCGACACGAAGGATTCATCTAACATTCGTAGTATTTGAAGTGGATTCTAGAAGGGTATGAGGCTCTAGCACATCCCGAAAATGCGATTAACCTGCTTCTTTCCACTGTTTTAATGCAGAGAATTGTCGCTGTTGTTTCTCTACCTTCATAGTCACCGCGACTTTGCGGAGGTAGTGGGGGCACTGGAATGAGTTTGCGATACCCAATACGGCCGTTATACTGTTTTGGTATAAGGAGCAAAGACCTCCAGCCAAGTACGCTTTGACCTTGGAGACGTTGAAAAACGCTTGCTAGGCTGGCAATTGGGCACCCAGAACTTCCCCGGATCCCACGTTAGACTTTGACTCCAAAAGAGGGATCACCGGGGCCACTGAATTCGGAACTATCCTAAGGCTAAGGTAGTAAAGAGCAATGATGTGCGTTATGCTCGGTCAGGAGTTTGCAGGAACTCTCTCGTCCGAAATATCTCCTTAGACGCGTTTCCATATATGTAAGTTGTATGAGAGTAATGTGAGTTTTCTCTAGAAGATCTCGGGGCCGTGAAGGATTGGATCAAGTAAACATTCTCAAGTTAAGCGCAATATCAATACGTACCTACCTACCTAGGTAAGTACCAAAATCAGTTGATAATTCGAGGTACTTTCAAGTATTTGGTTTGCAATTTAAAAAATTTGAACGCTAATTCAGCAGCGTTGCGATGGCACGGTGCATAAGACAGGAGAAATTCGTTCCACGACAGTTCGGTAATGCATCGTGGAGGGTAAATGCCGGACGTTTGCTGATACTCCGGTTGGTTGCGCCTGTGGGAAACATTTTGCCCGCAGAAGATTAGGTGGGTGTCATCATGGACTGAGTGGTTCAAGTTGTTGATTGAACTTGAACATCAATAATGACAATGATGACCATCATTAAAACACAAGTCGCCAACCTGAAAGATCAGAACACCCGACTGATATTGACGAGTAGCGATTAGTTAGGGCATCCCCAGCAGTTTCAGCGCTCGTTGAGGTGCAGCTAGCCAGGCGAAGCTCGGTGGCTTGCAGAGAAAGGACGGAGAAGCCTTCATTGGAAAAGCGGTAGCTCCGGGAAGTATCCAGGATGTAAGCTGACGGACTTAAAGCAGGCAATCAGATATCTCGGAAGCGGTGTAACGTCTACCCCTCTCTCAATTGCTGAACGCTGAGTAAGTTGATCCGTGGAGAGAAATGATTCTGGTAGATCAGTCAATGAATTTGATCTGATCTGATCTGAAAACCGAAGAGTGGGTGTGAAGATTATATAACATGGAAGCTTGATATGACGGAGGAGGCAAGCTGACTGAGTAAGTTGTGTTCGCGTAACCGTGGAATGGGACGGCGTGACGGGGATAACATTGGAATTGGAAGTGCTCAGGTGTCATGAATCACGGATGAACGATAGCGTAGGATATAGAGAAATATTCGAACGCCACATGTAGAATTCGGGATTTCGACAACGTGGTTGACGGGATTGGCACGGATCAGAAGGATCAAGATCTTTGATGCTAAAAATGCTGATAAAGCTTCGCAACATTTTAGCGTCTAGAATCCCTAAAAGTGCTCTTTTACTCTAATAAGCACGTGCCTCGTTACTTAACATTTATGTATTTTAAGAATAAGCCTTTAGAAGTAAGTTAGAAGGGAGTTTAGAGGAAGGATCGATGAAATGAATCCGCTTGCATCTATCATATTGACAGTTGCAGCTTACTTACATGTTCAACTGCTGCTTAGCGTATTAGCGTCGTCGACTAAAGCTATTCTTACCACATCTTTTACCTTTTCATCTTACTTTTTATTACATATTCGCGTCAGCACCTCTTCTTTACTCCACATCCTTCCTCTCACCTTTTTCTTACCACCTCACTCATCACCCTCTCACTACTCCAATGAAGGGCTTTAAAATCTGTTACCGCTGCGGCTTCTCTGCATTGTCACAGCGATCGCGACATGACTGTCTAATTGAGAAGGGTTCGAGACGGAAGTATACTTGAAACGCATTTTCCCGTTTGGTGTTTCTCCAATCATATACCTCGATTGGGTTACACGTCCGAATATGGCTTACCATCAGCTCCCAATAGCAGACCGATATAATTCAGCAGTTGTTCGAATTTCCCACGTCGGGGATAGCTATATACCAATGTGGCTTGCCTGGCCACCCTCCACGTCTACTGCCAGACTAGGAACTACCGCGAGATCTTTACCTATTCAGCCATCATACCCATCATAGTATCATGATTATCTGACTCTAGCTGCTCTAGTGGGCCGTCAAGGATGGACCACGGTTGATGACGGATGACGAGAGGCAACTATGAACAATAGCCTCATCGATCCCTTTACGTCTGTCACTTGACGTATCAACCGTGTCTGCCAAGCTGGGGTAACAGCTAGACCAAAGACACTAAGGGCATTGATGCGTTTCGGCCATTATCCCACATGCTCGAGTGCTCTGGGGCTTGCCAAGCTACCCCGACGCCGTAGCCAAGATAGGTCAAGCTCAAACTAAACAATTAAGCCTATGACGGCCTATGCCACATCCATGGATACCTGCGATGGGTACCGTGTGGTACGGGGGTCCACAGGTCTAGTCGTCTCGGGTCGACAGATCAACAGATCATTAAGAATACAGGAAAAGGCAGGCATTTTAACAGTCTAGATGGGATATCATCTCATTTGATGTCTCCATTACCCTGCACTATACATATAGTACTTTGGTACAGGCCAAAGCATAAGCCCCCTGGCTTCTTACATTTGGATGCTTGCACATATCGACGTTTCTCTACCGGTCATACATCCCTGCTCGTCATGTCCGTGCTGGCACAAAGCTATTCTCACTCCGCATATTGTTATTTGATTGGCCTCCATATTCTAGTCACCCTTTCACAGACTGGTACTATTTTCTTTCTAGTCAGCTCGAGTCGAGCACTAGACCCCCTGGCATGATGAACGCTGAGGGCTCCTTGACTACGTTGGTATCCCGGCCAGTAGCTGGGAACCGCATATCTAGTGGTATCCTCCCCCGGATAACAAAGCGCATTACGAGTCCGCATGTGTGAGTGGATGATTCAGTTATAAGATACTTCCGGAACCCAGCTGCTCACCTCGCGCAGCACGAGTGGACCTTTCAGGACTCGGCGTGATCGATGAATTACCTATTCGACGAGCTCGCTCACCTATATTTTCGACATATAGGGACTCATGCTCCGTGGCAATACCGTCCATATGGATGATGTCAACCCGTCGATTAACTAGATCGGATCTTGATTAATGACTCGAATGCTCCTCAGGCTAACTACCCGCCTTCCGTCATCCAACTGACTTTTACTCGACGAATTACTTGAATCTACTTAATGCAGACCCATCCGGGCGGATTTGATCGAGAGCTAAATTACCTAAGTTACGGTACCTGTCCGCTAGGCAATTCGCTCATTACCCCAATTATATATATACCATATCGTACCTCTTTTCGACCACACGAATACCTACTTTTCTGAGTTGGGCATTGTAAGAGATGGCGGGCGGCGAGTTATCACCAGAGGTGCTCAACGCCATCAGCGTCATTGAACGAGTGGGCTCGGTATTCTCGATGTTAGGATGCCTTTTCGTCATCCTCACATTTTCCTTCTCGAAGGCATTTCACAAGCCCATCAACCGACTAGTTTTCTACGCCTCCTTCGGTAACCTAATGACAAACGTGGGGTCCCTACTATCAAGGAGATATGTCTTAGACGTCGACTCGTTTGGATGTCAATTCCAAGCATTCCTCATTCAAATGTGAGCATTGCTATTTTCACTAATGCATTGCATGTTTACTAAACTAGCAAAGGTTCTTGCCTGCTGATGCCCTATGGACCCTGGCAATGGCATTCAATGTATACCTAACCTTCTACCACAAATTTGATGCTGCGAGGCTTCGAAAGATGGAGATTTACTACCTCTTGTTTTGTTATGGTATCCCTTTCATACCTGCACTCGCATACATCTTTATCAGGACTGAAAAGCATGGGAGGATGTACGGTAACGCAACTTTATGGTGCTGGGTTAGCTCAGACTACGACATTTTTCGAATTGCTACATTCTACGGGCCCGTGTGGTAAGAACATAGGGAAAACCACTATCATGTCCTGTTGCGCTGACTTCATATAGGGTCGTTATCTTAGTTACTATGTTCATCTATATCCGAACAGGTGGAGAGATATACAGGAAGCGGAAGCAGCTTCGTCAATTCGGAGCTAGCAGCAGTGCTCACGACCCTGAGGCAATAACCATGGATGACCCTTATTCGGTGAAGACGACCGAGGTAACTGTCACAAGCGAATCTGCCCAAGAGAGCGCCAATGGAATAGACCTTTCTCCGCTTGGTCGGTTCAGCGAGAGACCCAAGCCAGCTTATTCAGTGATGATCTCGTCCGATAATAAAAAGGGTAGCCAGTCACAACAAGGAGGTAGCACACACCCTACCTCGAGCAACATACCACCAACCCCCATAACTGCTCGAGCACAAGCAAAGTCACAAAAGCGAAGGGCAAATTTTGAGGCAAATAATGCTGCGTGGTCCTATAGCAAGTGTGCCCTCCTTTTCTTCACCGCCCTACTCGTCACCTGGATTCCGTCTTCGGCCAATCGCGTGTACAGTCTTGTCAATACGAACAAGACAGAGGCATCCTTAGAGATCATGAGCGCGATCGTACTACCACTCCAGGGCTTCTGGAATATGCTTATCTACATAGCTACCAGTTGGGGGGCGGTGAAAATCACCTTCTCCGATATCATGAACCGGATCCACGGTCAGCGTCCCGAGCCGAATCGTTACCCGAGCGAGTTTCACGACACAAAGCATAACTTCGCCTTTAGACTACCGAGCCGGAGCCCGCGAAGAGACCTTGAAAGCGAGAGTATGACAGAGCTAGCCAACAGTGGCAGGACATCTAACTCCGCCCATGATCCCAAGCGATAAGCGCTACGAGAGGATTCGAGGCGGATTGCGTATATTTGGGGTGGTTTGCTTCATTTCATGAACATATTTGGAAAGATACCTCTCGGTTTGTATTAGATCTTACTCGCCATATACCCAGTCATCACTGATTTGGATTGGTCTGTTGATGTACCGAATGAATATTTATTGAACATCTACCTACTTCTTACGTTTTGATGATTTGATGCCATTGTGTTTCGTTGTTTGCCTACACGGCCAAACCAGCCAAGACAATGTACAGTTATTGGACCCGTTGGACAGCAAAGGGATCGATTTATTATCGGTCCTTCCCCCTCTAGACACCGCTAACTATCCGATACGCGGAGAGAGATCAATCTAGTTTTCCCTTTTCAGAACCGACATGTCACATATCCCCATACCATCACACAGCACACAACACAACGCATACATATTGAATTCCAGCAGTCTGGTAGCCATTCGGATATCATAACCGTCCCAACAACGCTTTAGAGCAGAAACGGGCCGCATTTAATTCGGCATGGAGATTAATAGGTATTCGGGCTTTGCATCCGTCATATTGCCAATTCTCCTTGCTTGATGCTGTATAAAAGGGGAAGCTCGCTACGAAGAAAAAAATCCGGGGTCAACCAACCACATCGCCGTAATCTGAAACAGATTTCGCTATCCTCAGTTTGTCTAGTACCTATGCATCGCACATTATGTAGCTCTGTGCTTCCCCTAGGTCTTACATAGCACGTCGCTATCATGCATCCGGTAAGGCTAAGGAAAATTTCGTGCGCCCAGGTTCGGTTAGGTCAGGTACGGGGTGATTGAGGCTGGCCGTCTATTACGGATCACCACGCGACTTTTGATTTCCAGCGTACGGGACTTTTTGGTTGACAGTTCCAGAAATCGAGCAAACCCTGAGAAATGGCAATATCGGAAGGTATAATGCAATCAAGAGAGGTGGAACATAGGAGGACTATACCACAACGTTGTTCATAAGGCTGATCTATTATAGCGTTCGAGCGCTGATCCCCCCTATGGGAGTCACTATAATATGGGCTAGGGTCGAGGCATATTAGCAGTTTTAGGGAAGTTTGATAGCAGACGAATTGCTGCCGATTACCCGCCATTCCAAGTCGAACCTGATCCCACTAACATAGGTATTTCGTATCAGCAAGATTGCCTAATGACATACAATTGACGGGATTTAAATCACTTCAAGAACGCCTCTAGTCTTTAGGGAGTTTCAAAGCCAACGGTAGTTACATCCGCGGCCTTCCATTACGACGCCATTACATTTACAAGACCTAAACTTTTGTTAGTTTCATGGTCCAGGGGATAACAACCAATCATACGCTACAGATTTGAATTATCTGGCTCAAATGGGTAAGGGTCCTTTTTCCGGGGCTAGGTGCCGGGTAACCAACTAAACCCCCTAAACTGACAAGTCTTTTCAGAGGTATTGGAAAACAGCTAGGCTTCGTTCCTGATCTAAGACCACTAACCACGGCAGTGGCTGAGTTGTTGGGGGGTTTTAGCTCTATCCCCAACCTATGGCTTCGCTCGTAAACCTCTAATCACGTCAGAATATGCCCGTTAGCGAAACAGTAAAAGTAAGAAGCAAAATTATCCCACGAATGCGTGGTCGATTTCACATAATGGGATGAGCAAAATGGGCAGATTGGGATAGCTGGATAGGTAGGTACGTAATAGGGGAGACGTATCCGAAGGCGATATGAAAATTTTCCGTGCCGTTGGGAGAAAGAGGCTTGCGCCGTCGCGTTGCAGCTCTTTGGACCATGGCCTCGGGTCTCACGAAAAAAAAATCATATACTGCATTG
Organism: Annulohypoxylon nitens; assembly: GCA_022496965.1. Lineage (NCBI taxonomy): Eukaryota > Fungi > Ascomycota > Sordariomycetes > Xylariales > Hypoxylaceae > Annulohypoxylon > Annulohypoxylon nitens. Next base: position 139,746 of record MU386625.1, read on the forward strand.
GAGGAACATCAGATACCTACCAGTCTGCCAGTCCACCTATCGCGAAATTCGACATGTCAATCGATTACCCCCTGCCAGTTGATATATCGACGTATGGAGCAATGATCGGAGGTGCTCGGTCCCCCATCTCGCAAGCCATCGACCTTGGCACGTCCGCATGAAAAGAAACCGGGGAACGAATGGTTAATGTTGCCGAACCAAGATATAGTATATCATATAGTAGGTACATACATGCTTTCTCTTGCCGCCTTGTACGTACAGTAAAAACCTCGACGGCTGGCAGCGAGGGCACGGTGGTGTTCATGTATCTGTCTGCACGTCTATGTGGCTGCATGTTGTATGTCTGTCTGTCTGCTTGAATTTGCCTCGCATGTATCCGTAATTATCAACCAGGGCTCCCTGAAGTAGATCGCCAACCGTTACGAACCCGTGGGATCATATCGTCGTGTTCTAGCCCTACTTTGATTAATAATGCATGTTCAGGGTAAGGTTGAAATTAGGAGATGAGCGAGCTAAGATTTCCTCCAAGATTAAAGAAGCTTTCCGAGACAACGGCAGCCAACGTTCGGCAACGGCTTCGAGAAACGTTAGTGCGCTATTATCAAGGGCTCCCGTCTCACTCTGCGGCGTAGTTTACCAACTAGCGTAGCCGACGGTAGCTAGTGGTGTGTATTAATTACAATCACCAGAAAAAAAAACATTGAAAAGCTTAGGTACCTCCAAAGTTCTCCTCAACCACCGAACGAACGATTATTATTCGCCCTATAAGGCTATGACTCCGGGGCGTGCCCGAGCTTTTCCTGCGCCATGGCGTTTGTCTGTGCGGTAATGTCTCTGAAGATCCCCGCTGTCTCGCCTCTCGAAGTCCGACCAGCTCCAGAGCCTTTAGATGACAGGTCAGATATGGTTACACATTGATATTGGGTGTATGTGTATCTAGTAGGTACCTACCCTAAGTCCTGAGTACCTTGTATATGCGTCCATGTTGTGCATCCAACCCTAGAGCGGCATGTGAAAAAAGCAATTGTACTATGTAAAAAAGCAAACAACGCGCAACGCTTTCCTTTCCGTCGGAAGTCACTACGCGGCCGGGCGCTAACAACTAGGCGGAAATTTGTGCGAACCCGCGATGTTACGAGCGAAGGCCCGACTTGCTCGGTATGGCTTAGGTGATTACGTCGTGGCGAATGCCGCAGGTAGAGTACCTCTAATACTCGGGGTCTGGTAAAGCAGAGCCCAACTATGGTTCATGCTTCGACCGCGATAGGCAACTATATCAGTTGAGCTCGATGCAGAAGCTGTATGTAGCATTGCTAGATTGCTAGACGCAATAGCTCCCCGCGATAGTGGAGGACAGAGCAAGATGATCTACGTCAAACCTCCATCAAAGATCCGCCTTGCATTGTCCCTATCCAGGGACTTCAGGGACCTCGATATGCAGGTACACTACACGATGCGTACGACGGTCCCTACGTATGAATCATGATCATCCAAGCTTCACATATAGTCCCTGGGAAGACTGCAGCCAGGAGCAGCCTATTACGAATTCGCTGATGGATACTGCAATTGCGTCGAGTTCTCTCCCTCGCTGCAACTCGATAGGGTCTCGACCACCCGATCTCGAGATCTCAAATAGACCCCATAACTCGGTGGCTGGCTAGCATTTCGATGGACAAATGCATACCCTTAAAGTGTAGGCGCAGCGGGTAACATGCGCACACCCATGTTTGCTACCTATATTTCACATAAACGTCGTCCACTTTCTAAGTTCCCCCTACTTCCACGATACGAGATCATGACGGCAAAGTTACCAGACAAGTTAATATCGGGATGAGCAAGATCTACGACGCTGGCGCCCAGTCTTGTTCGAATAGCATCAAAAGCATTTATATTAATGAAAGGTTCTGGTCAAGCAACTCGCTACCGGAATTGTCAAAAAAGTAGGGTTATGATTGGCTATATTCTGCATGAATATGAATTGGCCTTTCTTTTTCACATGTCCACTGAAATCGGATTGGCATCGCTAGGTATTCAGCAAAAGTCAAGCCAGGGGAATAGTTATGGTTGTCAAGTCGATGTAGGTAGGACTTGTATTCGGGTATCTTCCAACGAGCTAATAGGCTTCGACAAGATATTATAGGCCGAATGATGCCAGAGAGCGTAGCGATTTTTCTTTAAAATACCTTGAGACGTCCGGCGAATTCGGTGGGGTATAGAACGAGCCGTAGTTAACAAATATGGTGAGCTATCATGAGCTGATGCAAGATGACGCCTCTTTGGCCTCATTAGTAAAACATTCCCCCCAAAACTGGAGTTTTCCTTACTCCGTGTCGGCTCGGGGGTTTTCGGAAAGAGAGTGGCAGAAGATCTAGGATGCCTGTCTCTGGTTCTTGACTGCCACGATGTGGGAATACTGCCAGTAAGTCCCTCTTTCAATACATTCCTGAACTATGTCTTCCTCTTCCCACCACCACCGATCTGCGTGAACGAAGTTCCCCCAAACCTCTTGCCACAGCATTCTTGCAATAAGACACCGAAGTTCGCTTTCGACAGCTGTTGTCTTCTTCACGTCTTCCTCCATCGGAGAGGCGCAGTCATGTACAGCACGCACGGACACTGTCGTAATGGTACTCCCGAAACCACGGAGTTTTGCGACCGCCAACCAGGCCGGAAATGTGCCGCTTGGGTATGTCGTGCGACATTTCTTCTCTAGCTGTATTAGGAGTTTCTCAAATAGCCACTGTCGCAATTTTGGTCCCATAGAAGACGATACCGGTTGAGGATCAATTAGTGTCAGATGTAGGGCACCGCCAGGTGCCAGGCAACGATAAATATGGCGAAGCATTGGTGGTATCTCGCTTGAAGGAAATAATGCCGGCATAGGCAAGCATGTTACGGTCGAATATAGTTGTGGCGCAAGCGGTCGAGACCCTGAGCATGCCGAGATTGCCGGTACGAGTATAGGGTGGACGTTAGGAAATAAGTTTGGAGATATTGGCTTTGGCGAAAGGTGAGAGATTGAAGCATGTGGATGTATAGCTGCAAGAAACGACGTAGACGCTGATTCACATTGTTAGTTGATTCAGACACTCTATGCATACACATTTATAGCGCGACAAACCTTGAGTTTCGTAGAGCGCGAGGATTCTAGGATATATCGAAGACTTCGACGAAGTCGGACTGGCTGGGCGTTTATCCGCGCATTCTGCAAAAGGAATATAACCCTCGCTCTGCAAGGCAGAAAACATCCACCTCTTTTTAGACATCTCAAGTTCCTTATAGACTGTCGCGTCCGATGAATGGCCCATACTCGACTTAATATTGGCGAGCATGAGCTCCGGACTGGCTGCGGCCATCATTTTGACTTCGCGCTGCAGTGCTGCGAGACTTGGGGACATGCACTGATCTGAATCGCCACCTACCGGTGATGGTTGCAATCCTTCTTCGTCTGACATTGCTGCATTCTCCTTAGTCGGCGAACAGTCCCATTCATGGGGGGGCTTCCAAGCGTCTGGATTAACTAATCTATCGTTGCAATTCCACCCTGGAGTATGAATAGTGTTGCTATTTTGAAGTTCGCTAGGAGGCGGTGTTCGAGGTGATTGAGAGGAAGACGCTGTCGAACCGGGGTCATCAAAGGCCAAAGGATTCCTGGAAGACATTAGGGTAGGTTCTTACCCCTATTCGCTAATTTTAGAGACTTACGCTTTCACTGTTAGATCTGGTATGTGTTCTATCATAGGAGGCGTTGAAGCCTTAGTCCGGTCAGAAGAGATATGTACTTCAGAAACTATCTGATCGAGATCTGTTTCCGGGTCACGAGGTGAATAGGATACTTCGGTGATTCTAGTGACGAAAGACGACGGTCCTAGAGTTTGAACTAAATATTCTGGCTTTAGAGTGGCCTCCGTATCGTCTATGGAGGCACCGGACCCAGTGCTGTTAGTAGCAGCCGATCGTTGTGTCCATTTCGACGATGTGGAATCTGGTACCATCATAAATCAGTATATGGAATGTCTATAACCAAGGTAGCTTCGTACCTGGTGATGACATGCTTGAGGCATCGGCCGTTTCCGGAAACTGAACAGGATGATGACTCTTCTCACTAGGTTTTCTAGTACCCTGTGAGCCGTCATGATGGTGTAACAGAGACCTGGCACCATATGTTGATGACCGATTGATCCTGTTGGAGTTGGAAGCCAGACGTGAGGGAGATGTGGTTCCATCTTTTGATTTAGATGGTGTTGGGGTTTTTCTACGGCTCCTAACCGTAAATATCCCAAAGCCACGGTCACTAGATGTTGAACCCTCCGTTGAGATAGACTGGCGGCTGTTCTCCGTCTTCGGCTTCTTATCCCTATCCTTTAACCTTGCTTCTTGCTCTTTCCTTATGATTCTATCGCCCATAAGTTCCCGATTAGGGTCGGTCCAAAGGACGTCAAACATGATGCCTTCTCGTGCTTATTCGGCAGACTGTTCTAATATCTTGCTTCTGCAATATTCTAGTACTTGACACGGCCTTATAGGACTGGCTCTCATATATAGAGCCTTGCGGAAGAATGATATAGCTGCGAGGTAGGTCGAATTGAGAACCGAGGTTCTAGTGATAGTGAATTCCTCGGGGTCTTGATTATGTCGTATCATAAGATGAGATTAAGAAAGGGGCTTATGTATCGATCTATTATGCGCGAATTAGGAGGTCGGTCCTTTAAAATGTTGAGATTACAAGAGGGGTTGAAGTTCAGCAAGATGGCCGGCTGTTGTAAGGGGGTACTGGTACTGGTAGATAATTCTGTGTTTCGTCACTCACTGAATTTTCACGCTCCAGGCGCTTCAATCAAGTGGATTACGACGACTAGAAAAGCCGGAAATAGGAGTCAATTCGCAGTAAGGATGCAGAATACGGTGAACGGTCGACCAATTGTGAAGGTGGGAATGGCAAGATAGGGGGAGGGGGAAGAATGTGAGAATTTGAGGGTTTGAGTTGATGATAACAACCGCCCAAAAAAAAGATACGAAAGATACGAAGCAGCTTGAAAACTTAGTTTAAAAGGTGAGACAAACTCGATGCCACCTGAGTTCGAGATCTGGGCCTGTTTTGAGTTTCTTTTTCTTACCTAACATCAATGTACATTGTTTCTTGTTTCTTGTACTTTCCTCCTTTCCGAAAGATCACTGCTGAACGACGGGAACGTGCGCTAATGAGATCAAGCGACGCACCTTCCCGTCAACTCTCATCTCTATCACTCCTTCACGCAAATTTGGAAGTGACCCGTTTCGAGATACCTTCATTTACCTAGTACCTACCATACATGCCTTGTATCTACACAAGGGGTTGATATGAGCAAACTCAAACATCAATCGATTGATGCGGCACAATCGTGCTTACTACCTACCTGTAGGTAGCGTGCCTAATGGCGCCCAACTTCAATTCAAATCGAGGACTGAACTAACACAAAACACTTCTCGTCCAACTTATACATCCTTTTTGTGATTGGTTGACGAGGGTGTTAAATGCTTACCCAGATACCCACTCGGGTGTTGGTAAGATATCTAACCTTCCTTTCTTCCTCAATTCACGAGCCGTCTTGAACTATCGTGACAACTATGACTTCAACTTCAGACTTCGCGGTTGTCATTTGTCATGGCAGCTACCATAGTACGGCCCCTTATATGCCTTTGGTAGATGCCTTGAAAGCGAAAGGGGTTGAAGCTTACTGCCCTCAACTTCCTACTGCTGATTTGACCAAGCTCAATGTTGGTGATATCAACAATCCCGACTTTGATCGAGAGCCTCCACCTGAGGGTTATCCACAAGGCGAAGATGACACTGAAGTCATTTTGAACATCCTCAATTCTGTCATTAATCGAGGAAAGGAGGTGCTCATTATCGGTCATTCATCCGGCGGTTGGGTTGCTGCGCAAGCAGCGCGACCCGAGCTTCAAGTAAAATCACGGAAGGACAAGGGACTGACGGGCGGCATCATTGGGATCCTATTCGTCGGCGCCTTCATCATTCCAGTCGGTGAATCCGTCCACAGCTTCTTCCAGCCTAAAGATGGCACTTTCGTGACCCCACCGTACATGCGCTTTCATGTGAGTGCCATATTCTATCCCGTCGAATCTCAGCCACGCATACAATCAACTAGACTCATTACATGATTACTTTCAAACCAGTAGCTAATCGCTCAAATTTCTTGTAGAAGCATGGCGGGGCTGGGCTCGGTACAATTGTTCAGGCAGAGAAATTTCTATTCAACGACCTAAATAGGGTTGAAGCTGAAAAATGGGCAGCAACCCTCACTGCATCTCCGATCCTGAGCACAAAACTGACTAATGATGCGTATGGAGCGCTTCCCTGTGCTTACGTGATTCTGGAAGGGGATCTCACGCTGCCAAAAGAGTACCAAGAAGCGATGGTAGCAGGCCAGAGTCAAAAGACTGGCCAGTTTACGATATATCGCAGTCCGGCTGGCCATTCACCTCATCTAAGCTGGACTGATTATCTTGTCAAAACATCGCAGGACTTCGTCAAGAAGATCAAAGGTTAACACCTACCTACATACCTAGCAATTTCAATGCAGAGTGAAGTTACGCTTAAATAACCGATATTTTTTACGATATTTTGATGCCTCCCTTAGAGTTCCAAGGTTGTCTTCTGACTAAGGGGATATTACTATTGAAACTATCGTAAGAAAGTCTAACATAATCAAGTTTTCAGGGCTGAAAACTTACAACCAGGATAGATGGCCATGAATCGCCCAGGAGAGAACTTTATGTTAATGCATAATCTAATGACACTAGTAACCAGGGTATCACTATATGAGCAATTCAATTATATGTCTTAGATGAAAAGGCTTGTTGCGCTCGTACACAGAATCAGGGCCCCTTTAGAGATCATGTTGCTGATGGGCGTTCGAGATAGGTAGACTTCTCAATATCTTGCCTTATCACTTCAGAGAAGCGCCGTTTATATTATTGAAGCACCTAACTATTTGTTTACTCAAGAACTGGGTGGACGGCACGCTTTCTGATTTGCTATTCCGCCTTCGACGTACGATGAGGTACGCTGACTGCTTCTGCTTCTGTTACATCGGTTAGCGATGAAGAATCTCCTACATGGGGGAACACAACATGCAATCCCGGTTCACACAGGAGATATATGATGGAATGGACGCACTCGCATCCCCACTCTGTATCTCAGTAGAATAATAGCTAGGTAGTGTGTACTACCGTCCATCTCGGTAATTGGCGAATTTTCCCGCATGTCTCGTGTCTTTGTCCACTGTCTAGCCCACTGCTTACCCGTAGGAGGCCTTTCAGGGGTTCGATTACTCGTTTACACCTTGTGTAACAAGGCCATCAAGCTTCTGAGAGGACTCGCGTGTTAGCAATCATCTCATGCTGACCAATGGCTTATTATGTAGATATCATGAGGACCCTGGCTGTTGGCAAGGTTGGTGAAGGGGACAGAAAGATGTTGCGCAGGGTCTACTGACGACTATACCTGGCAAGACAAGAAGTAAGCACAACATTTATGTATGGTTGATACATGTGCGCACCGTTGTAGGTCAACTTATAGTAGCTCTCCACATACCTACATACCCATATGGGTAGCTGGGAGGCTTAAAACGATGAAAAAAACAACCAGGAAGAACCGAAAAGGGGGCGGGCCGGTAGTCCGCATAATAATATGCGTGCTTGCAGTCGAGATGCTTGCATCCGGTAACAAGTATACCCCGGCAACTGCAAGATATTTCCCACCTGAAAATTCTTATATTTCTGCAGCTGAGCCATGGATATAAATTTGGTCTTGGCGGAGACCTGCGACTCGAACGTCAACCTACATATGTGGCGCATTATAGGTGATCTCCTTATCTTTTCAAGGAACTCCTGGTTGGTGTGTGTTACCGCCGAGCAAGGATACACCTGACCTCGCAACCCGTCCACCCTCTCCCGCCCACACAACGACGGATAGTAACAAAGAAACGATAATCAATGTCATTTCCGAGTATAAGGTATGTTGAATGTTTTCAAAACGTTGAATATATTATTTCTGTCGTCTTAGAATATATCTGTAATGACAAGTTAGATATCGCAGACAGGATTGTTGATATCGTCTCAGTACACGATTGGACTTTGCTGATACGGGATCAAAATTAGCAGCAGTTTTACAAAAACTACCGAGAATGACCTCGGGACGAGATGTTCCAGCTAATTTTCCCTTATTCTATTATTTTGTACGCGTGTAGACTGTAGATTGTGTGAGTAGTGAGTGTAGTGGATATTGTAATATTTGGCGGGGTGGTCGATATTGGGTAACGACATCACATCGTGACTCCTTAGAAAGGATGGGGACGAGAAGTGGAAGAGGGAAAAAAGATCGAGGAAAAAATTACCAAACAGAATAAAACTTAATTCCAATCATCTTCGAGGTTTTCCAGGATCAATTACTCCAACTCTTTCATCTGATTAATATTAGTGCTAATCATTTCAATTCGAATTGTCGGGTCCAGGTACGTACCTAGTACCTTTTTTTTTTTTACTCGGAAATCGCATCCGTCCCTCTATCTCAGGGTTGGAGTTCCAGATGCCCAGATGTCCCTGCTCCTAACAGCTGCCCAAACCTAATCGTCGGTACCTGCCTTTGCACATACACCCGCACCTGTCCTTCGCCGCCTCATATCGCGGTTTCCTATCCACACAATTTCTACCACGCACTGGGGAATTTTTAGGTCTCTTTGACACCAACTAAATCATCCCCTTACCTTCATACCCCCATGTCCTCCTCATACCTTCAAACCTTCATCTTCTTACTTCAACCTTTCACCTCTTGCACTTCTTGATTCGCTCGCACCTCACACCAACTCTCTTTTCATCTATCCTCTCTTTTCCTATTGTTTCTCCAGTCACAAGAAACATTCCTTTACAACATTCTTTTCAGCTACCTACATAGTAGGAGGTGGAAGTAGGCAAGGCACACCTCCAGATTCGGCAGACACATCACCGTGCAACTTTTCGTCTGATCTCGTCCTCCGAAATATTGCACCCGCACACCGACATCTGAGGTTTACCGCCACCTGCTTCTTTTCCTATCCTTCTTTTACTTATTTTTCATAAACTTGTTCATATTGTGGTATTTTAGTTGACCTGATCCTTGTCAACTTTATCCAACCTTACTCATATCATTCACTAACAAGTCTTCATTTTCCCTGACTTCTAGGTTGATAGATTCCTATCCATTTCGGTTTCGATTTGCCTGCTTAGCAAATCTTTACCAATCTTTCTCTGTGTACCCCCTATTCATTGTGGTTTCTTATCACCCAACTCGGACATCATGCCTGATCTAGGTGCACTCGTCGACTCGTCGATGAATAAGCTGGCCTCCTTTGAGGATCGAATCAACAGCTCGACTTTTGGTCGTGTCTTTCGTCTAGATGGCTCTGGTCATGTAAGTCAAATTATCTTTTCTGCCTTCAATTGCTCAATTCCATATCATCTCCTCGGATCGATGTTCTCAATAGACGTTATCCATCTATGTCGCGAGGTCATTTGGACTTTGCAAGCCTACGGCGAAGCATGGGGCTAACAATAATCAGCCCAAAACGGTCCGTGGCTCCTCTTTCTTTCGAGAGATTCGTGCCGGTTTGACCACCTTCGCCACCATGGCGTACATTGTTGCTGTCAATGTGAGTACCCCAGAGCTCACCAACTTCTATGATTTTCCATCTAATTTGGCCAAAAAGGCCGCCGTTCTTGCAGACTCTGGAGGCACATGCGAATGTCCTCGGGGCTCGGAGCCGGGTTGCCCCGGCGATCCTGATTATGCCGCCTGCCAACAAGGTAAGTATCCCGTACCCCTAGAACAATAGATGAAGTTAGCTATAACCGAGGCTGATTCCTTCCTATACAGTTCTGAAGCGCGATATGATCACGGCTACTGCCGCTATTGCTGGCCTTGCCAGTATCCTTTTCGGCTTCCTTACGAACCTTCCAGTCGCCCTTGGGTATGTAACTCCTCTCCTTAGTATGAAGCTCCTACTAATATGCTTCAAGACCAGGCATGGGCCTTAATGCATACTTTACGTACCAGGTTGTCGGCTGGCACGGTACTGGTAAGGTCCCGTACCGGATCGCTTTGACTGCCATCTTCGTGGAGGGTTTTATATTCATCTTCCTGGCTCTTACTGGAATGCGACAGTGGCTAGTCCGCATGATACCGGCTACTATTAAGACCGCGTGTGGTGTCGGAATTGGCCTGTTCCTTACAGAGATTGGATTGTCCTACTCGGCAGGTATTGGTGCTATCACGGGAGGTTTCTCTACCCCTCTTGCACTTGGAGGATGTCCCGCCGAATATCTTGACGCCAAGGGTGAATGCGCTAGCCACATCATGGAGAATTCCGGAGTAAGGAGGTTTTCCCAAATATTTCATTTCATTGGCTAACATTTGATTACAGATGTGGATCGGCATTTTCATTGGCGGCATATTCGTTGCGTTTTTGATGGCCTTCAAAGTCAAGAGTGCCATTGTCATCGGTATTGGAATTGTCTCCATTATGTCTTGGCCGTGAGTAGAGCATTTCTAGATTCTTTGCAGAACCCGAAATTTTGACTGACACTTCTTAGTCGCAACACTCCATTCACCTACTTCCCTTACACGGAAGCTGGAGAAGAGCGTTTCCAATTCTTCAAGCAAGTCGTCGCATTCCATCCGATTGAGTCTGTCTTGAATGTCAATGAATGGAACCTCACCGGCGCCAATGGTGCCCAGTTCGCCCTAGCACTTATTACTTTTCTCTACGTCGACATCATCGATTGTACTGCGACTCTTTACTCGATGGCCAAGTTTTGTGGAGTTGTGAGAGATGACGGCGATTTCCCTCGTTCAACCATTGCTTACTGCACTGACGCCTTCATGATCTCGATCGGCTCCCTCTTTGGTTGTTCACCCACTACCGCCTTCATCGAGAGTGGTGCTGGAATTGCAGAAGGAGGTCGAACTGGACTGACCGCTATCTCCGCCGGCGTTTGCTTCCTTGTCTGTCTTTTCTTTGCCCCAATCCTGGCCTCTGTTCCGCCGTGGGCCACCGGATCGACCTTGATTCTGGTAAGCATAACCATAAAACATAGGGCAAAGGAAGCGATAGCTAATATTTTGATAGGTCGGCTGCCTGATGATCCGTCAAGTCATCAACATCAACTGGCAGTACATTGGCGACGCTGTCCCATCTTTCGTCACGCTGGCATTCATGCCTTTCAGCTACAGCGTCGCCTACGGTCTCATTGCGTGAGTTCCTTCTTCTCGAGTAACTTAACGTGTGCTAATTATGGTTATAGGGGAATGATGGTCTATGTTGTCCTCAACACTATGATCTGGGTCGTTGTTCGACTTACCAATGGCCGTGTTACCCCATCGAACTGGCACGAGAAAGAGGTTTATGATTGGGGAGTGGCATCAAGGGATGTTCCTGGATGGATGAAGTGTATCCAGCGACGAATTCTGCCCTCCCGCTTCCACCTAGACGACACGAAGGACGAGGTGGAATTGGTTGACAATGATAGCGCCATGAACGCCGCCACTCACTCCATTTCGCGCAGCAACTCGGCCGAAGAAAACAAGGACAACATACACGTTGTGGAGAGCCAGGCCCACCCCAGCGCCCACATCAACCACTCCATGTACCAGGTGTACTCCCAAACTCACATGCAGCCTCAAGTTCAGCCTCAGCCCTACACTCAGCCACAGCCACAGGCTCCTCCTCAGGTTCACCGCCCCCAGAGCCAGAGTCAGAGCCAGATTCAGAGTCAGGTTCACGCTCAGACTCAGGGACAACCCCAACCTCAAGCTCGCGACCACTACCTACCTTCTCTTGATTGAAGAGTAAAAGGATAGGCAACACGTGCGTGCCTATTACAAGCATACGATTTGCCGATATCAGGCAGTTTTCTTTCCAAAAGTGTTTACTCCGTCCATGGAAGGTAATGATGATGAAGAACACTAAAGAAGGAGAGAATGGCGTCATTTGACTGGTTATGATAATGCCAGTAAAGGAGATGATTCACATAATGTTTCTTGAGAGATCTGTGGAAAGACTGGGCTCCTCTTCTTAGGGACGCATATACCTAGTCTTCTTCAAAGGCTAAGTGTAAAATCGGATCTCGTTTGCTATAGCTCAGATAACTCACATCACACACGACTTCGGATTCGGGGATCCCCATCTCCATCCGCCGCCACAAATAAAAGAAGATGAACAGATAAAGTGCCAATTGAATATCATCACGTGCTTTGCCGTAGTTTATCCGTCTTATCTTATCACGTCGTTTAGAACTTTCCAAAAATTTGAAACTTGCGGACCTTAGCTCCCGCAATGACCCACAATAGCTCCGGTACGCAGGTGCGTAAGCATAATTGTACCTGATGGAAGGTACGTACCTATCTACAAGGTATCAGGAAGCGTTGTGCAACTTGACATCACAGTACCTGTCAACTTTTTTACTTGGCTATTTTATGCGAATACAAACTTCTCAGGCACTTTTCTGCGATCTTCTCTTCTCGATCAAGTAACCCCGTATCCTCGTATCTACCTGATCTACGTAATACGAGCCTACAGCTAGTACCTTGCCTGCCCAGGCAAGCTTAATTAAAAGATGAGTGGTGGATGGAATACCAGTTAAGTTCGCCTCGTTAACCGTTTGCTACTTACGAGCGTCGTTTGCTAACTACCACTTACAGTCGAGTCGGATGCTGTACGTAAATCTCCGGCTTACTTTCCTAGTTACCTACAATTTAGCATTGCTGGGACTAATATATCTTCTACAGGGCGTATTTACATTCCTCCTCAACAATCTAGGTGTCAAGGATGTGCAGTTCGAAGAGCTGCTCACGCTAGAGCCGGAAGCTCTAGCCGAGCTCTACCCAGTCTACGGCGTCATATTCCTGTTCAAGTACCCAACAGACACACCTTACACGTCGACCGATAAGCCGCTCGACGGCGCCTTCGATCGCGAGGCAGCGGAGAATCTATGGTTCGCAGCACAGACAATACAAAATGCGTGCGGAACACAGGCGCTGCTCAGCATGCTGATGAATAGAGAGGACAGCGAGGTAGATATCGGAGATAAGCTCCGGGAGTTCAAGGAATTTACAATGGCGCTGCCGCCCGAGTTCAGAGGCGAGGCGTTAAGCAATAGCGAGCTCATCCGCGACGCACACAATAGCTTCGCGAAGAGCAGCCCATTCGTAGACGAGACGCAGCGTCAGGGTGGCGAGACGGAGGACGCGTTCCATTTTGTCGCATACACTCCTATCAACGGGACATTGTACGAGCTCGACGGCCTGCAGCCAGCGCCTATCACGCACGGTCCGTGCTCGACCGAGGACTTCCCCGTCAAGGCTGCGGCGGTGCTGCAGCGCCGCGTCGCGAGATACGACCTCTCCGAGATCAGATTCAACCTTATGGCTATGGTCCGCGACCGCCGCGTCACGGCGCGCGAGATCGGGGATATGGAGGCGCTGGCTAGAGAGGAGAGGAAGAGACGGGATTGGCAGTTTGAGAACGCGCTGCGACGGCACAATTTTGTGGGCTTTGCGGGTGCGGTGCTGAAGGGAGTTGTGGAGACGAAGCTTAAGGAGGGTGGGGAGAGCGCGTATAAGAGTTGGATTGAGGAGGCGAAGGCGAAGACAAGACAGAGGCTCGAAGGCAGGAAGAAAGGGGGCGGTGGTGAGGATATCGAGATGGCGGGTTAGGGGGTGACTGAGTGTATGATGGAGTTCTCCCATCCCGAGGTTTACAATGTGCGCTTAATTTCCTTCACTGTTATGGGTGGCGTGGGATAGGCACTACGTCTAGACTTATGAATTATGATACACACTGTATCGGACGGTAACATGCAATTGCGGACTCTCAACGCGAAGCCATTGTACCTCTGTGGATAATCGCTAACCGAGCAGATCACCCATCATCTACCTATGTCTTCGTAGAAGAGTTCCTAAGTCGGAGGTCCTCTATGGATCTCAAGTGGAACCTAGAGAAAAACTCCCATTGAACAGGGAGACACCTAGATGGCTTTGCATATGTATAGTTCCCACTCGGCTCGGTTCCTGGTCCCTCTTCCACCATCCCACCCCGTTTCCTCGACGCGACTGGTTACCGAGCGATTCCTTCCGGGTGTGGCCGTCACATCGCCCCTCTACCCCCTCTGCACGGCCGCAAACAATCAGGACGCCCAGATTTACCTATCTTTCCATATGTACTCTGTAAGGTACTAGACGCTGTGCGAATAGAGAGGGATCTTTCCGCCGTTTCAAATTCATTCACAGACCCCTCTCGCTCGTAAGATAGGGCGTTTAGCTGGGTGGCGTGGAATCAAGGTTTGCGATCGGGACCCCGGTTCCCGTGCCGCGAGGTCGGGAATTGGCGTATTAGGTAGTGGACAAACAGATTCTACAACGAGAAGGTCCACGGGTGTCGTGGACGTGTTTGGCAGGTGGGCGATAGAGGCGCGAGTGGGAAATTGGGATTTGCTTGATTAGTACGTAAGGAAGGGATGAGGCTTTTTTACTAGATGGTTGACTAGGCGGTTGAAAGTCGTGCGAGGACTGATGCTAGTTGAGGGTTTTTATATACGGTGGTTTGCTATGCTTCATATATTAATATTGTGTTTATCGTGCTAGTTTAATGTCTACTGCTAGCCAGGAAAATGTTGCTGGCTTTCGCTCAAGGTAAGGTGTGCGCGGGCTTCAGGAACACAACAGCTGAGAATTTCGGTACATTCTTAAGTACAAAGAAGGTAAGATATCAATTCTAATATATCCCGTGCTTAAGTAAAAGATAGGTAATACTTCGTAGATTCTCTATGCCTATGAACTAGATAACGTATACCTCAATGTAAATTAAGCACCCCTTAGATTCGCACATAGGGGCAAAATCTACGTACCTGGGTCAGTCAATCGAATATTGGGAATAATACTCAAATTGAGAATTCATCTGTCACTTATACGCTCAACAAGTATAGATAATGTTCGCTAAGTTAAGTTTTAAGGTTTGTATTTCCTACACACAAGCTTCCCAGTCTTTGGACTGGTGGTGATAGCTATTCAAAAGGCCATATCTTCGACAGTAGGTAGTTAATATTCCGTGATTTTAAGGGGCAGTTACTTCAGTAAGAGGCCAGTTGATGCCCTTGTCTGCGGCACCAGTGTTTCCCAATCCTGCGCAGCTGTATAGGCCGACCGGGTTGTTCTCCGTGGCTCTCATGTACTGGAGGTCGAGGCATTCCTCTGTTTCACGTATGAGCTTCGGACACGGTATGAATAGGGGTTTTAGGATACTCACGTGGGCTCGACAACTCGAGGGCAATTCTTCCGTCTTCCATGGCTACCCACTTCTGAGAGTCGGCTGTGTCAGAGCACTCCTTAATGTAGATGTTGGCCATGTCCTTCCAGTTGGCTATTCATTCTGTCAGCTTGAATCTATTCTAGAGTAATGCTTTGGGTTATTTACTCTTTTCACCTCCATCCAAGCAGAGCTCGGTGCCAGCTAGCTGGATCTTGGTGTTGCCACTCGTGATGTACCATTGTTGGTCGGCTGTTTGGGTACCAGTCTTACTATATGGATAGAAAGGAGCAGGTTAGGATCTACAATTCCGATATACTTAGGAAGTTGGGTGACGAACACTACCAGAGTGCTACCGCTAGTAGCTGTTTTGGGGACGACGACGAACTTGGAGTCCACCATCGAAGTGATATAGACAGTCTTGTAGCCCTCGGGGGCTTGGGCAAAGCCAGTCGCGGCAAACGCGAGCACGAGAAGCGAAGTTGCGAACATTTTGAACTATGTGGTTGATTTTGTTAAGTTACGTAAACTTTAGGGGTAGATGGTGATCGATTCTAGGATCGCCAGTGAGGCCGCAGACTGAAGGGTACTTCGTATTTATATAGAGCATTTTATCTATAAAAGCATCTAAGCTTGCCCAGAGTCAGTTTACTAGCCTAATTGACAATCAATCCTCAAGCATCATCAATATATTAAAGCTCATTCAGAGCTGGGGAAGTGTGAGGTAGTTCCCCATTTCTCGGAGCTTGGTATGCATTACCTAACCTGTCAATACCTTATTTAATTAAATAGACGGAGAAGGAACCTGAGTTGTATTCTTTGATCGTCGGCAGATTCTCCACGAGATGGGCACCAATAGATCTGCCGCTATTGGTATCTCCGCCCTCACCTTTACCCCCCTATATCATGGCCGGCTAATATGCGCGAGAGCAAGGTACGGCACTGGATTCTCCTGAGGCGACTTTACGTCGTCTCCGACCATGCCTCATTCAAGAAACCCTTGAAACTACCTAGGTAATTACAACATTAGTTGTCATCTCCTATGAACAATCTAACCCACGAGAAACATTTAGAAGCTAGAAGGCGAGTAACTCTGGGAATATGGCAAGCTATGTGTTCAACCAAAATGCCAAAACCGCCAACTCATGCAGAAAGTCCAGGCTAACCATTGCAGTGGTATAACGGAGCTATACAAGATATAATACTAGAGATGATGATGGTAAAATCCGTTTTCTGATTAAAAAGGGGGGATTTTAGCTCAGGGGATCAGTAGTTTATTTCAACGTCGTGATATCCACCCACTGAATTGCAAGACTCAACCGAGTTTCTATTACCTGATAAGTTAATCAATAAAGTAGTGCGTAGGTATTGCTCATAAATATGCGGGTAGAAGTATAAGAACATAATATTCTATAAAATATGAGAACTATCTGCAGTTCGTTCTGATGAGACTGTCGGAAAGCTGTTTCTGCTCTTTTCTAAGATTGAAACTTGCGCAGTAGTATGAGTCGCTAACTCTTCGAGTTGAAATTCTGTATTTGAAATCATTTCTTGTGTGGTCGTGACGAAATCGAAGAGATACGCATGCCACGATGGGGCTCACCTCTTTTGTTTCGGGTTCGTCCGTGAGCTGTCGCAGTCTAGGCGTATATCCACTCCAACGACAACAATCATCATCGCAGCATCATCTTAATAATTCCAAAGGAGAATCTATTGAAACGAAGTTAGCGACAATGATTACACATCAAACCAAGATATGGAATAACATACCTCTAGGAAGTATTTTTCCCATACACTGCGCTCAGACCTACCGAAACCCCGGCTAAAGCACCCATCGCGATTCCATCCGTTTCAAAAACTTCCAAATCATTCAACACGGAAATCAAGATCCACACGCTTCTCCTTCCCCACGTAAATCCTTCGGGTCCGGGAACCGGATCGCCCCCAGGTCGGGACCCGGGCCAAGGATCGCTAATCTGCGACTGCGCCTCTCCTTTCAACTCAATCTAGATACCTCGTGGCTTTGGCCTCCTTCGTACGACCTGATACGCGACTACACTTAAAGAGGAGAGCTCAGCGAATGGTGGTCTATGAAACTAACTAACGAATAGGTAGCTATAGCAGCTGTATAAGCTATGGAAATGTTTCGTGCTTAGCGGCGACATTTCGTTTAATAGCGTAACGAACGGAGTCTTGATATCGCATATACCCGCGTTTCAAAGGCATCCATACTGCCAATAGAGTACACCACACGAGTGACGTAACTAAACCGTCACGCAATACCTAGTACTCGGAGGGGACGAGATCATAGAACGATAGCGACATCTCACTGAAACTATCAAGAGGGGTGCTACCACATCCACATATCACATCAAGCCAACACGCCTAGGCTACAATGAAAAAGTAGTTTAAAAATATATTAACAAGATAGAAATAGGTAGTTTACGAGTCAAAAGAAGAAGAAGAAAAAATGTATGAATCGTAACACTGGATATCCTCGACGAATAGAGCCCATCCCGAACGCCCTAAGGAAGACAAGAGGTGTGTTCTCCCTATAATGAATGCCTGCCGCGTCCCCTATTCTGGTACGCGCAGGCGGAGACACCTGTCATGTCCGCTTCCCAATTATTTTTCCACTTTATACAATTTTACTGAGTTTGGTGATGGTGGGGTTGCTCATGATTGAGATTCACCTTCCCAGAACCAGTATCTGTAATGTGTTAGTGAGATGTTCAGTAGAGATTGTGACTGAGTGGGAACGTACTGTGCGGAATATTGCACCTCGAATGCAGCCGGTTGTCCTTGGCATGTCGCCGGGGGTGAGCCGCCTGCAGTGTTGATTCGGTAGACCTCTTGTAGGTTGCCAGTAGAGCCGCTGTCAGTCTTCAACTTCAGCCATGCAACGGCCTTCTCTCCCAATTGACCCCTGGGCGCATCATCGGGTGCGTTGGTCTGGTTGGTCTTGGTGCATGGGGCTTCGCCGAGGTTGTATGAGTTTGTGTCGAGGTTGAAGAAGGGAGTTGTGGCATCCGTGAAGAAGTGGTGGCCGGAAATGATTAGGTTGGTCGGGCCCATGCGAGTGTTCTCCTGTGTCGTAAGGTTGAATTGCAATGCAAGCTTCGGCAGGATTGAGAGCAGGTCCGGATATGTCGAGGCGACGCAGCTAGCATTGAAAAGTGTTGCAACAGCTCCTACGGCAGTGGGAACGGCAGTGGCATTCGTAGTATCACATGTGTAGTTTTGCGTCCCACGGCCGATAGCCACGTGCTTTAGAGTTAAACCGGCGGATGGGGGTGGCAGTGGTGTAGGAGCTAAGAACGGTGTTAGTTGAGTTACCAAGAATACTATTGGTAAGATATTGTGACATACCAGCTGCCATCTGAGCCTTCGAAAGATCACAAACCGGAGCTGAGGCCATTGACTTCCCTAATTCGACCTTTGATGCTAACATGTTGAAGTACTCGGATACGGTGTTGAGGCCATCGGGCTTAGCGGCGTCCCAATTGAATGACGGCCATGTGGGGGCAGCAATGACGGTCGAAGCACCGAGAAGTGATACCAACAATGTCGAAGCATACATTTTGATATATATGAGTCGGAAAGTAGTGTGAGTATGGGTATGAGGAATAGGATTCTGTTGGTTGTCGAAGGTGATATCGATGTGGTTTCTTTGTCGAATTCTTAGGTAGTCTTAATCGTTATATGCGTCGTCGGCGTAGACTAATAAGAAATAGAAAACCCAAAGAAGAAAACCCGGACCTAAGATACAGAAGATAGAGTAGATAGACTAGGAAATAAAGGAAACACTAAGGAGATAGAGAATAGGAAAACGTAAAAGGAAATGATCTCCCGGAAGAGAGATTTATATAAGATAGAGTTGAAGATGTATATACAATGGGTGAAGACATCTTCGGGAGCGGGATGAGATGGGGTTATTAAATGTACAGACGGTACAGACGCCGCCAGCCTACCTCTGGCCTGCCTTTGGCCTACCTCTCAACTGCTTGGATTTTCTTGGCTACGCCTTACCCCAGTCCAGCGGCACGATAACGTGGGACCCTGAATGGATCCTAAATTTGCACCGGGAAGTCTGCAAGTCTGCAAGACTAGACCAGCTAGACCGGGGTTCGTAGACAAAGAGAATGGTCATTTTTGCCTATGAGCCCCGCGGTAAAAGAGCGAGCCGGCGAGAACTTAGACGCAAGGTTCGCAAGGTTGGTAGTATTCCATTCTTTCGACAACCCCTGCCATCGACTTAGCATGGGGCTCTGTATGGAGAGCCAAGCGATCTGCAGCTAGGACCCGTCGACAGGGGTGTATAGCCGGCAAACGACGATCTTACTGGCTGACGAAGCTACCTTGCAAGCGCCAGCGGTCGCCTCTTTGTCGGCCACCCGGTCAACGCTTGGTTGAAATTTGTTGGTGTATCCATGAGAGATGAAGAGGGGTGTAGCGGCAAAACGATTGCTGTTTGATAATATTAGTCTTCTACTCGAGTTAAGCAGATAATCGTCGTCAGCGTTGAAGATAGTCGTGTTTTGTATAGATGGATATAGGAAAGACACGAGAGATCATAATCATAATCTTAATCTTAATAGCAAATTGTTTGTATTTTCATGTGTGCCACGTGTAGATTGATGTTGGTTCATAGCTCAACTGCAAGGCGTATCAAAGTGTCAGATGCACTGTAAGGGTCCCCCTAAACCCTGCACTCGCAATGACATCGACAATCAGTTCTAGCTCGGAAGCAGAAGTTTGGAATCATGTAACATGGTGACCAACTGCCTCTCTCCAAGTCACGGAATGGAATCATTGTTAGATTCCTATTGCCCACTGACGCCAGCATGGCATTGCTTGCGCATGTGGATTCTCTCATCTTTCAACTAAGGCGGGCGAAGCACGTAGCTCATGAACTACCCGGATAAGTTCCGATTCTAAAACGGCACTCCGGTCTCCATCTTTCTGATTCTTTGTTTTCTGACGCTATCGCTTTGTTATTGGAATCATCCATAGATGTATGTTGTCGTAATAATTATGACCAATCTGCTAAGCCCTAATTCAAGGAACTCAAAGATCCGGCTGACGATGGAAGTAGTTCCCGTTGCAACTTTAGGACCGACCTAGAACTTGGTTGATGCCAGCGAGCTCGTCCACATCATTGGCGGGTCCGCTGCAGAAAGAAAAGAAAGCAACTTTAAGAGGTTGGGAAGGGATCTCGGTTGCTTGCAGACGCCATCAGATCATACAACGTTGAGTACCAAAGCGTAAATACTGTGGTGATGTGTAGTGATGTAGCATCCCGTGCCATGGTTCCAATATTGAAATTGGTAGGTGACAAGTCGTGAAAAAAGAAAAAAAAGCGAATGTGAATTGGACAAGGATTAGAAAAATCTATTAGCCCGCAAAAGCACGTTTAGCACACTTTTCCAAGGTCAAGAAGGTGGGTTAATTTCGAAAGCAGCAAATCCGGGCTAATTATTCTGACCCCGCATATACATCCACATGCAAGCATGCAATGTGGCGGTTAGCATCTCAAAATAGCAACAAGCGCGGCCAAACGCCAAAAATAAACAAGATTAGGCCTCGGAACCTCTCGCTAGAGCCGGACCCTATCATACCCGTTCGGTAAATTAGCCCAGATAACACGCATCCGCCAATCACCGCCCATACAAAGGACCTCAGATCCTAAGCTTCCCGGCTTCTCCTGCCACCGACTGGCTTTCGGAATATGGGCAAATTTCTCTCGGATGCAATGGCACCTTACGTACATTAGATTGACTTTAGTCCAGTCAGTCTAGTCTAGTCTTTTGCAAATTAGCTTCTTATTACATGATCTATCAACCTTAACCTTGGATATTCGATGTTGCCTCGTCTCAGGTGGTGCTGAAAAGAGGGAAGGCGTTTCGCTCGTCCACCGACCGAAAACTCCGCACCTAACATCTACACACATTACACACCTACATTACATACATACATACCTACACACCCAATATTCAGCCGACTTCTGTGACTAATGATATGATATCCCGCATCTATGTCTTGCCGAACAAAAAGCATCGAAAGCCATCCCGTCGTCCTCCCGTCTGCTGTACCACATACCAGTCTCGGGTGTGGGTCGCAGCCGCGGTCAAGACATCGCTTCGCGTCTTGTGATTGGTGTCTCGCCTCCGGTGAGAGACGAATTTTTGCGTACGCGACTAGATTAACACCGTACTCGTGCTCTCCTTGTAGTCCAGCCTGCCTGCCATACCTAGCAATAATATGTGCCTGCCTACCTACCCTACCAAGCACTCAGGTAGGCAGCCCAGCCAGCGTTAAACAGGGCGTTCAAACCCCCGGCGCAGGTCCGGAATAGGCAGTACTCAAAGTCCACTTACGTAGTCCCCTGTGCAGCCAAGTCCGGTATTCGCTGAGTAACCTCACGCACACACTCCTCGCCTTCGCTATCAGACACATCGACCAATCAGAAAGGGGTCTTCGGTGGACTGGAGCTGTCTCAGGCGGCCCGTCTGCATATTGCGTGCATCATATATCCAACACGGCGGTTCGGGGGTGACCGCATTTCCAGACCTTGACTTCTTTTCTCGCGGTATGGAACAAATGAAGAAGGTTCCTCCATTTAAGATAGGCGACATTTTGATTCTAAGGGTGGGCATCGTGATTGTTTTTCTTACTACAAGTTTGCTTGTGACTATCTGGAGACCTACTTCTTCTAAACCCTCTTGCTCTGATACTGATCTAGTGTAGACTGTATCTAGATTAGCACAACTACGGCATGGTCGTTTAATATCCAAATAGTAGAACATATATGCAAGTATTCAATTCAATGGGTTAGTATTAGTTGCATGGCACATGCCGTATTAAACAAAAGCCGGCTGGTAATGGTACAATCAATACATCTGATATATAACCTCGCGGACGTAAATCATCAGTGTCCGTTAAAACCCTCTTCTTGCCAGCTCCCAGGGTTCGCAGCCTGCCCTCTCCCACCGGTATTGCCGCCGGCCACCCCTCCAGCTGCTGCCGCAGCGGCTATACTCTGGCTGAGATTGCTCGTGTGGTGATCGGCGTCCGACGTGCCGAGCCAGTAGAGCGAGAAAAATACTAGGATGTGCAATGCCACGCAGTAAGCTGCGAAAAGATTCCTGCTCGTTCTCGAAGCCAGCACCATCCGCGTTACCGAATAGACTATCCTCTCTGGAAGACTCATCCGCTTGTAGGCTCTTGCTGACTCGCGACCTCTGAAAGCCGCAAAAGGCGAGATATTCGACTCATACGCTTTTTTATACCGGTCCAAAGCAATTCCTGGGTTTCCTGTACCGCCCATAGCGACTACTGATGGATTCGGATTCGACGCATACGCGGATGACGACGACGCCGACGGTCCATTACGATTATAGGTCGACACGTAACGTGTCTTTTCGTATAGTTGAAGGTTGTCCTTCTGCAAGGCTGCGATCTCTTGCCGCAGCTGTGAAACTGTGCGATGACTTTCTGACAACTCCCCTTCGAGCTGAGCATTCCGCTTCTTGAAGCGGTCACGTTGGGCGGTGATCATGGGAAGTATACCCGAGCCACCACCCATTGGCTCTCCCCCTGTCATGCGGGGATCGAAACCGGATATGATAGATGAGGTGGGCGAAGTTCTTCCACCTCTCCTGCCGGGTGCTATAGACGGCGCGTATCTCGTGTATGTACCTGCCACCGATGCTCCAGAGGGGAATGCGTTCTGCCCTTCGGATTGAAGGCTAGCCAGATCATTCTCTAGCTGTGCGTTTAGATTCTGGGACCTCTCTAAGTCCGCGTTCGTTCTCGACATATCCTCTTGTAGGTTCTCCAGTCGACTCTGAAGATCTTGGTGAGACACCCGTAAAATAGTAAGCTCATCGCTCAACTTCTTATTCCTTGCCAATAATAATTGTTCTAGAGTATCGCCCTTCCCCTTTTGGACGGTGCCGTTGGACTCCGAAGCAGCTAACACATCGTCATCGTCACCCGTCGCGAATTCGATACTCTTCAGCACCTCAAGCTCTTGCTTAATATCGTCGTAGTCGTTCCATTTTTGGACCTTCGTCTTCAAACTGTCACGTTCCTCCTTCAAAAGACCGACCTCCCGTTCCAAGCCTCGTAACTTGGTGTCAATATCCCTCTTGAAAGCCTCTTTTTCAACTCTTGCAGAGTCAAGCTTACGGATGAGAGACGAGTTCTCTGACCTCATACGAATATATCCGGGATCGTCTTCTAAAACTGGTGCTTGCGCCGGAACTTGGGATTTGGATTGAGCGAGTTCTAATCGTAGTTGTTCATTTCGAGCTTCAACCTCGGCAAGTCTTGCGCTGGTTCTTTCCAAGTCAGAATTGACCATTTCCAGCTCTGCGCTTGTAACGTGGCCATGTCTGCCCTCGTCATCTGCATTTTCGGATCCCTTTAGACGCTGGTTCACCTCGTAGCTAGCCTTGATTTCGTTGATGAGCCTCTCTTGGCTCTCGATTTTCTCTTCTAATGCCTTCTCTTTCGCTTCCCAGTTGTCCTTCTTCTCGTCCACGACTGCGGTCCATGACGCCTCTACTTCTTTAACCTTGCTCTCGAGATTGCTTTCTAGCTGCTTTCTATTAGCACTTTCCGATTGCAATCTGGACTCAGTCTCCTCTAATTGCGATGTAAGCTTGACGACATTGCTTTGTAGATGCTGGTTTTCTTCGGTAAGCTTTGGTAGGGTGTCCTCGGCTACAAGCATGGAATCGACGGATGCTTCAAGTAAAGGATACGGGTCTGGTGCATTTTCTAGTGCGGAATAGACCTGTAGAAATGCGGAATTGGTGGCTTTGGAATGATTGGTGAGAAGGTCGATGAATGTCTGGTAGGCTTTAAGAAGGCCTTTGTATTCGGTTAATTTGGTCGCATCGTCTAGTTTCCGGAAGTCTTTCGTCTTCTGGGCAAGGTCTTTTCGCTGGACGGTCGAGTCTCGCTGGAAAGCTACAATGTCTGAAGCAGTGTTGTCGAGATCCGACATTAATGAGCCTAGATCGATGTCTATCAAGAATTAGCACCGGGTGTAGTAACAATAATACTGCTAGCAACTCAAGCGCATACTTCTCCATGCAGAAATGGCATGTTGGAACTGATTGGTTCCATCTGGACTCGAGTTGTCTGTTTGTCCATCACCGGCAGGTTGCGGTGCCGACGGTTGCGCGGCCTTGGGCGGCTTAGACACGTTGGCCATCTTTCTTCTTTTGGGGTTGGCAGGTGTTGCTGCCACAATTATCGTATCATCAGATATCGGCTGGCAAGAGAACTGGTATAATACACGGCTCGAAGCGACGGAAGACAAAGTCAGATCAAGGGGGGATTGTTGGTTGTTAGGGTTGAGCGTAGGACTTTGAATAAGGATTAAATTATGAAGTTTAACGTGTTCGTTCCGTCGCATCTGAAATCCTAAATGCATGTGCAGGGGTCAACCAGCTGGTTTTACAGCGGGTGAAGAGCTTGAATAAACCACCTTACCCACTATAATTGTCCCTGAGACCCCTGAAAGGATAGAGCCTATCAGAGCCTGTTCTTGGAAATTTAAGGTTGCTAAGTTGAACCTACGTAATCCCAGCTTGGGAAACTCCACTGAAGTTCAGCTTCCAACAGCCTAGAGATCTTGGCTGGAATCAATATCTGCCTATTATCTTTTTCCTGTATCAACAATAATCTAATACGACAAGGCGCGAATATGAGAAACATCGACTTATTATGATGCTGCCACCTTTGCTATGGCTTCCGATCCTCAAGGCGACAAGCGATCGCTAAAGGAGTTTGACGTTGGACCTTTTGTGCTCCGTACTCTGTTCGAAGATGTCCCACTGTCAGAAGATGGCACCAAGGATGATATAAAGATCAATTGTGTTGAATACCTAGGTGCGCATAACATGCGATGCTCTCAGAAGTCCATACCAGCAGCTAATGGTCTCCTCAGATGACCATCTATATGTAGGAACATCCGACTCCGAACTTCTTCACTTCTTCCAGATACCCCCGGATCCCGGTGACAAATCCAGCGCGCCGACATTCATTCTCGCGTCACGGTTGCGCCCAGCCTTCGCCGAGTCCGCGAGCACATCTAATTTCACACGACCCGGTGTGCAACAAATTTTGTTATTACCAACCGTTGGCAAGGCTTGCATTCTTTGCAACTGGACCGTCACCTTTTATTCCCTCCCCGAGCTAAGCCCTGTCTTCGGTTCCACACAAGTAAAGAATTGTAATTGGGTTGGCGGCATAGACCTTAATGAACTAAGCGTCGATGACAATGGCCGAGGGGAACCAACGAGCGTGACTATACTGCTGTCCTTAAACCGAAAGATTCAAGTTGTTAGTATTGCCGATGGAGCCCGTCCTATTAAGAAAATCGACTTTGCTGGAAGCACGATATCAGTGAGGAGGGATTCCATAGCGTGCGTAGCTGATTCGCGAAGCTATGCGCTACTTGAGATCAACCAGCAGTTAAAGATCCCTTTGATGTCAATTTCATCACTGGACGAAGCCGAACCTGGTAATATCGTTGGACAGGCCCAGCATATTTCTGGAAGTGCCGGTGGACTGCTTCGAAGCAATTCTTCCACCCAGTCTCGTTCCCAGACATTGAGTCCTGAGCCTCCTTCTCACAAACGCGGAACTAGCTTAGGTGATTTCATCACTGGTGCTACCCGAAGACAAGATCCTCGGGCTAGCGAGGATGACGAACCTATATCCCGCGGCGCAACTCCGCCTGTGATGGAGGCCGGTCAAAAAACACCCGAAGAGTCAGCGCCAGATGGCGCAACCAAAAGCCAAGCGAACCGACCGGCTCCGATCGGTAGGCCGCAACCGGGTTTTCTCAAACCGCTTATCGTATCCCCGACTCCAGAAGAGTTTCTTCTAGTTACTGGCACAGGTCCACTAGAGCCGGGAATTGGAATGTTTGTCAATTTAGACGGGGATCCAACAAGACCTACCATCGAATTCGACCGCTATCCTAAGGAGATTGTCGTCGATGGAGGGTCTACAGATCCATCTTCATCGCGAACTTCCCTCGGCCCGGAAGATGAAGGATTTGTTCTAGCATCAATGGGAAGGGATTTTCCCGATGGCGTTCACTACGGCCTGGAGATCCAACGATGGGACGCTGACGTTGCTGAAGGTGAGGTGGCGAAACACTGGCTTGAACCGCCGAATGTTGGCTCAGTTGTCAGCCCTCAGCAAAGCATAGGCATAAGATCATTACGTGGGACCCAGGACACAAGTTTCTCGGAAATTGTGGATAAATTGTGTCGACGAAGATTTAAGCCGTTTTCTACTGGTGGCCTTGATGCTTCGACTATGTCACTGCGAACGGTTGACTCGCGGACGGCATCTTCGATGGAGAGACTATCCAAAGAAAAAGAGCTCTTTGAAAGAGATACTGATTCTTCAGGTGAAGACTTTTTACCAGATTCTTGGCAGGCTACGCGCAATGCCGAAGAACAAGAATTCGCTCGTCGTCTTGCCGGAACCACGGCTCGATTAGCTGTGTGGTCCGGGAAGAACATTTGGTGGGCCATTCGAAATCCTTTAATTTTGAGACTGGATGCGCAGTTGGAGGCGACAGTCACGGCATCAGATCAGGCATCGTCCATACGGCAAAACATATTTACCATCTTGAATTCTTTTCGCGGACAGGATGCGACGTCGGAACTGGAGTTTCTAACATTTAGCTACATACGACAACGAGCAGGAATACTCTTGTTGACAAGCTTCCTTAAGTCAGAGGAAACCCCCTTCTCCGAGCCAGAACTCCGGACTATGGAAGAAATATTAGTAGACAGCCTGCTCGATCCTCGAGTTGTTTTGTCCCTTGTACCCGGTGTTCGCAACGAGGTTATCGAGACCCAACGAGGTATATGGATATTTGGAGGTGTAAAGTCAACTGCCGAGGAATTCATCTCTACCAGGGATTTCGATAAAGACACTTCAACCTTGAGCGCGTTATCACAACCGGTACTACATTTCCTAAGACGTTTCCTGGCTGCCTGGCGACGCAAAAAGGGGTTCGGTAGCATACCCGACGAACATGAAGTCTTCCGTACAGTTGACGCGGCTCTGTTGGCTGTTCTACTTGAATTAGATAAGCACTCAAGTTCTGGCCCGGCCAAAGCAAGGTCTGTCCGCGCAGATTTATACGAGCTGGTAGATACAGGGGTTGATTGCTTCAATAGAGCAGTGACCTTGATGGAGTCATACCATCGTCTTTATGTGCTCAGCAGACTTTATCAAAGCCGCAAAATGGTAGCAGATGTCTTAGCTACCTGGAAGCGTATTATTGAAGGCGAAAGGGACGATGGAGGAGAATTAGCTGACGGAGAACAGCGCGTGCGCGAGTATCTCTCAAAAATTAGCAACCAAGCATTGGTCCAGGAATATGGAATTTGGCTTGCAAATCGCAATCCAAAGCTTGGTGTTCAAATCTTTGCCGAAGACAAGGGTCGCGCCCCGAAATTCGAGCCGAGCCAAGTCGTTCAGCTCCTCAGGGAAAAGGCTCCGGATGCGGTAAAATATTACTTGGAGTACCTCGTATTTGGCAAAGGCCATACTGTATACGTCAATGAGTTGATCATGTACTATCTAGACATTGTGATCACTCGCCTCCGGACGTCACCCGAACACCGCGAAGTGGTGAAGTCCACTTATGCAGCATACCGTGCTTTACACCCCCCAAAGCCCACGTACCGCCAGTTCCTAACGGATAACGCCCCCGCTGATGACGAGGCTTGGCATAGCCGATTACGACTTTTACAATTACTGGGCGGCAGTCATAATTACGACCAAGCAGTTATCAGAGACCGAATTACAAGCTTAAATAGTACAGCTGAAGATCTCCTCGTACCCGAAACAATAATATTAGACGGCCGAGAACGGAATCATGAGAATGCATTGCGCCTATTAGTCCACCGGCTTGGGGACTATGATACGGCCGTGTCTTATTGCCTTCGGGGCGGGGCTAGCATCTACACCATTTACCAGGCTGCACAAAGTCAACCACCCCCGAGCCCAGAAAGTCACAAAGGGCCGAAACGTCGCGATAGCATGCCCCCGACACAAGACCAACAAGCACGGCTCTTCCGCGCCTTGCTCGGCGAATTTCTTGAACTAGATGATATTAGCGACCGCGTCGAGCAGACTGGCTTACTATTAGACAAATTTGGTGGATGGTTTGATGTTGGCGATGTTCTTTCCGTGATCCCGGATACTTGGAGTGTAGACTTGGTCGCAGGATTTTTGGTAAAAGCCCTAAGGCGGATCGTGGTGGAGAAAAATGAGACCTCTGTTGCGAGATCACTCAGCTCAGCGCAAAATCTTCAAACACAACATGATCTAATTGTAAGAATCGAGGAGAAGGGGCCTAGCATTGAAACCTAGAGACACATTAGTGTACAGATATTTGATGACGAGATGATGAAAATATAATTGGTATTACAACATCCCTTTGCGTTTTTTTTAGACTCTAAGAATATTCGCATATTAGTAAATTATATCAATCTAAAGTTATATCACAGATGATTTTCATTTTATTTCATTATATGGCTATCCATAGTCTAGTGTCTAAGGCAATGCTAACACACCAAAACCTAGCAAAACATCGCCAACTCCGACGAATGCTACGATGGTCTCACAAGCCCAACGCCACTATGCCACCGCGCAAAATCATATATCACAAGCCAAATGCTTTTCATCTCCAAGTGCGCCAAGCCCTAACCTAGGTTTTTTCTTTCTTCCATACCTCTGCCAACATGTCTCATAATTCGTTTATCATTTGTTAGTTCGTGAACGCTTATTGCACCTGCATGATCTTGCTCTTCAACTTCTTCTGCTTGATATATCCCTCAACCCACATATCGACCTCATCGAGCGCCTTGCGAGGGTGCTTCTTGCGCTTGAGGAGGTACCCCTGGATCTGCGCGGGCGAAAACTCGCTGTCGGGGATCTTGTTGCCGAATTCCTTAGCTATGACAGGTAGCTCGTCGACCGGGATGTCTAGATCTCCTGAATCATTAAGGCTGGAACCATTAACCTCCTTCGCGTCACCATTCATTTCCTTCGCCGCAACTAGAGCGGTATTCGTAGCTCCCATCTTCCCCTCACACCCAACTCCAACCCCAACCCCCGAACACGTCCCCGGCGCCGCCGTCCCATTCGTCTTCGAAGCGCAAACAGGCGTCGCCGTGCCCTCATACATCCGAATAAACAACTCCCTCGCCTGATCCTGCGTCGCGTTCGCGAACGCAACTTGAAGGTCCACTCTCCCGGGCCGTATCAGCGCGTCGTCGAGCTGCTCCGGCGTGTTCGTCGTCATGATCAGCACGCGTCCTTCGTGCGAAGCCACGCCGTCGATCGCGTTTAGCAGCCCCGAGAGGGAAATTCCTGTCTTCCTGTCCGCGTCGCCTTCTTGTTTCAGCGCTTTGGCGAGGTCGCTGACTTTCCAGTCGCCTTTGAGCTCGGCGTTGGAGGTTTTGGGGGTGGACATGGGGTTGAGGGACATGGAGAAGGAGGTGGAGGAGTCGGAGTTGGAGTCGGCGTCTTTGTTGGCGGGGCGGCGGAGCCCGGCTGTGTCGATGTCTAGGGAGGTGGTTAGTTGGCAAGTATGATTAAGATATAGGGGAGGAAAGAGGCGAAAAGTTCTTACCTTCTAACAACACAATGCACCGTCTCGGCAACGACCCAAACAAACTACTCAAATCCTCCTCCGTCAAGCTCGGCTCCAACAAGCTAATCACATGTATATCCAGGCCGAAAATCCCCGCCAACGCAAACGACAAAGACGTCTTCCCGGTGCCGGGAGGGCCGTAGAACAAGTAACCCCTTCGCAGCGGGATCCCGCGGTTAGCGTACCAGCGCGGCGTCTCGGGGTGCAGGTACTCGTTTATGTCGGCGAGGACTTGCAGCTTTTGCTTCTCGTCTAACACGACGGTGCGGATGTCCCGCACCGGCCGGTTCGCGACTTGGTGCCAGCTGCACCGCCCCGCGTACCGCCGGTTGTACATGCTGGGCCGCTTGACGATCGTGCGCGCTTGGTGGTCCCGGTAGTACTGCGCCTTGGCGTGCGCGAGCAGCTGTTTGATGGGCTCTGTCGCATTGGGAAAGATGAGGTCAGCGTAGGGTTGCGGGCCGAGGTAGGAGGGTAAGGGTTTGGGAGTAAGGGGGGAAAGGGGAAAGGGGAGGGGGGGATAAGGTAGGACGTGATTGGTGTTCTTACCCGGACTTCTCCAAAAACAGGATATCACTATATCTTCTTGGTCTTTTAGAACTTGTCCGATGCTCGTGTCGTCGAAGACGGACTCCCGCTTGCGCTGGAGGCGGAAATATTGACCCTTCCACCAGAAGCCGTGGAGGCCTATCGACGGGCTGTACTGTGGCGGCTTCAATTGAGCGTTAGCGAGATCTCAATGGCATGATGTTTAGACACCGAAATAGGATGATTGTCACGAGGAGGGCGGGTAAGCTTACAGCTCGAGCTTCTTGATTCGAGAAGTTCAGGTACCGGCCACTATTATCCCTTGCCAAATTCGACGCATCTTCGAACTCCCATGCCCTTTTACTCGCAGTTTCGGCTAATAGAGCTCTCGAGTTGACTATCTGGGGCTGGGAAGCCAACCATTCCATAAGATGGGAGTAGATATCATCGCTATTGAGGATATGGATGCTGCACATAAAATGGCTGATGACGATGTTGTAGAGGCCCGTGTATAACTGATGGAATAACTTATTAAACGCCCAGAGAACACCAATAGCGGTCAATATATATGATGGTTCGATTCCTAGCTTGTTACCTATGAACGCGTAGATGGGAGCAAATCCTCGGAGTCCGACGAGGCCTAGGATACTCTCCACAACCTTAGCGTGTGGCGTATTATCAGTCGTGTTATTTCCGGCGGTAGCCGATATGTTGAGACCTATGCTCGGAAGTAGGTTGTTGAGAACGCCACTATAATCCATCTTTCTTCAAGTATCAAAACTTGCACTTGCTGGACGGCGGGCCAATGATGGACGGTTCGAGGAGAAGGCTAGAACTTGGGACAGTAGATGATAGGGTTATATATCTGAGGAAATAGTAGAAAGAGCTAAAGGGGGGTAGGGTCATGTAGTAAGAGTTGAGCTTCTGCTAGCCTTCTAACAGACGTCAGGAGATAGATAGAAGTAACACACAGTACGGGTGAAGCCACCGATCCCTCATCCGAGCAAAGTGGCAAGATAAGTATCTAGGCATGTACGAAGTCTAGCTGTGTGCAGTCTTCATTGGCTATATATATATGCAGGTTTTGTTCACGCAGAGCTAGTAAAAGCAGCCCTAATGGCGCTTTCTCAAGCACACAATCTTCAGATGTGAATATTGGTGTGTTTGTATAGCGGTCAAACGAGTTGGGACTGCAATTGTCGATCGGATTAAAATTAGAGAGCAATTAGTCACGGGGGATTGCTGAAGAGAGCAAGAATATATATGTAATAATACGTTGGATGTGATTATCAACCGTGCTTTATATAGACCCGGGTTAGTAATGAACACATACCCAGGATCCATGTTTATAGCCGACGGTAGAGTATACTCTGTCATGTATTGAGTAATAGATGTGCAATACATGTCTGCTGGAATGACTTGTAATTATTATTAAAATGATACCGTATGATCATAAGTGAAGCTGAAAATGGTTACAGCACATAACTTGTCTTGAGTTATCAAATGGTCATGACTAGTTCATGACACTAATATGTGAATGTAGTCCTAGAAAATGGTCACTATCCATACTACGTGATGTAGGTCCATCCAACCAGAGGATTGCATGAGGCTTGCTAAGCGCCTATAGTTACAACCCTGGCTCTATAGAAGTCAATTGTTATCATTCACATTCTCATAGTAGCTTAGCGATGCCGGACGTTGCTGAAGACGAAGGTTAGTGATGCGAGCTGACGTTGCCAACTAAAAAGTGGGGCTATAAAGGCCCTCGGTAAGCATATCTGTGCCAAAAATTATAAGGAACGGGGTGTTAGTTGTGTGGCCAATGTGACCAATAGACAGTTCACCATCATGAAGACCATTGCGCATGTAATCCGCTGTTTAGATGTGAAGATTCATATATCTCAACGCAGGCATATGATTCATGTCTTTGAAGTTCGGTACTCGGTACTGAATTGTGAGTAAAACAACGGGGTCTTATTGCGTGTCTGATCCAACATTGCAACACTAGACATCCACGAGGGATGATCCACATACAGAGCCTCCCAACTCCTTGGTATCCAATCCAAAGTCAATCCCACGTATTGCGGTCCGAAGAAATTAGCATCTAGAAGCCGGCCCGAATGATTAATGAAACTAGCTACATCCGCTTGGTATATATATCCCGGGACTCCTGATGTCGAGGGGTATAGACGGTGCTTCTTTTCTTTCACGTAATTCTTGGACTGAACACCAAGTCTGCAGTAGCATGGATGAACCGACCAACATGCGTTGTCTAATGTGGATTTATTGAGCATTCTGCGGCAACTAAGCGCTAGCGGTCGAGACGAGAATGAGGCGCCGAAATGATCGAAGTGAGGTGACATTGATTAATATCGCAGAACAGATACCCCCCCTAAAACTGCGTAAGTTTATAGGTTGGAGAGTCAAGCGAGCAAGAACGAACCTCGTCTCACAACGCCAACAATATGTCGCCTTTCTTTGTACAAGCGACTAACGCCTCGAATTGCTACATCGAGAGGTTCGTGAGAGGTCCAACGCTCTAATTGCGATGGTGACCCCTCAACTTGACTAAAGATTAGGGCCAACAATTGTGTCCATCGGAATCCGACGGTGCCGCATCTTGCGAACAATAAATCTCGCGCTCGTGACCAAACAGAATTGTATAATCCGGTTTCGATCATTCGTGGCTTTGGTGCGATCTCATCAATCTAGGCCGACCCATTCGCCCTCGGACTCCGCTTCAGACTGCATTGTCTCTTCTAAGCTCATCATTTCCCCCGATTCCAACATCTTGACTTGGACATCGCCTTCAGCTGCGATCAACTTTTTGCCGTTGGTATTCACGCTTTTGCTGTTAGCTTGCCCAAGCAGATAATCGACCATGTATACGTTTTCGTCCGCCAATCGTTTGATCTCATTTCGCATCCTTGTAACCGCTCTCGCGACAACTCGGAGTTCAACATCCACTTTACTGCGATTTGCTGTAAGCCAAGATCCGTGCTTATCTACTAACGATTTAATCCACAACAGGCAAAATTCGATGTGAGGCGACTCTTCGGTCTGAACCGCGACGAATCGTAGAAGCCTTGCGACATATACCGTCGGGAATTGTTCCACTACCAACGGGATATCCGTATATGGTACCGATTGGAAAACCCTCTTAATTAGACCTGCCTCATTGAGACGGAATGCCATGACTAAAGCTTTGAGATAATCCTTTTCGTTTTCGAGAACGGCGAGAGTCGAAGCCGGCGTAATTTCCATGTTAAGATCGAATGGGTCAAATTGGAGCTCGTTATCCACGCTATATATGAGGAGACCTTCGGTCGATGCAGCACAGAATGCAGTACCAGCAGGTGAGAAGCCGACACTGGTAACTTTTACTTCGGGTAACTTCTTTCTGGCAGATGGATCACCACCTCTCTTGGAACCGGGTAAGGACTTATCCTTCCGAGCCTCACGATCGGAAAGATCGGCCTCGTCGTCGAGTAACCCTTCCGGTCCGGCCTCGGTGAGCAACTTGCTATTCAAGAACTCTTGCGTTCCTGATAGGGAAAGATTGACGCTGACGGTGAACTTTTTCAGGAGAACCATAGTGCTGACAGAATAGAGGCAAATGTATTTGCTGTTTCCCGCTGCCAAGAGGCAACTCCCGTCTGTGCTGTATCGTATAGTGTTAAAACTCTTGGTACCAGCTACATTAGCGGCGGTTCTGCGATCGGTTACCTTTCGGCCTCCTGATACGTCTCGTCGCCCATCAAGGCCTGATACCTGCTCGGCGTCGGATACGGACCAAAATGACAATTGGCCGTCCAAAGTAGAAATTGCAAGTTGTGCGGAATCTGGCCGTACGGCGATATCTAGAACATCAGCTTGTAGTTGTAGAGGCTCGCTGGTCTGTGTGCGATTGAATATAGACCACATCCTGGCTGTCCGATCCCAACTTCCACTGAATAGAGTACTGCCATTCGGCGAAAATGCCAACGAGCAAATAGGCCCTTCATGGCCAGCCAATTGGTCAAGTAATTGGCCAGTTTGAACGGACCAAATATGGACATCAAATGAGTCCAGAGATCCTGCAGCGACTACCTCGCCACTGGGGTCAACTGCCATACAAGAAAAGGAAAGCCGACTCGGCGCGGTAAACGTCCGAAAATTCCGATATCGAATAAGATCCCATGCTCGTATAGAACCATCCAAGCTCGAAGTGAAGAGTACATTACCCTTCTTTGCGAATTCACACGCAGTTACACCACTTGTATGTTCTGTGAATGTGACTATGCAGAATCCAGAATCGACGTCCCACACCTTGATTTTCCCGTCGTCGGCTGTAGTAATGATACGCTTCCCATCAGGAGAGTAGACCAAAGAATTCATGGAGTCGAAGTGACCTTGCTGTTTCAAGATATAAGATTCAGACTGCCATTCCCAAACGAGTAATTGGCCTAGTTTAGAGGCTCCAAAGGCTAGCCACTCTCCACTCTTATTTATCGTGACAAAGTCGATTTCGTTCTGTGATATACTGAGGGTGTGGATTGTGTTAAAATCGGGCATTTCGTATAAACCGAATATTCCATTTGAGAAACCGGCAACTAAGAGGTTAGATTCAGGATGGAAAGCAGCACATCTAACATGAGCACTGCCCTGCATAAAGTAATGCTTTTGGACAATCCTCCATCGTTCGTCTCCATCAACATCCATATCGTCGTCCTCATCCGGTGGCGGCGCATTGGGGTGCCTCGTATATTGCCAATCGAAAACGGCACCATCTTTGCTGACGGTATAAATAGTTTCTTGGTCCTTTGAGAACCAAGCGCCAATAACAGCCTGCTTGTGGCCTGACAAGACTGTCGGGGTAAACCCTTCCTCGGCGTTTAAGCTCCATATCCGAGCTGTGAGATCTTTAGAAGTAGTTAAGAAGAAACGCGAATCTGTTGACCACTCAATATGACGAACATCATCAAAGTGTCCCATATGAGTGTGATGCCGAACGAAAGGCGCAAATTCTAATTCTCCCTCCGCATGGGAATCCGGGGTTGACGGAACCTGCCATACTTCAGTCTTTCGACCTAGTCCTACGGCAAAATGGCGTCCCGATGGAGAGAAAGCGAGGGCCGTGACGGGAGATCGGAAGGAGAAGTGATAAATCGATATTCGTCGCGGGACATTGGTCAAGATAGCGTGCCCATCTTCATCAACAGAAAGCAGAAGATTACCCCGCGGTGTCAAGCCAATTCTCGAAATATTCTTTCTATGCGCAAAAGGGAGAGTGTACGATTTGTTACTATAAGAAGTGCATTGTTAAAAACCAAAGTTTCTTAAATGTAGCTAGGCGTGAAGCGACTTACTCTACAAGATTGAAAATCGTGACCCGATTTCCTACAGGTGAGAATAAGCATGTCCCGTCAGGGCTATACAATAGATTGCCCTGGTAGTAGACGGTTCCAAGAAGGTTGGAAAACTAAATTTTATAAGTAGTGTGAATTGAAGCTTTCTATTTCAGGGGAACTTACTTTAAAATCCGTCTTCATTGTCACGGCATAGCGATTATGTCGACACTTTCTATTAAAGAATTGAATCTTGAATGCGCCAGACTTGAATTGGCTGCAACTTAGGAGTAGGTAACTTTTTTTTTGTCTCTGTTATCAATGATAAGATAACAATTTTATGTGGAAGCTACGATAAGACGAATCTAAGGTTTTGAACCAATCAATTCGAAACACTTTCAATTAGTGGAGAATTGCTATTACCTTTGCCGGCTCCAGATTTGATTGGCTGCAGCAGGCGGTCAAGGCTTCAACGCTCGAACCACACGAAGTACCTGGTGTAGTACTACAGGGAAATGGCAGAATGGGGTAAGGGGCCACTGACAAGTAATTTAATCCTGGTCCCTTTTCGGTTGCCCTGCACGTTGAGGTTGGTTTTGTGCTAAAAGGTAAAAGGTTAAAGGAAATTTGCTTGACCAGCTAATACTTTCCCCTGAAGAAGCCCGATCCCGACTCTTCGTCTGTCAACATCAACGTCGGCCCATATTCTGAACTGGAAAAAAACAAAAACGAATCAGACCGACAAATTCTTTCATCATACCCCCCAAGTTTAGAATCGAACTTGTTTCTTGGGTTCATCTCTATAATTCCATCTTCCTCTACTCTGTTCCTTAGCTTAGTAGCTATCAATTACCAAATAACCCTTTAATCATCACCGCCAACATGCCTCCAGCCACCGCCGAGAGCGCGTCGCCGATTGGCATTGCCAACTTGCCAAACCAGCGACACAAGATTGTTGCTAAGCGGGGTGCCGCTTTCACTATCATGGTATGATAGCATATAAACTCGAATTATACATAATATAGAACTAACGTCAATTATAAAGGTTGCTGGTGAATCGGGATTGGGCAAGACCACCTTTATCAACACCCTCTTTTCCACGACCATCAAGAACTACGCCGATCACAAGCGACGACACCAGAAGCAGGTTGACAAGACCGTCGAGATCGAGATTACCAAGGCCGAGTTGGAAGAGAAGTTCTTCAAAGGTAATTGCTTAACCCGCCCAGTCAAATTATCTACCTACCTAAGATAGTATTTACTAATTCTCGTATTCAATATTTTTAGTCCGCCTGACCGTTATTGACACTCCCGGATTTGGAGACTACGTAAACAACCGAGATTCGTGGATGCCCATCATCGAGTTTTTGGATGACCAGCACGAGTCCTACATGCTTCAGGAGCAACAACCCCGCCGAAATGACAAGATTGATCTTCGTGTCCACGCCTGCTTGTACTTCATCAGACCAACTGGCCACACCCTGAAGCCTCTAGATATTGAGGTTATGAAGAGACTCTGCTCGAGAGTCAACCTTATTCCCGTCATTGCTAAGGCTGATACCCTGAGCCCCGTTGACCTTGCCAAATTCAAGGCTAAGGTATATATACCAATGACTTGATTGACGCATCGTTCAATTAACTAACAAATGCGTAGATCCGTGCTGTCATTGAGGCCCAGAGCATCAAGATCTACCAACCCCCTGTTGAGGAGGATGACGAAGCTGCTGCCCAGCACGCACGTAGCCTAATGGCCGCTATGCCATTCGCTGTTATTGGCTCTGAGAAGGACGTCAAGACCGGCGATGGACGTATCGTAAAAGGCCGTCAGTACTCATGGGGTGTTGCCGAAGTCGAGAACGAAGACCACTGCGACTTCAAGAAGTTGCGTTCGATCTTAATCCGCACTCACATGCTTGACCTCATCCACACGACCGAGGAGTTACACTACGAGGCCTACCGAGCTCAACAGATGGAGACGCGAAAGTTCGGCGAGGCCCGTCCCCGCAAGCTCGACAACCCCAAGTACAAGGAGGAGGAAGAGGCTCTCCGCAAGCGCTTCACCGAGCAGGTCAAGATCGAGGAACAACGATTCCGACAATGGGAGCAGAAGCTCATCGCCGAGCGCGATCGTCTCAACAAGGATCTCGAGCAGACCCACGCTCAGATCAAGCAGCTCGAAAACGAATTGGAGCAAATGCAGGGCAGCGTTGCTCGCAGCGGTCGTCGCTAGGTTCGCTAGAACACTTTTTACCACTTACGGCAACTAGAAAGTTTTGTTCCGCTAGTACTAACGCTTTCCCCATCTGGCTTGGGTGTGTTTGTTACGGAGTTGAGTCGTTGTCGAGGCACCTTTTTTTTGCTAGACTCAGCCAGCCTCTCCGATTCTAAGCAGGCAAATGGGACGTTGATGATGGGTGGATATGCTTACAAGCTTAATTACGTATGAGTTGTGTGTTGTTGCGTCGAGAAGGGAATTGACAAGCGCCGACGACGATTTTGCTGATTGCAAAAGGCTTTGCGGGTTTGATAGGCGTGTGTGGGTTTACCTGCGACATCAAAACATTTCTCCTTTTTGGAGGTCGATTCGTACCTCCGTTTCTCCCAGATCAGTTAGGTTTAGTTTACGATGTAATCGCGAGTTTCTATGATACCAGTAACAAACCAAAGAATATTCTTCATTCGCTTCATGACATTACATATAATTGACAATTATTCCTAGCCAACCGAAAGGGTATTTCATTAGGCTACATATCTAATCCTAGTATACTCAGGTACGAGATTATCTAATCCAACTGGTATTCTGCGTGTATTCAGACGGCATCCATTGATGCTCTAGTAGTCAACTGTTCGTTCTTGTTGCCTAGTTTTGAGATTTGTAGGAAGGCATCTACGCCATATCCTTCCAAACTATGCAACTCCAGGCTTCCTGCCCAGTACTCAGCGTAGACCCGACTCAATGGCAGGCCCATACCGAGACGAAGGTTAGGCGGGCGCGTAGATAATGAGTGCAGTGAGCTATCGTGTAGATTCGTGTGCTCGTTACTCTGCAACACAGCTAGTTTGCCATCATTTACCTTGAGCTCCTGTAATGTGGCGGCCATAAGTGGAACTTGGCCGAGATTCTCTAGGCGCTGGTTTTTTCGGGGGCCCTTGCCGAAGGACCATAGGTACGGGAGTGTGTCGCGCGGTATGCCACCTCCTTGATCGGAGATCCGGATGATCACATGCTGCTGCGCCTCGCAGACGGTCACCTCAATAGGTGGGGGATCCGAGTCCGGATTTCGGCTCTTCTGATGCTTTTCAATGACGGCCTCGACAGAATTGCGCAGAAGCTCGCCAATAATGTATTCGAGATGGCTGAGTATAT
Organism: Annulohypoxylon nitens; assembly: GCA_022496965.1. Lineage (NCBI taxonomy): Eukaryota > Fungi > Ascomycota > Sordariomycetes > Xylariales > Hypoxylaceae > Annulohypoxylon > Annulohypoxylon nitens. The sequence goes on from MU386625.1 coordinate 179,010, forward strand.
AAGGGAAGGATGCATCGAGGTGTCCATTAACCCTGATCTCGGGAATTTTAGCATCCGGGCCGTTGTCAGAGCGGGCGAGTTCCTGCACGGCTTTGGCGCAGTGCTCGATCACGTCCTTCGCTATACACTTGATGAATACCTCGCCGATGAATTCGGACTCGGAGAGTTTAGCTCCGGGGGAGAACCAGGCGGCGTTGTAGGTCTCTGTTAGAGCTAGGTGTTGCTCTGCGATGACTCTACGGGATATTCGCTGTATTGGGAGCTATGGATTAGTTACAATTCCACTTTGGAAAAAGGTTTCCGGTATGTCACTTACGGAGCGCAAGATAGTATTCATAAAATTATCAAGCTCGGTCGCGGGCATCAATCCACTACATTCCAGTATACCCATAGCTAGCTTCGGAATCACAGTTAAGTGGGCGCGAAGCATCTTAGCTATCTCCTTACAAAGACGTTCATTGTCCTCGAGTGTCTTAATCTCTTTGATGCGCCGAAACGAATCGAAGGCAGTATAGTAAAGCTCGTACACATCGCTAATATGTGGATTCGTCACGACTACGTAGGGAAGGCGTTGCATGTCGCGAATTCTGTGAGCGATTCTCGTGGGTAGCTCGGTCCGCACATAGTTCGCAGAGCTGATCAGCCGCGCTTCAGTTAGCGATCGGCCGAAGACCATCAATTGGCGCAAGCTAATCGGTCGAGCTTCTTTCATTACCCATCTAGACACGCAAAAGCGAGGAGCTGTCAGTCACGAGACACGGCAAAGAGGTTGCAGAGCTAATTGGGCTACCATACTCATCCAGGACCTGCACCGGCCTCCATTTTTGCGAGTGCGTCCACCGTCTACTGTCCTCGTTCCAGTTTACGAGCCTCGAGGCAACTTGTGGCAGCCTCACGAGCGCCCGAGCTTGGTCTATCGAAGCTCGAGTGCGGGTGGTCAACCGGAAGGTCTTGGTGGCATTTTGCACCGCGATTGGTAACATGCCGATGATTCCATGCCAAAGTGAAAAAAACCAGTGCGGAAAAATTTAAGTGGGAAAAAACGGAGATATAAAAAAATGTCACCAAGCTTTGTTCTTAGGTAAAGAGAAAATCAGATATATTGTTTGGATTTGAGTTTGAGTCTAAACCGGGACTTGCCCTTGCGTAGAGGAGAGTCAGGGGGAGCACATGTTCCGGTTTCGCTATATGCACGTTGCATGTGGTGTGTGTACCGGTATGATTTAGAGACGGTAAGTGGTAAGATGGTTATTGAAGGCAATTCTTTCCTGACTGTGACGATATAATGAAATCGGACCTGCTGCTTAGTGTATACCGCTTGCAGGGTGATATACCCCACATTCTCCAATTGAAAATTGGCATGGGTACGAGCGGGCTTAATAATAGGTACGGTACTAGGGCGTAGGGAGGTAAACGGGATCCTTCCATATTAACCTTGCCTAGGTACCTACCTACAGATCAGTAGCTACCTGCACATGTAGTTACCTTCTTTGTTGAATCTAGAATTTCTAAGGAACTCGATCACCGAATCCTACATTGGATGATACATGTTAGTTAGAATGACTTGTGTCTTTGTTCTTTCGACTCTGTTTGTACAAAGAGAAAAAAATGTGATGACACCAGACAGTAAGATTGCTTTAGAGAAAAGCGAAATGTGTACTACAAATTCCCGAGAGGTTCGGCTATGCTAGGTAGGTTCTGTAGATCAGCTAAATAAAAATATTAGGTTCTCGCATGTGCGTTTGGAATTGATTCAAAGAGAATGGACGAATAGGCACGAAGTTTAGAATTATTCAATATGGCTGCTAACTTCCTTACAATATCTACTTCTACAATTCATCTATGGAACGTCCTTCGTGACTTTACTTAGAGCGTAGCCTTGGAAGTAACAAGTAGATGGGATCATCTTCCACGTTTGTCTCACAACTTGTAACCCCATAAAGAGATAGCCACCTGTTGAAGAACCGTTTGAACCGAGGAAATTTTACTATGCGTAAAAAAACTTGCAGGCAATGTCTCGGACCAAATGTTCAATTTTCGTAACAACGTCATTGGTAATTGGAGATTGGCGGGGCCATGTTAACACCTAAGACAAATAAGGTAAAGCCTTCCAAGGTTTTGCCGTGGCTGTTATGTCAGCAAATGATGTACTCTTTTAGTTGCGATACTTGTGAGTCTATGTGTTTGTGGTGAAGTTTCTGCATGAATAAGACCTTTCTTTAAGTACATGATACATATCTAGGTAGAGACAAGTACAAATGCATTCCCAAAAGCTCTAGCTCCGCATTGGACGTAGTAAGGTTCCTCCTTCCCCTCTGAAAGAAGTTGAAGCGCAGTGGGCAGTCTCCAGCCTTAAGAAGATTGAAATTAGTACAGTAGCAACGATCCCCCCATAGCTGCGCCTCTTGATCCCGCCCTCTCTAGGCTTTTCCAGGCTTCCAAGCTTCCTAAACTTCTTAAGCCTAACACTGAACCACACTGGACCACACAATCCAAGCAGGTACGCATCTACATGTACACGTATGGGCACGTATGGGACCCGACTCAATGTGTCACAGCCCACTTTCTAATGCCCACTGCCCACCTAGTGCTGCCGACCTTGTCGATGAAGCAATTCCTAAAGCTTTACCTCCGTTTTTTTATTTTTCCCTTCGACATTTCCACTTCATTTGGCGACATTGCGCCTAGTCGCGTATTTGCGGTAACACCATCTTGACAAGCTCTCGATCGTTCTTGCCACAACTGCTGGCAGAGAGAGCTTAGCTACCTCTCATTTACCATTACGCATTACGCAGTTTCCTTTCACGCCACCTTTTTCTAGCCCCGCCGCGTGCAGTTAGAATTTGGGAACTCTCGACCACCTGGGCACACACTTTTTTTTTTATCGCTCCTCGGTTTGGGAGGAATATTTGGCATTGGCATTGATTTTGAGAAGTCGCTGGCCGAGACCACTTACGGAACACTTCCAGACCACTTACAGACCACTTACCTCTAGATATTGGCGAAAATACCAAATACCCACCGGCAATCATGGTAGGCACCTTCTATTTTGCATTTTGCATTTTGCATTTGATCTAAATCTACTTCAAAATCATGTTATTTGCTACTTTGCTATTTGCCATGTACACCAATAACATCTTTTTTCCCATGACTATAACAATTCGATCTCGGCTCTGCCAAAGACGCCGCCACGCGATAATCATCCTTCATTGTTCTAACTATTTCCAACCTTGCCCTATTTGCATCCTGCCTATCCGATTACCCACCTACCTATTCAAGATTCCAAGATACCGCAGGACAACATCTTGAGCTTTTTGATTTCACCCAATTTCTTATGGTTACGAGCATTGATCCAATCCTATTTATCAAAAACTTCCTTCCCTCTTTCATCCCCCAGAAGTAGTTGCCAATATTCAAGCTTGTACCCAAACTTACACTCTACTAGAGTTACGATTCCGAAATCCACTCGCCGAATGACATGATGGTCGACACGCAGGATGAGTTGGTCGTCCAACCGGCCCTGAACGAGAAGGACCAAATAGCCGAAATCAACCCAGAACAGCTAGATGCTGATGCCGAGAACCTCGAGAACGTCATCCTAGCTACCGATCGTATGTGCGAACTCCCAACATGACTAGAATCAGCTCAGCTATTTTAATAAGAAACTCGTTGACAAAATATTTGATATAGATGAGGCTATGAAGGAGATAGTGCTCCCTCCCCTCCTGGACGAGCCTAAGGTTCTAGAAGACGTCGTCAATACCTGGACCGTAGAAAATTGGAGAGCCTTATCAAAGAAAGAACATGGCCCCGTATTCGAGGCCGGAGGATTTCCATGGCAAGCAACAATTCAATGCTTAACCTCACGGGCAAACATTCTAACTGGCTTGGCAGGCGAATTCTTCTCTTTCCATTTGGGAACAATGTTGACCAATCTTCCATATATCTTGAGCACGGCTTCCAAGATACAAACAGCATACCCGAAGATTGGAGCTGCTGCGTACAGTTTGGTTTGGTAATGTGGAATATTAATGATCCAGCTTTGTTCTATCATCACACTGCTCATCACCGCTTTACCAAAGAAGAGAGCGATTGGGGGTTCACGCGATTCCTCGAGTTGAGAAAGATGTTCCAACAAGGATGGGACAACTCGGGTCGCCCGTTAGTTGAGAACGACTCAGTCAACATTACCGCCTACGTGCGCATAGTGGAAGATGAGACTGGCGTGTTGTGGCATAACTTCAACAACTATGATTCGAAGAAAGAAACCGGCTATGTCGGCCTCAAGAACCAGGGTGCCACATGCTACCTCAACTCCCTCCTACAATCATTATACTTTACTAATGCCTTCCGGAAGGTCAGTACAACGAAATTCCCTTCACGAGGGCGACTCATCTGAGATTGGGGCTAACCTGCTGACATGTTGTAGGCCGTTTACGAAATTCCGACAGCCGAAGATGAAAGCATAACTAACAGCGCTTACACCCTACAGAGACTGTTTTATCAACTCCAAATATCCAATTCCGCCGTCGGCACCAACGAGCTCACCAAGTCTTTTGGTTGGGATACACGTCACATCTTCGAGCAGCAAGATGTACAGGAATTGTCCCGCAAGCTAATCGAACGTATGGAGGAGCGGATGAAGGGTACCGCGGCCGAGGATGCTCTTCCGCGTATGCTGAGTGGTAAGGTCAAAACATACGTTTCGTGTATTGACGTCGAGTACGAATCCAGTCGCGTTGAAGACTTTTGGGACATCCAACTCAACGTTCGAGGGATCCCAAACCTCGAAGGTAGTTTTAAGGACTATATTCAACAAGAAACTCTCGACGGAGACAACAAGTATTGGGCAGGCGATGAGTTCAAGTATCAGGATGCGCGCAAAGGTGTAATATTCAAGAGTTTCCCCGAAGTCCTGCACCTGCACTTGAAGAGATTCGAATATGATATTCACCGCGACACGATGATGAAGATCAACGATCGTTTCGAATTCCCCGAGGTTTTAGACCTATCGCCCTACCTTGACCAGGACGCGGATAAGTCCGAGCCGTGGGTCTACAAGTTGCATGGTGTTCTAGTGCACAGTGGAGACCTTAATGCCGGTCATTACTATGCGTATCTCAAACCCAACAAAGATGGTTGGTTTTACAAATTTGATGATGATAAGGTCACGAAGGCGACTATGAGAGAAACACTTGAGGAGAACTATGGCGGAGAGTATCCTGCTTCGCTAGTTCAATCTCGAGCGGGTCTACAGAAGAAGGCGCCTATCATGCGTCAAATGAGCGCGTACATGTTGGTGTACATCCGAGAGTCTCGCCTAGACCAAGTCTTGACGCCTGTCCAGAAAGAAGATTGTCCCCCTCATCTCCGTAAGTTTTCTGGTATGAAATGATTCGAGATTTGAACTAATCAGATATATAGAGAAACGGTTGGACGAAGAAGCCGCAGCACGAGAAGCAAAACGCAGAGAACGCGAGGAGCAACATTTATACCTTCCTGTGAAGGTTATTACTGAAGAAACATTCAAACACCATGGCTCAACTGACCTTACCAACTTCGAATCTAACCCTGCCGAAGATCCCGCAGCTGCCAAGTTCTACCGTACCAAGAAGCAGACCACTATCGAAGAACTTGTCGCGATAATTGCCAAGGATCTGGACAAAGACCCCAAGAGAGTACGCTTGTGGATTATGGTAAACCGCCAGAACAAAACCACTCGACCTGACCAACCGATTATGGACCTGAGACCAACGATAGAAGACACCTACGCACGGATGGCTACTACAAGTAGAGATTATGCATTACGAGTCTGGGCTGAGGTTGCGGAGGAGGTCGATGCGGACGGAGAGGCTATTTGGCCCACCTATCAGAGCAACGCTAACGGCGTTATTGTCAAGAATGACCTGATCCTTCTGTTTTTGAAGCACTTCGATGCCGAAAGGCAGGTGCTTGAAGGCGTGGGACATATCTACGTCAGCAAAGAGAAGAAGGTTGAAGAATTAGTCCCTGTGATCGCTAAGAGAATGGGCTGGGGCGAGAAGCTCCCCTCGGGAGAACAACTGGCAATGTGGGAAGAGATAAAGCCGGCGATGATTGAAGGCCTCAAGGCAAAGCAGTCCTTGAAAGCTGCCGAATTGCAAGACGGCGATATCATATGTTTCCAGAAAGTTCTCGAGCGAAGGTCCGCTGAAATTCTAGGCAAACTTCCCCGTTTAGGAGATAAGAATCCTGAGGAAGCTACACGGCGATGGGATCGATATGACGACGCGAAATCCTTTTACGACTTCCTCTGCAATAAGAAGGAGGTCCGCTTCGACCCTCATCCGCGTTGTGAAAAAGCAAACTACCAAAGTTTTATCCTTACCCTCAGCACGAAGATTAGCTACGATCAACTCTCCGAGAGGGTTGGTGAACAATTAGGTGTTGACCCCACTCATATCCGCTTCTTTACAGCCAATGCTTCCACAGGAAGTCCCAGAACAGCAATCAGACGGTCCGTCAACCAAACACTTGGCGCAATACTTAACCCGAATGGATACACCCAACAAAGCATGCAGACCAAGCCCAACTCATTGTTCTTTGAAGTCTTAGATATGAGTCTCGCAGAGTTGGACACCAAGAAGAGTGTGAAGGTGACATGGCTGAGTGAAGGCATCACGAAAGCAGTAAGTTTCCCCAAAACAGTCAACGTAAGATGCATGCTCACATAGTTAGGAAACCTTCGACGTCTTGGTAAATAAGCAAGGACACATTGAAGATCTTGTCCAGGCGCTTGCAAAGAAAGCACAGATAAAGGATGAGAGTGAAGGAGGCCGTATTAGGGTCTTTGAAATCCACCACCATAAATACTTCCGAGACCTTGGCCCCAACTATCCGGTTATTAGCATCAACGATTATGCAGATGTGATGGCCGAGCGGATTCCGGAGGAAGAGTTGGACGTTCATGAAAATGACCTAATTAAGGTTATTCATTTTCAGAATGATCCTAGTCGCGTACACGGAATCCCATTCAAGTTTCTTCTCAAGGAGGTATGGCTAATGCTAGATGTCATGTCACATTATGAAGCTAACGATATCCCAGGGCGAGCTGTTCTCGGAAACAAAGAAGCGGCTCGAGAACCGAACAGGCATCAAGGGAAAAGCCTTTGAGAAGATTAAGTTCGCATTAGTGCGAAAATTCCAGAAACCGACCTACATCAACGATGGTGAGAAAATAGAAACAAGATCTTCTACGTGGTAGAGCTAACATGATGCAGACGATGTGCTTTTCGACGAGGGAGGCGCGATAGAAGACGACGTCGTACTTGGGCTGGATCATGTGGACCGTACGAGACCGACACGAAACGGCGGGGAGATGTTCCTCAAGTAGGATTCTACATGACTACCTACGTAGCTGAATCTTCAGGCACAACTACTCCAACGAATTCCCGAAATTCCTCGGAGCTTCAGCCGCTTGACGAGGATATGAGATTATCCACAACGTCGACTAGTGACCGATAAAGTCTGGCTGAGCTGTGCCTTTTGTATTAAGTGATTATTGGCTTTCTGCGGCAATTTTGCCTATTCCCCTAGACGTGTACCTACAGGTAATTTCAAGGCGCGCAGGGGGCCAAGGCAACAACAGGGAATAATCAGGGGCTAGAGAGTCAATGGAAACGTCTTGACGCAGTACCGTTAATGGAGACGAAGCATTGCGGAAGGCGTACACGCAGAGATGTATCCACGGCAATTGAACAGGGGTTTTGGAGGGCGAGTTGAGGCGTCTCTTCAGTGAGCAAGGCAGTTGCAGAACTGACTACGGACTTGTCCTATGCATTACATCATGGAGCTAGATGCTGGTGACCCCAGGGTCGGGCAACGTGAGCTTGCTTTATGAATACATCGAGTTCTTTCCTCTGCTATTGGTTCTTGTGATTAATTTATACACTCATCACGTAATGGGGAAATACGTCAAGCATGAGGTCAACATATGAGATTCAGGCACTGACTTTATTTATTTCCTTCAGATACCACCACTACGTATGCCAGACAAGAGTCGTTCGACAGTGCTATGATTTAATTGGATTATCTAGTACATCGAGTGTACACGGGCCTTGTCTGCAATAACAAAGTCTCTGTGATCCTTTATTTAGATAAAATCTTCTACCAGGGTGAAAAATACTTTATGTGGGTGAGCTTACCATGCATAGTGATCTCAAGGACCTTTCTAAGCTTCGGGGATGTTGTTCTCCTCATCCGGGTCATAGAGGTACTAATTATAGCGTAAGCAATACGAATTCATATAGGGGTCATATTTCCAATAACAATGACTCACCAGGTCAGATTGCTCTGAGATAGGTCGGTTGGCTTTGCCCTCTTCGGGGAAGCCGTAGGGGAGTCGGTCTTCTATCGTTGGCTCCTTGGGTTTCTCGGGGCTTTGGGTCGTTGCTGCATGGCCGTTGCCACGGCCTCGGCCTCGACCACGTCCGGCGCCACGTGGTCGTCCTTTGCCTCGTCGCGGCTCAGGCTGCTGCTCTTCTTCTGGTTCTCGGACTATGAAGACTTCTTTCTCCTCCGGAGCTGCTTCCTGAGCTGTCTTCTTCAGCTCATCGACTAGCTCGGCGCTCTTTCGTTGACGCACTTTGCGGGTCTTGGTGGGCGGCTTTGGGGGTTGGGCGGCGGCACTTGCGGTTGCGGCTGCGGCTGCGGCTGCCTCAGCTTCAAGCTCGGCTTCGGCTTCGGCTAGGGGGTTGGCGAAGACGTGTTCGAAGAGGTGGGGGCTCACCCGTCCCTTCTTTCTGGGGGGAGATACCATTGTGAGGGGGGTTGATGAAGGCACGTTTGGGGTATGTTCCTCTTGGTTGTTACTGCTGCCCTTTAGCTGCACTGGTGATGTGGTAGGGGTTTGACGCTATCAGAGTGCAGCTCTTGAAGCTGGTATTTCGATATGCTTGAGCTGAGTTAGAGTGTGCTTCTTGGCAATATACAAGGGGGGATGGGCTTACAGTGTTGGCGATGTGATAAGATGAGGAATCCTCTATGTGAAAGAGGTAGGTGAGATATGAGAGTACGCCTGGAGAAGAAAAAAATAACTGTGGAAGCGCTCGACCGGGGCAGGATGCGACTTCATAGATGGGCAGTCACGCGGATAGTCGAACCAGCCCGAACGTTAAGGGAAGTACCGGAGAAATAGTGAATTATTAGAAAGAGCAACCCTTTCAGATGATTCAAATATAGAAAAGAGCTTTAGAAGTTCACGATCCACATTCACGGCTAACTTTTCTTAGGTACTTTGTACTTTATTAACAATGACGACTATGTACTAGAATAATAGTGATTGTGCGATGAAAGACGAAGAGGGTGGAATAGAGAGATAGACGTTGTACCAATCTGCCTAGCTAGATGATTCGAGCTGTTGGTTGACGTATGTCTTGTTTCTAAGAAGCGTTGTGCATGAATATGTTAGCAGATCTAGCAGTTTAGATACACCTACGCATACGATACTTGATGAAGGGGTTCCAGGAGTCGACCATCGTAGCTAATGATTCAAGTCTAGATATAATAAGGTAGCTCTCATTAACTTGCACATTCATACTTGGCTCTCTCAGTCATGTATCTCGGTGAATTTGAGCTTGACTCCTAGATGACATAGTCGACTCATTGTGAGTGAACCATGCCTAGACTAGGTATCCTTAGTAAACAATACCGAAAGATAAGACACCCATATAATATTAATATTCATGAGCTTCCTTTCTCATTTTGAACGCTTATATCATACCAGAGAAGGATGCTTTTACTTTGCATTTCATTGTTAGTTATAGATTTCTGACGATGTCACAACTGAATAGGGGTAGGTAGGTAAAATTAGTGGGGCGGCCACTTCACATTGTTACCTACCTAGTATACCTCCGCCCCTTTTGATAACGACAACTCTGTCTAATTCTAGCTGTTGGTATAGCCGACATGTCTCGATTTAATAAAAATCGCAATACCTCGCTAGACTCATGTATATTTACATGGATCGCGCTTCTTCTGTCTTTGTCGCTACTGCTGGAAATGTAGACACTGACGCGGCTCTCATCTAGAAATACTTTACTAGAAGGAAGACTAGCTTAGAATTGATTAGATAAGTGAAGTAAATAAGCTTTGTAATACTATCATTCTTATATATCTCAAGTTATGGAGCCGTATAAGCCGCCCTTGATGTCTACGATCACCTTCAGCCCTTGAGGCGACGTTGAATCCGACGATCCTGCTTAGATAAGCAATGTCGCTTTTGCTGAATAAGTGCTTTAGATAAATGTCACGTATTGCATATCACTAATGTTCGATAAGATAAGCCCATTGAAATTTAGAACCAAATTGAGCGGGAACTCGAATGATGTCATGTTTAATCATTGTTTTACCAATAACTCTATGTGATATAATAAGCATACTATTTTCTCCGATACATAACGGGTGTAGACATCGGTTCGCCTGTTATACTAAGGCCGATGGTTGTTCTAATAGGGTAATTGTTATGTCCGGCAGGCAGACAGTTCACGGTCGAGCCACTTTCCGCGGTGTTAGTGTGGAGTTCTAAAGCCAAGGATGCCACGGAGATATCGCGAAACCGTCACAATTCGCGTGCAACCTTGTCATCGTCCCCCCTAAACGGGTCACGAAGTGGTATTAGGCATTACATATCATTTTCTTGCCCCCTTAACCAGCCATTCAATTTTATACTTCTCCGCACTCTCTCCAACCGGGCTCTCTTCATTTGTAAGCATCAGGTCCAGGTTCGGAGGCCGAGATACGATCAATGAGATGGACAAGAAGCTTGGCATAGCCCATAAAAATACTTATAAGTATGTATAGGTAGCAATGAGCCAAGCCTTTAGGAACTATACCGCTATTCATATGCGTGTCTTTCGAAGTAGCTTGGGATTCAACAAACCCTCGATCTATAGAAAGTTAGTAACCATGGCGACTGCACACACCATCCGAATCACGCCGGAGAACACTGGGCTCTGGAATATCAAACAGGATCAGTCGTCGGCCCAGAAGGCTTCCGAATTATTGCAGCAGGACCTTGAGGTGGGTTAACTTTCTCGGAACATGAGAAAATAGGCGGGAGTTGACTTGACCTAGAAACACCATGTATACTTCAACGATAACGGGTTCCACAACCAGTAAGCCCATATCACAAGTCTGAAGAGCCTCAATAATAGTTACTAACACAGCACTCAGTTTAACCCATCAGCTTTTATCTCTGTATGGCACAGGTGCTAGACCCGAACACTTGAAGAAAGCCTATGATGTAAATAAAACCTACCAACGACCAACCATGAAGTTTCATGAGAATGTTGTTGAGGAGCTTAAAGATTGGGAAACGGCGAAGAAACGTGTTGGCAAGGGAGAGTACGTGAACTTGCTTACTAGTCTATCGACGTTGTCAACATGAACACCTACTAACACCTTGTGAAGATATTACCCGGACTTCCTCGCCTTCTTCCAGAGAGAGATTGACGAGCGAGGTTGGGAAAAGGTATTAGGTGAATACATGTTCGGCGGTGATGCGAAAAGCGAAGATATGCTTATTCGAATGCTTGCTGGTAGGCTCTGCGCGTAATGATGACTGAAGAAGCATCAACTATTAACCCCTATCCAGGATTTCTCCACCCCATAATCCAACTCATGTACGGCGTCGAGTGGAAGCAACCTGCTATAGTTGCTATGGGTCTGTCCCAAGCAGCTGTCCATCACGACGACCTGAGAAAGTTTCTACTTACTGCTGAAGAAGCCGCTAAGTCGAAATTAGACCCTATGCCTACCATCGCGAGTCTTCTTGAAGAGGCCAAGGCAAACAAGAAACTCGCCACGGCTGCGAAGTTTGAGGATAATAGAAAACTTCACGACGGCGTCTTCGCTAGGGCGTGGGACGAGATTATCGAGATAACAAGCCGAGTGAGGGTCAAACCGGAAGAACTAGAGGAGAGGACGGCCGAGATGTATCATACGACGATATACGAAGGCGCCTCTGCCGCATTCTATCCAGGAAAGGAGCCTAAGTTCGATTTTTTCCTCATGTGAGTCTACTTTCATACAAGAAAAGGGGGCATCTGCTTACAGGAAAGGCATCACATCAATATTTGTCCGATATTCATAGAAATTAATAGCCAGGACTGGATCCCTATGGAAAGCAAGGTAAGACTCTTGGAATGGAAGATACGGATGGACATCGTTCAATATGCCGCGAGGGGTTGTCCCCCATTGTCGCTCGACAACATCGCCTCATATGCCCCGAAACGCAACGAGCCCGGATCGACGGATGGTATGTAATTGACGCTGGGGGAGTTGTCTGTATCCACGTACTAAACGTCTAGCAGAGTTATTGTCCCGTATGCACAATCTCGAGGAGGATGGACATGCGATCAAACTGTTCCGTGCCGTCGGCTTAGGTCAGACCGTCGTTGAGAAGTATGATGACAAGGATTGGGTCGTGATTAAAGGAGGCTTGTGGACCAAAATCAAGCACCTTGTCGTCGATTCTGTTGAGGCTGCCGGGCCACACTGGGTTCGTAGCGCAGGCTTCGGGGACGCGTGGGGGGTAATTCCGGATCGATCCGACATCGTCAAAGGGGTCTCTCAGAAGCTTGAACAAATTCGCTTGTAAGTTTACGTACGTGCGACTCGTTGAGGTATCAGTTATGGTTTGTATGAATAATGTATGACGATAGTTACGATACTCATCTCAGTCGATGTTTTTGTGCGATGCTTCGAGTTCTGTGGAATAAAACTAATAAAAAAGAACTGTTCGCTTCTCCGATAATTGCCTACCTAGCTAGGTACCTGGTTAAACCAGAACAAATTGACTGCTAAATCTAGCTGAAATACTAATAACTTCAATCAATTAATACTTCATCTATTAGCGTAATACAAACTAATTCGCTTGGCCATTTCGGTATCCCTCAATGATAACAGCTGTAGTTTTACAACCTCCTACTGTGACCCTTCAAGTAGTGTACTACAACTCGTCTAACGGGACTTTGAAGGCACCAACCGGATATGGAGGTACCTAGACATCTGAGTCCCATCTACAAGTTAACGTAAAGAAAATGGATCTTGACAAGTACGCCTAGATACCTAGTACATAGGTATCTAATTACCTACTGACGTAGTAATGCGGCTTAAAGAGCAGCTTTAGGGGTCTACTTTACGACGGAAAAGAAAAGGGCTGGACAAGCGTATTGCATTACTTGCCTACCTGTATAGAGAGGTACATCCCGGGACCCGGGATCTCATCTGGGCTGCCACTTTACTAGCAGATCCCGAGATCAAACCATCAGACATCCATGAATCGTGGGCTTTCTGCCCAATGGTTCAAAGCCGAGTGTTAGCCCTACAGCTACCCTGGTAAATCCAAGGCTTAGATATACCATGCAGGTGACTCGCCGTGATACAACTTTCTTTTTCTTGCAGGATACAAGTACTCGTTTCTGCAACATTTGGAGTACATGATTTTCAGCCCCCGTCACGATGCAAACCTAAGAGCACGGAAAAGACCCTATTGTTGCGCGAAGAGCTCTAAGCCACTGAGGCGCGATATATACAGGAATCCCTCCTTGTCTATCTGCCAAGGAACTCCTTCATGGACCGACCCCAGCCCTGTGGCTATCACTATGGCTATCAACGGGAGGCTTAATTCCCCCACCCACCCTTCCCCCTCCTTGTTAACCTGAAGAAAACGTCGCCTAATAAGGATATACTAATACTACTAGACACCCATCCACGTTATGTAACAGAAGCCGATAGTGATGGCTGTATAACGGTAGAACAAATCCGCTCATGGCCGCTTCTCGAACTCCAAAGAAACCTTGTAAGTCAATTAAATTAAAGCTAATATTACTAGTAGGTAGGTATATACCTAGTACGTCACTGGGGTTAATTTAACGGGCTATTATCCTCAATACTGCTACACTAATGCAGCGTAAAAAGGGGGGATAATTGCCTATTAATGACCTGATTGATCTTCAAGCTAGCTAAAAGATATTCACTCACCAGATACCTATTCAGTTACCTATCTACAGGTACTGACTACGATCTTCTAAGATTCCCGAGAATTAGCTACTGGTAGAGCAGGCGGCAATCTACCCGTTATGGAGCTGAGTGCGCCGCCAAATTATCCGCTATGTGACGGTTCTAACGTCACTATCAACGCCACTTGTCTAGGGTTATGTTAGGAATATGGACAACTACCTAGTAGGGATCTTCCACCTTCGTATTGTTTGAGTACCTGGCAAGGTAGCAGTCATGTTGTTTTGCCCCCGGAGTTCTGATTCCTCTACAAAATAAGGACCCTACATACCCTTATCTCACGTAGTACTTACCGTACACCCCCTGTCGTAACGTCAGTCGCTACCACAAAAATCCCATTCCCTGTACACCGAGCTTGTGGTGGGTCGAGCACTGATCTGAGGTATCCATGCTAGGTAGGTACCTACCTAGTAGGTAAGCATGTATAAGATAACTATGTACCTAATGCTTACCTAGTTGCTACGTATCATGTTGAAGTCCATCGTGAAGAATCACGACGAGGCTATTGGTTGTAATACCCGCTACCTGCCGGATCGTTATGATCTTCATCGACTACGAAAATAAAGCTCAAATCAAAACCAAAGCCTCATTATTAACTGCAGAAATACGAACATTTCTTTTACGTAGAGGGTGTGATGACGAAAAGGATATGCATATTGGAACTGGCCCGGTAGCCAACCGTGATGACATGTCAGCCAGGTCAGCCCATATTACTCACATACACCTAAAAACTTTCACCTTTTGTAAATGACCTATAATCCATAACCCCGCGAGTAGACTATTAGCATTTATCTTTACCTAGGCAAGGAAAAATATACTTGTCCACCAGAAAAACACCCATCTAGGACCGGCTCAAATCAATTAGGAACATCTTTCGTACAACTAGCATATAGCAACATGAGTTGACAGCTACATACTATTCATGCCTACCTTTAGGTAATAACATTGGCCATGCAAAGACTTGCTGTCGTACCTTAACAGGCATTACGTTCTAATTAGCAAAAATGTAAGTTATTAACAAAGTATCTCAAGCGAGAAATTTTTCTTTGAAAATCCATATATATTAATAGTAGAAGGATTCGAGCAGGTAGTCTGTAGATTTTTAAGAATCCCCCTAATTATAGATACTTTGTTAATTACTTGCACTTTCGCTAGTTATTAAGGCGCAGAATCCGTTGGATTACGACGACCGGTTTATCGTAGCCACTACTAGTATATGATAGGCTTAATTCATAGTGTTAAGTGAGGCTCCATTAATTTACCAGTCGTTGGAATAGCCTCACCCCTAAAGCTTCGTCGTCTTGCTGCCCGACCCATATAAATAGGAACCTCTGACTCACTCTCTAATGCCCAAGAGGATTCGACAAGGGCGGAACAGATCTCGGGTGCCTAGAGAAGGCATTAACATACACCTTTTTAAACTCATTGAATGTAACCAATTCTATTCCTACCGGCTGAGTACCTAATAATCACATGCCTTTTGTCACGCCCTATTATAAGGTAGAAGTGACGAGAAAGAAGGCAATATCGTTGTTATGCAAGGGTCTTTAGAAAATTCATCACTCGGTTGTCTTTTGTCGACTTTTCTACAGCGCTAGTCGCGAATAGGTTTCTCATGGCCTACTCAAACTTACCGAGGCCTCCCATGGTTTCCCATGAGATAAATATCGATCCCGCCGAACCCTTAAGCAACTATGAACCCTCGAACAAACCTGACCTCTGGCACAGCCCCTGCTTGGTAGATTATAAACGTAACGACTTCCCGTCACAACTCTAAACTAGTTTTCCAACTTCAAAAAGAATAGTTCCAATTGCTAGTAAGATACTACAGCACATGTTTCTTGAAGCTACAACTAACGTAACGCAGTTTCTGTCTGTAATACGACAAGCTCTCTAAATTATTTGAGACCTTGCAAATTCACTAATGGCTTTGAGACGAACGATGGGCGGCGTTCTGATTTACCTATCCCAAGTTGTCACACTGGATGAGACTACTGGAAATTACGTCAATAATGTAGGCGACGGCAACAAAATCCAACAGCATGGTGGCAACAACCGGTGTGATAATCAAGGACACGATAACCATCACGTTCAAACGGGGTTTGACCACAAAATCAGAGTTCTATCTGGGAATTCAAACCAAACACGCCAGTTCGACGAGAAAAATGAAAACAATATATTTTACGGAGATAGAAATCGCGTGCGACAAACTCAGCAAAGTAATTTCTGCTCTATCAATAAATTGAACAAGAGGCGTGTTATCCAGCCGCACGATGGGAACAGAGTCGTCCACGGGAAGTAGGATCTATAGAGAATCTCTTTGAGAGACGAACGAGACTGTTTTAATTCTTGGGCTAAAACACACAAAAAACTTGAAAACAACGAATTCTGAAGTTAACGAGAGTTAGGAGCCTCACACCTTAGAGTTAGTAGCTGGTAGGCCAATAGGATCGCGCGTCGGCTATTAGGGGGACGTGGTGGGCTGATTGAACTCTGGAAATCTATTGTTGGACTTATGGTGGAACGTATAACGAGGGCTCCTATGTATATCACAGTATCTTGCAAACAATTCAAAGATTCTTCCGCTATTGCGTTATTATTCTTAGCTCTTGATGATATAGAGTGTCTCAATTAGTAGATGGGCATAACGGCAGCCTAGGTACTGACGACATAGTATTTACATTTCTAATTTGCTCAATTACATTTTACGATGCCAAACTTCATGAGAGATCGAGAGATCAAGCGGCCAAGCCTGTTACATTATATTTCTAACCTGATGACTTGAGCAATGATGATGATAATGTTGGGGAAAAGAGCTCTAAACTACCCCTTTCCGGAAGCTAGCTACTAACAAATGCCTCTTTATAAGAACACTGAGGCTGTCGCAGTCTCTCTTTAAACCAACACCAGCCCCTAGCTAGAAATCCAGCAGCTGATTACTCGTTGGGACGATTTCTAGCACGTTGTATTATGAGGCTACGGGTTGGGTCGTGTTAAGATTTGGTATAAGGGCACATGGTTGGCCCAGAGGATATCTCGGAAGCACACTAAAGTAAAATGAGTGTAGAAAAGCATAAATTCCATCTCCTATAATGCCTATTATAAGGTCAGACGAGAAAAGCATCCAACTGATTGGCAGTAGACTATACTCAGAATAAAGAAAATCAACCTCTGGCTGCCATATGAATGGGCAAGTTCTCAGCAAGTTTAGTACTGCATGATCTATCTGACTCTGTATCATGCACTTCCATAGTGTTTTAAACATAACCCTGAAAACGACTTCCAGTGAGGAGACAAGACTTGTAGCCGTTCAAAGCTTCTTCAGCACCCAGAACAACAAAGCCGCCGATGCAGCGGTAACTAGAATGAGAGTGCCAGTAGAACTTGAGCCTGATGACTGGTGGACTTCATTCTTATTACCCTTGTTTCGGGCATGGTGGTCTTTTCCACGTTGTAATACCCTGTTATGATCCCCCGTGTTATCGGCATTATTGCCATGGCGTTGATCAGACCTTGCATTGCTGTCCTGGTTCTCATTGGGGATTTCGTCATTGTCCTGGTGTTCGTTAGGCCTTTCATTATTGTAAAAACGACCATCGACTAGGACCTGCCCAGGACCGGAGAATGGGTCGTTATTATGACCAGGCGAGGCGTTCATGCCAGTCACCGTTTGAGTTCGGGATGGCGCCATGAATATATGTGAATCGTTAGACCTACGTACATTAAAATATTGGATACAACGCGTGTGGGAGAGAGGGTCGAAAACTTACTGGGATCCTAAGGACTCTCTCCAATAAATGATAATTCAATCTGGTTGGTCGTTGTGGGATTGGAAGATGCGTATGGCTCATGAATTCTCTGTCTCATTTCTTAATGCAGCAATGCCCCTTTAATATATTCTATAGGTAGGCTAGAGAGGAGGGGAATCTGCTAAGGTCGCGGCCGATGGATGTAGGCAGCCTCTGTATCCCATTCATCCCGAAAAGCTAAAAATACATTGTCACGTCAATTGCGGTATATATGTAAGATGATTCAGAGCCTCATCGGCTTTTAAGAACCTGAATGGAAATCCGTGAGACTTTTGTCGTCATTCCAAGGTAAATTAAATCTCAAGAGAGCAGAGACCGAGAAAATACACAGGTACATGCACATAATACGGGTCGGAAACGATGCATATCTCGAAGCAGGCTTGTAAATCCAGTCTATTGTATCCGTGTGATATACCCCTCCTCTTTATATCTTGTGCATATTTGGGTAGCAATGTCTACCCACCGCCATGCATCATTGCGAAAGGTGAGCCAGCCTTCTCTATCTAGAACATGGTCCAGGAGACAAATCATGCTCGGTCAGTCCAATGTCGTAAGCAGGCGCTGAGCCGCCACTGGTTAGGTACCTAGGTAGGCAACTAAATACCTACTTAAGCTAGTCGGTACTTACCTGAGTAAATAAGCAGCAGGA
Organism: Annulohypoxylon nitens; assembly: GCA_022496965.1. NCBI lineage: Eukaryota > Fungi > Ascomycota > Sordariomycetes > Xylariales > Hypoxylaceae > Annulohypoxylon > Annulohypoxylon nitens. Next base: position 197,526 of record MU386625.1, read on the forward strand.
AATACCTATCCAAGAATGAACTTGGATCCGAGGATTTCCTATACCTAGGTTCTCGCTTGCAATCTGGCGGTGATGGTAGGCTGTACGGTGGCTGGGTGGCTGGCTTCGAAGTACCTAGTACTCACCGATGCCCTACTGTAGGTATTTAGGTACTTACCTACCTAGTAGGTAGGTTATAAGGCGTACCGATTTATGTACATGGCCTCGCTAAGGCTGCCTTGGCGCCATCTTATCAAACTTCATAACCTGCATTCCCCCTATTAGTCCCCGGTCACTTTCCCATTCTCACACATATGGGCATAAACTGAGTAATTAGGTGGTTGGTAGTTCCGGAACAGCTGCAGAAAAAGACAATAACATCCAAATATTAGGTAAAAAGGGAATTCGTATTCTTAAGTATTCAGGTATCACGTCTGATATCTACCTATCTAGAGTCTATGGACGGTCAAAGCCAGTATATATTTATTTATTTATTAATTTATTCGTTTATTTATTTATTCGTTTATTTATTTATTTTATCGTAGGTAAATACATATCGTAAAACATTTGACCTACCATCCGTCGGCTTACAACATACTCGGCAAACCCGGGCTAGCTTAGGCTCAGCCACATGCGGTGCTACATTTCTTTGGTAGGCGGTGTGGTTGGGGCGATTGCTATATGAAGTCGTGCTAGATCACTCACGGATGATATTTTCTACCAGCACAACTAACTATTGCCAAGTATCTGATGAGAAGTGATCCATCTGAGAAATGGCATTCAAACGTTGGAAAAGGCCCGAGAGGAACGACACGAACTCGAGGAACTTCATGAACGTACTCTTCAATCCATGCAAACCGATCGTAGAGTAAGCTAGCTCAAAGGCCGGTATTCCAAGAACTAGCTAACATATTAATAGCATAATCGCTGTTCACGGCCTCAATCCACTCGACACAGAGTCACACGCGGAAGCCACATGGACGGCCGGAGACAAATTATGGCTTAGAGATTTCCTGCCCAACCAGGTGCCTAAAGCGAGAATACTGCTCTTCGGATACAACGCCAACGTGGCATTCCAAACAGCTGCGGCTGGCATAAGGGAACAAGCTGAGAATCTCCTAAATCAGCTTAATATACATAGAACTGTAAGAATCAATTGTTCTCTGTCCGGCTTAATGACTAATTTCGGGCAGGAAGACCCAAGTCGTCCCCTAATTTTCATATGCCACAGCCTGGGTGGCATCGTTGTAAAGCGGGTATGTACACTGTCAAAATATTTATTCGACTGAACCACTATGGTCTTTTTAACGACTACCAGGCCCTAGTACATTCTAAAGCCGACCAGACCTATGAAACGATCGTGAAGTCTACATTTGGTATTGCTTTCCTTGCCACTCCGCATAGAGGAGGAAATCATGCGGGAATAGGGGAAGTTGTAGCAAAGGTCGCTCGTTCTATGTTGGGAAACCCTAATAACACTTTCATGAGGGCATTGAAGAAGGATTCCCAGTTCCTTGACACCATCTCAGACGATTTCCGTCAACTTCTTGAGGATTTTCAAATTCTCAGTTTCTACGAAACGCAACCTCTATGTTACTTTGGTATCGTAAGTGCTACCATCACTCCTTCTGAGCAAAGATAACTAATATTGTGTCCAGGTTGTGGATCGGAAGTCCGCCGTTCTTGGGTTGCCAGGGACTCGCGAGAAACAACTGGCATTAGAAGCTGACCATAGAAGTATATGCAAATTTAGTAGCGATAAGGACCCAAATTACCAATTAGTAGCAGAAAATATAATCAGGATGATCAACACTGCTTGCTCTCTTAGGAATCGCTCCAATTCTTCGAAGCTATGCTCTGGAGAAAATGAGTCAGCTTGCCAAGGGCATTTGAACAGTACTTTTCAAGCTGGGAATGGTAACACAAATCAGGTCGTTGGACACGCCAACAAGACTCGTCAATTCGGCAATCAAAATACAAGCATTTCAAATGGGAATGGAAACGAAACCATCCAAATTTCCTCCGGAGCTCTTGAAATAGGCCCTTATGTGGAAATGCTTAAACGGCTAGACTGGCTGAGCCTCTGAGTTTCAGTACCCAACGCTTCTTGGGAAACAATTTCTAAAAAGTTCATCAATATAATTCGTGGATTTGTGGGGAAGTTCACATAGCACTGCCACAAGGCATTCTTGTATGTGCCACTCTGTGTTGTCCCTGAGTCCTACTTGTAAGTACGCCGTAGCTTTCTATATTTCCTCTTTCACTTGCTTCGTATTCTCACCTTAGATTTCTATCACCCGTCGACTATCTTCACAGCAAACAAACTTCTTCGGATCTTCATACACCCTCGGAAAGAAATGGAACTTAGCCCCTGGAGGATCCTTACGACACAATCTCTACCTACTAGCCTATCAAGCTGGAATAAGATTAATTTCCATCGCACGATTGATTCAACACCTAGATCTGCCATCCGAGGCTTGTCAACTCGCCCGAATCTTTATGTCGTGGTGTTTGTAGCCCGATATCGTCTTCGCCGGAAAGTGAAGGAACGCCTCGCAGCCGATACGGAAGCCCAATTGGTTGTACTTTTCTTGTCTATTATCTCTAGACTAATTCGTATTCATATACGAAACACACAGATCGAAATAGATGTATCAGTTCTTCTACTACTGTACTTGTTCTTTTACTCTCGGCCGAACCAGTGTCTTCGACCGGAGGGCAACAACGGCAACATCGCCACTATCAAGGGAAACAGCAACGTCATCCGTCAGCAAACGCTGGTAAATTCTATCGCTATTAATTTTAACATCATTTCTCGTGGACAGATAGAGGTAAAACTTTTCCAAATTACAGCAGGGGAAGACTTGAGGGTCACACTACCTAGGTGATTACTTAGTGGAACGAAGAATCAGTCTAATAACAAACGGAAAAATTAGTGACTACCAACGCAAGTATATAGAGAATATCTCCTTAGATAAGAGATCCTGGCGATCTACATTATAATTCTATTATAATATACGTTCTTCGTAACTTACACCCCTATTTCAGTTGGGGTGTTTAAGTTTCTGCATAGGTAGGTGAAAACCCAACAACTAATCTATCTATCCCCTATCTCATTAACGCCTTCATCTGGATCTTGCACTAGTGTACCACAACAGCCCCATCTCCAACGCCGAAAGATCTCCTAGCTACTCTTTTTGACCGTCTCCGCTACCACGTCCTCGTCACCCTTTTCCTCTTCCCAAAGTAGAGCTCCGGCCTCCTTCAACAATCTAACACATTCCGCATTCCCCGCTTGTTCCGCTAGGAATAGCGGCGTATTATTTGCTTTATTCCTCGCATGCACACTCGCTCCTCTCACCAGCAACTCCGTCAAAACCCCCGGGTCCGGCCCCACAGCAGCGAGATGCAATGCCGAGTTTCCCATATAGTCAGCCTTTTGCAGCAACAACCAGTCCTCGTCTGCTTCATCCAGAATCTCTACCGCAGTTTTAGAGTCACCTTCCGCAATCGCGTAGCCTAGTGCTGCGAAAGCCTGCTCTGGCTTCCCTAAACGTCCTGCATCAGGTCCGTTGTCGCCGGAAACGGAAGGAGGATGAGAGAAACTAGGCGTCATAAGCTCCGTTAGCTCACCGCGTAATGAGCGGCTCATCCGGGTTGCGATGTCGGCGTTGCTGAGTCCATCAAGCGCGAGAAGGTACGACAGTTTCGTGAGTGCGGCTTCCGAAGTTAAATCATGGCCGAATACGACCCCGGCCCTACCGAGTGCGAATCCGGGGGCATAAAGTGGAGACACGAAGCCGTTGGTACATTGGCTCACATTGACAATAATGATACCGCGCTCGACAGCCGACGCAATTACTTTCGTTAAACTTCCATCAACACCTTCCGGTGCGTTCCCCATACCGAAAGTCTCTAGGATCAGGCCGCGCAGACCTGGGACCTTTAGAACAGAATCCACCATCTCCGGTTTAATACCCGGGAAGATACGGACGCAGGCTACATGCGCGGTATCCAAGTAGCTGGTTATGGTGAACTGCGCAATCTTGGTGGGACGCCGGACGAGCGACCAATTGACATCAACGCCAAGACTTGTGACTTTGGCCAGGGGTTCGCAATTGGGACTGGCGAAGGCTTCGAAGGATGACGCAGAGACTTTGGTGGTGCGGTTGCCGCGGAACAGCGTGTGGTGGAAGAACAGACACACCTCTGGAATTACGAAGGTACCGGCTATGATAAGAGAACCAAGCAAATTATCTACTGCATCGGACTGAAGTGCGAAGATGGACGCTTGTGAGCCGGTTAGAATGACGGGTTTCCCCAGGTCTTGCTATATATTCGTCAGTTTCATTCGGGTTATTTCATACTACCAACATACCATCATAAATGATAATGCTGATGCTGAATACGATAAAGAATCAGTTCCATGAAGCACCACAAAACCATCAAATAAGTGATAATTCGCCTTAATTGTACTTGCAATTTGGGTCCAACCAGAACTGCTGATACTCGAAGAATCGAGCAACGGTGAGAATTCGAGGGCTCCATATCGGATGTGTCTCGAGTATGAGCTCGGGGGCGTCCGTAAACTGCTGATAGTAACCTTGCTGCCATCTTTAACCGCGCTTAATGGGACTGTTTCAAGTTAGCTCTGACTTTCCATATCTTCCCGGACTAAGATAGCCCAGTGGACTGCCCTATCTGAACCCCCCTTTTGACATGACTGTCAGAATAACCTCACATACCTCTCTCGGACATATCATTGAACGATGGCCGCGGCGCCATCGCATTTTCCAAAAATCCATCCACCGGAACGAGACCTCCATCGGAAGGCTGCATGCATATAGTACCTCCGGTAATGATGATAAGTACCCTCGATTCGGGGTACGTAGACTTGGCAGCGCCATCTACCACAGCCGTAAACGCCACCATCGTCGATCTCGAAGTGCTGTACTCGCAAGCCGAAATGAGTGGCTTCACCAGATCAATTCCCGTCCCTAAGATATCCCAATAGCAATATTACTTGCTATCACCTATGTTTATCCAATAAGTTTATTTGATCGTGTTTTCTGAGGTTCAGATAAACTTTTCCTGCGACCCGTTTGACTCGCGCGTCTAAGTTATCGATTGACGGAAGCCGGACTAGAGAGTGAGACTTTCCGTACGTAAAGATGTATCAAGAGATATCCACGTCAGCGGCGCAAAGGCACAAGTTCTAAATCTAATATCGCAATTACACAATATCCCTCACGAAATCTTGTCTAACCCTCAATTATGTATATATATCAAAAATCTATCAGTACCCAAGAAAAGAAGAAAATCGGGATCCGATACCAGGCCCCGCAAGGCCGTTTTACGTCAAAGAAGGGTAATGGAAAAGAAAAAAAAAGTCTTCAACGGGTTCGCTAGAACAAGGGGGAACTCCACCAGAGTCTCGAACTAAAGAAAAAGAAGGTGAAGAAAAATACGAGTAGTATCGATTACCCCATATGTATTTAATTTTCCCAACTTTGCTAAGTAAGTGGCTAAGGTAAGAGCCGGCACCTATTGATTTTTTACCTTTCGCTAGCTTGACGGCGCGTGCGGCTTATCTCTTCGAGTCTGGGTCGGCAAGGAGATGGATACGATCGATGTAAGCGGATGTGAGGTAGGTACTTCCCGGCAATCTGAATTCACAATCGGGATCGAATGAGCCAATCAGGACGAGTTCCGTCATCGGAACTCAAATCACACCTTTAAGACCCGTCGACCACGAACATCACACGGATGTCTCACCGAGCAACAATTCGGGCAAAACGGGACTTGAGCTACCCAAGGCTCTCATTACTTATTTTTATTCTCTATCAACATGCTTTATCGTCGCTTCTGGAACTATGATAATGCCCGTCGTCGTAAACCCAACCATCTAAGAAGGCATTAAGACACAATCCGTATTCATCGCCGGATTTTGCCATATTTTGTCATGTCACGTCACAATTGGCCGTCGCTGAGGCTCTCTATTTCGCTTTGGCGATGTCGCTTTTTCTTGGAAGTTAAAACGGCGAATCGTTTTTTTCGTATTTTCGCCGAGCATCAATGATCCATATGTATGGGTCGGACCCGGCCACTTCTATCCTACCAGTGCTGATTTGGGCCATCTCGGATTATCTGACAGCTCTGTCACGTATTATCTGTTTCCCCGTTTCTGAATCATAGCCGATAACGTGGGTGAGATAATAAAGCCTAAAATACGTTAGCAATAATTCGTAATGCACTTGTTCATGACAAGCTACTCACATATCCGCATTCGCCTCCTTCCCCTTGAGGTTTTCGAAGCGCTGTTGGCAGTCGGCCCAAGTCAACGTACGCTTCTTAGGCGAGATGGACTTGATAGTAAACCTGAACTGACCGGTCACGGGTCGGTGGTCTGAAACCCTAACCTCGTGCCGCCTATATTCAAGCTGCTGTATCCTGCCAAAACCTCGGTGAAGGAGGCGATCGCACCATGCTGGTGACCGCTTCTTCTCGCTGGTGTCGTAATTATCAGTTCCTACATCGTACTTGTACGTCGGCGGAAATTCGATACGCATCTCGTCGAAAGCTCGGAGCTTGAATGCAGGATTCCTCCGACGAGCTACAAGGAGTTGATCGCGCTCGAGAAGCTTAGCGAGGTTGTTTTGTTTCACTGCGATGACCACTGTATCTCGTGACATTGTGTCAATACGGTAGTTGAGATCGCCGTTAAGTAAGCATAACTCGTGATCAAGTACCATTGTCCCATCGCCGCCCCCTACGTAGCTGTCTATGCGTACGCTCGGGTCGCGCTCTACAGGTAGGAGCGCGGTTTCCATGATCGCTGCAAGGTCGTTATGGCGTTGATTTGCCCCTGACTGGCCTGCTGCAAGATGGCAGTTGATAAAACAGAGTGAAGTGTCGTCTATCATGAACCGCACGATAATGGCACCCTTGTTACCATGTAAGCCTCCCATTCCACGTTTAATCTCGCTGTTGCTAAGATTCCGTATGCGATCACGGAGGGATGATTTCACGAATATGCAAGTAAAAAGGCCCACCAGAGTTGCTGTTTGGAGCAGGTGATAGAGGTGATCGGCAGGCATATAATCGTCAAGACTTCTGACGAGAAAATCTCTCCAGTCTCGGTACTGGTGGCTCATCTTCTCTTGGTCCGATGCATCTTTCTTCTTCGGCTTGAAAAATCGTTTCGCCGTTGCGGTTTTGTCTTCCAAGTCAACCAATTCTTGGAATCCAAAAATTATTATATCCGGAGAATCGCTTGACTGCAACAAATTCTGTATGAATATGGCGTCGGATTCCGAATATCTCAGACTGTTGGGCGTCGAGGCCCCAGCATTCCATGTCATTGCCAGTACTTTGATCTCTTCGAATTTGCAGTACTGTGCGTCGAGGGACTTCATCTCGTTTTCCAAAAAATCGTCTTGTAACAACCCATCCCAGGATTTTATCATATTGTCTGCTCCGAGGGTGACGACTTGCGACCGATCAAGTCTATAGAAGCCCGCGGGATCAGCAATAACTTTTATAACTGGGTTGTCATGAGCTTGCCAATCCTTCTTGATGACCCAGGGCGACTTAGTAATATCGTATACGCAAATCCTACCAGAGTTGAAACCCGCCCATATGTTGTTCCCCACGCCCGCAAGGGTACTAATCTTGTATGAGCTGACATTGATAACGCTGAGACATGCATAATCCTTTTGAGAATAGATGCTGACTTTGCCGTCGTTGTGACCTAGGAAGACCTTGCCTGGTTGTGACTTCATCAGGGTTCCCGATGTCACTTCACCCGCCCCTTCCGAGACTAGGGGTCTCATAAGGACTTGTAATTGAGTTCGGCCACCCGCAGTAGGTGTAAAGATGCGGATTTCTTTGCCTGCTGCATGCCATAAGTCATCGCCGACCACCATGGAAAATGTATGTCCTTTAGGCAGTCGGTAAGTCTGATCAGGGTTGCCACCTAGATTCGGTGTCCCGCCGCTGTCTGGTCCCCACACGTGCAACGTTCCTCCTTCGTCAAGGGTCCATAGCTCGTTATAATGCCTATAAATCTTGACTATTTCATATCGCCCATGGGCACCTTGTTTGGTTTCGGTTATGTTCTGGGATGTAACATCGGCTTCTATGATTTCGCCAATGTTGTTACCAATCCAAATTCGTATTCCCTCTTCATCCACATTCAATCCTGGTCTAAACGCCACAGCTGTTCCTTTAACGCCCTCTCCGTGAGCGAAACTCACGACAAGTTCGCCATCGAGGAGGTTCCAGACTCGAGTAAGATGCCCGGTAGTACACACATATTGCCCGCAGACATCGAATAATCTAGCATCGTACTTGGTAGGAATCTCATGAGCGCCCTGTTTTATGAAAGGTGGTCGGCGGTTGATCTTGGTTGGATCGGGATACTGAGATATGATTTCTACCTGGCCCGTAGAAGACGGGTATGATGAGTCGGAAGGCCGGCTGTCCGTATCACTCAAGCCTGGTCTCCTAGTAGAATCATGAAACTCGGCCGGTATCTTCTCGGAGTGCCTATCCACAGTCATGGATCTCCCGTGAGTACGAGAGGGTGGAGGAGCAAGCTGACTAGTGGGCGTTGAAGTCACACGTTTAGGTTGTGGAGATATAGGTCCATCCATAGCTACACTAGTAGTGGTTACGGAAGGCCTTGGTGGTCGAGGTGGTGCTTTCACGGCCGTGTTCGCGGGAATTCGGGCATGGGCTGGCTCGGTGACGGTTTGGGGCCGAGCTGGAAGAGCCGGTCTGTCGTCCATAGATCGAGATGGGATGGATGCCCGGGGGTTTCCATTCACCTCCGTATCTCGACGAATAGTCGCAATAGTATGGTGGACAGGAGGAGGTTCAATCCCTTTTGGTAATGTGTTCGTCCTCGATATTGTATTTTGAGGCGGTGGTCGCATTGGCCGTGTTGGAAGAACTGGAGGATCTTCATTTTCCGGACTACTGGGAGGGCTGTTGAACGGCGAACGTGCCTCCGCAATCTGAGGCGTCAATTCTAGCTGAGATGCATTCTCCATTAACCTGGAAATTCGATTGGCTGGTTTTTCAGCGCGGTTTATGGGTGGTGGGATAGGGGGTGATGCCCTGGCCTCGCGTTCTCGTTTTAGCTCAGCAGATCGTCGTGGAGGAGGTGGCGATGGTGGTTGGGTTGCGGCTGCGAGCCTAGGAGATCGGCCAGTTTCGATGAGCGGCGTATGTGGCCGGCTAGGAATTTTGAAAGACCGGGGCGAGGAAGCAACTGGAGTATTAGGAGACTTTGAAGGTTCGGGAAAGAGATGGGAACTCGGTTCATTTTGCAAGACGGAGAGCGGCCTCGGTTTCGGCGGTGATTGCGGTGGTTCTACTAAAACAGCAGGAGGCTTGATGGGTTTAGGACTTAAGGTCGGTAGAGCTGCAATCTGAACGGAATGGCGATTCTGGGTAATTATAGTATTGCTGGGCTTGGGCCTCCCATTTTCTGGGGGCACATTTACGCTTCGGCTCGGTCTCGTGTCTGGAACTGGCGGAGGTTTCGGAGACGGCGACTGGTTCCTACTAGGCGGGGCATTGGCAACTGTTTGGCCGTCTTTGGCAGCATCTTGAGCCTTTCCCATGCTCTCAAAATGGGATCTCAAGGACGAGACTGGTCTCTGTAGCCCCAATCAGTACCCTAACATCCCTATACCAGTATATAGAAAGAGGCGGCAAGGGATAATCTTACCAAGGACGAGTCGTCCGGTCCATTTTGGCCGTTAGATTCCATGGTGATGATGAGGGGTAGTCTCTACCAGACTACCAAATGCCGGGACCCTCGTTCTCCCACCGCATCACTAGCTACGAGTAACTCTCTCGGGATCATCCAGATGAACAATTCGATCCCTATTTCTTAACCCCTAGGTATTGTGCAACAGAAGCTGAAGGTATTCGCAGTCGTCTCTTTTGTTCTCGAACCAAAGCTAAAATATAACCAGGGCGAAAGGGCACGTGGTGATTTAAATCCTCCAGTTTCGTGTTGGTAAGAAAGATGATATTGTCAGATCATCGGATTTCGAGAGTGTGTAGTATTAATGTGATCCCTCAGCCGTCAATCGTGATCATGTTCCGCCTCCTTTGTCTACTATTATAGCATCAACAACCGCTCTCCATTAAATCGTAATGCTGTCACGTATAGCGAAGAGGCGCAGCTCGAAGGTTTTGGGAAGGTAACGTATATGGTGAGTATGCTGAGTATGTTGATTGTGATAGGTAGGTAAATGGTGAATTGGTGAATTATTATTAGAAGTTCGTATAGGTCTGTTACTCGGTTTTTGCTGAAAAGTAACGAGCGGAATTAAATTTGGGTTCTTCTTTGGAGTCGGTCCCAGTCATGCGAAACCTCCAGGGCTCTAAACTCATCTAACTCATAACACTCTAACATTTAGTTGACATTTAGTTGACTTGATTAGTTGACCACCTGGGCTGCTGGGTACTTGTGCAGGTCAGATTGCAGATCTTAGGCGCATTAGAGATATTCCCGTATTGGCTTGAGCACTTGTGGTGGAAATTCTATGTGAATTCTAATTCAAAGTACGAAGTACTACCGCGTAGGCTGTTGCATAGAAAAGGTACATAATCGATACGTAGACGCACTACGTAATGTTCCAAGGTTTACCAGGCATCTAGGTGGGAGATCCATGTCTGTCCCCGTAACGGTACACGTATCGTCAAGTACCTGCCGTAACCCAATATTTAATCCTTGAAAACTTTGAAAAACCTTGGAACATTTTAAACTGTATGTCCCTTACCCCACTAGAAATTCAACTCGCAGCTGCCGGCTTATTTCGACCAATCCCATCCACTATCCTCCGTATAGGAAGCTTGCCCCCCGGTTATCGGTACCGGGTACCTGTCCCAACACCCTCCAAGTTCAACCGTCCGGCAGCTGCCCGACCTTGAAGATTTAGCACGTAGCCCCTGTAAGACAGCGCTAGTTACAGAGGCAAATAGGCCTAAACAGTGAGAATATAGGCCTAGGTTAGGTAGGCGCGCTAGGGCGACGGGAGTGCTTGCAGGGTTGTACTCTTTCCCATTTTGATCCGATTGATCATAAAGTCGTACCACTTATATGGATATTCGCCGTTCTACGTAATTTTTTAACTTCGAGAATCCCACGCAAACCTGCATACCTAAATATTCTCATCTACACCTTTCAACGTCATCGCACCAAGTACGGAAGAAAGACACGAGCGCATCGCATCCAATTTCAATATGAATACGGTATGTACCTGGCGAGAGAACCAAAAGAATCCAAGCAGCGCAAGAAGCTAACCTCTCTTACCCACTTAGGTCAAGTCATTCTGGTATGTGGATCATAATGATACGTCACCCCAATGGATCATGCCGTTGATTGTTAATGCCATTGTCTAGGATGGGCTGGGGTTCCCTCTGTCTTGGTATGTACTCGCCGACACTCACGTCGGTGAAGGGCTTTACTAACACAAGCTATGTGTAGCTGGCGGAGGTGCGTACTATTTTGCGAAGAAGAGCATCAACGCCGACAGAGCCGCGCGCCTTGAAGAGTCCCGCCGAAAGAAGCAGATGATCGATTCCCTAGAGCATTCCAGCAACGTCCCAAGCAAACCACTATCTGCGTCAACGATGGGAGGTTCTTCGAATGGCAATGGTCACCCAGCTCGAACTGATACAGCCGGTTCTCCAAGCCAAGAAGCGAGCAGCGATCCAGCTCCGACTAGACATGCTCCATCTACAGAAGGACAACAAGTGGTAGAGAAGAGCAAGTACGAGAGCAGCGTGCCGTTTAGGAGTCCGAAAGGCGATCGATTTTCTTAGTCGTTGGTAGTTGGTGGTAGCTGGTGGTGTGTTTATACGTTTATGATAAGAATATAACGAATTCTGTGTATACAATTTGATATTGAAAAGGGGAAGGTAATGAAGACTACTCTACTCCTAAATCGCCGTTGTTGCAACAGCAACAGTCCCTGGATGTAGTCTGGTCGGTATCGAATTAGCAATCCTATGAGGTCTTATATGTCAGTATGCGCCAGGTGCAATTGCAAAGGCCGTATAGTGTCTGAGTAGAAATTGCCATTTCCCCGTTAAAATTAAGCTACCCGCTCGTCTGTCCCATGATAATACGGGTGTGTGAGCTCAGCTAGCTCAATATTGAAGTCATCATATAAGATAGAAAGCCACAGGTAAAGACATCAAAACGGCCTCAAATACCATTACCATCGGCGAATGTCTCAGATGATCATTTCCATAATGAGAATGGTATGCTTTATGTACAATAGTGGAGACGCGGGAGCATTTAATCCGGCAGCCGAAAACCGCTGCCTGACAGCTGATGGAACCTTGGGAAGCTGCAGGGTCCGGACTTGCGTGCCAAATCCAACTTTTGAACCAATTAAGTCAGCGCCTTTGGATTCCATCACGCTTCTTCTTAGAACATCAATTTCATAATCCTTCGACTATCCAAACTCGAGAGCATGCGTCGATGCGCACTAATTAAGTCCTAATTATCCTCTTTCTATAACAATGGCGTCGACACAGCTAGCCATAGCTAAAGTCTCATTCTCCGCCGTTCTTCTGCGACCAGATCCGACATCATGTTCCCGCGGCGAGATCGACGAGTTTCTTCAGCTACTCGACGCGACAATCTCGCGATGCTCTCCACCCAATGTTCAGGTTTGAGCAACACAATCTTCTGAAATTTGGTATCTTGTGCGACAGCTAAACGGTCGACACATAGAAATGCAAGCAATGGATATTAAAGAACCTGGTCCAGTCCTCAGCCAGGATCGCCGCCTTAGGGAAATATCTGACGGCTTTGACCAAGTCCTACTCCCTGGATATCGCCGCCAGCAGACAAGCACGTGAGCCTTCTTCGAAACGAAAGCGTCTTCATATCCTCTATGTCCTGGGTGATGTGTTATATCATGTCCACACCCGGGATCGTAATTCCGACTTCGCAGAGAAGCTAGAACCATTTATCCAAGACCTCATTCGATCCGCTGCAGCCTTTTCAAACTGCCCCAAGCACACCAAGAAAGTAACAGACCTCGTAAACCTCTGGGCCGAGAAGCGCCATTTCCCCGAACCCTTAATTCAGAAGCTCCGAACAATTATCAAGAATGCGCCAGATACTGCTACTAAGGGGGACGCGCCCACCGACGCTTCAGCCTCAGGTACAAAATCCTCGAAAGAAGCTCCATTCATCATGCCAGCTATGCACGGCGACATGTCTGTGTCATGGTACGACTTACCTGCTGCAAACTGGCTACCCGTCATAGAACCCAATTCAACGAGACCAATGAATCCGGACATGATCAAGCCTCTACAACTCATCCCAGGCCCTGCGGAAGGGAGCTTGATCAAGGCTGTCCAGGATTTACTTGCAGATGTAGATCGTATTTACAACAAAGACCACCGCGACATCGATCGATCCACCGAAGATATTGATCAGTTAGGGCAACGAGTTGTGTTAGACGAGATCACCGGCGATGTTATCGATGGAGAAACCTACTACGGTTGGTCACGCGCGTTTTGCGAGAAGATGAAGCAGCGCCGCAAGAAAACTTCCAGCCCTGGAAATGGGTATCGTGGACGCAGTATATCACGATCTCGTTCGGACTCGCGAAGCTCCTCTCGTGGCTCGTCGCGACCTGCTTTCAAGCGACGGCGAGTATCCAGATCTGTCAGTGAGAGCAGAAGTAGGAGCCGAACCCGAAGTCGGAGCCCTCGGCGAAGTTATAGCAGAGAGCGACGCCGACCAAGGTCATACAGCAGGTCAAGGTCAAGGTCGCGTTCGCCTTCTAGAGAGCGGAGATATGACCGAACCCGTTCCCAATCTCAAGGACAGAGTTCGCCACCTCCACGATCTTACGATCCTCCCTACTATGCCGGCTCAAACGGAAAGCAGCAGCCCGGCTTTCCAAATCAACCACCACACTTAAATCCAAACCAACCATATCAACACCAAGCGCCACCATTTCCTCAGTCCTTTCCGCCACCTCCCGTGGACCCAGGTCAATATATGGTACCACCGCCTCCGCCCCCACCACAAAATTACCAAGGACAATGGCCGCCGCCACCGCCGCCGGTTGCCGGCATACCTCCAAATATGCCGCCGAACTGGGTTCAGAACATGGCAATGGGCGGATGGCCGTCACACCCACCTCCCGGAGGGCCCCCACAACAGCAAGGAAACGGCTTCCAGCAGTACGGCCGAGGCGGAAGGGGTGATCACCGTGGACAAGGGTATCGTGGGGGATGGGATCACAGGGGACGTGGTTGGTGATTAATTAGGTGTGGTGTTAAATCACTTTACTCTGCTCAATACCGCGTTTTAGTATGAGACAGGCGTATTACAATGCATAATACACAAAATTCGAACTGATAGCTCCCGAGTCTTTAGCCTCTTTACTGCAGCGCCTATGATATCTTCAATGACCAATTATCGTAAACCCAACTCAACCTACCCTCCCCGTAGCAGCTTACGTAAATATCTCCTCGCACTAGTTTCATCCTCCGTCGGCTCTCTCGCCTATTGAATAACTTTCCATCCACTTTACCCACGATCCTCACTCGCTAGAATTCCTCTATACGTAAATATCTGCAGGTACTATGTAAGGGACGGCCTCTGCAAGTGGGGGGTCGCAAAAAATCGCCATCTCGAGCCCATCAAATCAACCATCACCGCCAAAGATCATCGTTCGTAAACCGGCAGCCCCTCTCCCCCTCACTCAGCCAATTTTTTTTTCCCTCTCATCACTTTTTCTTTCACCGCCAAGTTAAAAAGATGGATGCTAGGCACCTATCTCCTGGAGAAGTTAGCTGGAAGATGAATTGATGTATTGGAATAAAAATAACCACTTGCATGAATATATGTACATATACATCTATGTATCTATTTTACGTCCAATATCATGATGGGCATGAAAACTGTTTGAATCCCCCTGCATACCTAAATACGTGCTGCACCTACTAGTATACATAGTTCGAAATGCAAGGCCACGTTCATTCGCAGTAGCCCACATCTATGCGTGTCTAACATGTATGTTAGAATATCATACAGGAGTATGCACGTCGATGACTATATATGTGAGTATGGCTACGATCATTTGCTCCCAATCAAGTTGTAGAATTCACCACTCACATCTCATCTTTCTACAACATCTCCCCGGACTACAGTAGGTAGGTATGCTACATCTTAGATGACGTCAAACATGAGTGACCGTCTGCGACACCAACATCCCCCTCACAAACCGCACACACGCAGCATTTTCTCATTATCTCTTTCATTGCCGGTTTAAGGTATCTTGATATCTCTAATTGAGCCAGATATCGATGAAGTACCGGCCCATTCCGGCCTGCCATAAAATAGCTCAAGCCTAGATATGCTCTTTTGAAAATGTTGGGATCGGGGGAAATTTGCTATGCTATCTACGTGCTATCTACTTTGGTGGGTGGGCGGGTGGCTAGAACGTAGCGATGCTGCTAGGCATTTGCGTTGCGAGCAAGCAGTTCAAGTTCCAAATTAACATTTGATCGGGCGAGTCTCCTTGACAAGTCTTCGCCGTACCATTCGACCCTCCGCAAGGTGACTCGGTCCATTGGACGAGCCCCCTTTTCCATTACATGCGACTACCATTTCACGCCTATTGAAAGTGCGTGACCCTATTCCTTTCCTGCAAGCTTCTTTTTCTGCAATGACCTAGGTCAAGCAATGAGCTGACTCCTAACACCAACACATAGTGCACACCTTGATGCAGAAATAGATCCGCAGTCCCCCAGCTGCCGGATTGCTTTCAACGTAGTTGGCCGAAATTCAACTGACGTAGTCTTCGTAACCATGAGAATGACAAGTCAACGTGGGTCTTATATGTCGATACCAGCTTGACTACAATGCATGAGGCAGTCACTCATTATCTGGCGTATAATAAGTACCCAATGACTCGTCTTCAGAGATATTCATCTCAAAAGGCGTAAGTTGTTCGTAGAGTCTGCTGGTCTTGTGGCTCAAGTTGACCAAAGAACTGGTCGAATTCAGGTATAATTTGACGGTATATACCAATAGCCTGTGCCATCGTTAGCTTTCTTTCATCACATTAATATAATTATTCATACACGACTACTTACCTTCTGGAAATCCTCGTGCAGACCATTCTTAGTCTCGCTACGCAACTTTAGGTCTCTATATCGGGCAATTGAAGTAAAGAAGTGTAGAAGTGATTTCTCCATTGCCATAGGGTTCTTCTCGACAACAGCGGTAAACCCTCGGAACGCGGTTGCCTTCTCATCAGATGGATCGACTTCATCCATGGAAGTGAGGAAATCCTCGGCAAAGTTGGCTAGGTGAGGAGCCAGAAGATCTCCATTGCCTAGCCCAAGACGACCTAAAGCAATCGCGGCATTTTCGGTGACACCCTTAGGGATACCAGGGTTAGTTACAATCGCGAGGAAACTCTGGAAGAGTTCAGGCACATAAGGAGCCATATCAGACTTGTGTCGAATCGCAATCTCTCCGGCGGACCAGCAAGCATTGTTGACCGCCCCAAATCCTGCATCAATGTCCTCATCAAGGACACCATCCAAGTCCAATTGTGTCAAGAGAATAGGAAAGACGTTGGGCAACGACTGCTGCAACTGTTCGAACACGTATTTGGCACAATCTCCAAGAAGCGCATACGCGGATTGGCGGACTTCATCAGCTGGATCTTTCATACAGAATGTAAGAAGTTCGAAGAATGCAGGCTGCGACTCCTGGACGAGCTGAGCGGACTTCGCGGGGTCAAGAGCCTGAATAATGGCACTAAGAAGATCCAAGCTGGTGATCAAGAAGTCCTTGTCGGGCGCATCAAGAGATGGGTTGTCCTGTAAGGCAATGGATGCCTCCAAATTCTGGTGTATAATAAGGACGCAGCGTAAAAATATAGGCTGCGCGTAAGGAGTGAACGCATCATTCAGCGCCATCGCAACATATGATAAACATTCCAACAAGGGAAAGAGTTCGCGTGATTGATCGGGGACCTTTGTCCATCTCTCGATAAGAGCCGGCATCAATTCGTTAACTAGATCGGGTCGGGCCAAAACCGGACCAATGTGCTCGGCTAATGTTTGGACACAGTCGTAGAGGATGTACATGTTGCGATCCTTGAACTTCTTGAAGCACTTGACGTACTGCTGAATAATAGGAAGGCTGTAAGGTTCTAATCTCTTTCCGGCCTTCTCTTCGAGATTCGCAAAAGCCGATGCGCCGGCTTCTTGGACTTTCTTGTTACTGTCTAACATCTTCGTCAGGATACCTTCCATCATCGGCTCGAAGAAAGCCTGCTTGTCAGCGGCCTCTGTCAAATCCGCAGCCCACGAGGAATAGCGTCCCAATGTCCAGCATGTAATTTGTCGAACCACCGGCTCCGGATCGTTTAGTAGAGAGATCAAGTAAGGTACCAATTGAGGTAGGTGAGGCGTGACAACATTAATACAACCTTCTGCGACGGCACCAAGCGCAAGTACAGCAGCCTCTCGGTACGGCCAATCAGTGTGTCTCAAATTCTTTGTTAGGTATGGGAGGATAGACTCGAAAACCGGGTCTCTGAAGTCGCGGGCGAAAACGTCTAGTGCAGCTGCTGAGCACTTTCGTAGAGTCCATCGCTCATCTGGGTTTGCGTCGTCGCCGTCTTCAAAGTCATCAATTTCACCTTCCTCAAGGTCATCGTCCATACTGGCCAACTTTTCATATGCGTTACCATTCTGAGCGGAATCCGCAGAACCCTCTCCATTGGCCTGTCGCGTCTGCGACTTCTTTGCAAATTGAGGTTTGATGTCCTTTTCTAAATCCTCCTCATCTTCATCATCGGATGCGCCGCCTAAAAGTGCAATATCCTCAGCACTATATACCATACACTCGAGGAGAACTGGGATGATCTTGCTGATATAGGGGCTTAATGAGTGCCACAGATGCTCGTGCTCCCCAACTGTAAGCCAGAATTCAGCTGCGTCAGTGGCTAGATCTTCATCGTCACTCTGCTGTTGAGTAATGATGTAATCAACAAGACCGGGAAGGTGAGGCTGGATCTTGTCTGGGCGAGACTCTACAAGTTGGGCAAACGCTCTGCAAACCTGTCGTCTCACGTCGTTGTTGTTATCGCTCGCCAAGGCAAATAGATGCTGAAGTAAGTCATCGATGGAGTTAAGCATAGCCTGGGACTTGCGGGCTGTGAAAACGTTGATGGCAGTTAAAGCAGAGGCGCGAACCTTGGGCAAAGGACTCTTAGTGGCCTGTATCAACTTCGGGAGGATGAAGTTCATAGGTCGTTCACCGTTCAACTCGCGCTCCAACATCTTGGTGTTGTCTTCGCAAATCTTGGCCATAGCCGCCATAGCACCCTCCTGCGCCTCATTTGTGTATTGGCCATTTTCATTGCCAATCATCTTCAAAAGTTCTGGCAACAACTCGGGCCAGCTCATAATTCCACCTCGACGAATCATCTCAGTCGCGATCACTCCTGCATAATTGCGAATTTGCGAGTTCTTATCTTGCAAACATAAAGGGATACCTAATTTGATCAGGGCGACGCTGCTATCGGGAATTCGTTTGGAGCCTGGTTTGATGTTGTTCTTCAACATGATTGCGGCCGAGGATCGTATAAGGAAGTAGTCCTCGGCCGAACATTGTAAGCCATTAGGAGGCTCTGCGCTAGAGAACAGATACACAAGGTAGTTGTTGATATCAGGAGACGATTTCGCTTGCGTTAGCATCTAAAAACAGAAGAGCTTATGTTAGTCGAATTACCAAAAGGTTGAGAGAGGCAAGCTACAGTAGTCGCCTACTCAAATTATATAGGAAGATATTTAACAGGTGTCTTACAATCTCAGCTTGTTTCTGCGCAGCTTTGTCGAAGCCGCTGAGGGAGTCCTTGAGACAAGCAGCGAGCGTGCTCAAGGACTCGGGCGAAGGTTGCCACGCCATGGTGGGCGGCGGGGCAGCTTAGTATTGGAGATGTACACTTATCGAAACTCGGCTTCGAATATGAATCCCTTGGAGATGGCTTAAAGTCTTTGGAGGGAAAGAAGAGAAGAAGAGTAGGTAGGGGAGCAGTTTAATAGGTAGGAGAAGTAGGTTAAGTGTCGATTGTCAGTAGTAACATCGGTTCTGGAGATGGTGGGGTCCAGGTAAAAAAGATGGACTAGCTGGTGTTGAAAATAATGTGGTTTAAGTGTGGTAAATGTTGGTAGTGGTGGTAATGGTAAGATCCAGGGAGGGAAATTCGGTAAAAATAATAATAATAGACTAGTAGTTAAAAGGTAAGAGGTAAAAAAAATACTAGTTAATGAAGTTAAGGTTAAGAAGGTTAGGTGGTGTTGATCGTCTCTTAAGAATATTCGTCTTTTTTTTACCGTTGTCTTTTCCTTCTTGTTGGAAAGAAAACAAATCCTTTCAATTTTTTACTATGATGATAATACTTCCAATCCGATTATCGCGACGATATAGAAAGGCGGCAAAGGACCTGTTGCGATCGACCTGGCCTTTTTTTTTTTTCCTGGTTGTGGTTATGCGAGGGGGACAGGACACTGGACACTGGGCGCAAGACGCAAGACGCAGGACGAGGACCGTGACCAGTTCCGGTTACTTTGAGCCTGGAAGTCCCTGATTGAAGGGTTTAGAATCCTCTTTTAGAAAAAAGTTCAATGGTGGGGTGTGTTTTTACCACAGTACGTTTTGCTAGCTTCTTTTAGAAGTGCGAGGCGCGGATAGTAGGTACATGTGCTCAGGTGGGCGTATTAGATGGGACTCTGACTTTAAAGGGTGTCCATAGGGCAAGCACGCTAACCACACTACGTTCTTAGCGCATAATCGACTGTATCGATACGCCTGTCAGGCATGCTGACCCAGTGGAAAGTGCCCTTTTATCAAAGGTAACACACTGGGCAGTTAAACTTTCCAATCTGCCAGTCCAGAAAACTTTTGGTTGAAATTGAGAAAGCGCGATATTGTTACCCCGTAATGTGTATCTTCACGTGCAAAGATGGGTATCTAAGTATGCAAGTCACGCGGGCATTATGCATGTGTATAAATACGTGCCAAGGCCACATGTTCATGTAATTGGAAGAGTTCCAAGTTCAATGTTTCTTCTTTTAATGTCGAATTCCGTTCTGTGATGCCTTAAAATAGATCAAAGTAGATCGATGGAGCGTCCCCTGAAAATGATATTCGGTTTGGCTTAGTATTTATTATCATCTTCATAATGATGGCCGATATAGCTTGTTGAGCTGGCTGACATTACCAACAAGTTGTAGAAAACGGATACCGGATGCTCAAACAGGGAAGTTGAAAGCCGACCAACTTTCGACAGGCCTAAAACCAGGGACTCGAACCTGTTCGTCCAAGGTTCCTCTGGGGAAAAAAGCAGAGCCTTCTACAAGCAGCATGTGAATAGACCCTTATGCTTTGACTGGGATCTATCCAAGCAGCCCAGGCCTTTGTGTGCTGTCAGCACTATTCGTCGTAACCTGCAAGGCGCCAAGTCAGACCAGAATACGAAATATGCATACGTATGAAGGCTATAGTAGCTGTTAAGATGCCACGCACAATTGCCCTCTGTGAAACCAGCATCAATATCCGCGTGATACTGAGTCAAACAGCTTCTAAAGACAACCCCTAGAGACAGTGTGAATGCAGGATAAAGGGTACGGTCAGCAAAGTGTGCAGTTTGTGTCGACAGCAACACCCCCATGCAGAATGGTGTACATCAACAAAAATGGATGACTAGGTGTCCTTCAATGCCTCCATATCTTTCTTCGAGGTGTCTAAGTGGAAAGAGTGGTCAATGGCTTAGGGAACACCACAACAGAATCAAACGATCCTTTCGTAAGACATCGCCCCGCAGTCGACCTCATCATTCCTACCCCTATAGGGGCTTGTCAGAGGAAAGAAATAGTTCCACACCCAGTATCACGGAATTTGTTTTTGCTGCCAAGCATGCATGTTCCACCCAGCGAGCCAGATACGGGCGACAACCAGATGACCGGACGCTATAAGTTTGTTACAATTCTTCAAGCCACTTTGATGGCGGATGTCGTGTAACTCGGGGATCTACACAGGAGGTTATATGACCCGCCAGCTCTAGGCAGAGCCTTGCTTAAACCATATGTGTCATAGACCTGAGGTGGTTGGGTTGCACATGTGGTGCGATAGGTTCAAGGGCTCAAACATATGCAGATAACCACCCGAGATGCCGAGTCGCGGAGCAGGTGCTATTCAAGGGGCTAGTAGGGCTATAGTTAGGTAGTCATAGAGGTGTCTGAAGGGGATCTCTTTAGGCGTATATCAAGTAATGCAACCTGATATGTAGCCTATGTAGTCGAGTTTAGATGTTGAATCTTGAGACCAACTAATGTCAAAATAAATTTGGTTATAACCGGAATGCTTCGGTTAGATGAGGTTTGCACCTAATGTTACTCAACCGCCAAACAGTATACGACAGAGCAGTGTAGGTAGAATAGGGGTTCAGAAGTGCGGTTTCGAACAGGACATCAATAGTAAAATGTATCAATCGACTATTCACTCCAAGGACAATTTACCAGTGTCACCATGGAACTCGTAGTGACCTAGGTGGTGATTGCCAATACCTCATTAATTCAATAAACGTAAGGTCTGTTCAAATATCCCAAGGTCGGCAGCCAAGCTCCTCTTTTAGTATCGTAGAGGCTAGCTTAGATAAAGAGAGCGAGAGACCGATATGCCATCGGAATATCGAGAAGATATCCACCACCCCTACTCATTGGGGGCAAACAGTCAACTTATTCCATTGACTCGGTGTCAATGCGACTAGTATGCTCCAGAGGAAATGTTTGGCTATTTGCTCCATTTGAATCGACAATCTCCTAAACACTCAGGTATGCGTATTTAATGTAAGTCAAGGAGCGCAGGCGCTTCCAACCATTTGAGTGTCGATTGTGAGAGTGAGGGTGACGCCGCTAATGCCGTTTTTTTTTCATATAAAAAAAGTCGGCATCCAGGGATCATGGCGTGTCTGTTCCATCGGGTAAATCACCTGGCGATTTAATTACACCCTGAAGTTTTTCGAATGAGACTTCGACAATTTTCTTCAAAGCCTCCATCTCTTCTTCCACCGTTCCACCGAGCCCAGTATTGGCAAAGCTGATGGAATTGCCAACATAGACAGGCATCTGTGTCTTCTTAGCCAGAATTTTAGCCACTCTAGTTGTGAACTCTATTGTTGGTTCCACGGAGTAGATTGTGGTTGAAAGTGGTTGATCCGGATTATATTTCTATGAAGGGGTATGTCAGTCAGTCGCAGTATGAAACTGGGTCATAAGGAAACATACATCGGGTAAGGCATAGACAAAAGATCCCATTGGTGCAGCGTCATCTGGGTCATCTACTGCCATTGTCGTGAGGAATAAAAGTATAACCTTTGCCTTGATGGTCAGACGAAGATGGATCTTCGTGTCTAAAGACCTTGGTAAAGGAAAGGAGAGCTGTATTGGTTCATCGATGGTTGCTTCCATTATGCAGGCGCTTCTAGTGACAGGGGGGTCAATGAGGTCAGTTGACGTTGAACATGTGCTGTCTTAACAAGAATTCGCACAAATTTGTCCAAACGCTGTTGCTTCCCTAAAAATTTTGAGATGAGTTGAAATATTTTGCAGGATGCTGAGGTATATAATCGACAGATTATAGAGTTCGCTTGGCTCTAATGTTGCCTTTTCTCACAGAAGGTAGGTAGGTAGGTAGGTTGTAAATGTGAAGTTGAGCTTGCTTGATTGTAACAGAAGTCTAACCCCACATCTGTGCTGACAGCTCCAGGGCTCTAGGGAAAGCACGCTCACTACCTGCTAGGTAGACGGTAATTACGGGGTATTATGGATTGAATAGAGCCCTAAAATGGCGGCGATTTCCTGAATATTTAGGTACGTACATCACTAGAGAAGGCACGCCGCGCGCGATTCGGACAATCTTAACTTTAACCTTCAAATAATCTTATATCCGCTTGACGGCAGTTGTTGAAAAAAAAAACTTGAACCTTTCAACTCCTCCTGTCTTTGCTACATATATCAAATCTAGTGCACATTGCCGCACTCATCTCATCATGAGATTCACCTAGTTGCCATCTTAAAAACTTCTAGCAAGATGTGCTGGGGCTAGTAGAATTGCTTTAGTTTCCTTCGATTCTCTAAAATCGCGTGCCCCTCAGTCCGGAGATATTCACCCCACCATTCTCATTGGAATTCATAGCTTGGGGCTTTTCCAACCAAGTCTCGAGTCAACGATTATCTAAGTCTATCTAATAATCGTCTTCCAATTTCTCCCATTTATTCTTCTTATTTTCCTTCTTACCCATCAGAGTCTGGAGCCAAACCGCCGACATGGAGTCGGCGACCCAGGCCTACGACGGTGACGATTCCCAGTGGAATGGCGTAGAAGAAAATATCGAAGATCCCGAGGAAATCAGAGTGATATTCCAAGCCCTCGATTCATTTAGGTTAGTACAATATTAGATTGCCATGTTGTTGAGTTAAGCGTTTCTTGCGTCCAGGAGAGGGGGCGCGATTTTGCTTCCAGTAGGCATCAAATACATTTCCTCTAAGTCGCTCACCTGCAGATTATTCCAGCCCGTCAGATATGCTGACGAATCCAATATAGCCAATATGCAAAAACAGCTCACCTGAACTGCACCCATCTGCGCAGACAGGCCTTTTACGCTCTCCCTCAAGCTCACTGGCAGCTACTCAGCCAGCCTCCATTCTGCTATTTAGATGTGTTGAATCGAGTGGATGATGCCATTGAGAGCAATGCAGAGCTGGCCCGCACTATTGTTAAGGTGGGCTTACGATCCTTCGGTATGATAGAGGCTACTGCGGAGAAAGAACTCACCATGCCCGAAGATTGGTCCGGCATTGCCAAATATAATGACCTGGATAAGGCTAGGAGCACTATCCGACAGTTTTACCGTGACTGGTCTGCGGAAGGCATTGTTGAGCGTGACGCCTGCTACGGTCCAATATACCGTGTCCTCGAAGCTGAGAAGGCTAAATATCCTGACCGGCTGCCGATGAAAGTACTGGTTCCTGGTGCTGGACTGGGACGCTTGGTCTTTGATCTTTGCTTGAATGGTTACATCACTGAAGGCAATGAGATCTCCTACCACCAGTTGTTGGCGTCGTCGTATATTCTAAACTCTACCGAGAGAGCTGGCCAGCATACCGTTTTCCCGTGGATACACTCTTTTTCTAACCACCAGAGCCGTGAAAAACAGTTCAGGTCCTACAAGATTCCAGATATCCACCCACAAACTACGCTCGCAAACGCACAAGGAATTGGGTCGATGCAGATGTGTGCTGCTGACTTTCTCTGTCTATATGGGGACGAGAGTCATAAAGATACATATGATGCTGTGACTGCCGTATTTTTCTTAGATACGGCCCCGAATCTGATTCGCTACCTCGAGGTTATCCTGCATTGTTTGAAGCCCGGAGGAGTCCTTATTAACGTCGGACCTCTCTTATGGCACTGGGAAAACCATGTCCCCAGTCACCACGGCTACGACGGAGATGGCGACTATGATGAAAACAACTCCCTGGGGATAGCGGACCCGGGAAGTTTTGAACTCACTGATGATGAAGTTATCGCACTGGTAGGACGAATCGGCTTCATCGTAGAGAAACGAGAGGCGGGGATACACGCCCCTTATGTGCAGGATGCCGAGAGCATGCTACAGACGTTTTACAAAGCCAGCCACTGGGTTGCGCGAAAGCCTCCAGTTAAACCTGAGGCTACTATAGCTGAGATGTAGGCTCCGTCTCAGAATATCTGATGTTGTAAGCTTGATTTGATGAGCATTGCATCTGGAGTCTGAGTTCTAAGGTTCGCATATAACGATACCATCTGTACCTACATTGAGGGGAAATATCGAGGTCATTCATGTGTATGTACTTAACATTGAACAAAGCATGACAAAATGAGGACATATTCGCAGAATCCCTAAATTAACTCCCTAGACACATTGATATTACATATGAATTATAGCTTAGAGTCCAACCCAGCTAACAATAAAGAACCGCTGTTCCACAGAGAGCCGCCGTCAATTTCTATAGTCGCACCATTCACATGTGCGCCTGCCCTACTAGAAAGATAGACGACCACACCGGCGATATCTTCCGGCCTCCCCAACCTCTTCGACGGGCTGAGCGAGGCATGCAAGTCCGCACCACCGGACATCTCAATCAACCCATTCGCCATCTTGGTCGGGAAGAATCCCGGGCAAATCGAGTTGACCAAAATATGTCTCGGGCCCAACTCCACCGCCAAATTCCGGCCTAAATGTATCGCCGCCGCCTTACTCGCGCTGTACCCGTACGTAGCCTGCGGGCCCAACGTCCCAACGCCTAACCCAGCCGTACTCGCCGTTATGATCACGCGGCTCGGGTCCTCCAACGTAGCCCGCTTCTGCAGTAACGGCGCGAACTTTTGGACCGAGAGGAAGATCGCTTTCACGTTTAGGTCCATGACCTTTTGGAACGCGGCGTCGGGGTGCGTCTCGAAGCGCTCGCCCCATGTCGCGCCTGCGTTCGCGAAGAGGATGTCGACATAAGGGGTGTGTTTTGAGACTTGCGAGACCAGGGACTCGATACCCGCGAGCGTGCTGCTGTCGGCGGGCACGGAGATCGCGAGGGCGCCGGGCTGACGGTTCGGGAGGGTGTTTAGTTGGGCTACGGCTTTTTCGCAAGCTGCTGCTTTGCGGGACGTGATGAAGACTTTGGAACAGCCGGCTTGGAGGAAGCTGTGGTGGAGGGGGTTGGTTAGTTTACGTGTACGGAGGTCCGGTATGGGGGATACATTGCATCCCTTGGGAGGAATGGAGTGTGTATTGGGGGTACGATTCTATGGATTCTATGTGTTGAGAGGACTTACGCTGAAGCCGCATTTAGACCTAGACCTCGCGAGCCGCCGGTCACGACGGCGACCTTGCCCTTAAGGGAGAAGAGCGAGGGAAAGTCGTTAAGCTGTGTTTCATCGGCCATTGTTTCTATGTCCGAGGGAATCAATCCTAGCCAATTAACGAGTGTTGAGTTACGTTAGACGAGGATTTAATGACTTGAAGGCTTTACTCAACACAACGGAACACAAATTAAATAAAACTAGATTGATATGATTCAATTGTTTATTATTATGGCAAGTTTATAGTGGCTGACGGATAATAGATGAATTGATGTCTTTGAATCTTGGGATTCCTATCGATAATGATGTCTAGCAGCCGAGGAGCTATTCTAGCGTAGCATGGCGCTGTACCATAGCTCGGTCTCCCCGCAAAAGTTGCCGAGGTTCGTCGTATGATGAATAATCCACCGAATCTTTAGATTCACTATAATTAGGTACATTATTTTTGAGAGGCATGGAGTAGAAAAAATTTGGACCACGCAGAATAGGTACACAATCAAGTTTAACCTGGTGTGGTCTAAATGTTTCTTGAATTGATCGGATATTATCCTAGCTAGACAATTGGGGACCGACCTACTCATCGTAGGCGTCTTCTGTGGGATTATCATCCATGGCAACATCCTCATCGTCGTAAAAATCGTCCTGCTCAGTTTCGTATCCGTACCCTTTCAGATAGTCCTCACCGTCCTCTTCATCATCATCGTAATCGTCCGAGTAGCCATCGTACTCTTGCACATCCCCGTCAATATCTCCATCGTCATCTTCGAGATCGTCGATCAGATCATCAACTTCCCATGGATTCTCTTGCATCTCCTCTTCATCGTCTCCGCTAATTTCGTCTTGATCTCCACCACGTAAAGTATCGCCTCCAGTACCTGTGTGTGTATCTTCTGTAGTAGAATCGGGTTTTTGCTTCGATTTCGGAGGGCGACGTTTGCGTGGGATTCTTGTAGAATCTACGTCTGTGATGGGGCGTAAGAATGGCTCGAGAGTCATACCTAGTGGCTTCTCGGTCTTATCGGGCCACTGTTGTAGTCTCTCGGCAAGGAATGAATTATATAAAAAGCCTGGCTTTTGCGGATCATCATCGTCCGAGCCCATCCGGCCCCTCTTGATAGCAATCATTTTGACCTTCATGATCATCTTAATCTTAGCCCAAGCACTTTTATAATACCATCCCGATTCAATATCGCAGTCTGTCCTCAGAGGTGCTTGGTCAAGCATATTGCGAACGAATGGATCGGTGATATCGCAAACCTGCCAGAACTTCCCGTCGGTCGAATAATCTTGCCCGTCCCAAATATGACTTTTTCGGTTAGCTCTGTGGTGCTTGTTAACCTGACCCTTCCTGACGACTTCCCACGGTACTTTCTTCGTTCCGATGATGTTTCGCTCCAACTTAAAGGCGAGAGTTTGATATATTCGATTCTCGGGATCAGGACGAGGGTCCATGCCATATTTAACAAATGCATCCCGCCATGGTCCACCCCTAAATTGGTACCCAACAAGTTGGAGGGCTATCCTCATGGCTGAATCGGTGTAGTTTCCCGTTACACGATTGAGGATAGCACGGCGGGTCCATATAGGCCTTTCTTCCATTAGCGCATGAAGCTGTCTCATGAGGGATGCCGGTATAACCATATTTGGCTCCCGCCGCGGCCTCTGTGGTACAGAATCCATATTATGGTTGATGAAATAGCCATACGAGTGCTTCTTCCTCCCCTGGATGTTGAAGAGCTTCTCATTGCCTGTGTCATCTCCCTCTACCTTAGTGTTAGGATTCTGCTCGTAGTTGTAGTTGAAACCAATGATTCTATCTGTGAAATGCGGTGGGGGCACAATTTCCTGTTTTGGTTCCGTAATTACACCAGGAGCAAACTTGATCTCTCGCAGATTTGAGACTGAAGTAGCTGTTAGCAATTGGGACGGTATTTGATGAGATATCATAGATATCACTGACCTTTCATTGGGAGTAAGTTCTCGGCCGTCTTCGTCAGAAATGAAGACTTGACATTGGCAAATTGAAAGTCAGATAGGCCCCTATACCTATGAGTATCCTCGACCTTCCCAACGGCGTCTATCTCGTAATCATCGAGATTATCCTGCATCTTTCGAAGGATAGACTTGGGTCTATCACGTCGACTCGCAGAACTCACTTCACCATCTGCAGATGTGGCCTCCGCTCCATTTGTGGTACCAACATCATCGGTGAATGGATCATCACTGCCTCGCTTTCTCTTCCTACCCGTCCGCTTGGGAACGGTTATCTTGAGTAGGATGTTGTTAGTGGCAGCGTGATGTGACACAACGGGTTTTGACGTAGGATTATCAGGGCGAAACCATAAAGGGACCGAAGTAGGTTCCGGTGTGTCGACAAGAAGCTATCATGTCAGGTAAGCTGGGAACTTTGCTAATGATACAAGTAGAATAGTAATAAGATAGGGGTACATATCCATACCTTCTGAAAATCGGGGTCCACTCCAAATGTATCAAGTCCTTTGTCAAGATTGATCACAACACAGGGATGTTCTATCGCAACTATTTTTCTCTGAGGCACGTCTAATATAGGAGCATCCTCTGGATCGTCAATATCGAATTCATCCTCGTTGATGTATTCATAGTCGAAATCCATTTTGTCAATTGACAAGTGGTATGACCTCAGGTACTTTCGTAATCGACAAGCTTAAGAATCCGTTTCTTGATCTAGAATGAGGAAGACGATTTCTGATACGACTCGAAAGAAGCTCATGATACCCCCATTGCAAGTATACAGACCCCTATCGCAGTAGAATTGTAAGAGCTGTAATAATTAGTGCATATGATTGCTTGTATGAAGCAAGCATGCAGATTCAGAGTAAATCTATTGCTATCAAATCCGAATAAATGGCAAGGGTGCTTCCCCAATGTACTAATCCCGAAATATCGAGATATCTGATCGTCGCTGAATCTATGAATATTCTGGTTGCTTAACTTATGAGGTCACGGAAATGTTGTTCTTGATGAAATGCGAATACAGTACGACTACCGTGCGAGAAACCTTAATGAAGAAGATTTCAGCCTATAAGCGAAACTCAAATCAAATAACACACCAGCAAAGTTAGAGTGAGGACAGTAAAAGACAGGGAAAGCACACTGTAACATTGAATGCACGTTCAGACATATGTACATGTACCTATGCATCTACATTGAATGTTCTGAGTGTCGCAATTTCCGTCACTACCGATACATTCCTAGGTGGGGTAATATATAGTAGTACTTCTTATCCACTGTTAGTGGCACCTGTCATTTGTTCAGATAAACCCTTGGAATTCCATTGGCATAATTCACACCTATTCACCTATTCGAGATATTATTCTCTTGTTTTCTTTTATAGTTCAATATGTAAGGTACCTCAATCAAGGTAAGGATTACCTGTTAGAATTCATATCCTAATTTGTAAAAATGCACATATTGTGATTTGGCTCCTAGTTGATATGGGTTTAACGAATTATTTGCGCTAAAAGGCATGTCGTGGCTGCAGGGAACATCTACTTTAGCTCACGAGACTTTCATGAGGACACGCTGCCCCGCCGAACTAATACCTGATTCGACACAGCTCTACACCACTAGACCCACAAAGGTCCACTAGCACAAATCTATTATGCAACAAACTCGGGCTAAACCACACATAGGCACATCCCGCCAGCTGGCACCGACCGAACCCTTGCACAAAAACACACGATGAATGCATAACACACGCGCCTATGCGCAAAAAGAGTGAAATATTTAGGTACTTGGGTACGTTTTTGACGGTTAAGAAACTTCACAACATTTAGAGGAGTACAATAGGTACAATGTATTCCTCAAGAGACTAATTCTCCGAAATGACTTGAAAAGCATTGTTTACTCAAGTCAAATTCCTTCTTATTATATCGGATAAGTCTATTATTGATTATGTACTTAGAATCCCGTTGTTGCTGGGATACCCGTTCCGTACCGCCGCTTCCTGCTGTGTCTACCGCGTAGAATTATAAAACTGGTACATCCTGTGCCGGGAAATGGTACTAGGTACATATATGTATATGGTAGACCAAACTCGAGGGTAGGTACAACTAAACTTGGAAACGTATGTACCTAGTATGGTACCAAGCTACGAAGCTACATACCTACATATGTACATATCGCACATACTGCACCTACTGCGTATGCCGTCCCGTTAGCCCTGGAGCCCTGGAAGATCACCAGAATGCCTAAACTCCCCTAAAAACCAACGGGTCTACAACCTGGAAAGTGTCCAGCTACAAAGTCTACAAGGCCTACATAGATGCAGTACTTTAGCAGGCCGCTTTTCTCCACCTTCCACAACGACAACTCAAACTTCATATCTGAGGTGTCCGACATTGAACATCGACAATTCACTCGTGCCCTTCAAGCTAAGGGGCTCAATTTGAGCCATCTTACATGAAGTTATTACTATTAATGTTCTACCTTTGACGGTTGCTAGTCTAGTTACCTGCCCACCTTATGCGACAGCCGTACCCGCGCCGCCGTCCGTCTCCTTACGCCTAAATCTTGGGACCCTTCTATCATTTTGAATTCTTCCCTCGCCTCAAACAGACGGTGAAATTTCACTAGATAATTCTTCTACTCGATCACGCAACCTAACCCAAGCCCGATACCGAATTACGTTACATATTTTGGAATCCCCGGAATCCACTATAGCGACGCGTCTATCCGCATTAGCATTACTGCAATTTCCTATACAAAATCCCTTTTAAAAGAGAGGTAGAGAGAGTCGGGCGTCCCCACCCCACTATCAGTAGGGGTTGTGACCTACAAGATGAAGCGCTTCAGCCGAGCCGTATGTTTGTCCTTTGCTCCTACTTGGCTTCCTCTACCTCTACCTACCTAGTGTATATCCCTTTGCTCTTTGACATGTCAACTAACAATTATTCGATAGCTCTCGCGAGGGAAGGGCGATAGCAAATCCTCCAAGAAAAATAAGGATGCTAAGGATGGAACAGCTTCACCCTCTTCTAGCGGTTCCCGAGAGAACCAGTCGCCTGTATTGACTCCCTCTTCGTCTACGTCGACTCTGAACGATATTAGAAATAAGCCCCTTCCCCCCAACAATGCTGGAACACACGGCGGTGATCATAGTAACCCTACTCTACAAGGCCAGGCTGGTCAGGCACCCGGTCAAGGTGCCCCCGATCGATTTGGCAACGCCGGATCTCAGCAGTCACCAAATGGCGCAGCAACCCCTTCTCGACATGGTACTCTCCCGCCTACTGTGGTCATTAGTCCTAGTGCTCCAGTATGTCACTCTGTCCTCCTAATCAAGTCGAAACATTGGCTAATTTCCCTCTCTTTAGCACATTCCACCTCCCGGTGCAGCTGAGACAATGCCGCACGACCTCGCACCACCTAAGGCCGGCCAGAAGTCGTTGATGTTCGACCGTCTCCACCAAACTCCGAAGGACGTACCCGAGGGTCTTCGAACTCCTCGAAGGCAGAACTCGTCACGATTCGATATATCGACCCACCGAGAGCTTGAGAAGCTTCCGGGCTTCCACGAAGTATCACCTAACCGTCGACAGGAACTCTTCATGCAGAAGATCGATCAGTGCAACGTCATCTTTGACTTTAATGACGCTAGTGCCGACATGAAGTCCAAGGAAGTCAAGCGTCTAGCTCTGCATGAACTACTAGATTATGTAGCCAACAACCGCCAGGTTATTACGGAACCTATGTACCCCCGAGTTGTTGAGATGTTCTCCAAGAATTTGTTCCGACCCATTCCTCCTCCAATGAACCCCCAAGGTGAAGCATTCGATCCCGAGGAAGATGAGCCTGTCCTCGAAGTCGCCTGGCCTCATATTCAGGTCGTCTACGAGTTCTTCTTGCGATTCATCGAAAGCCAGGACTTCAACACCAACATCGCGAAGGCTTATATCGACCACAGCTTTGTGCTTCAACTTTTGGAACTTTTCGACTCGGAGGATCCGCGCGAGAGGGACTTTCTCAAGACGACTCTGCATCGAATTTACGGGAAATTTTTGAACCTCCGTTCTTTCATAAGACGTTCCATCAACAACGTCTTCTTTCAATTCACCTACGAGACCGAGAGGTTCAACGGTGTGGCCGAACTTCTGGAGATTTTAGGATCTATTATTAATGGATTTGCTCTCCCCCTCAAGGAAGAGCACAAGCTATTTCTCACCAGAGTGTTACTGCCCCTCCACAAAGTCAAGAGTCTCAGCATGTACCATCCTCAACTGGCGTATTGCATCGTCCAATTCCTGGAAAAAGATGCGTCCCTAACCGAGGACGTTGTGCTTGGCCTTCTACGATATTGGCCTAAGGTCAATAGCACAAAAGAAGTTATGTACCTCAACGAGGTAGAAGATATCTTCGAGGTAATGGATCCAGCCGAGTTTGCCAAGGTTCAAGAGCCCTTGTTCCATCAGCTTGCGAAATCAGTAGCAAGTCCGCACTTCCAAGTTGCAGAGCGAGCCTTATACTTCTGGAACAACGAGTATTTCTGTAATCTCGTTAGCGACAACGTCGAGATCATCTTACCTATTATGTTTGCACCGCTGTACGAAAACTCCAAGGGACACTGGAATAGGTAAGCATTTTTGAAAAAAGTAGTCAATTCTTCGGTCTAATCATAGAGTAGGACCATCCATGGAATGGTGTATAATGCGATGAAACTATTTATGGAAATCAACCCACAGCTTTTTGACGACTGCTCGCACGAGTATACGGAGCAGCAGAACAATGCTGCTGCGAGGGAAGCTCTTCGCGAGAAGAAGTGGGCTGCGATTACGGATCAAGCCAACAAGAGGAAGTCAAACGGCACATCTGGGAATGGCCACCCGGCCACGAAAGTGAGCATATTGCCACGACTTGATGAAGCCGACACGGTTACGGAGGATAACCAGAAAAGGCTAGATTCTCTAAAATTGCAAGATGCCGACCGAGGTAACCGCCGTCCGAATACCCACGAACGTCAAGGCTCGACGGGATCTGCAAGAAGCCGATGATTTTATTTTCTTCTCTTCTAGGAACCTTTCAACGAATTGTGTTCCGGTGATACTAGGGTTCTCTGGCGATAGACCTCGTAGGTGATGGACCTGGTTTACACAAACCTCCAAAATTCCATTTCAATTTACACAGCCATACATTTTCACTACCCATTATTTTCAGCAACTATCGAACTGAAACTCCTCCAACCTAATTCCTGTAACACTCGGTATCAATTGCGGCATATATGATGGACGTGATCCGTGTTCCGATCAACCCGGTGAAGGAGGGGCTCTGGAAAGCGAGTTTCGCGGTTATACTCGTCTCGTAGGTGATAAGTTGGTTTGGTCAATGCCTGGGATGTAGGGTACATCCCAGGTTCCAAGTATTTTCTTTTCCAGTACATATTTGGCGGCTCTCTTTTATCGTTCATATTTGCCTACCGTCTATAGCGAACGGTAATTAGGCAGAGAGTTTGGCTTAAGTGTTCTCTGGGATCATGCCTACTCTGACGAAGGTGCCACCACCAGAAAAGCGATTATCGTTGCAAGAGAATACATCCGGAGATTAAGAGAGGCGGACCATCCTTTGAGAGGCATGTCGACGGAGCGAGTGCGAGAAAGGCGGGGGAGTGTAGATGAAATGGTGGTTTTAGGAGGGACGTGATTAAGTCCAAACAATGTACGGATGTTTTTGTCAAGCCGGGTTTGTCAGCAAGGGACTTGACGAGTTGAAACACAAAAAAAGCTTTTGACTCTTTCGTGTGTGGCGTCTAGAGGAAGGAAACAGGGCAATGAGATGACAACGCGGTTTTTTTAACTTTGCAAACGATAATGCGATCTTCACATAGACCTGTTTTCTCGCGTCGCGGGGTGTGTGTCTTCTTTTTTGTTGCACACGCGGCTTCTTCCTTTTTTTTTTTCTCTTCTTCGATTCTATGAACGTTGAGTATTCCTAGTTAACGAACGAGATGATGGTGATGAGTATTTATGTACCCCCTTGTTGTGAGTGAGATGTCGCCGAGACTGAACGAGATGGTAATATATTTACTGAGTTGTCAAATCCTTCTAACCCAAAATTAGTGGCCCAGGGACAAATAGTTACCAGAGGACGAGTTGAGTTGTGGCCAAAGGTTTTTCTACTAACCAGGAGTTGTTGGCGTTTGCAAGATATTGCAGAATGCAAAAGCAAGGCTTCTAGTATGTGGTATTATCTGCCTACAAAATTCCCTCCAGCATCCATAATTAGGAACGATTTTTATTCTTTTCAGAGTGAAGAGTAGGTTTCGCAACGGAGCTGGACGGTTGGGTAGATTTGGATTATCTGAACTAACCCGGAACTTATACGAACAGCCCTGCTAACTTCCCTAATCGTGTTGGTCTATATCTACATAGGGCTGGTTATAAAGACCGTAGAATCGTATTAGACAATTTGGCTGGGAAATTAGAAGTCGAGTATTAACAAGTGTAATTCCAACGCTTTTATATAGTATCTCAAGGCCATCCCTTCGCCGAGAAGACCTGACTTTTTTTCATGTAGGTACACCATCCTATGCACATGCGAACCTGCTTTTTCTAGCAGCTGAGTTGAGTGGTAATATGTACACTCGCCTTCCCTTCCACTCTTCTACTCCCTGACATACCCCAAAGCCTGTCCCATCCTTACCTTCTGACCCTTCTCCACCGCCCAAACGAACCCGCCCTTCGCGCCAGGGTGCTCGGCAACAGGTGCCTCGAAAACAAGCACAACGGTACTGCCAAGCTTAAACCCACCCATCTCGTCCCCACGCCTCAGCGCATAGCCTCCCAACACCCGGCTCGCAGCTCCATACGTCGCCTCCGAGAACCCGGTATACGGCTCCCCGCGCGCCGCGGCCTCTTCCGCTGCGCGATCGGCGGCGGTGTCGGTAAGCAGGGAGTTGGTGCGTAGCTCGCGGTCGAAGTTCACGGTTATGGAACCGACGTTCGTCGCGCCTACTGGCACGAAGCTGAAGAAACCCCAGCGCCAACGCCCGAGGAGGACTACGCGCTCGTTTAGGGTGAAGAGGCCGGGGAGCGTGCGCTGGAGGTAAGGCGATACGGAGTATAGTTCACCGGCGAAGTGGCGCCGGCGCTCGACGACCCAGTTCGCGGGGGAGTGGAAGCGGTGGTAGTCACCGGGCGCGAGGTACACGACTGCGTAGTATAGTGCCGTGCGGTTGTCCGGGGAGAGTAAGGAGTACCAGGGCTTCTCGCCGAGGGCGAGGTCTGCGCGGACTTGGGAGACGGCACCGGGGCTAGAGGGAGTGGCGGCCTGGTCGTCAAGACGCTTGGTCTCATGGCCGTCATCGGGACCCGAGAGGAGATTGGGGAGGGTGTAGGATATGCCATTTACTCGAGCGAATTCCTCGTCCGAGGAGACGACTCCTTCATCACTGTGCTTAGGCGTTGGTGGCCTCGTTTGGTCGGTTTCTGCGCCGGATAGGCTAGGGGTAGGTGTATGCTTGCCTAGTAACGCATCTATGGTATACGTCATACCCTTGACCTGCTCAATATCGTTACCTTCTATCTTTCCAAACTGGAGCACGCGGCCATCAGATGGTGATAATAATGCGTCTGGGCTAGGATCTAAAGGTCGCACACCAGGTTTCAGGGTCCGGTAGAAGAAAGAGGCAAGATTCGGGTATACGTGAAGATCCGGCTCGGAGACCTCGTCTAGATTTACCCCGAAAATGAACGAGTAGAGCTTGAATCCTGGGACCCGGAGATAATATGGTATAGTAAGCTCGTTGAACTTCCCCCATAGTCTCGATATAGCCTTTAGAGGCAATGTTGACATTACTTGCACTTGCCTAAGGAGCGCGGGTCAGCCATTGTGAAAATGACGATTTTGAAGATCCATTAAGCGTCGAGCACATACCACGGACCATCCGGCCGTATCCTGGCCCTTCTTTTAGGGCGGGTGCCATCCTCGCCTGCAGCCTCCCTCTCGATCCTTTCCTTCTCACGGGCTTGAGTCTTGTAGAATTGCACAAGACCTAGGAAACCAATTCCCAAGCCCACAGGTATGGGGTACCACTTGATCTTTGTATTGTCTAACGCAACCCGTAACCTTGAACCGAAGCCATCATTGTTCTGGTATTTATGCGACGATCGATGGAAGCATCGTTTCGGAGTAGCGACGAACTGTCTCGTCGATTGTCGTGTTACGGTTGAATAGGTTTTTCGAAGCATACACGGCGACAAAGGGCGCCTCGATGCGAGCGAATTCCCCCGAATCGTAGTCGAACTTAGACTTGCCATTGACATGTCTTATGTTCCGGGTTAAAATCTCAGAATAGTGTCATTTAGATTTTTGAAGAAATGGGAACGCTAAGATAGCTTAGTCTTAAACCGGCACATATAGTACTTAAGTGAGGATAATGACATTCATTTAACACTAGATAACTCCCAATGGAGAAAAGGGGATAATCAATACAGTATACTGTGATCTGAATGTGAAGCTTTAGACTTTGAAGAATTAGAACGTTGGGATCGTTCGAGATCTTTGAATAGACCTACCTATTGCACTGTAGCTACTGCACCTTCTACTTTGACCCTCAATGACGCAGGCTTGGTGGAGCTGAAAGTTCAAAGAGCTATCCCATTTCAGCTCATCTTTGAGGCGGTGGGGGCGGGCAGAGTTTCAAGGTGGAGTAGTTACCGAGAGATACGTACCGATACGTAACCAAGCAACGTGGGCGCCATTCCCTTTTTTGCCCAGTGATGGAGTAGATCGAAACTTTGCAAGGTACGTGCTAGAATCAAATCGGGAATTACATAAGCAAATGACTGGACAGCTTGCATTGACAACTTTGTAGTATTCCGTTTCAACTGTGGCTGCCACTGTAAGTGTCGACGACAACAAACGATACCTTCCCTCCTTTACCTATTTCAACTTTTTTTCCGTCTGTTTATTAACTTTATGTCTTGATTAATTTAATTAATTTCTTATCTTCTCCTAATAACTCACCCCAAAACTAGGATCCAGGTACATACAAGAAACGTGTCTCTTGCGGGTAATCGTTATTAGTGATGCTCCCCACGCCTGCCTGACATGGTTCCAGTTCTCACTTGAGAATATTAGACCTAGCGGGCTTAGGTGAATGCGCAACATTTGTTTGGAACCTACGACTTGCGCGCATTCTCCATTAGAGCGCTTCTCTTAGAGAAGTTCTAGTACTTTATCCTCAACAGACACCTTTCTCGGCTACCATAATCACTACGATCCGCGATGGCATCCGAAGAAGCTGGCGCAGCTACCATAGCTGAGGCCGAGTCAGCCACTTTCACATTACAAATCATTTCGCCTTCTGTTGGCATACCACAACCTTTTGTTATAAAAAGATTGCCAAAGGATGCTACTATCAAACAGTTGAAAGAGCGAATCCGAAATGTTGTTATGACAAGGCCTACAGATGAGGCCCAGCGCCTCATCCATCGAGGCCGTTTGCTGCGTCAGGAAACTGACACAATGATTGAGATATTTGGACAAGAAGCAGTATGTTTCTTCTGTTTCTTCTTTTATAGTCTTTCTTCAAATCAAAGGGAATCATGATCTAACTAGTTATTGCAATGTATAGCTTCGCTCTGGAGATCCTCAGTCCTTACATCTAGTCCTACGAGATCTTTCCGATGGCCGAGCACCATCTACGCCGTGTGTTCCCCAACCCGCAAACCAAGGCTCTACATTTAGTCAACCGTCCACAACGGGGCCTCAACCCACTCCCCGAATTCACCCACACCAGCCTTTCCAAATGTTGTCTGAACAATTGCGAATGGGGATACCAAATATACATAATATGCCAAATCACCCTGGGGTTGCACAGGGACTCCCTCAACGCTCAGTCCCTACATTTGGCTACCCGACGGTACCTCCTTCTATGACACCAGATCAACGTAGCCAGTGGACGAGAGCTTTTGAGGAAAATATGGGGGGTGTCCTTAATCAGAATCGACAACCGACTATGCTAGGGGCGCATGGCATCCCTCCCACTAGCTTGAGGGGAACACCCGGGACTGGTACGCCTGGAAGGACTGCTTCGCCCTTTCAACCAGACGGCACTCGCACAACGATTCGTGAAGGAGTCGGACCCAATGGTTTGCAATGGCGCGTCACTTACAACGAGACTTTCACAAACCC
This sequence comes from Annulohypoxylon nitens, assembly GCA_022496965.1. Lineage (NCBI taxonomy): Eukaryota > Fungi > Ascomycota > Sordariomycetes > Xylariales > Hypoxylaceae > Annulohypoxylon > Annulohypoxylon nitens. The sequence continues at coordinate 235,651 of MU386625.1, forward strand.
ACTGCAACGACCGGGAAGAACAGGATCACCCTTCACAGGATCACCCTTTCCAACACCTGACCCGAGTATACCGTCGCGCTCTGTTCCAAATGGAGGCCATCTATCCAATGCCGATGTTCAGAGCATTTTTCGAACTGCAGATACCGGTGCGGCTACTAGAGCTATGACCGATGCCATGCTTAGAAATGCTAGTAGCTCTTCCTTGGCTAACCTCGCGACTAGCCAAGCTCACCATCCTATTCCTCCAGGAGTTACAACACCACTAGTTGCGTCTCGAGCGGGTAGCGGTACAGGAACCCCTGATCCACTCAGAGCAGCTGGACGAACCCGAAGTCCACTAACAGGTCAAACACAAACACAATCGTTCCAGGGTACACCAGAAGTATACATTCTCTCTTCTCCTACGGGACCGCGCGCTCTTTTACTCAGCAACGGTTTAGAGACTTACTATACCCCTCAAGTTCGGACTGTATATCAACCTTTTGGCTTACCAGCTGGCCAGAGACCACTCCCGTCCTTATACCCCACTGCTTATAGTCATTTAAACCCGCAATATATGATACCAAACCCAACTATCCAAGTGCCAATTGCTCAAGTTGGACGTGCTCACGCAGCCAATACTCAAGCAATCCACAGTCCTCAGCCACACCAAGCAACGCAGCCGCAACACGGCTTACCTCAACCACCCCAGCATCAACACCAGAACCAGCCTCAGCCTCAGATAGGACATGCCGCTGCCCGTCCAGATAACCCACAGGTGCAAGCGATTAGAATAGCCCAGCTCTGGCCTCCTATATGGATGATCATTCGCTTAGGTCTCTTCATCTGGTGGTTTACTTCACCTACTTCCGGCTGGTCTCGTTGGATTACTGTCGTGTCTATCGCAGTTACGCTTTTCCTAGTAAACATGGGATTCCTAAACCCCTTTGCCGACCAGTTCTGGGTCCCTGTCCGACGACATCTAGAGAACCTCATACCCCTTGCCGATGGCCATCAACGGGGGGCACAGGCAAACGGAAGAGCTGGAAATGGTAATGCCGGAGCGGATGCTGGACAACAAGAACTGGATCCCGCCGACATCGCTGCCAGACTTGTACAACAGCGACGAGACGCTAACGCAAATTGGCTGATGGATCAGGTCAGAAGGCTGGAACGTGCTGGTATCCTTTTCCTTGCTAGCATAGCACCAGGAGTGGCTGAAAGACACATCGCACAAATGGAGGCGGATGCGCAGGCGGAGCGAAGGCGACGTGAGGAGGCCGCCGCCGCCGCTGCTGCTGCTGCTGAACAGTCCGAAAGGCAAGAAGGATCGGCGGATGTGGAGCAGAATGCCGAGGGTGGCAGTCCGGCTACCGGCAACAACGAAACAGGAGGACGTGAACAGGCGGGGGAGGGTCAGAGAGACAATGAACAACGGCCTGCTGCTGAGGAACCACTTATTCCCATATAAACCGTCGGTTTAGACATGTCAGACCACAATGAGAACATTGAGGACAAATAGACAGGGAAGATTCGTTTTGAGCATCAGGATATCTTGCTGAGTGATAAGATTTCTTAAGCCACCAAGCATCGATCCTCAGCGATAAGCTTTCCCGTGTTATTCACATTCATTTAAATCACCTAAAGATTGAGATCCCCGGGTTTGCCCGTCCGTCTGATTTTCAGGGAGGAGAGGAAAAGATCAGATATCACTTGTAACAAATGACACACTGTAACCCTGTTGGAGCTTGGGACGGTTTCTTGTACACTACCTTTTTGCGGAGTTTTGTGTGCAGGGAAACGAAGAATAGTTTAGCTGCGGGAAAGGGGAGTCTCTCGTGGCTGACGGACGTGCAAAAAGACAGGTTATGTATGACATGGCATGAGCGATCGTGCCGAATAAAATTCATTGTACGGGAAATTTTGGAGTTCTTTTGTGAGGATGCTGAATGTAAATGTATGTCTGACAACCACGTCTTGAGTCTTATTTTGCACATGTGGTTTCTTGATCTGTATGAAGAGCCTAGGAATCAAAGATTCATTTCACAACCGATTGAAAGCGCAAATATAACGATGCAATTGTAACTCATAACACTACACTACCCTAACACAGATACTGATCATTCATCGGTTCGAGCGTACGCATTTCTTCTCATCTCATCTCATGTCCTCTCCATTCCGCGTTCGTCTATGTACAGCCCTCTTTAAGCTTTTAGGGTAAAAATAATGGGGAAAATCAGAACCCCTTATTCGTCCATGACGGCGGCAAACTTGTCCAACATGTTCTGCTGGATGCTCTCGTACTATAGTCAAGTTAGCGTTTATTCCATATATGATTTAGATTGTTGATGAAAATGAACAAAGGATACAAACCTTCTTGCTAATAACCTCCTCTCCTTCGCTCGGCAGCTCGAACTTGAGCTGTCGGAGTTGAGCCTGTAGGTCGCTCGTAGCCTCGCGAACCTTGGCCCAGCCCTGGCCCTGTGCAATAGCCTTCTGCGCTTCATCGTGGAAGCCGACCATGAGCTTCATCATCCACTCCGTCTTCCAGATAGGGCAGAACTGGTCGTAGTCGGAGTAACCGTTCTGTTGGAGGAAGTCTTCCTTCAACAGTGTCGCCATATCCAATGTAATCTTGTCGGGATCTGATAGCGCAGATTTACCGACTAGCTGGACGACCTGGTCTAGCTCTTCTGAGTCGGATAGAAGTTGCTTGATACGGTCACGTAGTCGAGGGAACTCGGGATAATCCTTCTCGTACCATTTATCTAACGTGTTGGTGTACTTGCTGTACGACGCTGACGTGTTGATGGAAGGGAAATGCTTTCGCTGCGCTAGCCTCTTGTCGAGACCCCAGAACACCTGCACGATACCTAGAGTGGAACTAGTGACGGGATCCGAGAAGTCACCACCAGGGGGACTGACAGCACCGACGATACTGACACTACCCTCACGCTCGGGTGAGCCAAGACAGCTCGTCTTACCCGCACGTTCGTAGAAACTGGCCAGCTTAGCACTGAGGTAGGCGGGGAAACCCTGATCAGCAGGCATTTCACCGAGACGTCCAGAAATTTCACGCAGAGCTTCGGCCCATCGAGATGAGGAGTCAGCCATCATGGCCACATCCATACCCTGATCACGGAAGTACTCCGCGACCGTGATACCGGTGTAAATCGAAGCTTCTCGGGCAGCGACAGGCATGTTGGAGGTATTGGCGATCAAAGTAGTTCGCTTCATGATGGGTTCCTTGCGGCCTTCGACATCGATGGTGAGTTCGGGGAAATCCTTCAAGACTTCAGCCATCTCGTTTCCTCGCTCTCCACAACCCACGTAAACGATGACGTCGCTGTTCGAGAACTTGGAAACTGATTGTGAAATGACAGTCTTTCCACACCCGAAAGCACCAGGGATAGCAACTGTACCACCCTGGACACTGGGGAAAAGAGCGTCCAGGACTCGCTGGCCGACAATGAAAGGGCTACTAGCCGATAGCTTCTCGGTCGTAGGTCGAGGAACTCGGACGGGCCAAGTTTGCATCATGCCATACTCGGTCTTGTTACCGTTGAACTCGACCTCGAGGATCTTCTCGTCGACGGTGTACTCGCCTTTAGGTGCGATCTTGGTGATAGTTCCTCTTGCTCGTGGGGGCAGCAGGATCTTGTGGACCTTGATGAAGGAGTTCTCGAAGACGGTTCCCCATACATCACCACCGGAGATGTGATCGCCAATCTTGGCGGTAGGAGTAAACTCCCACTTCTTAGTTCGGTCGAGGGCGGGAGCCGCGATACCACGGGGAATATAGATACTCTGAGATTGTTGGGAGATCTTCTCGAGGGGCCGTTGAATTCCATCGTAGATGTTGTGTAATAGACCGGGGCCGAGCTCGACGGAAAGAGGTTTACCGGTACGTTGAACAGGGTCGCCGACGGTTATACCAGCTATACTTCAGAATTAGCTTTGTTTTTTCTCATTATTAAATGTAAAGGGGCCTAAATGAGGACGCACCGGTCTCTTCGTAGACCTGGATAGTGGCTTGGTCACCGTTGATTCTGATGACTTCACCGACTAGGTTATCGTGACCGACTCTCACAAGCTCGTACATGGCAACTCCAATCATGTCCTCGGCCACCACGACGGGTCTATTACGATTATTTATTAGTTTATCGACTCGAAGCTACGGAAGGAGGTATTGCGACGGTTACGAACCCGGACACGGAGTAAATCTTGCCTATACAGAACAACGTCGGTTAGCTTAAATGAATGGTCACCGACGATAGCGGAGCTACCTACCACTGTTGAGCCCATCTTTGTCGCCATTCGTGGCTTTCGCTGACTATATTTATCAGACACATTAGACATTAGGGATGCAAAGTAGCGAGACAGGTTCAAAACAAGCTGTGTCTTTTGTTCCAACTTGGAACATCTATTGCAAGCTGACGAATAGGCACTGGACGAAGCTTACCGGAGCCATTTTGGGAGTCTGCTTGGGAGTTACAGAAGGCTCTTCAGCTATGGAAATAGTTGGAACAGGTAATGCAAGCACAGGTATAGGTTCAGCTCTAGGTGAAGAGCTCGATGTGGATGGTGAAGGGGTGGTTATTGTAGTTGTAGTTGTGACGATTGTGGAGCTAAGTTCAGGTTCAGGTGTGGCTGTATTCGCTGTATTCGCTGTGTCCGCTGTATGGTCAGTAGCTGGTGCTGGTGCTGGTAACAGTGACGGGCTGGGGGGTAGCGGTTGGTTAGCAGCTTCAGCTATCAATTCTGTGGCTTTAGCGGCTTTATCAGCGCTACCGTTGGCTGTGCTAGTGGTGTTATCGAAGAAACCAAAGAAACCGCTGCCAGGTGACGCAGACTGCGCAGGTGTACCCGGCCGACTCGTGTTTGGACTCGAGTTGACACTTTGTCCGTGGTTTCCCCGTCGGATTAGGTCCACTAACGAAGGCCGGGCCCGCAGCGTCGGTCGCAACCCGAGCATGCAGCAATAACCTGTAGTTGTATAGCGTAAACTGTATTTCTTATAAAGAAGCTATACTCGACTATGTCGCCGATAGCTACATGCAGGTTGAATTCTATCTAAAAGAGTTGTTCTGCTGCTAAGAAAGTAATCGCATACGTATGTTGCATCCGGGAGATGAGGTTGATTACGAGTAACTGATACGAAAGATTACCAAAGCGCTCCAAGAGTCCAAGCAATATTAACAGAGGTACAAGTACAAGTACCAACCTCCCTTGAAATCCCCTCATTCCTCCAGGCCTGTAATAGCTCCGTTTCAGCATCCGCTTGGCCAGTTTGCTTATCGTCATACCTAGTATTACACAGTTAGACTCAGACCATCGACTCTATTCAGCGATTTCTTTCAATCCTATCTTCATTTTATTTCATTTACTTCAAAGAGGATCAGATAAACCAATCGGACTTTGGTTTCCACATTAACTGCCGACAGCTAAGAATATATTGGCTACCAAGAACTATACAGATGTATGTTTCATTGGAGAACAGTGCTATACCTGCCATGACGTATAACTTAATATAAAATGTACCGATTGGTCTTTTCTGGGATCACAGGGACGAATAGTTCCCTGCAGAGAAAGAAGGATGGTCATTGGACAACAACTCCCCTATAGAATAGGGAGCTCAGAGCCCAGTGATAATTGATACTCAAACAAGCTCTATAGGGCTTTATAAATATTGCAAATACTATAGTAACAGTCGATTTAGAAGATAGTATCTGAATAGTTGGAGGAGGAGATTTTTTTTAAATGGCAGGTATATCACCTGTTTAAATCATTCGCTCATCGTACCGGAAAAAAACATCAATATGCAGCCATGGAGGAATGAGGTACTCTATAAACTCAAGTATACAGTGCCCCTTTCTCAGCTAATACCTCCTTAAACGCCCTAAACGTATCTGCACTCGCAGCTATACTTCTCAAAGTATCTCGTATAACCGACCCGCCACACTCCTCTTCTTCATGCACTATGCGGCTGCCCGTCATCTCAGCAACGCCACCAAGCCTCGCTCCGGGAAGTACACAATTATCCTGCGCCCTCCCAGCCCTCATCTTGCAGATCTCCGTGTTCTTACACTCCCCTCTACAAATCCCCAACCCCCATCTCCGAGATCTCTTCTCAAAGTACTCCTCAAACGCCGTCTCGTTATTCTCCAGAGCTTTCGTCACATTGTGCCAAAATACAGGTGTCAGTTCCTGTGCATCCGCTAACCCTAACCCTGAACCCTTCCCTACGAGTGGCCCGTATGTCTCTTTCGCGGAGTAATACTTCGTCCATTTCGGCCCTGACGTTGAATATTCGGGATCACTCATGTTGGCGATGTAAGTAGTAACGTCGAGCACGGCGAAGGTAATCGGGTCTACATCATATACGCGAAAGGCTGGGTGTCCCGACATCGGCGTCATCGACGGTGCTATATACGATGTAACCAACGCATTCTTATGCGATCTATCACCGTAGTCTGCATAAGAGAGTTGGAACTCATCGTAATGAGTGTGGCCTATTTCCCCCGTAAGTTACTAGGTATATATACCAACACCGAACCAAGAGCGCAGAAGGAAGAAAAGGGGCTTCCTCACCAAAAAACATAGCCGCAATAATACCCTCATACCGCTTCACGATCTGATCAAAGTAATTCGACGCATCGCGAAAGGCATCCCTATTCCCCATCGGCATGTGCCCTACAAGATATACCCTCTCACCCGCCCTCTCCGCTGCATCCAGCTCACGTACAAACCATTCCAGCTGTCCGCTGGGGTCCTTCTCCATCGGATCCGTATACATCCAGAAGTTCTGGTCATAATACAAATTCGTATTCACAGAGATAACTCTCAGCCCGCCCATTCCACCGCCAGTGTTGGTAGGATGCCGGACAGAGTACGCTCCGAAAGCTTTCGCCGTCTCCGCTCCCTGATCTCCTATCCACTTCTTCCAAACCTTCGCTAGCAGCTCGTAGATCCATAGTGAGCCATCCATACCCTTGCCTTCAGCGAAAGGGAACGCATTGGTAGGCGACACCTCATGGTTCCCAGCTGTTCCATAAACGTGGAGTCCTGCCTTCTCCATGCGAGCGTACGTATTCTTTATAACGCGCGTGTTGTGGTCTTGCGAGGTACTCCAGACAGCATGGTCTACGATATCACCCGTGAAGATAGAGAAGGCAGCATCGGGCGCGATGGTGTTGATTGCTGCGTACATACTCTCCTCCAAGCTGACGGGGCTATCGCATGAGTGTTCGCCGTAGGGGCTAGCTGGTACATGGCCAGGAACACGTGAGGGGTATTGATTCTAGGGAAGTATTAGGTATATAATTTTCGGATATAAGTCTTTAAAAAGGGCTTCTATCCCACTCCCTTAAGAGGTCATCTCACCTGCAACAAATAGGCTTCGAGCAATTCGCCTCGGTACCAGGGAAATACAACGAGTCGATATGAATATCCGAGAAATGCACCACTTGCAGCGGTTTCATACTACTCGGAGTTGGTCGAGTAGTCCTAGGCTTCGGCGACGGGAACGAGATCTCATGCGACTTGACCTCAGGGTACGAACACAATCCCATGAGCGCGACGCATGTTAACCGCGACGTCTTTGACCCTATTCTCATCCCGCGCAGAGCGTGGGCGATGACGGGCCCTTCTAGGGCGATAGCGCCTGCGCATACATCACGGTCTTCGATCTAAGCAAGATTAGCTTCCCGTGGGTACTAAAGAGGTCTTAGGAAAAGGGGGCGAGTCCGTACACCTAGCCGTTCACACAGCTCCGTAGTAACAACCACAAACAGTGCATCGCCTCCCGCCGCTACAAGCTTAAGTTGAAGCAAAATCGACTTTTTGCATATTAGCACCTATATACAAGGTAACACTCGTACGTTACAGCCCCTTACCTCGCAGACGGCGCACGAAACCGGACTCCGCGCGTCTCCTCCGACGCTCGCGATAATGCCGTCTGGATCCAGAACGCTTGGAGCGCTACCTCCCGTATCAGGACTTAACACCTTCTGGTGAGACCCACCGCCAGGATCAAGGAACCCGAGGACGCCCCGTAAAACCGCGATAAAGACGAGCGACGGTATCCGCATCTCGAACGTCTCGGGCCTATTTTACCCACGCTGCAGTAGCCTACAAAAAAATCGTATCATATACCGTGAATCTCAATTTTATAAAAAAAATAGTCGATAATCATAAGTTCATGTAGATGGATATTGGAGCTACTAGTTTACGGACGATTGTATGGGGTAATACTTGGCAAGCAAGTTGCACTTCGCGATTTGTAGGTAACTGCATAGGTGACATCTCGGTAGCCACCAAGTGTATGTCTAACACAAGTATGAAGCTTATCTCCATATTCTTCGTCTAACTTTCCTACGGTACTTAGTCAATCCTACCTACTAAATCTATTGCGTACTCGAACCTAGCACAGTCCAATCGGAGTCGAGTGAGCGGATACATCAGACGGGTAGCGGATCTGAATCAAGCCCCTCCCCGCCGGTCACCGGATCTCTGCTAGTCTATAGTAACAACGTAGTCAGACACATGGTCAGAACGGTTCGTGCGGCAACGTGGGTATGACATCAATGATGATGACGGAATCCTTTCTTATCCCATCGCAATGGAATATGCAGGGTCCCACTAGCATTAGAGCTTCTGCGCTGTAACGTATTCTAACCCGATGGATCATGGGAAGTTGGGTATCTGAGTTTAGAGTTGACTTTTCTACCTAGGTAATTACATAACTGTCCCTTTTTCAAGGGGGTATCGGGTATCACCAAGTATGAGCCTCACCATCCATCCATCATAGCAGAGAAGCTTGTGAATTCCCGAGATTCACATCGACAACTTTTAAGTAGATGTAAATTACCAATAACATGCGTCGAAGGCGTATCCAGCAGAAAATGTCTTAAACACAATTCATTCAATGCATGAACGCCTATATTTTCATGCAGCCCAATTACATCCGTCATCTGTTCCGTAGTTCCAGGTGATCGAGAGCAAATTTCTGCTCGTTTTTGCTTTTCGCTTCAAACGTAGCAGTGCAAGCCTCGAAGTGCTTAACCGACACAATATGCTCCTTCAGTTACCCGCCACCAAGAACGCCGAGGAGAATCCGGATAGTATGACACAAAAAAGAGGTGGTAACTTTTCAAAGCACAAATTGCCAACTGAAGTCCCGGCATGTTTGCCAATGCCAACCGCCAATTCTAATATGCTGTGAGATTTTTATGCAGGCGAGGGAAAACGTCATGTCGCCTCGTCGTAATTTCGTACTCGTAGGCTGTTTGCATCTAAGCCCGCCCCGTGGTATCAACGCCTGCCGATATCCTACACAGTTCTATCCTCATTAAATCCTTCATGACTCTTTAGATAGCAAAGGTTTCAACACCTCGAGGGCCTTCATAGACTGTTCGCATGATAGAATGACTGCGCCGGCTTGCGCTGTCGAAAGGTATGAGAGTTCGCTGCTGACACCTGTATCATCCATCCCCATTTCTTGAATGAGCTTCCCCGCGACGCCAGAAACGATACCGGTAGCCTCGAGTGGAAGGTTAACAAGATCAAGGAAAATAGGTACAAGGTCGCCTTCTGTGTCACCGACGAGGGAGTCGCCAAAAACGCCAAGGTACTCTCTATCCAGTAATAATGACGGAGGATCCTCTAGAGCCAGAGTAATTGAGAGAAATCTGGGTTGCTTGGCCAGTACAGAAATGAGACTGGTATATAACTTCGTATCGACATTGTCGAGCCAACTCCTCCGATGCCCATTGCCGCTCACGTGCCTGTTCAGGGATGGTCGTCGACTATAATCCACCATCTGCGAAGGATCCCTTCCGGAACATTGTACCAGGCGGAGATTGGGACTTATATATGGAAAAACATTTCGTTTCTTTAATAATTCAAATGTTCGTACTTGTAATTCTGCTACGTTAGATGGTGGGGGTGTTGATGGAGGATCGCTGCTTGAACTCCGGCCACGGACATGGGACATTGCGCTGGGCGATACGTAGGCTGACTCATCCTGGTCGAACTCGAAATTTCTGGCGAGAAGCACCTGAACAACTGTTTGCCGATCCTTGCTAGGCACTAGGATGAAGTCTGAGTAGTAGGTCGTAATGAAAAAAATAGGGACGCCTGCTAATGCGAGAGGGCAAGTCAAGTCCATAACTCGACTCCCCGCATCCATTCCAGCACTTATCACCGAGAGGATTAGATAAGTATCCTTCGAAATCGTGACCGTCTTAGAGAGATTTGAGGGCAGACGTTTTATGACCGGTTCGAAAACATTTTTGACCCAATTACTGTGGCACACTATCGAACACTCGACAGGCGTTATACTTATGTTGAGAAATCCATGTTTATTGTCGATGCTAAGACCTTCGGCCTCAGGTGCGAGAGAGTCATCGTCCTCGCCTTGAGGTAAGAGGACCTGTAGTATAGGCTGAAGAAAGTTCGGATATAATTGTAAAGGAATGTGTATTAGGCGGAACGTCCCATCCTAGAATGATACGAATTAGTATACTAAGTTAACCTTTGCGACTTGTTTGCCGCCTGCATTGGCGAAGTTGTACCAGAATATGAGCGGACAGTCTTGCTTGGTTTGTGTTACACATGGATCTATCCTTGGTAACTCGACCTCGAAGTTCAAAATGCAATTGTAACGGTAACGTTCACTTTTATGTTGCAGAGGAAGATTTTGTGCAATAAATTTCAAATTCAAAGTAAGGGCAGCTTACGAGAAATGATATCTGAGCATTCATTATGATAATGTGAGTAATATGTGAGTCTGTCGTATCTGTGACGCCGTAGACCACGACTTAAAGACCTATGTAATGGCCAGAGCTTTCGACCCCGAAGATCGGGGACGAAGGACCCCTAAAACGCACGGACGGAGTAACGGAGACCCGGGTAGAGCTGTGATTGGTGAGATTGCTTCTTATTCTTGCAGGAGTTCCGGGTTTATCTTGGGTTTCTTTTGGCTTAGGCCCCAACAAAGAACTTTGTAGTATGATAGGACGTGGACAGACGAAGGAGGCGAAGAAAGGAAGAGGGGAAATATAAATAAAAAGAGACAATGCGAAATAGATAGACTTCAACCCTAAGGTGGAGGCAAAGATAAAGAGAGAAAAAAAACGGCTTGTTTCGAGAGATAGGCGCCGCGATAGGGCTGCTAGTCGGGAGGCACACTGTGACACTAGCACTAAAATCTTGTAGTGGACTAGCTTCTAAGTTCTAAGCCGTCTTGTTGGTTGACAGATGGATCGAAGTTCTCGAGAGGAACCTTTTTAGGACCTATTTAGGACCTCTTTTTTTAAACGCTTCAACTTCAGTTCGGTCGTCAGGATAGCCTAGATAGCGTGACATGGCACCATTGGTACCAATTGGAGAACCCTTGATGGCAGAATCCCACAGGGATCGACGCCCGTCGCGGTCTCCGGAACCAGGGCGTGGACTTGTGGACGTATGGACGTATGGAGAAAGGCGACTATATTGCGCCGTAGTCGCTTGGGCTATCGCCGCGGATGCAAGTAGATGCAGCTGCAAACAACCCGAGGTAGATCTCTGTAGGTAAGGGGTTTTTCTGAGATGTGACCCTCAACGACTAAAAAACACCGGGAGGGGTTGGTTGTCATGTAACAGACCGACGTCGACCGGTGAGGTGAATAGCGAAAAAGGGGGCACCAAACTTTATTTATGTATTCTGTTGGATGGTCGACCGCATTCTACTACTCTACGACTTATTAGCTTATTAGCTTCGCGAACCTGGCATGGCTTGATGTTCCTAGGCACGAACTAACATCCTACTGCATAGTACATAGTATATGCGCGTATGCACGCCATCCAGCCCTCCATTTATCCCAAAAGGGAAAGCCGCTAGGTGCAGAGGGGGTGCAGATGGGCGCAAAAGGGGGCCGAGCGACATCGAGCGACATCTAGGTAATGCAGCCACTCTCGACATATCATCTACATACCGCGCCATACCGCATCAGCTTCTCGGGCGCGTGGTCGACCTCGGGGGTAACAAGCTAGGTGAATTTGGGAGATTCTTGCAGGACCACTCTTTATAACGGTGCAACTTTGCAACTTTGCAATGCTGGCTAGCGTGGGGGGATCTTTGGAGCTCTGGGTCTTGGATTTACCGGGAGATGTATTCTTGCCTGGATTAACCTGCAAGGAGTTTCGACCCTGCTGCATGATGATGTCTGTCCTAGCCGGTCCTAGAGGGGCGTTGCGCCTCGCTTCCCGTTCACCCAGGTATACATACCCAGACATACCTAGGTAAGTAGGTACTTGTGGAGGGAAGCAATATATCCATAATTTGTACTTCTGCAGAAGATGCAGACTAAGTTAGCTGATGACTCGTAACACGACATATGTGATCGACCTGGTAGGCACTATGTAGGCGACGATATATGCTATGCAGGTGAGTGCATTATCTGAAGTGCGACTCTAGATAGGACAGAGGATAGATAGTGAGTCGTAGGATATATGTAATGAAGCTTGGCCGTACGAGCGTAACTAAGGGGGCGTCCATTGGTACCTGAGCTCGGGGAGATTCACCATCGATGCAATGTGTTGTCGGTGCAGCCGCCCGTCTCTCTGACGAGATGCTGGGGAAGGTAACCCTTGGTAACCATTTGGTGACCCTTGATGGCCCTTGAGAAACCCCTTGCTGCCCCGCATTTTCCTATCTCGAGCTGCTGCCGAGAGTTTCATTCGATCTTTTGTCTTGCTTGTCACCGTCGCCCGTTGCCGTGTCGGCATGTCCACTACATACATGGCATACATGTAACATGGTAACGCAATTTGTCTAAGGTTGGCGTAACGAGGCTGCGATTGGAAGAAGCCTCTAGATGGTTTATTGGTATTATTTTGTGACTGGTCACCTCAATCACGATAACTTGCGTGATGTGATGCTTGCGATGTCGAAAATTCGACTAGAGATGCCGTCTTTGAATAGGTGCCTCACTTTTTGACCGCAAATTGAACTGTCAATTAGCATCGCTCCCGTCCCCCCTTCGACTTGAGACTGGTTCGATCCGAGTCTGGGGTTCTCGATTCAGAGCCGAGTGTAACCTTGACTCCCTACTATTTTGACCCATGATATTAGTCTAAAATGCAAAAACCCCACGAAGGTAATTCTTCATCCCACTATATCCACCTATATTCCTACCGTTGCTATGTGCCATACGGAATCAATCGCGAAATATCGTGCTTAAAGTTGTGCCATTCAATCGTCAGAGCCAGGATCAGATTATTTTTGGGTCACGGGAATTTTCGTTTTTTTGAGGCTGGCAACCCAAATAGAAGCTATTCGACTTTGCAGGATCTAGATGAAACTAGCCACCGGTGTCGTCATGAGTGATGAAAGCTAAACCGTATTGAATTCGTACAGATCACCCCTCAGGCGCCACCAATTATCTTGGCTTGAGAAGTTCCCTTTTGGGATAATCAGCTATCTCCTTGGCGTGAAAAAAATTCTACCACTTCTAACCGACGATGTGAGCTACCTTAGAAGATGTAGCGTTCGGTATAATAATTAATTGCATAGAAACATCTTCTGGTAAGCGTGGGGTTATGTGTAGCATTAGGCCGTCATCGAGAGCCAGGATTTCAATAGTAAGCATGTGTTCGGCCTGCTGTTGGAAGTTTTAGTTGAGTTGGTCTACCTAGGTCCTCTTTCGTACGAAGTACAGCGAGAACTAGACTAGGACTTCTCGGTAGGATGCATCTGCCCTTGCCCAGTGTTGCTTCGCATTGAGACAAACTTCCGCCCTGCTGGACAGGTTTGACTGATCGATGCAAATCTGAAGATAGGCAACTTTGCCGCGGCCCACTACTTAGCATGCAGGTTCATGCATGGCATAGGATCTTTTCCGCACTGAACGCCCAATTATCGTCCCGAATCGCCAGGCTATCGCGGAAGGCGACCTCTGAATTACCAGAAAACAAATCTTGCGGGGCCGAAAAGAGGCAACTGGTTTAGTTGGCGCGAGATCTGCAAGACCCCGGATTCTGACGACAGTTGAATTCATTCGGATTGTTCTCGTTTTGTGTTGCGTTGCCGCGGCTCGGTGAAGACCGACGTCACAGCATAAGTGCCTAATCGATTCAGGTCTCAAGAGATTGGGCGTTTGACTCCAACTACAACTAGGTTACGAGGGCTCTCGCGATAATCGAAAACTGTTTCTACCCAGCTATCTTGTACCAGGTCGGAATGTTGCCGGAGAAACAACCACCTGTCGGTCACGATTAAGGATTCGGTGACCATGGCACTAAAAGCCATGAGGCTCCAGACGGCACTAAGTTCCCGTTTGCGTGGTCCGAACGCCTCCTCATATTTCGCAATTTCTTCGTCCGTGACGTCAATCATTCTTTCTCTAATAATATCACAGTATTCGTGATACTCCGAGTTTGTAGTTAGCTTATTTATCGCGCCTCTCACGTATGACCCGAATGTCTTGTAGCATGACTTCCGTAGTGAGCCGATGATTACCGGGTTTGTACTCATGTTGAACGGACTCTGAGACGGATTGCCATTTTCCTCGAGTTCGCCATTATGATAAATCTTGGTGATGACACCCCGATCAAGAAACATCTTCTGTAGGACGGCGCGGTAAAAATGTCTTGTGAAAAAGGAATCACTCTCGGCTTCGGTCCAATTTTGAGGTGCCTGACATGCCATCATCCGAGCTGTGATGTTAAGCCGGACTCCATCATTATTGTAGCTGCTGAGGCGATCACTCATCGGGAACCCTTCTGGGTCGCGTCTCTCAGACTCCCTAACTACCCGACCGTTGAGAGCTTGAAGACTTGGTCTCATATATGGAGTTTTATAGGTAGGAGGCCCTAGCTTTTCCGTCATTAGGTTGTAGCAGCAGCCCACGATAGAAATAGCTTGAACTCGTGGGTTGAGAATCAAAGACCGGATCCCGTGGTGAGATAAATTTCCACAAGAATGGATTGAGATAGCCATCAGACTAGGATCGCCTCGTCCTTTCTCCACGGCAAGGGGGTCCTGCTCAAGTTGGCTGATGACATCTGTCAAATCGCCTGATTCTAGCCTCCCTTCAATATATCGTATAAAGCCTTTCCCATCCTCAGGCATGTAGACAGTTCCAACCTCACTTCGAGGTCTAAAATCGGGTATGTACTCGCTAGCCTTCTCATCCGGCTGGTCTTCAGGGGTCTCCCCGTCAAGCTTCTGCAGCCACAATTTCTTGTTCCGGATAACTTTTCGCTTTTCAGAGATGCCAGCGAGCATATCGAGCTCCTTTGCGCCCACTATATTGTGCTCCCGACCCTCTACTGCTACAATTTGCTTGTTATAAGGGGCGCTTGCAAGCGCTCTTCCTAGATAATTCTGGCCACTTCCGAAATCAACAAAATGAGTAATATCTCTTTGATATTCAGTCGAAATCCCCTTTGCAAGTTTATCCACGTAATTTGCGAAGTTGCTCACTTCGTGCATTTTCTTCGGTTTCATTCCAACCGATACCATGCGTGTTAGCTTAGGAAGTTTCTCATTGTTGGAGAACTCGCGCGCCAACGAAAATTTCCGTATATCCTTGATATACCTAACTAGGCTATCAGGCAGCTGAGGATCTTGGATCTCTTCTAAATCATCTCTCATAAGAAGATCCAGGAACTTCATAGGTTCACATTGTAGGAGATATGGTTGCCAGTCCTTTGGTATTATCGTCTGAAAAAGACCTGGTTCATTTGTGAAGAAATCTAAGATGTGCACGCCGCCGCACAATACTTGAAAAATGTTTGACGTCGTTGCAAACTCCAGCAGATGGTCGACATATGTTTCGGGGCTATCCCAGCAATCTGGGTACGGCAAAGGCTTGAGCGGCCTCATATTTACCATCCGTAATTTCGTGAATGAATGAACGTGAAAACAATGAGAGTATGAATGATCTGAATTGTGAAGAAATTAGCGAAAACTAATGGTGTAAGCCGTTTCAGCGTCGGTATCTCCTTCTAGATATTTTTTTCTGTGATAGTGCCCTAAAATAGAAGCTATTCACTGTAAAACTTTATATTACAGGGGTGTTACTTCCCAAAGCTTGGACAGTAACCTATCGCTGCCGAAATTCTTCCGTCAATCCAAAAATGTACAACCACGTCATTCGTCTAAGCCGCGCGTTTGTTCGTAAACCTCGTAATAACATCAACTCACAATAATATTTCCAATTCGAAATCCTTACTATCTTTACGAAGTGCAAATGTAGCCGTAGATGCACAGGCGCATCTTGAAGCCTCCAGGATGATGTCCTCCACTAACGAAGAGGACCCCTTCCTCCAAGTCCAACAGTACGCAAGCTCCCGTCTATCCATCTCCTTTCTAGTCTAGCATAGTGCTTAGGTAGCTAACATAGCTTTCTCATTATCTAGAGATGTCCTCACGCAAATGCAAACCGTGCGCCCCCTCTTCGCCTCGTACCTCCGAATCCGCAGTCTAGCCAACAGCACGTCATCGCCGGAACTCGCGTCCGCGCGCGGAGACCTGGAACACGCGCTCGAAGCACTAGCGGAGGATCTCGCGGACCTCGTCGAATCGGTGCAAGCCGCGGAATCCGACCCGGCGCTATACGGACTTTCCGCGCACGAGGTGACGCGGCGCAAGCGCCTAGTACAAGAGGTCGGGGGCGAAGTCGAGGACATGCGGGAGGAGCTGAGCAAGACCGCCGCATCCGGCAACCCCGAGGGATCCGGCGCAGCGCGCGCGGCCAAGGCAGCCGCGGAGGGGGACCTACCGCCCCCGAGCGCGTTTGCGATTGACGACGGCGCGACGGGCGAGGACAATTACGCGGAGTTCGAGCACCAGCAGCAGTTGCAGATGATGCGGGACCAGGACGAGCAGCTCGACGGCGTGTTTGTGACGGTGGGGAATCTGAGACGGCAGGCGGATGACATGGGACGGGAGCTCGAGGAGCAGGTTGAGATGTTGGAACATGTGGACTCGTTGGCGGATCGAGTTGGTGGGCGTCTGCAGACCGGCATGCAGAAGTTGGGATACGTTATGCGGAAGAACGAGGATCGGTATAGCAGCTGCTGCATCGCGTTACTCATCATGGTTTTGATTATTCTATTGGTACTACTATTGATATTATAGGAATGGAGTTTTGGTACGGGTCACTAGCAAGGCAAGGTTCACTGGCGAGGTCTACTGCGATTTTGTTCGAATTCAGAAATACAGCGTCAGTAGTAAAGCGATATCAGTCATGATGCTTCTTGACTACCTCAACTGGGGTATATTCAATGACTAGAAGATGCGGTACCTATCCGAACCCATCTGGACTGTTCTAAACTCCGTCCGATGCTTGCTCACTTTACGCATTAGTTTCCCCCAACGCCGTAATCCAGATAGGTAATCAAACGCCATCTATACTGAAACCTAAGCCTTCAGTAACCGAGTAGTCATGCCTTAAGGTCTCATGCCTTAAGCTCCAGTCCAATATCTCTCTTCAAGATCTCCGCCAGTACTTGAAGTCCTGCGGCTCCTGGCGTCTTGTTCACCGCTTTCTCGGGGAACTCGACCAGGGCTTTTCGCAACGCAGCAATAGCTGAGTTTCCGTAGAACTGAATGAACTTTTCCTCACTGGTTTCAATCATGGCTCTAAGAACCACAAACTGGGTTTCCGAGATATCGGCAGGTGGAGTGTTGACTATCTTCGACATGGCAATCCAATAGTTGCTAGGGGGCCATGGGTTCGTATTCTTCGTCTTCCCGAAGTTCCGCAATGCGATTGCGGCATAGCCCGCGCCCAAACCTTTCATTCGGTCGCTGTGTTGCTGCTCGGGAATAAAACCACCGCCTGACTTCTTCCAACCCAGGCGAAGACGGCCTTGTTCCGTCTTTTCGTTTCCACGGTAACCGAACAAAACGGGGCAGGTTACACGGAACTTCGCCATCAAGATATCGATCAATGTCTTTCCGCGCCAAAGGTAGACATCCTTTGAAAAGATGATTGCCACCGTGACTCCAATAGGATCGGCGATTTTGGGTTGTGCAAAACATTCATTGATGAATTGGTTGATGACGGCCTTGGCGAAGTGGTTGAGAAGGTAAAGAAACAGAGAGGGCAGTTGGGGTTCATTGTGCAAAGCACCTTGTACCGGTTCTCTCTTATCCGTAATGTAATCAGACGGGTCGACCAGCTGACTCGGCACCTTGCCGCTGAGTGCTTCGTCGAGGAGAGCTTGGATGGTCTCGTTCTGTTTCATGGTTAGTTAATATTTGGGGAATTGATAAGGGAGACAAACCTGTTTCTTATTTCCACCCTTTGTGCCGACCAGCTGGCCCATGTTCTTCCGTAGTTCTCGTCTCATATCGCCCATACGTTGCTTTAGAGCAGGGTTTGTCTTCGCTTGTTGCCATAGTGATTGACGTAGCTTCTTCAAGTTCTTGTGTATTTCGGTGTATCGATCAGTAGTCACACCGATAGTAGGCGTAGTAGGGGCTGGAGCAGGAAATCCGTTCTGTTGAATAGAGGCAGGCTTGAACGGCTGTGCGAGTGGTGACAAAATGCTCGAAAGAGGTGCTTGTGCTTGAAGTGAAGCTTTGGGCTGGTCTAGCGGCTTTGACAACATTGACTGTATTGTCGGCTGCATCGGTTTCGCACTGCCTGTGCCGTCGGCATGTCCATTCAGTCCATTGGTTGAAGAGGGCTGCGAGGGGCCGAACTGGGGCGTCTTCGTAGTTGGTATCGGCTCTGGGTTTGCTCTAGCTGAGCTAGTTTGGGTGGGTTCAGGCTCAGGCTTAAAGACAAGGAGAAATCCCTCTTCCTCAGCAACAGGAGCCGGAGGTTCGGGCGGTAGCTTCGGGACTGTCTTTAGCTTCAACTCTCTTAGACGTGCTTCCTCTACTCTGATTTTTTCCTCGGTTCTGATACGTTCTTCTTCTTGCTTTTGCTGCTTTAATATTCTTTCCTGCTGTTCCAATAACCGCTGCTGCTCTTGCTGCGACTCATAGTCTTGGTAAACTCTGATGGCATCTTCACGAACGCGGTCGTGCTCAGCTTTTGCGGCGGCAAGGGCATCTTTGTGGCTTAATGGAGAGTTACGGTTTTCGGATAGGATGCTAGATAGGCTGTGGCGGTCAGGACTCGACCATTGTCGCGATCTTCTAGGTGTAGAAGAATTGGCCATTGTGTCGGGAATGTTAATGCGACTACTGCATCGTGAACCGTGGATATCGTGCAAGGTAAGAAGTGAAAGGTAACGAAAGTATTGGAAGGACTCGCAAAGCCAATTCGGATATCGTTTGGTTTGCGAAATTACTTAGGTTGAAGGCGAGGATAGATAAATGAGTGTGTGTATCGTCGCAAAGGCGATAAAAGAAAATTTGGGTGGAAGATACGGGTGAAGGAAGAAGTCGAGAAGAATGATGCGGGACGTGTTGCGTGAATGGATAAGAAACGGGAATCAACTCAATTCGAGCTATCGATAGGAAGCTGGGAAAAGGGACCTGCACCTGCCATGGCACCTGCCGACACAGTGCATCTGGAAAAAAAGATTGGCCGAATTAGGTATGTTTTAGTGGACCCTTACCATCGCGGCGGAGCAGGAGCTGTGGCGTTTTAAGTTCCTGAAATATTAGTGGCTGGTGCGCGGTGATGTAGCCGCGAACTGATGGAAGGAGCAGTCAACTGTGGCAGGAGCACTTATTAATATGCTCTTTCTTAGTAGAGCTAGTAGGTTGATTTATTATTACCTATTCACAACCTTGAAGTTTAGAACATAAATTCTTTTAACATTCACAGTATTATTGAGTAATGCTTGATCGTTTAAGAACTAGGTTTTTATTAGAATTATCTTCATATTGCAGTTTTTGACAATCTGGCATAGTTCTACAGAGGCATTTCAGCGTATTTATAGTACTTTCATCTGTTTCCCTCTGCTTGCCATAGCTTGAGTGTTTGGTCATATCTTTAACATTCTTGTTGGATCTTCTCTTTACCCGCTCTGCCCAGATATTTGGCGTAGCTAGTTCTTAGGTACCCACATGAGACATTCGTGGATGGATCCCAACACTGATCATCCCCAGTGCTTCGGCCTTTGCGGCGTCATATTTAGTGCCTACACATGTTCAGATAGATAGGTCATCCCAGCTGGCTTTGGACGGACAACCATGAGATCTTGTGGAGTTTCAATGTCATCCCGTTGTCAGACTTGTGTTTGTGAGCATCTTAGTATACTAATAAGTGGAGGTCGTCTACTGTTTAGATTCATGGCAATATGCATCCGATTAATTTAAGTTGACTTGTGTTCGGGATGTCCCTGTAATACCTTCTATCGAGACTAACTTATAAATAACCTTGGAAACATGTAATGATATTTCTGATATCACAAGACCAGAAAAAACAATATCGACGACAACCCTAATACGAAATAATTCCTGCAATTCTTGAAACAATTATCGACTAGTTAGAAGTGCGAGGCTTGCCGTGGCCCCTCCGCGAACCCTAACTTTTCTTCTCTGGCTTACTATAGGTGTCGTACATCCACCCCAAAGTGTGAACCCAATCGGAATAAGTGGAAGGGTATCAACTTCCTGAAGGGAATCCGATAATCATTAATTACTTAATTAGTGCTTGAAGGAACATTTGAACCTAGGAAGGCTCTAGGCAAGGACATTGGCAGTCTGGCAGTCTGGCAGTCTGGCAGTCTGGCACTGCCGCCCCCCGGCACTACAGCATTCATTAAGTGCAATGGATATTTATGGCAATTCGTTTCGAACAAACTCGTTTGTTGTTACCCTCTTTATAGCCCCATGCATTGAAACTAAGGTAGCTACCACTGATATTTGACTGTTTCCTCAGCTGTAATACCAATAGGCAGGCACTGTCTTTAATGTTTCGTGAACCATACGAGCCTACATATGCACACAAAAAGCTCATTGGAAAACTTAAAGGCCACCTATATAAATTGGTGCATCTATTCCTAAATAGAAGAGTACGTGCCTTAGGCATGTAGGCAAGTAAGTACATAGTACTGTACCAACATTGGAAAGCCTGGTACCCGTATTCTGACATTCGTCACAGATCTTACAGATGTATTGTCACATACCAAAATGTATAGGAATGTACTTGTATGTATACGTAGTCGTCTTCTTCGCAGCCCGGCAACCGTAAAACAATTGCGTCGTAAGGAACATAGCTCAGAGCTCGAGCACAGGCAGCTTGGGTTACAGCGTTCACTGGTGCTAGTGCTAATGCTACCTAACGTGCTAAACCAGCTAAACATGAACCTGCTAAACTTGCTAAACCTGCTAGAAGTCTAGCACTAACCCTAGAAACACGACAGGGGGCGTGCCTACCATGTTCGTACCTCTTACCACATCATGAAATTTCTGGCCAATCACGACCACCCCAGCCTGGTCTAAAGCCAGTCCCAAGCCTGACCCACTAGCAGGCCCCGCCAAGCCCTTTGCCCCATATTGCCCGTCCTCGCTTTGGGATGTTAGGATGCTAGGCGGTACCTAGTACATGGCTACCCACTGTAAAGGGTACATACCTGCACCCAGTACCCAGCACCTAGGGCCGTGCTTTGAAGGTCCTGACCTCACCAGAATCCCTCTTCCCCGTACCCGTTATCCAAGCCCAGCCTAAGCAGTCCTGGCAGTTTTTTTTTGGCAGTCAGGCAGTCTAAGGTGGCCATTGAACAGTTGATCTTCCTAAGAAAGCCCAGTGCCTCCAAAGCTTCCCTAACCAAACTTCTATCATCACCACAACCCTTCGTCTTAACTCTCCTCTCCCTTATCTTTCCCATTTCCCATCACATCATTCACCCTCTCTCAGCTCTTTTCACACATTCCACGTTCCTTCTCTTGGGATTCACATTCACACATTACACACAGCAAGCATCGCAGCCTCGTTCAATCCTCTCATTTACCCTCCTTTTGTTAGTCGCAAAAGTCCACGCAATCATCTACCCAAAAAAAATCCAACTACCAAGTTTTTTGTCAACCACAAGCATCACAAGCATCACCAGCATCCAGAAGCATCTCAAAGCTTCAATCAACAGTACTGGCTATCGCCTTAAGGATTCGTCCCAATTATCCCATCATCTCGTCGACAATTATTGGCTTTGTTCGCACACGACGTGCAACTTGACTGCTTAATCCTAGCCCGATATGGAGCAACAGCCACCTGCTCCTCAAACGGGGGGCGTTCCCGGACCTACTGGTCGTCGCCTTCACATCGCCCATCGTAGGAGTCCGTCTGAGCTTACCCCGCTGATGAGCATGTTTGCAACCCCTGGAAGTAAGTAGGAATGTCCTTGTATCCTTAGGTCCTTATGCCCTTATCACTAAGCTCCCTTTATCGTTGTCGTCTGTCACCGGACGGACCTCTTGTTTTGCCCTTCTTGAAGCTAACTACCTTTGCTTTGTCTATAGTGGAGCAACTTGCTATTCAGCAGCAGATCGAGTTGTTGCAGCAGCAGCAGCAGCAGATTCAAGCCACACACCAATACATGAATATGGGAATGATGCCGCCGGGCCAGTTGGGTCCTGGTGGTTCTTTCAACCCCCTACAGCCAACTATGGCCAACATGTCGCCGCAGACGGCTTTCCAATTTCCCAACCAGCTTCCACAGCAGCAGAATGTCCCCATGGGACCGCCGAGTCAGCCCATGTCACACCGTCGTAACCAATCGGCCCTCCCCAACATGGGAATGGGACCACCCCCGGCTCCTTCCACTGGAGCTTCCGGGTCTGCCTTTGGGCAATTTGATAATTCGTCTGGTCAGCAGCAGCAGAACAGGGAGAACGCCCCTCGGGGAGGGCGAGGTGGCGGCTCCGGTCACCAGCGCAGACACTCTTTAGCGCTGGCTGACGCCAAGAAGGCAGCTGAGATTGCTCAGCAGAAACGGACAACCTCGGGTTTCCAGTTCCCGGCTGCGGGACCTTCCGAGAGCTCCCCTGCCGAGGAACCCAAATCCGTCTCCGCGGACACCCCCATAGCACAGGGCACATCCGTTCGCGGCGGACGCGGCGGACATGGACGAAGCCAGAGCATGGCGATCGGCCGAGGAGGTGCTCGTGGCGGGGCAATGCATCTCAACACCAATGAGTCCGGTGACTTCGGTCGCCGCGGCAGCGCCGCAGGCGGCCATGCTCGAACTTCCTCTCGAAATTTCGAGGGCAATTGGCGTAACCAGCAAGGTCAAAACCAAGGTCAGGAGCAAGCTGGTCAAGGCCAGCAGGGTTTCCAGCCTGGTCATCGCAATCGCGGCTCTGTGAGCCAGCAGTCTATTTCGAACATCGGAGCCTTCCAATATCCTAACCAGGCTCAGCTTATGCAATTTAACGGTCAGATGCCAATAATGCAGATGTATCCTGGTCAACAGTTGAACCCTATGCAAATTAACCAGCTTCAGGCTCTTCAGGCTGCTCAGATGAATGGTCAGCATCTTGTTGGTCTTCAAGGAAGCCAACATGCTCCACAGCTCGGTGGCCAACAGTCTCAGCAGCAGCAAAGAAAGACACTTTTTACCCCCTATCTTCCCCAAGCCACCTTACCTGCGCTACTTGGCGACGGGCAACTCGTATCTGGTATTCTCCGAGTCAATAAAAAGAATCGTAGCGATGCGTACGTAGCTACCTCAGATGGCCTTTTAGACGCAGATATTTTCATCTGTGGTAGCAAAGACCGTAACCGAGCGTTGGAAGGCGATCTCGTGGCGGTTGAGCTTCTCGATGTAGATGAAGTATGGTCTCAAAAGCGCGAGAAAGAAGAGAAGAAGAAGAGGAAGGATATCACTGACACTCGAACCGGATCTACCAATGGTAACGCTCAATCCCATAATGGTAATGGGGAAGAGGCAACCAATGGTGAAGGAGGAATTCGTAGACGTGGCAGTCTCCGCCAGAGACCTACCCAGAAAAAGAATGACGACGTTGAAGTCGAGGGACAAAGCCTACTCCTTGTCGAAGAAGAGGAGATCAACGATGAATCGAAGCCTCTCTATGCCGGCCACATCGTGGCTGTCATTGAACGTGTTGCCGGTCAGATGTTTTCGGGTACGCTTGGCTTGTTGCGCCCTAGCAGCCAGGCAACCAAAGAGAAACAGGAAGCAGAGCGGGCTGCTCGCGATGGCGGTCGATCTCACGACAGCCGCCAGCAAGATAAGCCTAAGATTGTCTGGTTTAAACCTACCGACAAGCGTGTTCCTCTCATTGCCATTCCCACCGAACAGGCGCCACGTGACTTCGTGGAGAAGCACCAAGAATACGCTGATCGCATATTCGTTGCCTGTATTAAGCGCTGGCCTATCACGTCTCTACACCCCTTCGGTACACTTGTCGAGCAACTCGGCAAGATGGGTGATCTAAAAGTTGAGACTGACGCTCTTCTACGTGACAACAACTTTTCATCTGACGAGTTCTCGGAAGCCGTTCTACGCAGCGTTGGGCTTCAGGATTGGTCCATCGCCAAGGAGGACGAGGCTTCTATTAGCGCTCGTCGTGATTTCCGTGAGGAGAAGACATTCACCCTTGACCTTGCCGGCACCGGAGAACTCGGCAACGCCGTCCATGTTAAGACCGAGTCTGACGGAAAGATCGAAATCGGTATCCACGTAGCTGACGTCACTCACTTTGTCAAGCCTAACTCGCTTGTCGACCGTGAAGCGAAGAAGCGCGGCACCGCTGTTCACCTTGTGAACCGCACGTGTGCATTGCTTCCTCCTAGAATTGCTTCTGAGCTAGGCACTCTCACTCCGAATGAAGATCGACTTACTGTTAGCGTTGTTTTCCGCGTTAACCCGCACACCGGTGTGGTTGCGGAGGGTGACACATGGATTGGCAAGAGTATTATCAAGAGCAACGCTACACTGACTCTGAAAGAACTTGATGACGCTCTATCCAACCAAGCTGGCTTTAGTCATGCCGCTGTCACAGTCAAAGACGTCCAGATCCTTAATGTAAGTCCCCTAAGTCTATTGATAATATTGTTGCTAACAATCACATCAAGGCTGTCGCACAGAAATTCCGAGAGGCACGATTGGGTTCTGAGGGCGAGCCAATGGCTCCTCTTCGATTGCTCCATCAGTTAGATGATGAGAATATCCCCATCCAACACAACATTTTTGATGCAACATCCGGCACTGAGCTAGTTGAAGAGCTTCTGCACAAAGTTAACTCCTCTATTGCTCACAAACTGGCACAGGGCCTCCCCGAAAAGGCGTTGCTTAGGCGCGAATCAGCACCCAACGCTCGTAGGTTGCAAACTTTTGCTGAACGTATGCGGGCGCTTGGATACGACATCGATACAACTAGCAGCGGTACGCTCCAGAACAGCCTCTTCAAGGTTGACGACCCTGATATTCGCAAGGGCATGGAGACTCTTCTGCTTAAGACCATGCAGCATGCGAAATATTTCATCACTGGAAAGACTAATAAGCTGCTTTGGCCTCACTATGCTCTAAATTTGCCACTCTACACCCACTTCACAGCCCCAACAAGGCGCTATGCTGACATCATTGTGCACCGCCAATTGGAGGCTGTTCTTTCTGAAGGCAAGATTGAATATAACGACGATATTGAGACTCTAGTGAAGACGATTGAATCTTGTAACACCAAGAAGGAATCAGCACAGAATGCTCAAGAACAAAGCATCCACATTGAGTCTTGCCGAATCATGGACAAGAAACGCCAGGAGGTTAATGGTGACTTGATTAGCGAAGGCATTGTTATCTGCGTTTACGAATCTGCTTTCGACGTTCTAATTCCCGAATGGGGCTTCGAAAAGCGCGTGCACTGCGACCAACTGCCACTCAAGAAGGCTGAGTTCAGGAAGGAGAAGAGAGTTTTGGAACTTTACTGGGAGAAGGGAGTTCCCAGCTCAGCCTATGTACCAGAAGATGAGAGACCCAAGGCGGGTTCGCAACGAATCTCGAATGCTATGGCAGCTGCCCGGCAGGCAGAGGAGGCTGAGAGAGTCAAGAAGGAACGAGAAGAAGCAACGCGGAAGCAAACAGAAACGGGCACCATTTCGACGGATGACGTCGATGCGCTGTTCGACGACGATGATGATAACGCCTCTGATATTACGGAGGCTATGGCCGGTGCCTCATTGGCCGAGCGCCCTACCCAGAGCGTGCCAGGATCGCCAACTCGATCCACATCTAATCCGGGCGTCCTCCACCGTACCCGATCAGACTCTAAGGTGCCTATGGCGGAAGCTGTAGAAACTCGTCTGACGAATAAGGAGAAGTACCTCAAGCTATTTGCATTAAGAGAGGAAGGAGGCGATTATATCCAAGATGTGACGGAAATGACTAGGGTACCAGTGATCCTCAAGACGGATCTTAGCAAGAGCCCACCGTGAGTTAAACCCAAGCCTTGACGCAGATCACATATAACTAACGAGATGTAGTTGCTTGACGATCCGCTCGCTTAACCCTTACGCACTGTAAGCGCCATAACGGCGACGTGCTTTTTGCTTTTGCTTTTTGCTTGACGATTTTGGGCAGGCGGGGCAATAGAGCGGCGGCACGTTTATGACGTGTTTGAATCATGGGATGTAGAGATTATGAAGTTAGGAGGAGCGGAAAATAGGGTAGATTGTCAGGCTGCTCTCGGCCGGAACCCCAAGGAAGTGCATCTCTTACCGTGTTGATAAAAGTTTTTTATTGGACAGGCAGATAGAACTAGGTAGCTGCCGCAATCAACAACAGAGATATACGAGATCGTAACCAAGTTAAACCATTTGATGTCTTCAACAAACAATCCTTGGCGATATCATTTTGGACGAGTTTATCCGAACAAAAGATCTGATGAAGACGACCGTGACATTTTGATAGTCGAAGCAAAGCTTATAGGTGCGGATCATTCAGGGATATATTCAGCAAGATTTACATTTCAAGACAAAGGTCTGATGCTTGGTAGGGATATTTATATTCACGATATACATAGTATACCTACATACATACTATGAAGATGTATGTATTTTGTAGTCCTGAGCAACCATGTACATGTAGCCTTCCATCCCAATGCGCCGACCTGCAGCGGGCCTCAAGTTATGCGAGCAGGATGCATGCATGGAGTTATCGCAGGGCGTCAGACAGATCCGGTTAGATGAGATTCCCGGATGTGTAACCTACTACAGCTGCCGTTGTTTTATGTGGCTTTTCCCTTTTCCGAACCTCCATCTTCCATCTTCCGTCGCGGACCCGTCTCTTTCCTCCCACTCCCCTTCCACACGTGCTGCTTTATTCAGCGTTTGGAACCGGATCTGATTAATGAAGTGCGCGAATTGGAGTCAAAGAGCTAATCTAGCACCAAGGCACATCGCTTACAGTAGATCTACGATGTGACCAGGGACTCAGTGAACCCCGTGCGGCGATCCAATCTCTTTTCTATCTTGTTACCCATCTAGACAAATTTTTTTTCGCCAAGCCGCTGTCGAAGTTCATTGAGGGTTTAGCGGAGTCGAGAAACGCGCGATACGACATTTACCATTCCTGTCATTTCAACCCCGTATCCGCCAATTATGACCCTGGTTTAGCGGTCTACCAGGTCCCTGGATACTACTGTACTTTGCGCACGTAGCGCAGGTGTAGAGATCTTTTTCTCGCTAATTTTTCATAGAATTCTAATGCGAATATTAAGTAGTCAAGGGCTACAGATATTACCTTGGTAATGGCAAAATGAGATTGGACCGAATTGAATTCGTTGCCGAACCGCTGCACTGTTCACGAGGCATAACGTCTCTACGTTGTCGATGAAGCTCCAGAGACACCCAAAGACGCTACTCAGTTACCAAATCTAGCAGGATCTGGGAGAAGATCCAAGTTCTGCCGCCAAGCCGTGTCACAACACTGCACCAATGCGTCATGAAGCTTAAAGCCTATCCTTAGGGGACCCGCGTCATTAATAAAGAGCTGCTTGCGAACGTGGCAATGGACGAATCAATCGGGATTGCTGGGTCTCCAGTTTCAGAACTCGGCTCGTTGACCGTCCGCTCTCTGAAACGTCTTCTGAGGCGGACGGGGCTCCAGGATCCCGTGCGCGTCAGCCAGCTCCCTTCCTAAGGAGTCGAAATCCACCCCTGGTCGTCCCCTCAACGGCTCTTGGCTGCGACCCCCCTTAAGCGAAAGAACAGTGATCCGAGCCCGGACCTGACAAGGCTATCTTCATCTCAACTTTAAGCTATGAGCTTGATCTGCGATGCCGGCTCTCATTGGACCGAATGAAGCTTACCTTCACCTTCGTTTCGTTTCCTCTTCCCGTCTATGGCTAGTCTATCTCCCGTCTACATGGGGCCCTGTTCCTGATTGATCCCGCATACAATGGAATCTAGATTGCCCGGGTGCGCTAAGTACCCCTTGATTCTCGGAGTCGGAAGCTCGTGGGAGGATGGGAATGGCAAGTAAAGATGCCATTCCTATTGTCAAGGAGCCCCAAGGAGCCCCCAAGGGGCCGGTGCTTAGGATCGCCCTGTCTATTGCCGGCCTGCCATCTTTCCGTGACCCGCTCTGGCTATCACATCAAATCCTACCTGCTGGCTACCTGTTGGCGACTTGGTTTTAATGAAGCGGTGCTTCCCACCCATCTGGTTTGACTTTCCCTTTCCCTCCTCATCCCGTACATTTCGTGTCCAACTCCGACTTCAAAGCGCTGGTCTGCTTCCCGCGGGATCAACGTCTTCACTCTCCTTTCGAACTTGTAATTCTTGTAATACCCAGGTGGGCCTTTTTATAGAACAGCCAAGCTAGTCTTGCTTTCATTCACTTCAACAATCGCTCATTACGACCTATTTTCAACGCTGTCGCTATTTTACCTGATTTACATAAAACGAAACGGATAACGAAGACGATTATAACCTTCACCGACACTAATAAGACAAGATGCCTTCCATTATGAAGACCGTAGGAGTTGTGGCAGGATTGGCGGCCGTTGCTAGCGCTCTACCAGCTTACCCCAAGTTAACGTCGAGACAAACCCACATCTACAACATCGCCAAGCGACAAAACGCCGCCGCCGCCGCTCTCGGCTTGCAAGACGTCGATATCCTGCAGTTGTATGTTGACACTTACCTATAACATGAATACCTACATGACAGATCACTAACTGGTATACAGCGCCTTAACACTTGAATGGCTTGAGGCTTCCTTCTACCAACAAGGCTTTGCTCAATTTGGAGATGATCAATTCAAGGCTCTCGGCTTGAACGATCTTCAACTTGCCGATCTTAAGGGTATTGGCTCCAGTGAGCAGTCTCACGTCGGTCTCCTACAGAGCTCCATCGCTCAGGCTGGTGTCCAACCTGTCCAGCCCTGCCAGTACAACTTTGGCTTCACTGACGCCAAGGGTATGGTTGCCACTGCTGCTATCCTAGAGAGCGTTGGTATCTCTGCCTACCTGGGTGCCGCTCCCCTTGTCTCCGACACCAAGATCCTAAGCACTGCTGCTTCTATCCTCACCATTGAGGCCAGACACCAGTCCTTCATCCGCATTGCCTCGGGAGTTGCCGCCTCCCCTTCTCCCTTTGACACTCCCCTTGGACCCAAGGCAGTCTTCTCTCTCGCTGCCCCATTCATCCAGTCCTGCCCTGGCGGTTCCAACTTGATCCTTACTGCCTTCCCGACCTTGACGATGACCAGCCCTGCTCCGGTAGCCGGTGTCATGGCCTTGGCACAAGGAACCATGTTGAACTTCCAAAGCGACGCTGCGTCGGGAGCCACCTTCTGTGGTTTCACCAACTCGGCCGCTCCGGGTGGCACCGCCTTCTCCGCCTTTGACCCCGCCCAAGGTTGCGCTCTTCCCCCCAACCTAGCCGGCACCGTCTACGTCACCCTCACCAGCGCCGGCCCCGCCGACGGTGTCCTGACCGACGACATCACGCTCGCCGGCCCCATGGTCATGAACCTCAGCTAAGCTAAGCGTCTCGGGCTGCATCACATGGGAGGAAAAGGAAAAATGGGAAATGTTTTCATATAATATCGCGCCGACGCACGGCGCGCCGTTCTTAATGCTTAAACGATGATGGAGGAGGAAAGTCGGGTTCTAAACGGCTACCCAACATATCAGGAGCCGCCGAGATGGGGCGCTGCAAGAATCAACATGAAAAAAGGAAGGCGAACGAACGGGCCGGGGGTCTCGGTAGCTCGCACAGTACCGTACCGCCAGTTTAGACAATATATCTCGTTTGTGTTCGTTGTCAAGATCGTCTTTTCTCTACATCCTGGGTTTTTTTCTGCAGCTCGCGCCTCATTTGTATGTAATTTATTACCACCATCACCCTTAGTTCGCGCCACAAAACCGAAGGATCGGATAGGTAGTTTCGAGATGGATGGCGAAACGGTTTCGGAGTACGGGGGCATTACTTACTACTTACCTTTTTTTTCTTGCATTATTCTTTTTTTTATTATCTTCTACAGACAATTTTATTCTTTTTCTTAGTGGTAATAGATGGGGGAGAGGGGAGGGGAAGAGAAATGCGATGTGGTGGCGATACCCAATAGCGCGGACTAGAAGGTGGCATCTTTTTATTCAAAGGCTCTACCTTGTATTGAGGAGAGCGAAAGATAGGAAATGAAGACATTTTCAAATTCAACTTGTTTGTAAATCTTGTTGTATGTAAGGTGAATTGTAACTCGCTGGTTCGAGTACACTTAGTTTGTGTGTAGATTTGTACGTGCTGGCCATATATAGGTAATTGAGCTGCTGTGTGGTTTAGTGTCGTGTGTGACGATTAATACGATGTGGTGATGTGTAAATTCTTGATAGTACCTGTAGTCTTATAGAGTAGCCTTTGACCTTGACGCTTGTACGTAACTTCACTGAAGAAAAATGTTAATGAATGTCCTTGCCCTTTCCTCATGTCTGTTTCTCGAAGACACCCGTGGGTTGTGACTTCCTATATTTTCGCCTCTTATCCTCAATCCAACCAGTTTCACACTGAGTTTAATCGACTCTGCCTAAATCTCTTTGAGGGCTGTCTAGTAGGCAGTCTTTCATTTCATTTACATTTCTTCATTGAATATTGCAAATCACTATCCAACCTATACCACCGCCACCTCATGGCTATAACCTAATAAGATGTGTAAGCCTCTTTTCATATAAGCTTGTTCATGTACTGATACCACACGCTGCCCCTATGATGAATCACATACGCTATCCTGAGGTCCAAGGGATCCATGATATATGCAAAAGCGAGAATCTGAGATAGAACTTCTTTTTACCAATTGCTCATTACTGGTGTCACAGTACTCTACTAATTAAAAGTAGGATATACCCAAGAGGTTCGAAGTAAACTGCTTCAATTGGAAAAGCCGTACTCATTTTCATATGAGGTCAGGACATAATAAGGTAGTAGGTAACTTATACATTTTCCTTCTCTAATAATCGTAAAATCCCTTACCACTCTTCTTTCCTAACCAACCAGCATCTACCATTTTGGCGAGCAACACACTTGGTCGGTACTTAGAGTCTCCTGTCTCTTGGTGAAGCACCTTCATAATAGCTAAGCATGTATCGAGCCCAATAAAGTCCGCAAGCTGGAGCGGCCCCATAGGGACGTTAGTGCCATTTTTCATAATAGCATCAATAGAATCCCGATCTCCGACACCAGTTTCCAAACATATTACGGCCTCATTGATGTAGGGCATAAGTATTCGGTTTGCCAAGAAACCCGGAGAATCTGCAGATACCGAGGGAATTTTACCTATGGCTTTGCAGAACGCCACGGCGGTCTCTAGGGTCTCCGCACTGGTCTGCAACCCGCTGATGATCTCAACACCCTTCTGTACCGGAACAGGATTCATGAAATGAGTTGATACCACTCGAGAACTCGCCGACGTATCTTTAGGATCCTTGGTAGTCGCAGCCGCGATTTTGGTGATTGAAATGGAAGACGTATTAGTTGCTAAGATAGTATGCTTCGGACATATTTCTGCCAGCTTGGAGAATATGTCAAATTTCAATTGGGGAATCTCCGGCACAGCCTCAATTACAAAATCAACACCCGACAACTCTTCAATGGCTGTAGTGGGTGAGAGTAGGGCCCTAGCCGCATCCGCCTGTTCTTGGGTGATTCGCGCCTTCGACACATCTTTGGATAGAAGCTTCTCTGAATAGTTCGATGAGCATTTTCTAAGGAATCAAATGACCGCAAATTGAACGAACCTGCAAATGACATTCCTTTGTCGAGGGATGCCTGTGAAGAATCGACAAGTGTGACAGGAACACCAGCTCTTTGCGCAGCAACCAAAGCAATTCCAAGTCCCTGGGTTGATGTGAGTTGAGTTGCGATAGCTTCAATTCACATGTGAAAGTGGCAGCTTACCATTTGGCCAGCCCCTAAGACGCCTAGACTCTTAACTTCCGCTGCATATCGGGCAGAGCTGGAGCTGAAATGCCTAATCTGACGGCCGAGCTGCAAAGCTCTTATCCTTCCAATTGAACTCGCCATTTTCCTATATCTGTATAAATCTTATAGAACTATCAAAGGAATGAAAGTGGGTGAGATGACAGCATGAGATCTGTTAAGGGTCGACAAGTTACCGGAAAGCCTCGGGATACGGATATCTGTGGGGCTCTCGGTTTAACTTGGGCTCATACGTCACGCACGGGCCACACCGCATATATTCTCCACTTAATTGAGTGTTTCTTAGCGCGTTCCGCTGTCAATTGGGGACGCGTTTGTCGCATTTTCAATTTATACCAATTCGATTTAGCCCCTCTAGTATTAATGATTGTCCAAGACAAGACTGAAATACGGAGTGAACTCTGGCGTAGGAAAATAATTCCTCGCCGCAAACATGGAGCCTTCTGAGGGTACTACAGATGTGGTGCATCCCGAGGTTCGGGCGCATATAAACAGTCTCGTCTCAGCTGTTAGTAGCTTCCATCGCATCCCGTTTGCTAATGGCGTTACTAATTATGATTTTGTAGCTTGGTGGTTTTAGTGCAGATGATGATGGACGATACGTGCTTGGAGACTCCGCGTTGGAGGTTCTCAGGGATATCAAGAAATGGATCCGATTTTACGACGAGAAAACGAACCGAATGGACGTTGCGCGATGCCTAGCCGAAGCGAATATAGTCGACGGCGACTTATTGCATATTCTTGCGACATGGCCCGAGAATGAGACGGATAATAAGTTTAGAGCAAGAGCTGCTCTAGCATGTTTCGAGATTATGGTACCGCTGACCTGGCCATTGGAGAGAGATCGTGACCAGATGACCGTCAACCACCATCGACATCTTCCGGTGTTACAGCTCGCCCAGGTTGGTTATAAGCGTGCTATTATCAACTTTGATGCCGCCCAGATCCTTCATACCGCCGTACGAGTCGCATTGCCTTCTATGGCCCTATCACGAAGCGACCGATCGGGACGCGATGAAGGAATTATCAAATTAGTATTGCTATTTCTACGGAACATAGCCATGATCTCGCCTCCCCCGGGCGTCCAATATGATGGGGATGAGTCTCAGATATCACGCTCAGCTCTCATCGATGCATTTTCTTACCAAGACATCCTTCTCACCCTCTTAACAATAGCCTCGAACATGGGAGAGGACTTCAACCAGGAGGGTGTCATCATTATGGAGATTATCTTCCATTTGGTCAAACGAGTCGATGTCACTAAGTTATTTATGGATGACAAACAACTGGGCAAGGCGAAATCGAACGAACTTACGGCAATGATGAATAAGGAGGCGGCAATGCATCGACCATACAATCGAAAAGCGCCGTCTAGACATAATCGATGGGGAACTATGATCTGGGTGGATCGGGGTGACGGTAAAGTTTCAACTGTCACTGGCCAAGACGCTTTGCTCGATGCGGCTACTAGACAACATAAAATGGATAATAGCAAGGTATATCGTCCGCCACGAAGACCGAGAAAGGAAGATATGGAGCCAAAGGACCTTGGGCCTCCAGTGTCCCTTAACAGTAGGGCACGCCAGCAATTGAAAAGCTTTGTGGAGGAATTCCTAGATTCCAGCTTCAACCCTCTTTTTCACCATGTCCGAAAGAAGATCGACGAACAGAAGGATTATATCTTCGAATATCATTCGCGGCAATTCTTCTACTTGGTGTCGTGGTTTTTGGAAGCTGAAAGGGTGCGAAAGAAGGTTGCGAAGGATAAGACGAAGAACCAGAAATCAGCAAGCGCTGAAGATATCGGTTCATTCAACCTCGTTGCCGGGGTCCTTAACCAGCAGACATTTATTACCTTAAATAGAGCAATCGGCGATTCGTTGGAAAGCAAGCGCTGGCAGGAATTGTGTGCCGCTATGCGATGTTTTACCCAGGTTCTTCTGACAGTTCAAGAGATGTCGGAATCCGGAAACGAAGACGACGAAGAAATTGCGGAGAATATTCTCAGTCGTATTTTCTACGAGGAGGAAACTCACGATAGGATTGCGAATATTATGAGAGATTACAAGGATCAAGGATTTGAGTATCTTGATGCATGCACCGAGCTTACACACACTTACCTCCGCGTTCTGGAATCATACTCGAAACAGAATGCGGATATGCAAGTGCGATCACGACGGCGAGTCCGGAAAAAGAAGAAGGCCGCAAATGCTGCAAATGAAGACGAGGAAAATCCCGTAGATGAGGGAGATGACTCCGAGAACGACCAAGCAAATGCGGAACGAACATCGCGCGAGCGAAAATTCGACTTCAGTCGCTTCGTGAATCGCTTTACACCTCAAGGCGTGGTCGATACATTCGTAAAATTCACCAAATACTACAAGGACCTAGACGATACCCAGCTGAAGCGAGCGCATCGCTATTTCTACCGCATAGCTTTCAAGCAGAACATGAGCGTCATGCTTTTCCGGGTAGACATCATACAACTATTTTACAGCATGATCAAAGGCCAGGAGCCTTTAGACAAGAGTTGTTCAATGTACAAGGAATGGGAAGAGTTGGTGAAGCAGATCCTC
The DNA here is from genome assembly GCA_022496965.1 of Annulohypoxylon nitens. NCBI lineage: Eukaryota > Fungi > Ascomycota > Sordariomycetes > Xylariales > Hypoxylaceae > Annulohypoxylon > Annulohypoxylon nitens. The sequence goes on from MU386625.1 coordinate 270,554, forward strand.
AAGAAGTGCATTCGTAAGGTTGAGGAGCGACCGCAATTAATCATTGAGATGCTGTTCTCGAAGATCAACGCGACGGCACATTACCTGGAGTATGGATACGAGAAGCAGACAATATCTACTTCCCAGTCTAAACCGGCAGTTGAGTTGGAATTCAAACATCTGGTGGACCGAGATCAACAGATTGGTATTGCTGTTGGTGTCTTGTTAGATAAGAATTTGGCCGATCATGTCAATTGGCTTAAAGGTCAGCTATCAGCTGCGGAAACAGAAAGGAGAGCCTGGGAAGCGGCAGAGAAGGCGATGCCTTCTGTAGAAGGGCCACCTGCTGAAGGAGGTGAGAACGGGGTCGCGAATGAAGGCGCGAAAGATGGCGAGAATGCAGGAGAACAACAAAATGGCGAGAGCTCGCCGACTAAAGAACCTCCCATCATTTGTAAGTGCCTTATTCAGTCACCAGTGTATATTTTACTGACAGTATTTAGCTATACGCACGGACACAGATGCTCGTCGCACCGCCATGTTCAAGAACTCTCATCTCCGACTTCTCATGAAGCTCGTCGGTATCGAACGTCTCGTCCCTGACATAGAAGAGACTCCCGAATCAGCCTGGATCATCCCGCCCCATTTAACCCCAGACCAACTTAAAGAATCCTTGGACATAATCAACAAAGCAGAATTCAACCCGCCCACCTTCGAGGATGGAAAGCTAGCCGAGGACCAGCTAAGACGGAAAACGGCGCCGCGGAAGAAGGCCGTGTTCGATGATGACGAAGACGGAATCATCAACGACGATGACGACGACGAGATCTTCTTCCCGGCAGGCGGTCCCACGGCTCGCAAAGTCGCCGACGCAAACTTAGACAAGCCTAAGAAAACCCGTCGGCGCCGTCGCCGGAGCAGCGAACTCCCCGAGCTTAACGACGAGGAACTAGCCGAAAAGGAGCGGGCGCGCAGAGAGCGCGAAAAAGCCAAGGCGAGAAGATTCAAGAGCGAGCTTTTCGTGCACGCGAGTGACGATGAGAGCGATGATGAAGATGGGGGCAAGTGGGCGGAGTTTTATGCGAATGAGGAGAGGATTAGGCTGAGGCAGCAGGTCATCGCGGCGAAGAATGGGGCGGCGGGGATTACGACGTCGGAGGGGAAGGCGGAGCCTGAGAGGGAGAGGTTGAAGGAGAAGAGGAAGGCGAGGGTGCTTGTTGAGAGTGATAGTGATAATGATGATGATTTGGTGTTGGGGAGGGATGATGATAGTGAGGATGGGGATGGGGATGAGGGTGCGTCGAGTAAGAGTCGGGGGAGGAAGAGAGGGGTGGAAGATGAAGAGGAGGACAATGATGATGATGATACGCCGTTGTCTAGCCCAGGGGCTAATGAGGCGGCAAACGCGAAGAGGCGGAGGTTGTCCAAAGAACCCTCTGTCGCTGCTGAGGAACAAGACGTCGATATGGAAGATGCGGACGACGATGTGCCGGCTTCGAAAGCACCTGCGAGGCGGCGGAGAGCTGGGTTCGTTGTTGATAGCAGTGATGACGAGGAGTAATGACTACGGCAACATAGTTGCATTATCAAGGCGTTACGGTGCGCTCACGGATAACACTAGGGTAATGAGTCTATTGATGTTAGGAAAGTCGCAATGCCACTTAGAAGTCCTACCCAGACTATATTGTAGTTTTCTACGTTCACAGCTTTAACTCAATATGCATAGCACGATTTTTTGTGGCATGTATATCGATTGCGACGGTGAATTGTGTCAATAAGGAATGACTATCCTCCATACTGGTAACTACCTACAAAATTATCTTTTTCTTTTTTCAAGAATTTACAAAATCCCGAGGTCGTTTGATAGATCGTGCTATACAATTCCTATAACGACAAGGCCCAACGATACACTGAAAACGAATTGACTCCAACATAAACCATCAAGTGGACGGAATCCATTCCGCGAAGAAACTGCGTGGGCGGACGCCACTTAATTAATCCTTCTACCACGAAGTTAGTACACGCAAGTCCAATATAAAGTGCATGAATCAAGATTGGGGATGTCCGAGGACGTACAGGGCAGTTGGTGCAGCCGCAGTTCTGCTCGCACTTGCACGTGCCCGAGCTGGCGCAGGTACAGGCGCCGGCGGAGTTGCAGTTGCATCCCATTTTGTATGTATAAATATCCAAGTTAAGAGCTATGACTCGTTGTAATATGGAGCGAGTATGTTGCAATAGCTAAAGGTGGCTGCTGATTGGTCGGATGCGATCGGAATAGGTAATCGAGGATGGTTTGGGGGGTTGGCCAGCAAGGTGCTTTTTTTGGCCATCAAGGTAGATTGGAGGGTTATTTATATGCGCCGACAAAGCCCTACATCTTTTTCCTACGGGTGCTGGGGATTTGTGTATTTGTTGGGCGCGAGAGACATTTGTGCGGATTTTGGAGTGGTTCCTTTGTGTCGATGATGAGACTAGGGAGATCTGTGACGACATAACACGCGATAGTCGCGCAAAGGAAACGTCAGCGGCCACTATTTTACGCTCTGCTGGATCCGAATAGAGAGACAGGCGCAGGAGAATGCGGAAGTGTGGTCACTGTGGTGAGGAGATTGGCAGCGAATTAGTCAAAGGATCGGCTAGCGCTGACCGGTCACCGAGGGGGCTTTTGTGATATATTGGAGATGCGTCTTGTGGCTGGAATATCCGTTGTTTATAGGTGCGATCGCGGTGCTCATATGCAGCTTGAGAGAAGCCCAGTTATAAGATAGGAAGGTGAGTGTCTAGGTAGGGAGGGAGGCATGTATGGTACTTTCAAACTTCATCGTGTTCAAAACAATGGCTATGCTAAAACACTACTTAATTCGTATGGATTAACCCGCATTCATAGGGCTTCATATCCGTAGTAGCGTTGCTCGTCACTTATAGTAGAGTGGTTCAAGATGCCGGATTCCGTCCGGCTACCCATTCTCATTCACACACGTCCCTTTCCTTTCGTATACAATAATAATTCAGCAAGATAGCAACAGCCTCCTTGAAATAATTTAAAACACGTCCTTCTCCTTTTTTAAAGTTAGAGGGGAGGAAAGATTTATGCCTTGTTGCGCTGGCCGTAGGCCTTGGTGACGTAGTCGCCGTCCTTGACGATGAGATCCTCGAGGCGGTAGTCGTGCTTGCCGGTGAGGTAGGACTCGAGGATGGCCTTGGTGCCGGCGGCGTACCGCTTCTGCGCGTCGATCGAGGTACCCGACATGTGAGGCACCATGGCGTTACCACCGCCGAAGGGGTTCTTGGCGTAGCGCAGAGGGTGGTCCTTGGGCGCGGGCTGGGGGAACCACACATCACCACCGTAGCCGCGGAGGTGACCGGACTTGAGGGCCTCGGCGACATCTTCCTTGACGACGATGGCACCGCGGGCGGTGTTGACTAGCCAAGAGCCTGGAGTGGGTGTTAGTCAGTCATGCTTTTTCTTGCATTGGCTTATTCTGTAGAATATGTATTGTTGAAGAACTTACCAGGCTTCATCTTAGCGATGAGGTCCTTGTTGAACAGACCGCGGGTCTTCTCGTGCAGAGGGCAGTTGATGGTGACGACATCGCACTGGCCGAGCAACTCCTCGAGGGTGTCGACGCGGCGGGCGCCGATCTCCTTTTCGACCTCGGGCTTGAGGGGCTGGTAGTCGTAGTAGAGGAGCTCCTTGCAGTCGAAGGCCTTGAGGCGGCGCAGGACACGCTCGCCAATGCGGCCGACGGCGACGGTGCCGACGACCTTGCCCTCGAGGTCGTACTCGTTCTTGGCCGACGCGGCGACGTCCCACTCACCAGCCTCGATCTGCTCGTGCGCGGGAACGAAGTTGCGGACTAGAACGAGGATCGTCATGACGACGTGCTCCGCCACGGACACGACGTTGGAGCCGGTCACTTCGGCAACCGTGATACCGCCGTTCGTCTTGTTCGCCGCGTTCAGGTCCACGTGGTCAGAGCCGATACCCGCCGTGACGGCAAGCTTCAGCTTCTTAGCCTTAGCTAGCCGCTCGGCGGTTAGGTAGCCGGGGTGGAAGCTGAGGATGACGTTAGTCCGGGCATTATCCTTGTCATTTCTTTATAATGTGCTCTATTCTTCTTCTCTCCACCTAGATAGGAGGTAACGCCAAGATTGGAGATAATAGGTATTAGGTAACGTACGGAGTGGTAATAATGATCTCAGCGTCTACGAGCTCCTTGTCGAAGGTGGAGTTCTCGCCCTCCTTGTCGGAGGTCGTAACGAGGGTGTGACCTTGGTCTTCGAGCCATTTTCGGATGCCTAGTTCGTTCTCGGTTGTTCCCAGTAGGTCGGGCACCTGCAATTGGGTGGGAGAAAGATAAGTTAGTTCATGTAGGTATGTAGGTCCGCATATAAGTCCGTAAAGTACGTAAAGTGCGTAAAGTGGAGAGAGAAAGAGAAACTCGTGATGCGACCTTGGGGTCAAGGGGAAACGTTAAGGGCAATAGGGAATAGCTGCAGGTGTTTGCTTTCTTCCAATTTAACCCCACATTTCCCTTTTCCCTTCTTCTACTGCTTCTTCCCCTCTACTATTTCGACCCCTGCTCTTCCGGTTCCCCTCCCTCTTTCAACCATTACATCTGCCGCCACATCCAGTTACCAAAGACAGACCATTGCATGCACGTTTCAGCCAATTACACGTTGGTTTCCTTCCATTGGACGAACCAACCTGCTTATGGCAAGAAGCGGCATTGAGGGGAGACGGCAGAGGCTGGGGAGCTCGGTGGTGCAGTAAGGAAAAAGAAAAACAATAAGACAATAAGCAAAACCACTGCCTTAGGAATTGCGCTGTGCAGGTAGGAAATGAGATTCTTTTCTCTTCTTTCTGACTCACCTGTTGGGCATGGATACCTCCATCGTATAGGACGGCTAGAACTTTAACCTTTTCACGTTTCGTAGTCAGTAGACGCGTCGTAGCGGGAATTCGTGGGGAGGGAGGGTGGAATAGAGGACTCTTGAACGCCGGGGCTGACCGTGACGTCAGGCCAGCCCCCAGCGGCCGAGCATTGCTAACAGAACGAGCTGCTGCTGTGGCTGTAGAGAATGCCCGCGCAGAGACGGGACGAGTGCAGCATGATGAGAGGGAGCGGGCTAATAATACCATTTTGAAATTTGTATTAATGCTTTATCCAATTGGACTTAAACACCCGTAGGCTTTTTATGTGTGTGTTGGATAGAGGTAGTCCGAGGACGATTATACGTATTATTATAGGGAAGGCTTGTTGATTAAGCAAGTTGCTGATCTGAATCCGAGCTTCTCAGGAGAAACCCAATTACGCAAGTATGAAGATAGAATGAGTAGAGAAGAACACAAGAGGAATTAGTCGACGACGGTGGGAGCTTGCGGCCATTTATGAATTGGGGTCTTGCGTACAAAGAGCAAAGCAAAGCTCCAGGGGGACCACAATGGTATCTTTTTACTCATAGCAACACTCAACCGTTTGAACATAGCACACAGCTCGGGAAGCGGAGGGGTGGACACGATCGGAGAATGTTTTAGCTGCTGTTTCGAGCACACAGAGCTAGCCAGAGGCAGGTAGTCCCCGTTGCTCAATGGCCCTATTACTCGGTCACGTAGTAGTAGTCTCCAATCTTCCCGCTAGGTACTATGTAAGTATGTATGCACTTGCGATCTAGGAGCGGATACATCAAGTAGTCGCTTTCCGCCAGCGTGGAATCATGTACATATCCACGGATAGGCCGAGCGGATAGAAGAACCTTGGAACATTTAGGGACACATGAGGTATTCCGACGCTGCAGGTAGGGACCATTGCCCACGTCTGAAAGCCCTCTGGACGCATATTGGATGGCCTATCGAACCCATACAATTCGTGCGAGATTGAGTATATCCCGAAGATTGATCCCAAAGTGCCCTCGGGTGCCCGCCGGAGTGGCTCGGTGATGTCTCGGTGTGTGAGGGCGAGGTCCCGCACTCTTTGTTGCCCCTCGCCCTGCGGAGTAGGCTAGACTGGCTAGTAGACGCCGCGCAAGGGGATCGTCCGCTGGGAGATTTTTAAGACCGTGAGCTTTGGGGAACGTTCGAGCCAAGTGGTAACTATGTTAGCTTAGATGAGCGCTATGTGCGCCATGTGGAGGTCATCAGCAGTTAAGGTCAACAATGGGATGATTAGTTACGAGGAGTTCAGATGAGTTCAAGCTTCTCGAAGCAGAGCTATGTACTCGGCCATCGGTGAAGTGGGGGGATTCGGAAGTCTACATAGGACCTCATAGGCACACGAGAAAGGAATGTTTGCGGGGAAGCTTGTTAAAGAGTTGGAGCTAGCTTGCTAAGAATCCTAAGAATCGCAACGAATAGACGGCCAAGAACGAGACAAAGGGGGATTGGTTGGGGAGGGGATCGCGCAGCATTGCTAGATCTGGAACAATAGGGCGTCCCATTCGACGATTGGTCAAACGATCCCAACTAAGTACCTGGGCAGGAAATGGATACCATTCATGTGCAACGTCCCGACAATACATATTCCAACTCTTCGCGGCAGTTCTGATCTAATCAACGATCGCCGGGTGCAGTTCCATGCAGAGCGGGCGAAAATGGTATATTAAATGATAACTCGTAATCGTAGCGTTCGGCATAAGGTAGCTTTCATTCCCGGTAATAGTTATTTACCCGCGCGCGAGTGCAGAGCTTACTGTTACATGAGCTCCTAGCGAGTCAAGTAACCAAGTACTCAAAGCAGGTCGCCTGGTTCTCTTTGATCTCGATGGTATATCTTGCTTTCTTTGCTTTTCCGAAACACCGAACTCAGTACGTATGGTTTAGTCATGATTGCTGAGATTTCTGTGGATCTCTAAAGGATAATCGGCACCATGACTACTCTCTAATCTTGACGGACGTAAGTGTGTATGTCTCGACTTTCCCTTGCGCGCTGACATCGGTCTGTTGCTATTTCGTTTCGTTTTTATCACATCTCATCGTATCGCATCTCATACCACTTCAATCTACAAACTGATGAATACAGCGCCGACTAATCCTATAGCCAAAAGCATCCCGCTAGCTCTTTGCGACACCGCCGCAGCGGGAACAAATGTTTGAGTTGGCGAGGTGACGGAACCGGTTCCAGTGCTACGGGAGCTTCCTCCAGAGCTGCTAGCGGTGGTTGAGTTCGTGACGTTAAAGAAGTTTCCGGCCAATACCTTATTTGCTAGTCCGGCTTGTGTCAATACGGACAGAGCATTGAAGTTGCTTCGATTGGCAGCCGCTGTCTGGAGGACATTGAGGCTGTTTGTCGAGGCATTTGATGTGTCCACTAAAATTTGCGTGTATCGGTGAGACAGCGGAACTCGCGCTGGTGGCGCGGGTCCTAGGTATGCTGCAAATGCCGCCTGGTTTTTGGAGTTCTGCAACACGAAAGCATTGGTGCTTCCCGTGGTCGTGTTAATAGCCGTCGCTTTCGTACTTTGCGTCAGACCAGTCTGCATCCAGTGGAGTAGAGTTCCTGTCGCAGGAGGGTTGTTTGTGGGAATATCCAAATCAATCATCAACACCGCGAACGACGTTCCATCAAGCTTGGACTGCGTTCCGACGGTAGGAGCCGTTTGGGTTGCTATAATTCTTATGAGTAAATTTCCGACACGATGAGAATTCGAGTTCTAAGTCAAGATGACTTACCCGCTTTTTCCAGAACATTTCCTCCATTTGCGGCGACGTTGCTGCCATAAGAGACGAGCAGAGCAGCCTCTGTCGCAGGCTGGAACCCTTTGGGAGTAGCAGCTAGTGCTGTCGACGCCGCTGCCAAGATGGCAAAAGATTTGTATAGCATCTTGAATTAGGCGATGAAATTATTATGAGGTAGGTGTATATGGATATAGGTGTATGTACAGCGCAGATTGGCCAGCAATGCGAAATAGAGATTAAAAAAAACGCAGAAAGAAATCCCGATGTTGATCAGATTGAAAATTACCTAGGAATAAATTCAAGGATGATGAGGATATTTGAACAAGATCTTACTGTATTATTGAAGATCTCGTCACATATCCGGCAACTGGGTCCTTACATCGTCTCATTAGATGAAACAAGGACGCGCAGACTTGCGACAGCGCCCAGAATCAAGCATAGTGGAAGATTTGTAGGCATAAGTGTTGCCGAGTCTTAGAAATGAGCTTCTAAGCTAAGGCAAATGATGCAATTGATGTTTTCAAGTCATAGTTATTGTCGCAATGTTCCGATGCTCGTGCTTGATCACCCAGTCAAATGGCTCCATCCCCAGAATCGTCGAGCGATATTAATCTTATCCGCTTTCGGTAGGTAATGTGTGAATTCGTTTGGATTGGCTGGATTGGAAATCTCCGACAATAAAGTCGTCAGCCCTGTCAACGCTTTGGCGTCTCTTTCTACAAGAGCTTCGTTTGAACTTTGCAACGATTGCTATATATAGGTCCCTAGGTAGTAGGAGTTCTCACGGTAGATGAATGTCGTGACAGGAGAGATTGAATTCACTGTCTTGATGGAATGGTGGAATAGAAACATGTTTCAAAACCAAACAAACGAAACGAAACTTTGTACCTAACAGATATATCACAGTATAACAGGTATTCATAAAACGGTAATGGAATACATGTATACAAGGATAGTGTCTCACTTATGACGTGATATTCCAAGACACAAGCTGCAGCTGCACACAGCACATACCCCTGTCAACTTTTGGGAAGCTTCAACCTCCATTTGCGTTGTGGCTGCTTACTTGCGCATCCATATTAGACATACTTCTCCAACACCAGCACAAATTCCTAATCTTTACTTTTACATGAACATCGAACCATTCAGATGTATGTTTACAATCTACCTACCTACATATGTCAATTCAAGACATTTTACTGTTTCGTAGCCTCGGATTGATGGCCTAGGTCGACCTGTAGCGCCACGCCACATGAAAACGACATGTAATAATTTATGTCAACCCCCCGGTTCGCTTTCAGCGGAAATTTCCCCTCTTCTGTTTTCTAATACCTGGTCCAGAGGTTACCTATGGATTTTATCGTGAGTTTTAATTGAGGTTACCTATTATATGTACCTTAAAGTCTGCCTTACCTATCGCTCAAGGCTGTAGATTCGATGTCTCCACGATGTAGGCGCAGGCCACATCCGAAACAAGCAGGCCTTGTCGACCTGCCAAATATTGGGATGAAAATCACCAACTGCAGCTACTCCCTAGCAAAAGCATCAACGCTGAGGGGTTCGGTAGCGTTTACAGCTCATCATGACTTATCTGTTGGCTGTAGACAGGCTACCTGCATGATCAACCGGAGGTTACTTCAGGAGGCCTCGGAGCCTCGTAGGCAGCATTGGCCTGCCACGACCTCGGACATTCTCCTGAGGTAGATAGTTAAACGTACCAAACGAAACCGGATATCACGATAGCACCTAGCAATACCTAGTATGCTACCTAAAAGCATCACTTCTCTCCTACGCCGGTTTCATGGGTATAGGTAGCGAAATTTTGATGGTTCTTATCCGCTGTTGTTCTAGCTACTAGGTTAGGTACGCCCCAACCAACAAACCCCCTACCGTTTACACGGTCACACGAGCTTTTTGTATTAGGTATCAAAGATGATAGAAAATTATTGGCTTCCAACCTGGCAGCATCTGATTGTGTTCCCCTAGTACTCTGGGACTGCAGTGCGGCTTCTCGCAGGAGAACGGGGTGTGCTAATATCATGGATGAAAAGTACTTATGCCTGAAAGCGTGGCCGCCTGTGACCCAAAGATGCCTTATGTTCGTCGTACTCAAACAGCAGGCTGCAGCGAGTACCTACTACTATGTACCCTGTTTCTACATTTCAATTCTCGCGTCCATTCTTGCCTGACCTATCTTTAAAATTTCCACCACACCGTGTATATCTTCGATCTGTGGTCGTAACAATTCCTTCTTGATAATTTCAACGACTTTAAGAGCCGACATTGTGTTAAGGTTTCATCCTCTCAGAATCTTGCTAATATCACAAAGCCAGTCGTTCTCTTCCTACATTATCAACCATTGTAACTTCACATACACTGACATGGACCGGTGAGTAATTTTTGTAATTAATTGCTACAGCATTTCGGGGTGGCGCTTGTGGCATACTCCTCCCAGTCTCAATTTCGTTTGATTGCTGACATATTTCTCTAGGGGACGGCGCGGGCCAAAGCCTAAGCCTCCATGCCATCATTTTGCTCAGTTTGGCAGATGTAGATATGGAGCAGAATGCAAATACTCACACGACATCTCGCCATCCCAAGCGGATTCACCTCAAGCATGGACACAACGTAGGAATCGCCAGGAGACGGTAGCTCCAGCCGGTGATCGCCTTCGAGAATTGAAGCAGATACTTAAATCGAACTCTCCAAATCCGCGCTACGTTCGTTCGTCTACTTTGACAAGCTCCCAGACATGCGATCGATTTTTCAAACTCGCTCTTGAGCTAATGGAGGGGGACATTGGGGCTTCACAGGAGACAGTTAAGCTAAGTATGTGACGACGAGACCCTTTCTACCCTTTTGAGCTTATCATAAGAATGAAAAAATCCTAGTCGAGATGAATAAGGGGATAAGGAGTCTTTCCTCTGGTCCATACTTAAAACTTGCGAGATCTAGTCTCGAAGGAACAAATGCTGATTCCTGTGTTTATAGTGGCCCAAGAAACTGGTCTTGATTTCATCAAGAACCTTGTCGATCGACAGATTCCCGAAGCTACAGACAAATCTACCAAAGTTCGTCTATGGTTGAACCAGATACAGCCAATGTTTCTGGTTCTTACTCATACTCGAGTTGCTGATTCCAATGTCCTTGAACAATATGTCGCCACAATTCACAACTTTATCGAAGGAATTGGCGGCCGAAGAATGAAAACCCTATTTGACTTCATTTTAGAGCTGCTTGACATTTGGTCTATTACGCATATGGCTCAAGAGGACGCACTTGGAATATCCGCTTGTGAGCTTTCGCTCTCGGTCTTGGCTGCAATGGTGGACTGCAATACCAGCAATATCGTCAATGACAATTTCAACCAAATATTTGGGCGATTTGAGGAGCGCGTCCGAGCTGCCAATGATTCCCCGAATGAGTTTTCAAAACTACAAGCTCAGAAGCACCTGCAGTATCTCGGACGACGTCTTGGAGTTGGTAGTGCGCTGAATGAAGCTGAAGTACGAAAGAAGGTTCCTGTGACAAGGAGCGAATTTATCATACGAAAAGATCTACCCGGGCGACTTTCGGCTGATGGACCTAGACACGACAACGATCATGAAGACTTCTGCAAGATCAGGGTTCTTCCTACATACGAAGAAATCACTTCGATACGAAACGATTACTTACCTACTACCGATTCAACTTTATTCCATCGGCCAGGTATCCGTGGCCGTCTTGACAGAGAATTTCGTCTATTACGGGAGGATACAGTGGGCCAGCTTCGAGATGCAGTTGCTGCACAACTCGATGCCATGCGAAACCCTCAGCAAAAACAAGATCGTGGCAGCAAAACTATACGAACGTACGCATACAGTGACGTCTTGGTGGTCGATATTGATTTTAACAAAATTCATGGCATGGAAATTCTTGTCGAGTTCCCGCAGCCCGCATCCAAGAAGAGTGTGCAACAACGCCGAGACTGGTGGGAAAACTCTAAGCGTCTCCAACCCAGTGCGCTTGTATGCATTGTTTCCGAGAAGCAAGATGTGTTGTTCGGCGTTGTTAGCGAGAGCACACTAATAACAGATGGGAACACGACTGAAAACCAAGAAAACTCGAGGAAACCATCTCTTGCCGATGATGAAGCATATGCCTATGCATATCTATACCTCGCCGAGGCATGCCCCAAAGATATTGGGAAAACGCTCAGATGGTTCCAAGATATTAGCCTTAGAAAGCAGCAACGATGTCTTGTGGAGTTTCCCCGTGTTTTATTACCTTCGTTCCAACATACACTTCTGGCTCTCCAACGCATGTCGCAAAAGTCTGACGTGCCTTTCGATGATCTGCTTGCCCCGGAGGAACAGAAACTGGAACTAGAGACCACAGTGGTTGGCGTACCCCAGTATACAACAAAGCCTGGATTCTCATTCGACTTGAAATGCCTCACAAATGATGGTACAGTCTTGAATCATTCACCTCGATCCCCGCTTGACCCTCAGACGTTATCAGACCATTCTATACTCGACTTGACTCAATCTGGCGCTCTCCTCAACACACTGTCAAGGAAAGTAGCTCTGATACAAGGTCCTCCCGGTACCGGTAAGAGTAAGTATCATAGTCCTCCCTCCGTTTCGAAACAGACCTCTAGGCATTAACGCAACAATACATAGGTTTCACTGGCGAGAAGATTATAAAAGTACTACTCGCCAATAAACAACAAGCCAGCCTTGGTCCAATTCTTTGCGTATGCTATACCAACCACGCATTAGACCAACTATTGGTACATCTCAAACGAGAAAAAGTCAAGATCATTCGAATTGGGTCAAGGTCAAAAGAGGAAGAACTGGAGAGTGTCAATCTCCGTGTTGTAGCTCAGGTTGCGGAGCGTACGAAGGCTGAAAAAGGCACTCTCTGGGAATTAAGAAAAGAGCGCGATGAGGATGCCGAGTCGATAAAAAAATCGATCAGAGAACTTGCATCCTGCCAAAAGCCGAACACAATAAGGGACTATCTTCTCGAACATCATCCTCGTCATTATAATTCCTTATTTTCTACACAAGATGAAGATGGTTTCCAATTACAACACCTCCCCAATCCTGGCCAGCTACTTGATCTATGGAGGCATAATGGAGCGCACACCAACTCCGCTCCTCGTAGCAGAGACATTTTGGAAGAGGCTGATATTTGGAGTATGAATCACTTTGAGAGGGTACTCCTTTATAATTCTTGGGTCCGAGATATTCGCGATCCGATCATAACCGATGTCATTGGTAGGCATCACAACTACGGGGAGACTAAGAACGAACTAGACAAAATATCTCGTGATCTCGATCTTCGATGTTTACATGAGTCAGATGTTGTCGGCGTCACAACAACTGGTCTGGCAAGGAATATCGAACTGCTTCAAAAGCTGAGATGCAAAGTGATGTTGGTTTGTAGTACCTATTTCTTATGCCTCAAACCTATTGGACATCCGGAGAGGGGATTGCTAACAAGTAAATATAGTGTGAGGAAGCTGGCGAAGTTCTCGAAGCACACACTCTGACTGCTCTACTCCCGTCCGTAGAGCACGCTATTCTCATCGGCGATCACTTGCAATTGAAGCCCCAGATTGCGAATTACGATCTTCAGAGCACAAGTAACCGAGGGGCTCAATACTCCTTAGACGTCTCGCTATTCGAGCGTCTGATTAACCCAGAGTACGACACTGATCCACGACTTCCATTTGACACACTAGAAACACAGAGGCGGATGCACCCAAATGTATCCGAATTGATTCGGTCGACACTGTACCCAGCATTGGAAGATGGAGGGAAGGTCGCCAACTACCCAGAGATTTCAGGCATGAAGAAACGCCTATTCTGGCTAGACCATGAATCACTCGAAGACCAAGCAATGCAGCTCGATCCAACGACAACGTCGCATACAAACAAATTTGAGATTGAGATGACCGTGGCACTTGTCCAACACCTAGTAAGACAAGGGTCATATAGTGCAGATGACATCGCTGTCATTACTCCTTATCTAGGACAACTCCACCGTCTCCGCCGTGAGATGGCAAAGCTGTTCGAGATATCAGTTGGCGAGAGAGATCTAGAGGAGCTTGAAGCTCTAGAAGCAGAGAAATTGACGGATGAAAACATAGCTTCTCAGCCGCCAAAATCCCTCGTCGTCAAAAGAACCCTATTGAAGAGCATTCGGTTAGCAACTGTTGATAATTTTCAGGGAGAAGAGGCGAAGGTGGTTGTTATTTCACTTGTGAGAAGCAATAATATGAACAAATGCGGCTTCTTAAGCACATCCAATCGTATCAATGTCCTTCTGAGTCGAGCTCAACATGGCATGTATCTCATCGGCAACGCAAATACCTACAGACATGTCCCGATGTGGGCTAAGGTGCTGAGAATTCTCGAGAGAAATGGGAACATTGGTAAAGAGTTGGAACTACAATGTGAGACGCCGCCAAGCAACTCCCTAATATACGAAATACTGACTACTGCCGTTACAGGTCCCCGCCATCCTAATCCGGAAGAACCTCTTTTAGTTTCCAAGGCTGATGATTTCTTAAGAATTGCACCCGAAGGAGGCTGTATTCTTCGTTGCGACCGACGCTTACCCTGTGGGCATTCATGCTTCAACAGATGTCACCACGAGAAAATTCATAACGCTGTCAAGTGTCTTGAGCCTTGTCCCAGACTCAAGAAAGGTTGTCAACACCCCTGCAGGCTTGTCTGTGGCGACAGTTGCAAGCCCAAATGTGACGAGTTTTTGAGAGACCTTAATATTACCCTTGAATGTGGTCATAAAGTCTCCTCTGCATTATGTTGGGCGGCGCAAGATCCTTCTTCGATATTGTGTAAAGAAAAGGTTACGAAGAAGGTGCCTGGCTGTGGCCATTTGGTTGAGGTTCTCTGTCACACAGACGTCAGCGCCGATTTGTACAGATGCGGGAAGATGTGCCTTGATCCTCAGCCATGCGGGCATTCATGCAAGAGCCCGTGCTACAAATGCAAAGTGAGGGAAGAGGGTGAAATTGTCACAACAAATCACGGGATATGCAAACAGGAATGTGGGAGGAATTATACGACCTGCAGCCATAAGTGCCAAAAGTCGTGTCACGGCGAGGCTCCATGCCCCTTATGTCCAGCACCATGCGAGGTGCGGTGCAGTCATTCTCGGTGCAGCAAGAAGTGCCATGAACCCTGTGCACCTTGCGCTGAACAAGCATGTTCTTCGAGTTGCCCTCATTCACACTGCACGATGCCGTGTGCTGCACCTTGCGACTGGGTGCCGTGCTCAAAAAGATGCGAGAAACTTTTAGGCTGCGGACACCAATGTCCATCTATATGCGGCGAAGCTTGTCCGGACAAGAAGTTTTGCCAGAAATGTTGCTCCGAAGATACCAAGAAAGTAATGGTGGACTTCATCATGGCGACGGAGTATCACGAAACCGATCTCGACGAGGATCCCTGCATTTTCCCAGATTGTGGTCACTTCGTCACGAAGAGCAGTATGGATGGTATCATGGACATGAAATCCCATTATAAAATGTCGGCCGAGGGTAATCTAATAGCCATCAGCAATGCCTCCGAACCCTTTTCAATGGACGAAGTCAAGGTCTGTCCCACATGTCGTGGATCTCTTCGAAATATTTCAAGATATGGAAGAATTGTCCGACGAGCTATGCTCGACGAAGCTACCAAGAAATTTGTTTCTTGGTCTCGTATCGAATATACAAGGTTGGCAAACAGCTTGCTTGACGCACAGAAGCGCTTATCGGACGCGACATTGCCTCTCACGGGGCCCCGGCAACCCAGCCAACCGGGCAAGTTGAGATTATCAACTGGACGGATGAAACAGATTCAGCTCATCCGCGATTGGCTAGGGGATAAAAGATACGACGAAGCTGCGAGGATCTGGCACAATTTGAACATGTTTATTGGGAAGGTAAGAAAACAAGAGCAGCCGTTCCAGAAAGTAAACGACTTTGTCCAATATGCTAGACAGCACCGGCAAACTGAAGGAATCTTCACCCTTGATGAAACAATGATCCAGTATGGAGCACTTTACCAAGCTCTCTCGCTTTGGCTAAAATGCGATATCATTATTGTTTCCGACTTCCTAGCACGATGGGAAGAGTTGCGATTGTATCGTCCTAACAACCTAAAGTTGGACTTTTCTCAGCATATCAAGGACTGCGACGCTCTCGCAGAAGGTGCTCGCGCAGCAAAACATCCTAGGCAAGAGACCGAGGCTTATATCTACTGTGCACAATTCTGTGCTTTCAGTCGAGCTTTTCTAAAGGGTGTCGAGGAACCGGCAAGCGACCCCGACAAGGAAAAGATGGATAGTCTGAAGGAGAAGGCCTCGGAACGCTTAGCTCTCGCTAGCGATCTTGTCGAAAAGTATCAAGCCCAAACCCAAGGTCTAACTGCAGAGATCGAAGCTACGGAGAAGATGATACGTGACAACGTGTTTTACGAAGCCGTCTCCGCGGATGAACTGCGAGCAGTATATGAGGCTATGGCGCGTGAGTTCCGAGGATCAGGTCACTGGTACAATTGTCAAAACGGACATCCCTTCAGCATCGGGGAATGTGGAATGCCAATGGAGGAGGCCAGATGTCCAGAGTGTGGAGCGCCTATAGGTGGTCGTAATCACAACCCTACTGAAGGAGTGCAGCGAGCGGACGACATTGAAAATCTCGCTCGTGGTATCGATGGAATGGAAATTCATTGAGGCGATGCAAATAGAGCTGATGCTACTGTAGTGTTAGATTGAGCCATAGGTAGGAATGGGAGCGAGGCGATGATCAATATCTGATCCCTCTTGGGCGTGCGATAATCATGCGATATCAATTTATGTTCTCTGTCATTCATCTCTGCTTGAGTTCTTATAAACTAGGTGAGTCTAGTTTCATTCGAAGCATTGCTAGTCACATTGTCTCTTCTCAATTCTACAAGCCGCAGGTCGAATCTGTCATAACAACAAAAGAAATAGTCTTATTTTGGAGACTACATATAGTACCTAGGTATGGAGTACAAATGGTTCCCTCCATCTATCTGCCTTATGTATGAGGCGATCTAGAAGATGTACTAACCCCGATCCAGCACACAACGAAAGACGAGGACCTTCATATTCCCGGGAGTCCCTGAGGGATAACGACCGTTAGTTAGGTAGGTATTAACCCATCTTCCTCTCTAAACCCCCCATTCTTCCTTTTTCTTTCCAAAGTCCGAGGGAGGTACGGATATACGTCGCGCTTAGTACACCTGGACGGACTCCTTCAAGCCGTTGGCGGCGCCCAAGACGGGGCTAGGCGCGTCCTTGGTCTCGGCCTCGTCCTCCTCCGTCATGCCGCCGAGGATCATGGAGCTGGGGGCTAGCGCCTGGATCTCGGGCGGGCTGGTAAACGCGAAGAACTTCTCGTCGTGCCACTGGCCCGCGGTGATCAACCGCCCCTCGCTGTCGGTGAACACGGTGTCGTTCTCCGCGCGCAGGAAGTACGCGATCGAGTAGCGGTGCTCGGTTGGGTCGAGCGGGACGACCCGGTGGATGCACGATTGCATCGTGTGGCCAGAGGCGAAGCGTAGGGAGTCGCCCACGTTGATCACGGCCATACCGGGCTTGGGCTCCACGAAACCGAATTCTTTGGATCCTGGGGGACGCACTTGTAGACCCCATTGCTCGGCGAATAGGAAGGTCAAGGAGGAGATGTCGGTGTGCTTCTGGTGCCCGATGTTCTTCGCCGTGGGCTCAGATGGGATGTAGTGCATCATGGCGAGCGTGCTGGTCGAGGGCCGCTCGTTGCGGTGAGAGTTCTCGAAGCGCTCGGCGCCGGTTAGGCCGAGACCGGTGGACAGAGAGGTCAGGATCGTCTTGGTGGCGATGTTGGCACCGGCGATGGCGTGCTCGAGGATCTTCATGTCGGGGCTGTTCTTGATCACGGCGGGGAGGTGGGGGCTGTCCTTTTGGATCTCGTCGCGCGAGACCTTGATCATCTCGTAGCCATCCTTGGTGTCCTTGAGGACACCGGTGCGGGAGCCGACGGGCTCGTAGCTGTCAGGTTGATATGTTAGCAATAATTTTATTTTATTTTCATCTTTCTTTAATGTCGCTACAAGCGTAGTATGACTTACCCAAGATGGGGAGCAACAAGACCGAACTCGTTCTTCGCCTCAAGAGGAGCATCGAAGAAGCGGTACATGAGCTGCAGTGTGTCCTGCTGGTCCTCAAGCATCCTACGGCCATCGATTCCTCGAAGGTCGAGGTAGAAGTATCCCGCGTCCTGGCAGCACTTAACAAGCCTCTCAATCTCAAGGGGCTCTTGGGAGAGCAGCTTCGAGAAGTCAATGATCTCCATGGCGTAGACCGGGACCTTCTTCCCGTTCCACTCCACGGTCTGCGGGACTTCAGTTGAGATGGCCATTGTTGTTAGATTTTTGTTTTGCTGCTAGGGGAAGGTCTTCGAGGTTGGTTAGGGATAAGGACAGCGTTCAGAGAGCTCTCTCGTCTTCCTCGTTCACAAGCTCCCCAACCCTTCGAATTTATAGGCAAGCTATGACGATAGAGATATTGTCGGAACACCATCTTCCATAACCCTGGATAGACTGATGTAACTTTCCCCTCCCCCACAGTGGCCCTTTTTCATTTATCCACCTGCATCCCAGATGTCACATATCTCGCTTGCTCTCTTCTCTAGGTGGCTGCATGAGCTTAACACGACATCTTGGGGAACGAAACCTAGGTGTGCGAAGGGTGACACCGCTTCTTGGCATCTTATCGCCGTCGGAAAGAGTATACGCCTATACGCTCTTTAATCTCAACTTTAGCCGGCCGGCGTTGGCGTACCTAGATCGATGGCCGGCTGCAACCCTCCGCACTCTATACATATCTAGCAACCGCCAGGGACCCAGCTAGAACGCGCAACACGCCCAGTCGGCTTCCCACAAGGTGTCATATATATTATACACGACGCCAAGGTCGGCAGATGATTCTGCCTCGTTTGGGGGTTTGCGCGGGATTGAGCTGCTTCCAACGACGATCAGGAGTCTACTCCGCACTCTTGGCTTCTCAATGCTGCTATTTTGATGTCCGTTCTTGCCGAGGCCAGCGATGCGTTTGTGAGCGGTCGAGATGGGAATTTGACGAATTCGGCTTGATAGGCGATGCTTTCCCCTCACTTCTCACCTTCGCGATATATTGGATGACGAGCTAAATAGGAAGTCCCCACAGGATCTGGAGCCCCCGTGACGATCTGCCACGAAGAAACGAACGATAGATGAGATAGGGGTCCAAGTTCGAGACTACCTAAGTCATCGCTTACTGATTAGGAGGCGGTTGAATGTCGAACGATCTTGTTCAGCCAGACATTTATTCGAGATTCTCCAGTCTGGCTTCATGGAGGAAATAGACGAGGTTCTGTACGTAAGAGAAAACAGATACATATATGAGATTGTATCACTAAGTCTCATTAGCGCGCTTCTTTAGTTCGTCTAGGATATTTGACATGCCTGTCTCATGAAATAGCTAAGTCTTGTTTATGATGTCGAATTATAAATATCTACTTACTATCATATATAAGTCCTCTATCTCCAACCGTATCAACCGAGTCCCCCCTCATAGTCCATCGTGAATATTGATCACCCAGAAGAGCCGCCCTCATTCGCACAATCTGGGCATCTCTCGCCAGTTCTTTCGATGGTCTCATGGTACGCCCGTGGGTCAAAGTGAGGGCAGTCCTTACTGCCATTGTTATCTTCCACGGGGTTTAGATATTCCCAATGCTCACATGCTCTGAAATGATAGAATACGATATGCCTCTTAGGTGGATGCGCGCTTAGGTCGCAATCATATATATACCAAACTTCCGTACACATCGTGAATTTTGATCTATATCGTACTCCTTCAATTATCCGATCGCTTGTGGGGATTTTTTGAGAGTTCGGATGAAGTTTCAGATATCTCGATGCCTTGGTGTAATTCGCTTCAGCGCCCAGACTTTTGATCTGTGATAGATTTTCAAATCGCAAAGGATTGCAAACATTCAAACTATGATAGCTCGAGTTTTATTCGAGTACTAACTATTGTGTTAAGTTCCAGATGTGTAAATGAAGAGGTGTGTCGAACAAAGAGTATGTGCAGCTCTCTAAGACGCATTGAATAAAAATCAACCGACAGTTGCTTTTCCTTGTCTTGGATACACGTGGAACTAAATCCAAGCCACCGTGATTCATTCATTCACATGATTATAGGCATTGTGCAAAATGAGGGTCCCTTATTGTTCATGAATATTCCATGTTTTTGAAGTCGGGTACGTAGGTAGGGTAGGTAGCATCTTGAGCAGGCATATTGATCCTGGGGACAATGTTTCAATTTAATTACGACGGTTACCGCAAATCACACGTAGGAGATAGTTATTCAGGACTTGAATCACACACAATATTCTCGTTCCCTTGCAATGAACCAGCTAGGAGAACTGTAGGGACGTCAAATATGTCTTACGTAACCCCTACTGATTGTCGTAGGATGACGTAACAGCATGTCTATATGGGTAGTATCGTATAGTACCTATCAAAGCGATCAGTTTTTGAACGGTTATTAATCTCTTGATTTCGCAAAGAATAACTCTGGATTATGGAAGAAATTCATTTAAACTAGGACTTATCTTTCCCCCCCTAATATTGAGGAAAAGAACATCTGCAATGATAACATCTATTGCTATTGAGACTGGAAAGAATACGCGACTCTGTAACTAGTGTCCTCTCATCAACTTTTAGGACCCATAACTAGCTTGGCTTTTTTGAGCCAATGATGAGATTACGCTTGACTATCACGACGACCACATGAAGTCCGAAATTGAGCTGACAGCTATCTAACTTCAGCTAAGCCACCGGAGATAATCGCACCATACTCTCCCTTCGGAGCCGGGCAGGCCAATTGATATCTTCCTGTAAAGAAATTAGGAATAAAATCGCGCAGATTCCGGGTCATATGACATCTTGATCGTCACAATACCGTGTGAATATTCATGTTACCTTGAAGTCAGATGATAGTCTTTTGGGTTTTTGAGGCGCAAAGGGACCGATTAAGTAACCTATCATGGTGAAGTGACCAGAACGCCGACCTATCACTTCGGTGAGGAAATGAAGGAAATAGATGAATAATTGTCAGCTCCGGAAACATTGTAAAATTACGGCCAAGCCTATCGAGATGCCATAGGTCGAGAAAAGGTTTATCGAGAAGATCTCGGAGCGGTCGGGGTTAAGTGACCCAATGATAGCGGAACTCCATGTTGGGGGCGGTCATTTGTCAGATCGTTAATCCACTTAGAGGCTCGAAGCTGATCTCTCCATCGAGTAATCCTGTTATTGACCAAGCCGAGCTGGCCAAAAAGAGTAACCCGCGCTAATAGAAGCGCTTGCAGCTCGCGCCTATTGGGGGGTCTAGAAAACTGCTGCTTCCGTCTGTTGGTAGAGCAGAGGTGATGGGCTGTCTAGAACGAACTGTAGGACAGTAGAACGGAGCACGGTGTACTCAGAAGTTCCGACCGATGAGGTGTCGAGCATTCGCCTACAGCTGACTAGGTAAGTAGCTGAGAGACGTGCTCAAGACGATCCCAAGTGTCTAAGACACGCATGCTTACCCGCATGCCCTTAGCTTTCCACAAATCGACGATCGCACGTTATAGTATTCTGCAGCAATGGAAAGAAGTCCGCTTTAGTGGGGATTTGCTAATCTACACATTCCGTAGATATCACGATGTTGGTTGGAGAGGAGTATGTTGACGCCAACGGCTTGGCCTAGGCAGATAGAAGCGCGCTAATCCCGCACTTGTCACACGTTGACGAGGCCGTTACTCACGGCGTGAGTCTATCAAACGCGGAAAAGAGACCAGAGTCGGGCGACGTAAGCAGTAGGGAACCTAAATAAGTCGTCCGACTTCTGGTAGCTTTTGGTGGCGAATACTGTGATATCGTTGAATGTCGTTGGAACAGATTTGAAGCCGCGGTATCAATTCGACCGAGAAGAGATCCCTTCACACCATCTTCTCGTCACGTTATTTGGGGGATACCAAAAGCTAAAGCCTTGGTGCTGTTTGTCTCACTTGGAAGATCCAATCATTCTGTCGAAGACCCCTGTTCACCTGAAGAAGTCCCTGCTTTCCGCGAGACAAGCGTTCGTGATTGGATCTATAACCCTGCTCGTCAACTGCCAAGGAGGATCATTCCGTAGCGTTCGAAGATCCTGTCCCTCTTTCTTGTGGATAGCTATGTATTTCGATATCGCGGCTCACTATCGCAGTAAATCTGGCTTCTACTAAGGTCTCGAAGTTTGTCTTCGGTTTCCCCTTGATTCTCTGTCGATGATCGTAGGGAGTTTCACCTTAATCTTGGATAGTGAGTGTGCCACGTCAACAAAACCACTAGGTATGTACATAGCCATCGGAAAAATCAAGAAAACTGGTTTGTCGCTCAGGGTACGATTGTGGCGGAGCGCATCTTCGGCACTCGCCACATATGCCAGTGGGTCCGAATGGCTGGACCTACAAAGAGGTTTCCGGCTATTAGATAGTGACCTAGAAGCATTTGTAGCTAGATTGACAGACGTTGACGCAACATTGCTTCGAGGCTTCCAAGGCTCCCATGCTAATGCATCATCATGTTTGCCCTGGATCATGCAACTTTCAGCTTGCGTTGCTCACACGTGTCGATGTTCGCCTATCAATAGTAAAAGGCGTTCTGCTAGGCAGATATCAAACAACGTCGAGAGCTCTGGTAGATATCCCTTACTGGGAGCGGAATTTTCCTGTGATCTGTCGTCTCGATTAGTAGACCACTCGCTGTATTTTGATAAGTGAATTATGCTGGTTGGCTGAATTGGGACAAAACTATCGCTTAAAACCAGGGCTAACGTTAGCGCGATCTATTCTAGGGCAGTCGCAGGATTCAGGGCGACAGCTTTCTCTCGGATATAAACGTGATAGGTAGGTGTTGAAAAAGGAGTTGGTTGACAAATTCAATAATCTATTACAAAATGCCTTTGAAGAGAGCTAGATTTCTAGAATCACTCATCCGGTGCTTCACTGTATATTTACCAAACTGGTTAATTATTGGCTTTCAGAAGACAACTAGTTTGTTTGTAGAGTAAAGGATCGCCAATGAAGCTGCTATATGCGGGGTCCGTTTGCGACGACTAGAAGAGCGTTGCGAAATGTACATATTCGGGATCGAACGAGTGGTGAGCCGGATCAAGTTACCTACCTACCTACCTACCTATCTAGTGTTGATAGGAGGAATGGAAGTGTTATTCCTATCCCCTATTCTCATACAAGGTCATCTGAATGATCGACGCTGGCTTGTATATGAACAAGCTTCACCGAAGCCGCGAGCGAAACCTCAATGAGGGATCGAGACCGAACAAGCTGCGACGGAGCTCGTACGGATAGGGAGAGACATGCAGATAGGAATCCCTCATCCGGTCTAGGATCGATCTGTTGAAAAACGTTTCTTCCGGTCTCATTGGACGAAAAATCAATGGTTACCAGCCAATCAGAAAATTCGTACTACGACTTTTATCGTCGAATCCTTGGCCGCTAAGACCCCTGTCGACACCGAACAGTTACTGTTTGTAGCCATGTAGGTCCACGGCGTTGTAGAGATTTTGCCGGTTCAGTGGTTCAGTGGTGCTGGTTGGATTATTTACGTCGCAACACAAGTAATCCCGCGTTATACATCAAGGAACGAACTGCAAGACGCATCAATCTGAGACATGCCGGTGATGCATCGGGGTGGCATTTTCATATCGCTTGTAAATACCAAAAATGACCTCATACGTAGGACAGCAGGTTATTAATATGTATGTAAGTATGTGTGTAAATAGGTACTTGGTATAGAAAAGAAGAGCCGAGTACCAAATGTCAGTTAGGTATGTACTAAGTGGAAATAGAGGTTAGACATACACTACAAGCGTCTGTCAAGTGGAGGTACCAGGATACTAGAGTATCCAAGTTTGGTTGAACCAAGATCGTCGACGATTTGAGGCGTACCTAGGCGTACCTCGGAGGGGACAAAAGTGAGACATGCAGAAGTCGTCACGCCGTCACGGAACTATGGAGGTATGCGGATCGCGGGTTTCTGCAGGAATTGCGAAGCTAACCGTCTGAAACATAGTAAAAACTTTTTATCTATACATTTATTGCGTCAAGTAATGAGCCGAATTAATGCGATGCCGATGTTAGGCTTCTTGATCCCTGATATGCCCCATATGATCTATATGAGCTATATAGAAGGATTAAGATGCGAAATAAGAAGGTTGAAATTGGAGTTGAATCAAATGATAGACTTTTGAAAGTCTCGGCCGTTCAAATGTTAGGCGCTTAGAAAAGCGGAACCCTAGAGATCCACGGGGTAGGTAGGTTCTAGGTACCTACCTATGCACTGTGGCTCCTACGCCGGTCTTTCGTAAGATGGTAAAATTTCGTAGGGGCAACCTTCCTTAGTCAGGGATTCCTTGTTGTTGGTGATTGATTACAATCCGGAGGCGGCCCGCGCCTTGAAGCTTCCGCTGCTAGGCAGGTATACTAGAAGCAACAACTTTCAAGATTGACTTACAACGTGGAAGCCATCGCCTCATCGACACTGCCAGTTGTCATTCAACAAGCATCCATGGATCTATCGACGATAAGTGCTTCTTAAACGATCTCAACCTTGAAAGCCTTAAAAATTGCAGGTGAGGCTTGACAGGCTGCCTCTCGCCCGCATATATCCGATGCAACTAACAGCACCAGCCACTGCAACATTTGCAGATGTACCTAAGTACCTACCCACCTAGATTGAATTTTCTCAATTTCCTCGATGCTAGAACATTTTTGATCCAAAATACCACTTTACATTTTTCTTTCCCTTGAATGTGCCGTCGTTTATCCCCGGCACTCATTATTTTTGTTTGTCCCCGCAGCAAAATCTCTTGCAAATTACTATTCGATCAGCACCTTGTTCGTTATCGCATCCTGCTTCCATAGCCTGTTCCTGCGTACACCCCTTTTGACCCTTTTGACCTCGTAAATCGCCTATAGATGGACACAAGCCGGTCGCGTATTTGTCTGGATACCGCGTACCGGTAGCGTCGTATGACCCCATCTACTGCATAATAGGTAGATGTATAGATGTACAGCTACTGTACGTCGGCTCTGGAAGCACTCGACTATTCCTAGCTCGACCCAACCAGGAAAAGCTCTCCAAAAGTCAAGGGTCTTCTCTAACGAATAGTATCGTCAAGAGCCTACGGAACACTTCTCATAGGGCATCGGAATATGCACAATCCAAGACCAGTTTACGAGCATGACTGGCGCGGTTCCTCTTGCTCACTCACTCGCTCACGCGCATATTGTCCGTAGTCGGATGGTTGACAGTATGCGACGCGAGTAAGAGAGGGACAGTGTGGTCAATTCACTTTTGTTTCGACCTGGTGTGCGGCAGAAATCCCTCCACGCGGTAGATTGAAGAGATGCGAAAGCTCAGGGGATCCATGGATGTCGGTATAGACGTCGACGATCTTTCTGTGTTCTCATGTTCTCACATAATGGGGCTCAGTGACTCAACGTTGCTTTCTTCACCAACGTTAGCACAGCATGGGTATAGGCCTAGCTTACAGGTTGGAGAGAGGGACTTTAGTGTTCTAACCCACAATCGGCTGCCGCCAACCAGACCGCTCACTCGGCGATTCCATCCCAAACATACCCAAGATGGTCGCATCTTGGCTATAGACAGGGGTCTTTGCGCCACACTTCTCTACAAGGACTTTCGTTCTACGACCCTACGTACCGCGACCCCTGTCCAGCCCATTGGGTACATCGTCGTCTTGCGAACATGCAAGGTGGAAAGGCGATGGGAGCTAACAATTACATGTATCTTCTTATATACAGTCATACATCTCTTCGCCTCTCTAATACCTCGCTTCTCTTGATAATGTCTCTTTTCTCATTACTCTTATTTCGGGGGAAACTTGTAAAATCTTTCTATTTTCGTATTATCCTATCCGTTCCACAAGCCGAGGCAAATCTTTTGAGGAGTTAGCTGTGCTAGTTAATTTTTATTACCTTCGACAACGCCCAAAAAGCGCATTGCTTCGCGGCATTGCTAATCGAAAGGAAGACAGCGCCGCTAACGCTTGTTAAACGCTCTTGAATCCCCCACATCCATTGTGCTACCACACTGTTCCTCAAAGTATCTAAACTAGTCGAGTTGACATCTAGATACGCCGGCAAGGTTGCCCCCACTCGTCACCAACTCGACTCTTTGACCCTCCCCGAGCCCGGCTCTCGTCAACCTCCGTTTACGGATTTCAATATTAGAATTTCCACCCCCTTCCCGGAGACCTGTATACCTACCCCTCTCGCTTAATATTCATTATTGTAATAATTTCTTTCATTTCATACGCCTGCTCGTGGGTTAGCAAGTTACGATTTGCTATTCATCCTGGTCGTTTTTGGATGCCTGTCTAGTTTTGTGGTCTCATATCCCTGGACAAGGATTCATAATATTAGCTGGACTGCTGTGGAACGCTCGGCTTTTCTTGTTTATCAAACCGGTCTTTGAACGCCTATTCCGTTTTGTCAGTCTCGTCGCCTCATTGAAATGGTGTGGTCAGTCAGCACCTAATTGACGGGTTGTAATATTGGGAAGCCAATCGCAACAATACCTAGGTACCTACGACGTTGTCTCCATTGGCATGTCTGCTATTGGACCTTACTGCTGACCACCCATCCAAGATTACCCACGAATTTACACAGAAAATAAGTAAATAATATGGACGCTTGATCCTGGGGTGGCTGAATATCGAACTTCGTTTTGAAGATACTAGGGGTCGTCATGGCGTCCATCCGTTCACGCTCGGAGTCCCGGACGAGGTCAGGCGATGAATCACGGTCTAAGAGACGGGGAGGAGCAATGGAGACGTCGAGGCAAGAGTTTTCGCCGAAATTGGGACAAGCTGCCCGGAAGGAGGCTGATAGCACTCGTCTTGTGCCTTCATCGATTCCGCAGCCCAGGACGCAGCAGAGTCGAATACCTCAAAACTCTTCCATTCGGAAGTTGCCTAGCCAAAAATCTTTAGCAAGACCCCCCTTAACTCATGAAACCCAGTCTTGGTCGACGAACCCTGGGCCGTTGTCTACATACGTGCCAAAACCTTTGAGGCCGGCACGTGGACCAAGCGACCCAAGCCAACCTTCCCGGGCCGCCTTACGCCGGAAACCATCGGGTCTATCTCGGGAGCCGCCAAGTATACAAAGCCAGTCCCGTTCAAACTCCGGGAGAACAGGTTCATCCTCTTCTATTCCAAAATCACAGGTATCTGCAGATTCTAGCACTCCTTATTTAGATCGGAGTATTACTGCTAGCCCCGTTGAGATCCGAACAGCGCAAAAATTCGAATTACCTCGCACGGCCATGCAGCCGTCCATGGTATACCCGGAGCTAGACCGTTATCGGGACATCGAAGTCCCTATATCGAGAGATGGACCCGGCATAGACCTGCCATTTAAGCTCGCAACGGAAAATCTGCCACCACCAACGCCGCTCTTCTCCGGAGGGAGCAGCCACAGTCAACTTAGTACTTTCAGCGCTAGCCCCTCAACTAGGTTTTCCGAGTCGCCGGGGCCAGGGCCTTATAGCCGAGACACAACCCCGACGTCAATGTCATCGCAATCCCCTGGACTTATCGCACCGCATCGCCTTCCTGTTTCTAGGGCAAGACAAGCAAGTCCGGCTGAGACCAGACCACCTGTAACCAGGAGAAGAGCTGGTAGCATATCAAACGAAGGAGACGCTTTTGGTACTGACTCCCATGGACTTGCAGCAGTACGAGAAGTATTGACATCGTCATCATCAAATTCGACAGTACGTCCCGACGACAGGAAGGAGAAAAAAGTGCGTAGAGGACCTTCTCCAGCACCAAATCCGCCCCCAAGGAAATCGTCTCAAAAATTCAAGAAAGATAAAGGGGAAGTCGAACCGTTATCGAAAGTTCCTCGGGTGCCTATGCGGACTCCGTTAAGATCGCCATCTCCATCAAAAGTATCTGATGCAGGCCAGGAAAAAGCCCGGAGGATTGTGCCCACGTCTAGAATTCGCCCAGCACCACCCCTCAGGCCCAGTAGAGACGGAACACCTGACCTCTATTCTCAATTCGGTGGCCCAATTCCCATAATCCAGAGCAATCTCTCCTCGGCAAGTCTTACTGACAAGCGTCAAAGTGGTCAACTGGTACCTAGTTCGCTACCACGATCAACAACGCCTTCTAGTCAGGATCACCCAATCTCGTCAAAAGGTCCTACATCTCGAGAGCCTACACCAGCGCCACGATCAGGGGTTCCGAAAACTACTCAACCAAATCCGGTAGAAAGGGGAAAGGCTACTAGAACACCTAGCCCAGCTGCTACGTTTAAAACACGATTTCCCCTCTTCGGACGACGAACCAAGACAGCCCCAGAGGTACCCCAAGCGGAAAAGAAAGACAAGCCGGCTCGAAAAGGTCCAGCGGCCGGAACGGGCCACGAAGGATACGGCAGAATAGGTGCGGTCAGAAGGCGTAGCGGGATGCCCGGCCCAGTCTCTCCATTAGACAGTCTTACGAGCCCTCAGCCAACCGACCAATTCTTGCTAGATCGAATGAATCCCGTAATAATTGCCGGTGGCGAAATTGTGGAAAATCGGAATACAAGCTTCGATCTAGCAAGAACGGAAAGCAACCAAAGTGTTGTTTCAAGTCGTCCAGGTATGCGTTCTCGAAACGACTCATTCGCATCGGTATCTTCGAGAGAAGAGACACGACAAACTTTATGGCCTTCAGCATTTCCTCGACCATCAGCCCAGGCCCGCCGTCCGTCTGAGAGTAGCGACTCGGAAGGAGGTCCGATGGGGTCAACTATTGCTTTTAGAAGGTCAATCCAACGACTCGGATCTCCCAACCGCGCTCCTTTAAATTTACCAAAACCCATCATCACTACACAAACGACATCTCCATCGGTGGGGAGCGTGGATACGAACACTTTTACCGACGACTCTCTAGCAGAGTCTCGGCCAGATCCTAGCCGTGCGAAGACTGAGTCGAAAGCCGCGCCAAAGAAGCTAACAAAACGTTCTAAATCACCCCGTAAGTGGAATTTGTTCAGCAGGTCCCAAAGCCAACCTTCGAAGGACCGTAAGAAAGTCGAGGCAAGTGTATCTGCAGCGGTGCAGCCCGCAAAGGGTAAAGCAATCGCATTTTACACTATGATGGATTCTTCCGAACAAGATGACACTGAAGATCAAGATGTTTGCGATGTTTTGAGGGAGGCAGAAGTTTTGGTCCCGTTCATGCCTACGGGCGAACATAATCGAAATTTATCCGAGAGCAGCCAGTCTCTTCTAGAAATACTGCCTAGTCAACCACAACCCGAAAAGAAGGCGCCCGAGTCAACAAAACAACAATCGACGCGTGCTAAGGAATCGCAGAAGCCTTCAATAGCAAAGTCGCGAAACGCGGCTCCTACCCCTCAGTCTTCGGCTACTCCAAAAGCTCGCCCAAGCAGGCTTCCCCAAGTTGGTAGGATACCTAAAGTTGTCACTACTCGCCCAGAACAGACATCTCCTAAGAGTTTCTCTCGCCCTTTCCACCGTGTCAGCGTGCAATTGCCACCTCCTGATCTAAGTCGGGTCGACCGTGATTCGGTTGCGAAAGGTCCAAGTCCGCCTGAACCCTGGTACCCAGAGGATACTCGACGAAAGCCAATAGAAACAACAGATAACTTTAATTCCTCTGCCCAACAAGAATCACGTAGTGTAGATACACCCCTTGGGCTCGGACTTGGAAAAGAATTTCTTTCCTTCCCGCCTCCGAAGGACTCAGAGTGCACAAGTTCTGGATCTGGCAGCTCAGAAATGGTGAACCCATCTAACTATACGGCGTTGCCCCCAGCACCGAATGCCCCACTCACTGAGGATGAAATCTGGGATGAGTACAACGACTTTCTAGGCGAAACACCACCATCGGCAACTTCCTCTCGGGGTGCTCCTTTCCATCTGGAAACTTATGAATCTAGGCTTATGAAGAAATCAAATCGGGTGCCCGAATCACCCACTATCATAACCCATTACGCAAGGGACATCCGTGATTCTATCGAGACTGGAAAGGCCGCTACATCATCTAGCCATTATAGCGCCGATATGACAGCTAGAATAAACGCTGCTTTCAGATTCAACTCGGACCCGCCAGCCACCCCATTCTCGGTCTCCGAATTTGTATCTGGGTATGGTGATCACGAAAATAGCAACGTTCAGCCAGAAAAGGCATCCATTTCTTCCAAACGAGACAGTTCGGCCTCTAACAAGAGCTCCAAGACCAAGAGAAGCTCTAGCAGTAGTCATAACAGCGAAGAGTCGCCTCTCTCTCAGGTTAACCTCCGAGTCGGCTCAATGACAGTTAGCAAGTGGCTCTCCTTTGGCCATGTGCTGTTTAGTCCTGTTCGCGAGGACCTCTTAAACGACGATAGCTCATTTAAACGTCAATCAATACTCGTTATTGATGGACTTGGCAACGATGACTGGTCCTTTTACGCGGCGGAGACCTACCCCTCTGCGACCTTTTTCAACCTATCTCCCCGTGCACCTTTAACACCGGAACAGCAATCTACTCCCTCATTTCCCCTCTCGCCGCCTAATCATCACCAAATTCAATTCGCCTCGCATACGGATAAATTTCCTTTTGGCGCAGACAGCTTCACGGCAGTCGTCTTCCGGTTCCCCTCTGCAGCCCCGGAAGCTCATTATCGGAACATAATTTCAGAAGCGCGCCGTGTCCTTAAGCCTGGCGGATACATTGAATTGTCGATTCTCGACGTGGACTTGAATAATATGGGTACCCGTACTCGACGTGCCGTACGCCGCCTAAAGGAGCGTGTCAATGCACGCAATCCCGACTACAACCTCAGCAGCACAGCAGACCTCACTCTCCGCCTTCTAGCTAAGAAAGGGTTTACTGATGTCAAGAAATGTCGTGTCGGCGTGCCCGTGGCAAGCGCGATAACTAACTCTTCTGCAAAGGGGAAAAAGAAAGATGAGAGGAGTTTAGCGGAGATGATGAATGATAAGACCGAAATAGGTGACCAAAATATCACGAATATGGTTTCAAAAGTCGGACGATGGTGGTATAACCGATGTTATGAGACTTCAACCGGGATGCCTAATAGCATATGGAACGACAAATCTTTGTTAGCCGAATGTGAGGAATGGGAAACAAGCCTCAAACTCATGGTATGCCATGCAAGAAAACCCGAAGCGGGAGGACGAGTTGCAAGTATATGACGTGGTTCTTGCTCTGGTACAGACACCCTGAATTCTTACCCACGATACTTTCGCCCCGAACAAAAATCGAATTTCTACGTTTTGACGATCTTCATTAACGATCTAACCGACCGACAATTACAACATTTACACCACTTCCTTTAGCATTACGTCGCAGAAAAATTACAGAAGCATCACAAGAAAGCATTTGCAACAAGATCTCAAGAAGGCGCGAGCCCATTCAGCATGAAAATCTAGTTTTTATTTATCAAACGGGCAGGGACCAAAGGACTCGAAGTCATTGCATATAAACGGGAGATCCGGGAAAACAGTACGGCCCCGTCAATTTCATCGCCGTGCCCTTGATTGGGACTACGACAAATCATTACACTTCACTTCTGGATATATATGAACATTTTATCTGCATCTTATTTTATCGCTGTCTTTTGAGAGGACTACCCGAGTCGGGGCAATTTTTACTACTTAATATTCTATTGCTCATTGTCGCGGGACCGGCCTCCTGGGTGACTTCTAGGGCTCTCGGACAAGAGAGACCCGAAGTTGGGTTTTTGGGATAATTTTGGTTGAGGGAGGCTGAGTCTTTGAATCTTCTTCGCAGCAATGGCTGGCTATTGTAGCCCCAACGGTTGCTTCGGTCAACGGGTAGTCAAAAATTTGGGTGAGCGGATGGCTCTGGAAGCGAGTTACGAGGAAGGAGGGGAAACTAACGAGACGCGCTTTGTGACGAGTGAAACGGTTTGGAGGGAAGATATGATGAGTCATGACATGCAATGATGGCGAGAAAGCGCTGGAGTCTCGGAAATTGTCACGAGACAGTGAATATTTTACTCATGTTAGCGAGCGCAGCGAGTCTAGAGATACCCATTCTTTTCTCATGATAATAAAAGCATTATTCAAATTTACAATATTTCTCATATAAATCTTGAGTGGAATTTAAAGGTAAATATAGAAACATGTTTACGTGCACACTACTTCAAGGCATCGATGTCCGTTTGTGATATATGTGAGCCCTGGGCTTTATTCAAATCCCAGTATTGAAACTAGCAACAGGTGGGTATTCGAGGAGATGCACATCGTCTCCTTTGCCTAAATGACATAACATGCTTATTTACATCCGGTGTATATACAACCATATGCTCCGATTGAAATTGACTAAATCCGCCCGTAAACGCCGTTTATGGTGACCATAAAAATCCTGTAGCCCGCAGCCGCGGTCGCCGGATTGGAAAACACCTGCGACGGTGTAGTTGGGTATATGCAGGTTCTTTCGCTCTCTCTTCTCCCCTCTATCCTCTATGCCGTCTTCCCACCTGATATCGAACAACGGACGCTAGTTTAGATAGGTAGTATATGTATATTCGCCGGACGGAAAGCCCCGGAAGCTCCTGGCCCCGGGACTTATTCCGTCTCTTCCGTTCCTTCCATTCTTCAACGGATCAAGAACTCGCCGACCTCCGCCGAAACAGTATCTCGGCAGTCATGCTCGGGCTCTTGGTCATCATGAACATATTCGGCGCGGGACGGCCTTCACCCTCCCGCAGCTTGATGTCGTAGTTTAGCAGCAGGTACGCCAGAACCATCTTTATCTCGCAGCCGGCGAAGAAACGTCCCGGGCACGCGTGCTTGCCGAGCCCGAAGTTCATCGCGGAATCGCCTATGCTGGTGAATTGCCATCGACCGTTCGGGTTTGTTGGGGGGTTGGAGAGGTCGTCTGGGAGGGAGGAAGAAGAGGAAGTCGGGGTCGTGGAAGTCGTGGGGGAGGAACTCGCGGATGTGGAGGAGGACTGCTGTTGTCGCAGCTTCCAGAACCGGAGCCCGTCGAAGACTTCCGGGTCCGGGTAGAAGCGTGGGTCTACGGCGACGCCGGCCATCGGGGCGAGGAGGCTGGTGCCGGCGGGAAGGTGCGTGCCGTCGGATAGGTCGATGGGTTTCATTACTTTGCGGATGAAGGATGCTACATAGGTTAGTTCTCACGTTAATGCGACCATAAAACGTCGAACGAGTAGTACTTACTGACGTTGCCAGACAGCCGTTGTGATTCTTTGATGAAGCTGTCCAGCTTTTTCAATCGCGACATGCTGTCCTTCTTACCCCATGCCTCGTCATCTTCAAGGACCTCACGCGCTTCCTCTCGTAATATCTCTTGCATGTCTTGATGAACAGCCAGGTCGTAAATGCAGTCAGTCGTAAGATTACTCGTCGTATGTATCGAAGCGGCGCTCAAAAGTAATTGAACCTTTCCTTGGATGTAGAAATCCCTCTTCTGATCCTCGGGCAGTGCATCCAACAACCACTGAACAAAATCGTCGGGCTTCTCGTAACCAGGTATATCTGAGTCGCGGATCCGTTCTTCAATTATCGGCTTAAGCATTGCTTCCGCCTTTGCCAGATCTCTGTCGATTGTGCGCAGCTCCGATACCAAGTACT
Organism: Annulohypoxylon nitens; assembly: GCA_022496965.1. Classification (NCBI taxonomy): domain Eukaryota; kingdom Fungi; phylum Ascomycota; class Sordariomycetes; order Xylariales; family Hypoxylaceae; genus Annulohypoxylon; species Annulohypoxylon nitens. The sequence continues at coordinate 303,971 of MU386625.1, forward strand.
GTGCTATGGGTCGCATCCACGGCGGGAAGAACTGTAATTTGATGACTGCGATGAAAGCCGTCACTGCAAAGTTGATGCTCACGTCCATCCACTCCTCCACCCGATTAAGCATCGGTCCAACGAAAATACGTCCACTTAAACGCGATACAGTCCGGATCATGAAGGGCTGGATCTTGAAGGGAGTCCAATCTATAATAAATATCAGTCGAGTGCTCGTATCAGTAACACCGTTTATGTGGTCTACCTTCACACTCGGGGAACTCTGTCGCGATGATGTATTCGAGTTCCTCCTTGAGCTGCGGTGTCATCCGTGCCAGCTGTCCCGTCATCTTGCACTTGAGGAGCAAGGAAAGAGTATCGGTATGCTGTCCAGCACAGAGTTTTGTGTATTCGCTCAGCATAGCCTATTCGAACTGTTTAGCACTCTACTCTTTATAGGTACCATTTTTGCTCTTGAACGAACCTCTCTCACGGCCGTCCTCGCACTCAACGTATCTTCAGGAAGTCCCTTGAGCTCACCGACCAACGACGCTGGAATGATGGTTCTCACACCTTCCGTGGTCTTGATCTGATATACGGCATCACGAAACTAGGAAGAGTTAATATTGTATGAATGATATGAAATCATGGGATATGAGCAAACCTTGGAGTAGCTATCCTTCACCAGAGTGTCGGCGCTGAACATCCATTTTAACCGTGAGGCCTTATAGAAGGGTGCTGAGACGCTGCATTTTTGTTTATCTGGTTGGAATAGCCATACACAGAGCAGTATCGCGCTGATAGCGACATAGTAGCTCAGGCGGCTACCGCCTAAGACGTTACTCGGCAACACATCTGCGACTGTAGTGAAGTTGGTGCGAGGGCTCGCATTCTCTATTATTGAGGGCATCGTAAGAATGAATGGATATAGGAGGTTAAAACGGTAAGAAGAGAAGAGAATCGAAGAGTTTTAGGAGAAAGGAATGAGGATAGTTTGCCCGGGGCCTTCGTTGTTCACGATGCTTATCATCGGTGTTGTCGTTTCCAATAGACTATTCCGTGGTGTTGTTGAAATGAATCCAAGTGGACAGACAGCCCACGGTCCGATGAGCGACGCTTCGAACCACGATCCACACGAATTATTCTAATTAACCGTACGGCTTCCCAGCTCATACACCAATTAATATAATTGAAGGCCGAAAGATTCTACTAAGAACCGTCCCGTCGGCGGATGTTGTCCGAGTCGAATGTAGACGTCAATTCTTCCCTACTAGGTACTATTGGACGGCAACCATCACTTCCGGCTCTAAGAATCGAATGAAATATTTAATTAGGAACTCAAGGCCGCGATAGGCTAGATAGAAGGGAAGAAAAGAGAAAAAGAAGAAATGAACGAATTGTTTGGTCAACAAACTATAGAAATTAAAACGCTTTACGTGAATGAGTTTCTCTCATGATACATGAACGTATCCAAGATTGGATACTCGTGAACGCTGAAAGGTAGGAAGGGAAACACTCGCGACCCCATCGCGTTCGAATATCCATCCTAGTCGTCTTGGCAGAGACAGCTACATGGTGCGTCTCTTCACTAATATCTACCGACATGGCAGCAGAGATTGTGCTGTCGTGAGACCGAAGGGGGTTGACCTTGGTGCTGCTTTCGGTTTCCGACCAGGACCCTGAAACGAAGGGCTACTGGATTGAAGCTAAGGGCTCCGGGACGTGCCATCTTCGACACCCTAGTCGGCTCTTCTTTTTGCGGCTGGAGGCGCCTCACCTTTCCCGTTTTAGCAGGGCGCACAGTTTGAGGAGAGACGCGTACGTTGTTCATGTTAATAATGATCGAGTCTTCTATGACGATGTCTCTATAAATTCCAGAGAATACCAAAGCAAATGGTGGAATAGATATTCTTCGATTTCTAGCTCTCCTTTCTATGTAGCAATGAAATCTCGTATCAATTGCAACATGTTCTATTTCAAAACATCCCACCTACATCAGACCTCAAAGCAAGCTTCTACAGTCCTTGGCACTGTCTCAGCCAGAAGATCCCCCGACAAGGCTTTTTATCCGCCCGGGTTTAACGAGTGTGATCTTCGCGCGTAAAACTCGCTCGTTTTGGCTATCCTACGTCTCTTCTCCTTGGTTACGTCTCCGTGCAGTCTGAGCTGCCACCAGATCTACAGCCCGACAAGCAATTCGGGTAGATTTAGCGACGCAATCGACATGGGATTAGAGCCTGGGATGCCGGGAATTGGCCGCGGCACTAGATTTATTGTCGTTTGCAGGGCAACTTGAGCCGGATGAGTTCATGCGCCCAGACAGCTAGATGGTCCCGTAGCTTCGACCTGCCTTCTTTCAAGCTTCCACAAGTCTTATCTTGTTTGCGCCTCCACATCATCGACGATGCTGCTGATCTCCCGAACTCCGAGGACATCTTCAGCAGAGACACCAATGGATCGAAGCTTGCGATGTGATTAATTTCAACGTCAATTCTTTTTAGCATTATATTGTAGCGCACTCTATACAGAATGGCATGCGTTGAATTTCCTCAATTTCGCAAGCATCGTTCTATTGCTCGACTTGAAGATGACAAGGCTCAATGGATCACCGCCCTCAAAAGATGTAATAAATCTGCCAATGCGTTCGTAGGTGGCTATGGAAACTACTGCCACATTGGATGCAGTGGCAACTGGTCTCGTGGCGTATTGAAGCAACCGCAATTGGTCCTCTTGACCATCTGGAGTGTACCACAGCAGATTCATCACGCCTGAGATATGCCTAGGTACCTAGGTAGGCATGCATTTGGCCGAGATCATTGGAAGGCTCTCTATTAGGCTCTCTAAACATCTATGAGGTGGAGGCAGTGCATAGAAATGCAGCCCTATAATTCTTTCGATGGCATTACTGAGTCAAATTCTCTCCTATTCTTCAATATACCATATCATACGTTATAGTCTATGCCTAATACTCATCGAGAAGATATGGCAATGTGATAATGGAAGCACTCGTTGCCGTAGGTCTTGCGGCGAATGTGCTCCAGTTCGTCGACTTCACGGCCGAAATAATTAGCATTTCAAATGAACTCCGGAATAACGCAGCCTTGTCCGAAAACAGAGACCATCGGGTGATTGCAACACATCTAGAAACCCTGTCTCAAAAAATTAGCAATTCAGCCCAAGCGATTTCTCAAACTGCTGTCACTGCTTCACAGGAAGAGAAGGCACGTAGCTTTACTCATGAATAGGTGCCCATTTCATATTTCTACGATTCCACGTGCTAACTGCAGATTACATTAAGCTCTCCAACCAGTAGCTGACAAGTGTTGTGAACTTGCGAAGAGCCTCTTTAAACGACTTGATACGTGCGGCATCAAACCTGGCCAAACTGCTAGCCGACTCCAACGCGCCAAAGGGGCTATTAAAACCATATGGAATAAAAGGGAAATAAGAGAGATTTCGAGCAGACTGGAGTATTTTAGAAGTGAATTGATTCTTCACTATGCGTTCCAAACTAGGGAAACACAACTAGACGAGCAGGGGAAGCAGCCGAACAAGGACGATATCCAAGCAATATTGAATAGGCTTGATGATATTGGTCCTATGATCGAGAGTGTAAAGTCTGGTATTGCTAACGCGTCTAGTATCCAGCACTCCGAATTATTGGCTTCTATTGCTGAGGCGCGGTCCGAGAATGCTCAATTTCATACTCGAGCAGTACAACAAGGCCATGCAGCCCAGTCCACGGTGCTTCAGAAACTGGATTGCATCCAAGCCTCTATGACAAGCCTCAATGTTGGTGTCCAAGGTATTCAGCATCAGCAGGCTAGCGCAATAGAATCCTTAGCACAAGTAAAGGTTCAGAACTCGACTTTCCTCGCTGGAATAACTCAACAGGTTCCCCTAGGCAATGATCCCAGCAGCTCTCTTCCACATGTTATTCGACCTCTTCTCGAAGAATTTAGGGAGACATTCATTGCAGAAATTGACAAACGGTTCCGGGCGACGGCCCGGTCTGAGATGGACAACATGATTGAACAAGCGCTTCCTGCACTCGACGAAATGCAACATCGCAGCAAGGCAACACAACAAGACAGTGGGGTCAGAGTGAGTGAAGTCACAATTGGGACATGCCAAGACGACTATAAACCACACAGTTCTTCCGAGCTACAGAAGCTTGAACTTCCAGACAGCCCAACCTATGGCAAAATTGACAAGAATAGACTTACGATACTTTACCAAAAGAAATGGGTTGAAAATCGTCTTGGGGTAATCTCACTAATCATTCGGGACCGAGTCCGGTTCGACGCCTTTGGAAATCCAACAGAGGTGTACGAGCTCACAGTGCAGTTTAACCCATCGCCATGCTGGCTCTCTTCCGGTTGTTCGATCGCGTATGAGAGCAGAACTGATGCCAGAGGCCACCCACAATTCGGCCTAAGGTTACAGTCGCATCGCGTTCTCGATACAAACCATGAAGTCTGGGAGACCATAGCAAAGGGCGACATCTCTCGCATCCGCGACATGCTGTCACAAAAGATCATTTCAACTTCGGATAGGGCTGTTAATAGCGCGACGCCGCTTCATGTAAGGGCAAGTGATCTACTAAACACAATAGCGACAATGCTGAGAAAAAATAGTATGCCGTGGAGTACGGTGAATTAGAAATCTGCAAGGTGCTGGTGCAGAGCGGTGCCGATATCAACGCACACGACTGGTAAACATCCATAATGAAACAGAAAGTGCCATTGAGTCGCATGCTGACGACCTATTACTAGTTGCGGTTTTAGTCCCCTGGGCTGGGCATTCCTTCCTTGTTGCATATGGACCAATCAACACATATTTCACTATCTCTTGAGTTCACGTGGAGCTGACTTGGAAAGCTCGTGGATGAACGACCATCTAATTGTCCAGATTCTGGTAGGCTCAATGATGTTGGGACCGAGGCATCAACGACAACAAACCATCGACCAGCATATGCGGGACTGGATGTCAATTTGTCGGTTCGTAGACCTCGACCTGAACGGCTCAAGCGGCTGCGGGAAATGTACACTTGCCTTTTTAGAGGTAGTCGTAAGTTGTTTGTCTATTGATGGAATCAATGATTTTGATGATTTAGATTTCCGATTTATCTTGTTTGACGCATTCATTCGGCTCGGAGTTGGTGCTACTAGCTCAGTAGATACTTTGAAGATACCTGTAGTATATACTGCCTCAATAGTGCGTTCGATGTTAGATCGCTCTTTCAAAGACTCTCTTATAGCCACCGGGCCTTCGCCTTTGCTGTCAGTTTTCTATCGAGGCTACTACGTCCATCCAAAAGTTGCTCGAAATTTAACATTCCTCGAATACGTCATATCGAAGGGAATTGCTCAACACCCAGACAGTATTTTTGACACACTCCATAACAAGACGCTATTTTGTATATTCAATCATAGCCGATGGAGAGGCATATGGGAAGAGATACTGAAGGAGCACGATTTTGACTTGGACTGGGTGTATGAAGAGAGAGAAAGGCGCAAACGAGTGATTACAGGGGAAACCACAGCCCACGAAGTCAACGTCGACATCGATGTTTCTAAAGCCTTAGAAATGAAACGACGAGGCTACGAGAATCTAGACGACTAGGACAGTCAGGCAGGAATTGTCTTGGTCTTCATTTTGCAATATCAATTTCATAGGTGCAAAGATTCCAAAATGAGTTTACGACTAGAACATTTTACATAATCAGAAATGAAAAGCAAGCCAACATCGAAATCGAGGGCAGGCAAATAAGTCATGAATTTGAAAGCTGTTGCGACTATTGATATATGCACTGAAACTATACGTATCCTACGTAACCTATTCCATCTAGAAACGCCTTACGGCTAGCAGCACTGGGGAGTCACCCCTTTTCGGTAACACCTTTTCCTACTCCCTTGACCTCTATCAATCTCCCAATAAGAAAACACAGGAGGCTTCCCGATGTCCTTTTAACGCCAGACCTTAAACACTCCGTCATCTTACGCTGGCAGTAGCCCTTCAATGACTCTCGATAGCCGTACTTTCCGTAGCATGAGGCTCAATAACACCCGCCATCTCCGGCTCTCGCACTTCTGCCGCTTCGTCGACCGTCTCTACCACATGCTCAACATCGTCCTTGCCGTGCACATTCTCTACCGTCGCCTCTGCTTCACCCATCCCAACGATATCGATCCAGCGCCACGCATCAACAACGCCATGTCCACTACGATCGAAAATCGCCCTATCATCATGAATCCCATCCTCTGGCCCCTTATCCTTCTCCACCTTGACATCCTTCGCATCAACAACAACATCGTTCCCCTCAGCCTCAGCCTCCGTACTCTCACTCACACCCGCACCCCCTTTCCCTTCGCCCTCCCCAACTTTCTTCCCCTCCTCAACCCCATCCACCAAATCGCCAACCCACGTCCTCGCAACCGATACCTCATTAACCCTAAGCACCTGCAACAGCGCTCTGCGATTCAACCTAAGCGCGCGTTCCGGCTCCTCCGACTTGTAGATCTTGAACATGAGCCAGGGGAACAAGACGCCGAAGTCGGACTGGCTGAGGTGTGCGGAGCGCTCTACGAAGAAGAAATGGGGCTCGGGGAGCTTGACGCCGGAGGCGTAGAAGGAGGACGCGGCGACGGAGGGGTGCGAGGGGGTGGGGGAGAGGGCGCGCGCGGTCGCGTGGAGGTGTTCGGTCCAGTTGTGGAAGTCTTCGGATTCGACGGCGAGGAGGGCGTTGCCGCCTGGGGATGGGGAGGACTGGGGAGAGGAAGAGGAGGAGGAGGTGGGGGTGGGGATGGGGGTGTCGGCGTAGACGGGGAGAGGGAGGTCCCAGAGGGCTTTGGTGGTCTTGGCTAGGAGGGGGAAACACCACATATCCATCAGGATTGTGATGTTGCGCGGCGTGATCTGTTTACATATCGAGGAGTCGCGGGAGGGTACGTAGAGTGGTTCTGTCATGGCTTCGAGCTCGGGGCGGCCGGCGTAGAAGACGGATTTGAGGAATTGGACCATGGTGGCGGAGCCGAAGCTGTGTCCGGCAAAGATAATGCTCCCCGGTTCTTGAACATGTAGTTGACCGACGAATTGAGAGAGCGAAGGCGTGCTCTTGTTTAGGTTCGTCAAATCCGCGCCCCGATCTATGCCCAGGAGAGCCTCATACACCAATCCCATCTCCCATAACCGAATGCGCAGCTGGTCGTTGCGCAGCGCGTGCGTCTCATCGTTGGGGTCGTGCGGGATGCGTCTGTAGGGCACTTCGCGGCGCGTATTGCGCACGAAATATCGGTGCTGCTGTGACGGGATCCGGATGAAAGATTTGACGGCGCTGCCGTCTCGGTGTTCGGGACATATGACCACCACGCCGTGGGAGGCTAGGGACCCAACGATCTGCGAGTATGCGTTTCTGCTGCCGCCGAGGCCATGCGAGAATATAACCGTCGGCCACCGTTTGTTCGGGGTGTTTGGCTCGAGTACCGGCGCGTTCTTAACGACTGGTATATATGTGTAGTGAAGGTGTCTTGGTAGGAAACTATATAGCCTACGGTTAGCTAGATGCCCCTCTAAAATAAAACAATGACGTCGTTCAACTTACGAGACAGCTTGTGCCACCAATTGCCCAACCCCTAGAAACTGTATGTAGGCAGATAAGTGATCGCGCTGCGGAGCCGGGAGCCATGTTATGCGCTTCCCTTGGGCTTCCGGAGGCGCCGGGTAGAATATTCGGAACTGTATCGTCTCTATATCTGTCGCATTTGCTGGCGCTGGAGCTGGGGAGTCGAGCTCTGAAACTGGGATCTCAACATCGGCGGTACCGACTTTGTAAGGGCCTGTATACTCTGCGAAACCGGGTATGGGGTTCAGTCGTGATAGGAGGGAGCTCCATTTGTCGGAACCCGACGGGTTGGCTGGTTGCGCCATGGATTGCGCCGATGGCTTGGTACTATCTGGGGGTTTTACTGGGGTTATATTCCGTAACGGTCGGCGTTGGTCTCGTTGGATCGAATTATTTGTGTTTTCGGATGTCGTACAGAGGAGCGATCTATATTAAAAGAAGATGGAAGATCGACGACTTGCAAAAATGCCAATTTCGCAAGGTTTATTCGGAATGATCGATAAAAGAAAGATAGACTCGTGGACTCGCCGGCGCTAAGGTCGAAAAAAAGTTATTTCGCGGAACACAGCCTCGTCGCTTCGCTTCAAGTTTGCTCGGCAAGCGTACAAAAACGGAAGGATGCCTATTAAATAAATCACTGAGTTTCACGGGATGAAGGTTATCTCTTTTCTTTTTATTAAAATGATCTAAGATGTATGTAAGATGTCGAAGGAGAAGAAGGTGCGAAAGGGTATATAAAGTTTAGTTTACTGAATTTAAGATAAAGTCTACCATCGAAGGAAAGATCCATGGATGATGGTCTGATTTATTCCCCTATATCCAACTGGGAATCGGAACTTCCAAGGTTGAAAATAAACTACAGCACCTAGATGAGCCAATGACACCTCACAATTCCTTGGCTTCTTCAGCTTTCCTTAGCTGGGTAACACGTCATCAATTCCCGATACATGTACCTAATCCATGTGGCTGAGCGGGTCATATCCTTTCATGGCACTGATACATCGATACTTTAGGTCTTATACTATGACAATTTAAGATTCAAGAATTCAAAATGACAATTCTTATTTCGTTCGAAATTGAAAGAAATTCAATTTTGCAGAGGTCACACGACGGTCGCGTGCTCCAATGTGAAAATAGTTCCCGAGAAAAAATTTAGAACACCCGGCGGACCCGACTAGATCGACGCCGGGACGTAAGCGGACCCTGGAGATTGCATCATCCTGCATTTGCACGTGAAGGATAATCCCCTGGATGGCTTCTAGTTCCTGCAGATTGCCACCGCGTTTAATGGCGGAGGCTCCTTACAAATTGAATATTTACACCCTTTATACCACTATGGAATAATGCATCAATATGTATTACCGGATATCGCAGCATCCATAGAAGTCCCGTCTAACTCTGAATGATGCAACTCTAGATATCTATAGACCAAATCGATATGCTCGCCAGAGGTGACTAGACGGATATTAACATACAAGGTACATTTACATGTTTGTACACCTCGAAGATAACGAATCCAAGTTTACAAGAATGCAACTTGACGGGTTCATTGCCACTCGGCATCAACTTTCTCCCACTTGTCCAAGAATCCCTTGAAGAACTTAACACCTAGACCGGGATCTAATGATCCACAGGTAGCACGAATGCTGTGCATGCTGAGCTGGGCCATCCCCGCATCAATAGCCTTGACACCCATAGCGCTACTTAACATAGGACCGACAGTGCCTCCGCTCCTGGAATCGTTTCGAATCTGGAAAACTTGAGGTGTGCAGTCGCTCAACTCGCAGACTCTGGTGATGACGGCGGTCGATACCGAATCTGTAGTCATGTGACCATTGCTATCCGCAGCGATGGAAATACCGACGTTCAATCGGGGGGTATGGTCTTCTAGGTAACGACCTAGGAAATTAGGGTTCACGGCGTGGGTGACATCGGCCGAGACGAGGAACGATTGTGCATACGTCTGGCCTAGGACACCAGGACCAAATGTCTTGCCCTCCACGCACAGCGACTCCACCGTTCTCTCGATCACAGAAGGTAAGAAGTTGCCTCTGGCACCCTGGCGTAATAGAGAACCAATCTCTTCGTCGTCAAAAAGGGCGACTAATTTTATGATTCCATCGTCATCGTTCGCTTCCGAGGCTAGAAGTCCCTCAAATGCAGCCCAACTGCAGAGCTTATCGTCGATACGGCCGGCAAAGATGAATTCCTTGTCCAATCCACCGACAGTCGCAGGTTGAAGATCAAATAGCTCTAGTTCCCAGTTCACAATTTGTGAGTAGTCGTCAATGCCGAGCTCCTTCGAGATTATCTTGACGAGTCTGGGTGGTTGAGTGGCAGCAAATGACCCAACCGGGCCGAGAGGCTGAGCCGGCGTAGTTGAAGATGAAATGTCAGAGTTATCAAGTCCAATAATAGGCACGGCCTCAGTCTCCTTATTATTCTGTCCCATTATTCCGACGCCAAAATGCGGCGCAAGGGTGGGTATTTTAGCAACTGTATCCAATTAGTATCAGGCCTGCTGTTGCTCATGATATACTTATGCTTACTAGGCCAATCAAGCTTAACAAGTTTGCTTGAAGTCTTGCCGGACTCATCCCGTACAATAACTCTGCCTCCAATGCTAAGATCCCGATCCCACCAGGTTTCGTTCAGAGCGCCAGCATAGGGGGCCACGCCTAGCTGAACATATCCAGCCTTTGTTGGCTTGTTGCTGACGGGCTTGAGCTTTGCGGTTAAAGCATCGATATGACCAGCAACCATGGCTACACCGTTACCAGGTTTGTATGCCTTTCCAACCGTGAACGCGATAACAGAGGTGCCATTTCGAGTCACAAAGTATTTGCCCCCAGCCTCAAGCTTGCCAGACCAATCTTCCCGTGCAGGAAGCTCCTTGTAACCAAGAGATGTTGCCTTGTCCGTAAAATAGCCAACAGCGTGGAATATGGTAGGGTTCTCCTGCATGAACTTGAGGAAGGGGTCGGTGAAGGCTTCGGGCTTCGTCAACATGACTTTACACGAAGAACATGAGCTTCGATCGTCCTTAAGTCGGAGGGCAATTGAATCGGTACGGTAGTCAGGTATGTCTCGGTAGCAGGAATCACAGAGGCTCAGCGATCCGCAGCGACCTAAGTCGCCTACGATGAATGCCTTCTCAGCATCAGACATGGTTTGCTTCTTCTCAAATTCAGAAGGATTGGCAAAACTCGACAAGCGAGAGGCGTTTAAGGAATTCGCAGCAGCAAGGCTTCGTAGAGACAGGTTAGAGCTGCGTTGGCGCAGGAAGTCGGACGTGTGTCGAGTCATGATTGAGAGAGAATATGGCTTTCGATTCGTAGGTGACCTAGCTACCTAAAAGATTTCATCAGAATGCAAGAGCTTTGGGGGACGCCTTCTAGACAAAGTTGTTCAAATAGTTATTAATATTATGGAGGATCAACAGGAGAGAGGTTGGGAAATGAGGTCAACAAGTACAGAGCTCAGCCGGAATGCGGTGGATAAGCTCCAACGGTGTCGCAATAACTGATAAGACACTTATCAGCTGCCCTTTCCCAGATGACCTCGTTTGTAACATCGAGCCCACTGTCTCCCACCTTCCCCTTGCAGGGATTGTCTGCCAGGTACCCGCGGGACTCATCTACCAACCTAAAATAGCTTAGGGGCTCAGATCAAATATTTCCAATGTAAAGTGGATATTATATAGGGACACTGAAGGGGGGAAATATTGAAGGCATATTGACGTGAAATATTAGCAGTACTCGATGCGATGTGTTGCTTGCTTATCCCCAATAAGAGGAAAAAGAAAAGTTGGAGTAGGTAGGAGATGTGGTACGTAAAGGGAAAGTGCGTTTTGCACTGTGTGAGGTACTATTAAGTGTAATTTTCTAAAACGGCTCTTCGAGCCCTGTTTTTACAAAAATACAACATCGTCTTATTCTTCAATTTTCTGTAGGCTAACCAAAGCTATGAAAAAATCATAAGCTGTGCATAAAATGATAAAAATTAGGTAAGCATTCACGACATTGTTAGAATATCCCACATTGCAGTTCTTGCATTTAACATCGTCAAAGCAAAAAAACATATGATGCGATTCTAACGATACTATTGAATCAAACGACAAAAAGTTGAGTTTGTGATGAGAGTGGGACTTGAACCCACGCGGATTGCTCCACCAGGATGTTAAGATGTTAAGGTGACCTTAACCTGGCGCCATAACCAACTCGGCCATCTCACCTTCCGATTGTTGGAAGGTTATCTTCTAGAAAGCTACATATAGGACGGACAAGTCGATAAGAGACGGAAGGGCCAATGAACGACCAGTCTCTCGCTTAGGCAATGCGGGGCTTGGCTAAGTCTTAGTGGCGACGGACTTCTGCTCAAACTTCAACTCCAGCTTTCTAACTCCAACTCCGAAGTTCAAACGACGACCTTTTTCAAAACGGAGATATATTTTCTTCTTTCTGTGCACCTACACCTTTTTTATCAGCCCTGAGCTCAATCCAGTTGTATAGATGAGTCATTTAGCATAACTTGTAGCACAATACACCGCATGTCTACCTGACGACGTCTGGACCTTTGCAGCTTAGCTGACGCCATCCCGAGTAAGATGCTCTGTAAAGTGACAGAACTCGTGATGGCGAACCCCGCCAGCCTGGAACTATTCTATTTTCTCTTAGTCTCATGGAGTATCTACCTATCAGAAGAGCTTAGGTTCAATCTCTTAACTTGAGTATAATCTTTTAAGGACGCTTCTTGCATTAAGTAATCTCACCAAATAGCACAGCGGTAGCGAATGAAAAGAAATAGAAAAATACTAACTTACTAATACTAACGACTAGCCCTGCAGCTCTCTTAAAATAGGTCAGGTTATAATCTCGCTTTCTTTCACTATAGCCGTGGGAAACCCACTTTGAAGTGGCTGCATCATATTAGCGATGCCATACGACCCCCTCGAGATGCCTGGGTCTGTCGGAAAACCCGGCCGAAGACAACCGATTACCATAAGTCGGTAAGAACATGTGAATTGAACATGATGGCGCACTGTCTATATAGTAGGGGCTTTCCTTGCTGCAGATGGTATACTCAGCTATTCTCCTAGTCAAAGTAGCACATTTGGAAATCCAATATGGGTACCTGTAAATGGGTTATATGCACATTTCTACTCTTAGACTTGTTCATACTCATACCTTCAAGAGAGTTGAGCACTACATTATTCTCTAAGAAGTTACTCGTTAGAATTATAGTACAATCTCTTATAATACAATTTTCATGGATATTCTATCGTGTTGTCTTATACCCTAATTATCTGTCACCCTTGAGACATCTCCCAGGACCAAAGGTACGATATACACAATTCGTAACCTACATGACTATAACACCCCACTAAAAATAGATTTAGGACCACAATCTCATTCTTGGGCAAGAAGTAAAGAAATTCAAAGCCGAGAGCCCAGTCGACGTCCAATTAGAATGGATGCGCCGATGGCCAGACGCACCCTTCATCAGGTATATTTCGTTCGCAGGTAACGAAGTTCTCCTTGTGAATAGTCTAGCTGCTCATAAAGCTGTCCTTCAGACCCATGTATATGACTTCGTTAAGCCACCGTTCTTTTCACGGTTGGTGGGGGAAATCACCGGCGTGGGCCTGCTATTCGCGGAGGGAGAGTTCCACAAACGCGAGCGGAGGTTATTAGCTGGTCCGTTCTCCGTTCCGAGTATGAGGAAACTCGTCCCTGTATTCCGAGAAAAGGCTAAGGACATTTCCGCGGAATTCGAGAGGTTACTTAGAGAAAACTCTCACGGTACCGTAGAAGGTAAGATGTCAAAAAGAGCGAATTCTACGAAGTCAAGGCTAATCGCTCTTTCCATAGCAATCGAGACTCTATCTAAGTCAACTATGGACACAATTGGTGTAACAGTTCTAGGAATCGAGTTAGATACTATATCATCGACGTATCCGCAAAGTTTCCAAGAACTTTATAGTAGGGTACTTCACCAAGGGCCTTTAGGCCAGTTGATTTCGGTCGTCAACGCTTTCATACCGATCCGAAGCCTCCTCCCTGTCGGGGCGAACCAAAGATTCATTCAGACAACTACTAATCTCAGAAAAATGCTGCGCGACATCATCCGAAGACGCGCTGCAGACTTGTCAGACGGAACCTTTAAAAAGACAATGGGAGAATCTAGAGACCTTTTGACTTACATGTTGGAGGAAGCTGAACTACGAAGGCAAGAAACGGGCAGGGAAGTATGGTCTGTGGACGACATCATTGGTCATGTGAGCTGGTTTTCCCATTCTCCTAGTAAAGCAATACTGACAATATTGTGTCTAGCTTTTGAACTTCACATCTGCAGGTCAGGCTCTCACAACTTTCTTATCATCTTAGCAGTATCCTCTAACTCATAATACTGACTCACTCCCACCACCTTAGGTCATGAAAGCACAGCAACGACCTTATCATGGTCACTCTACGTCCTCGCAACCAACCATTCGATACAAGACCGATTACGCTCTGAGATTAACTCCCTACTAGAGGCGAACCCAGACCCAGACTATGACTCGATCTTCGGGCTACCATTCCTGCACAATTTCGTCCGCGAAGTCCTCCGCATCTTCCCTCCATGTACGTCATCCCCCTCTCTCTTCCCCTTCCATTCCCCCCCAAACTAAACCACCCCAGCATACATGGCGCAACGCCAAACAACACGTCCCCTAACAATCTCCAACATCACCATCCCCACCGGCACCCAAATCGACATCCTAATCCCCCTCGCGCACCAACACCCCTCGATTTGGGGCCCCACCGCCAACACCTTCGACCCGGACCGTTGGGACGCGCTTACAGGGGACGCGGCGAGCCCCTTCGCCTTCGAGGCCTTCCTGCAGGGCCCGCGCACGTGTCCGGGGCGCAACTTCGCGCTGATCGAGGTGAAAGCCGTGCTTGTGGAATTAGTCCCTAAGTGGCGGTTTCTAGGGGTTGAGGGGAAGGATGGGGAGTTGTTGACTGGGGGCGAGGAGAAGGTTGGGAGAGGGGTCAAGATTGCGAATCCGAGTTTGACGTATCGGCCTCGAGATGGGCTTTTCGTTAGGTTTGAAAGGGTCACAAGGTGATGAAGCCCACTTCTCTAAATTCTCAGAAATATCTCATCTTCAATGACTAGCAATTTGCATATTGAAAAAAACTGGATATCATATTATGATTAAACATCGCCTATCAAAACATCCCCAGGTAAAATTTTGTCTATCTATCCCACGCTGTCTATCCATACTCCCAATCAAATACCAAATCTATCAGAACCCTTCCAAAAATCCTACCAGGGATCGAAATAATATCTATTCTATCTTATACCCCACTTCCGCTCGCCTCAGCCTTAACCAGGTCTTCATCTCTTCTAGCTGCCAGGCGCTCATCAATCAAGCTCCCCGTACTCTCATCATCATCGTCGTCCTCGCCTTCGCTCTCCTCACTTGGTTGTTCGGCTAGGTCTGCATCGTTATCTGAAGTAGGTTGTTCGGGCGCCCGTCTCCTCTTCTCGAAATCTTGTTTATGCGCATCGGCCATAATTCCACGGATTGATTTCGAGCGCAAGACCTCCGATTTCCTACGCCAGCGCAATATGCCTCCCTCCGCGATAGCCTGGGCCTGGGCTTGAGCTTCGGAGTGTGCAAGTGCGCCGGATTGGTCACGACCAAGTGCCGAAGCACCAGCCGTGCTGAGATCAACGGCACTTGCGGTGGCGCCTTCGACGGGCATGACAGGCATTGTGGAAGCACGGCGTTGCTCCTCTTCCACGCTGTCAACGCGCTCAACGAGAGGCTCGTGGTGTAGATGGTAAGGCAGGGGCACATCACGACTGGCCTTGTATTGCGCGACGTTGGCGCAATGTTCGTTTTCGACACGGAACAGGGCCCACATGCCTCGACGGGTGATCTCCGCCAAGGCAACGAGGAAAGATACCAGAGTGCTATGCTGCTTATCGTGAGTGAATATGGCGTAAAAGATCCAACTGAAGCGCAGTATTGGATCGAGAACCATGATACCGTAGTACAGCCACCGCCGCTTGAGCCCGAGAATGTCGCGCAAAAATCGGTGTCGCGTATCGGGTTGGAAAAAAGAGAAATCCATGAACAGATCCCAAATCGCTATGATTATGCGTCAGAAAGTCTAATTGAAATAGGGAGTTGAGGTCATCATAACTTACATGTGTAAATGCCGTTCATGGTGGAAAATGTAATAAAGAGGCCAAGATTCGAATCCGTAGCTCTCATACGGTATAACGAAAGTGTCACGGCCGCCATGATAGTCATACCGTATTTACCACCGTTGACAAGATGAGGAAAGACGTTTTTAGTATCGCGGTAACGGCGAATACATTGCAGCGCACGCCATATTGGCGGAAGCGCCGAGAAGAATCCCAATAGGCGAGAATTATTCGAGTTGCACTGGACTGGATTGTTCCAATGATGCGCATAGAGACAGAAGAAAAGTTCGACATTCTTTTGGATGGTTAATTAAGAACATAGCTTGGTGGTCTATAAGTGAGCTACTTACCGAAGTGGCATATGTGAGGGAGCAATACATATCGCCAAGAAAGAAATCCCGAAATTCAACGGGATATAAGCCAGCGAAAAATAATCGATACTATTTGCTATTAGATTATATTGAATATCAGGTTGATGGTGGTACTTACGTGAGAATACATAAGCCATTGACGACTCCTATGATATAGGATCGGTGCTGGTAGTAAGAGAATAATCAACGTGATGGCTATAAGAATCACTGGGTAATACAGGTACAGCTCATCCGACCCGTACCTGGTAAAATTTATCCAGAAAAATATGCCAAAAAGTAATAGGAAGAAGCTTGGAAAACTTGAAAGTTGTCTCCAATCCAAGTTATTTCTCGTATCAAATTCAAATATGAAGGGATAATTGATCTTATTGCGCGTCCACATATAGCAATCGAGGCAGAATGCGAACATAAGAAATAACATCAGGAAATAACCGGCGTATAGTTGAATAAGGTAGCTGGTCTGCTGTTGCATCTCAGGGTCTGGGTCAAACAAAAGTTGAGATCCATATACAAGGCCTTGAAGGGTGAACACGGCTCCGGTTCCGATAAAAAGTCCGTTGCGGAACGCGACGGCGGATTCGTCTCCCGGTCTTCGATTTAAACGATGTAATTTTCCCGAAGCGATCTTATGATTCCCCTTTTCGAAGTATCGTGCATAGAGGTCCTCAACAGAATGAATATATCCGTCCACGGTAGTGCTATTTACGAACCATGACTTGTTGACTTTCTCGTTCATGTACCGGTAAGGTGGTCGAGCATTAACCGCCTTGTCGTATTTCTTGTTCAATTTCCGAAATGCGGTCCGGTTAAGTTGCGCATATGATTGGAGAAGTTCCAGTCCTCTGTAAAATTCCTGCAATGCCAATTTCAACTTCCGCTTCGCTGATCTATAAGATACTTCGTGGCTTGCTGGTCGTTTGATATAATCTCTCCTCGAATCCGGCGCCCTTGGCTTCATTACGGGAGTGAAGTGTGGCTTGGAAAAGGCTTTGGAATTAGCTCCAGGCTTAAATATCCTAGACTTGATCGGCTCAACCCAACCATTAGCACCAGAGGAAATTCCCTTGGCATCATGACTGCTACCAACTTCGCCTCTCTCTTTTCGTTGTCTTAACTCAGCCAGTTCTTCGTTTCGCCTATTCCGCATCTCGTGCAGTTGCTCGCGTAGAGCTGCCAGGCGTTGGCCAGCTTGCTCTTCTTTCTGCCGGTAGAATGTCTCCACTTTGTCCAATTCGCTATCCAGGAACTCGAAGAATTCCTTTTCACGATCTCTAACCGTGTCGATAGCCTGCAAGCCATAGCCGAATTTTAGACTATCTTTCCTCGTAAGTTGCTGACTCAAGTGATGACCTGCTGAAAATATTCGTCGGAGTCTACCAGGTGATGGAGTTTGCTCAAAGATAGGCCTAGAGCGGAGAGGAGTAGCTGGTGGAGGGAGTATTCCTGATGGAGCCACGCCCATAGACATACTACGTTGTGCGGAGTGGCGGCTGACAGACTTCCGGAGTCCATCGGAAGGCCGCGATAGAGGTACATCATTTGGTATTGCAGGCTCACCCAATGCAGGGTCAGGCAATTCGAATACATTCCAGCTCTCAGCAACCGAAGGCGGCGTAGGAACGAAGCTACCATATTGCCCTTCGTTGCCTGGCGACCGCGTCAGTGATTGGCGCTCTGTCCTAGCGAAAATCGGCGTTGGCTGAGATTTTGGCGCAATATGAGCTCCCCAATTCGTTCGCCCTATGGGTGCGGGGCTTCCAAGCTTCGGCCGAGATTCTATCTCATCTACTTGGGGGCTGGCATTTTGCTGACGGCCGAACTGGCTTGTACGAAAAGTTTCCTCGCGCGGAAGATCACCTTTTCTTCCTATACCTCGCGGGGTCCCGTTTGCTTTATTGATTGACCTTGAAACAGCCTTGATATATTTCTTTCCAGCTTTATAATTTAAATACTTAACTCGCCATTCTAGATTTCAGATCAGCTTTCATGTCCACACCCAGACCGCCAAGAGAAGACCGCCCAGATTTCAAAACTCCGGTCGAAGTTTCATAGGTGGTACAGTATGTCTCGGCACTCACCTGGGACGAGATCTTGCTCGAGTTCTTTAGCGAACTTCATGACGTCAAGAAAATAAGCAAAGGTCGCAACCTTTCAAACGCTAGATCTACGTTGTTATGCATAGGAGGTGAATTGAGTTTGAGATTAAAGGACGAGTGAATTGAAGATTTAAGAAAATCTAAGGAGGTTTCAACAACGAATATACAGAATAGACAGAGCAAGTCATAGAAACACTAGACGCTCTAGACGCTAGTTGTATCGTAGGAATTCGCGCACCAATGGACAAAGACGTGATTAGCAAACGAAGAATTGAGTTCGTTAGTCCATTTTTGTTTGGTAAAAAAAAAATCAAAGTCTAGAAAA
Source organism: Annulohypoxylon nitens (assembly GCA_022496965.1). Classification (NCBI taxonomy): domain Eukaryota; kingdom Fungi; phylum Ascomycota; class Sordariomycetes; order Xylariales; family Hypoxylaceae; genus Annulohypoxylon; species Annulohypoxylon nitens. The sequence goes on from MU386625.1 coordinate 322,568, forward strand.
TCTCATCTTACCTGTTTGGTACTATAGCTGATTACAAGGCGCGGTTACCAAGGCTTTTTTTCTTCTTCAGTGGGTCGTCCCCCATGTCTGTAAACAACGTTCCAGACCCATCTTGCCATCCATGATGGATCTCTGCCAAGGTTTAAACCTATTTTGGGTTACAAGTGCAATCTTCCGATGGATAATCGGCACTAATCTGTTGGTTGGACTTGTCTTATTAGTTCTACGTAACATTAATCCCTACTGCAACTCACACCTTCTCTAAGAATTGTTCATCCAATATGTTGCTTTTTACCACTACACACTCATGTGCTTTCGCTTATGGCTGGTATGATGCATATAATACGCCTATGACGTTGTTCTTCGGTCAAGTTGGAGACCGATGCCCTCTCCCGACTTCGGCTATCTCCGTCGCATATCCGGCTCAGCTGAAGGAGAGTGTCGATATTGTGCTTCGTTCACTGAATTGACATGTGAGTGTCAGAAGGATGAGATGGAGTTTTTTTCATACTCAAATAATACTTCACGTACAAAAAATACAGGATCATTATTGGTGACCACGTCGTATCAAATTTCGTTTATATGAGTTATATGAGACATTTTGAAGTGGCTCGGGTGCCTATCATCTTACATCTGGAGCCTGACGTTGTGGCCCCCTGCCCCTATTGGTCTTTCGTACGACATAGACGTTAGTCAACTTAGTAAGCTATATTCCGCGATGAGATCCGACCAGTGCAAATCAGTTGTATGAGTTCTCAACTCCGACTGGAGCAAAAATATCACAGCTTCGTATCACATATATGAGTGCCATTCTGGCCATTTCAAATCCTGAATCCTAGAGTCGTACGAACGATTGATAATAGATATTACGTTCTTGGAAAGATAGAACGTACCTTGTAAGTAGGTAGTAGTCAAGAATCATTACATAATACTGGGGTTCATGTAAGGGGGAGACCCGAGAATTCAGGGTGTCTTCATAAATCACTTTAAGTTACCAACCTACCTACCTACCTAAATAGGAAATCGATATTGATAACATTTAAATGTTGGTTCGAGGCCACGTGCGACATGTCAAAAAGTCTCATATATGAATGGCAACGTGCACGCTATATTTACTGACAAAGCAATTGTCACTCATGAAGACTTCTACGGGTGTCTCATTCACCCCTATTAAAACAGCTAACGAATCTGATTTTAAGCCCGAGGAGCTGGCAGATGCTAAAACATCATAATTGGTCAAATTAAGCACGATGTCCACATCGGATTTAACAGCTTTCCAGTCTAAGGCATGAACATTAAAAAAAGTTATTCTATAACACAAAAATTGAAGCGTGTAAATAATATGAGTTAGACATTTGTATAATGAGTTTTACTCTACGAGGTAAGAATATGTGAAGTGGTAAGTTTTATAGGGGTTACAGCGATAGTTACAGCGGCAGTCAGCAACTACCCTGCCACAATCCTTCAAGCTTATTTTAACCGTCACTCCAAATTTCCCCCACAGCTACAAGGCTCTCTACAATTCACCACCTCATTGACCCTGTCAATGAGGCTGATCTCATCAAGCTCAGTGTGAATCATTTTTTCAAAGTAGATTATATAAATACGTTTTTATTTTAAAACCATATTGATTTGCCTTTGGATCGAGATCTCATCTCTCTTTCGCCCCGAATCTCGGGCTATCTCACAATGGCTTCCTCATCCCCCTCAGCGAGGCCAACCCCTCGCATCATCATGTACTACCAAACGACCCACGACCCCGACGGCAACCTAATCTCAACCCTCCCCCTGATAACCCAACCCGACATCTCACTAACGCACATAATCGTGGCCGCGATCCACATAAACGAGGACCCCAACGGCCTCACCCTCAACGACCACGCGCCCTCGGACCCGCGCTACACAACCATGTGGGCGGAACTCCGCATCGCGCAAGCGAGCGACATCAAGGTCCTGGGCATGCTCGGCGGCGCCGCGAAGGGCTCCTACACGCGTCTGGACCAGGACCAGTCCACCTTCGAGCGGTACTACGCGCCCTTGTACGATCTCATCCGGGAGCGCGACTTAAACGGCCTCGACCTCGACGTCGAGGAGCCGATGTCCCTCGCCGGCATCCTACGGCTCATCGACCGTCTGCGCGCGGACTTCGGGCCGGACTTTTTGATTACGCTGGCTCCTGTTGCTGCCGCGCTGCTGGATCCGAATCGCAATTTAAGCGGGTTTGATTACGAGGCGCTGGAGGTTATGAGAGGGGGCCAGATCGCGTGGTATAATGCGCAGTTCTACTGCGGATGGGGCGACGCGAGTAATCCGGCCATGTACCAGATGTGTATGGCGAAGGGATGGCCGGCGGAGAAGGTGGTGGTGGGACTTGTTACGTCGCCGGAGAATGGGCCGGGCTGGGTGCCGTTCGATGCGCTGGCGCAGACGCTGACGTTGCTTCGGAGTCAGTTCCCTGGGTTTGGGGGAGTCATGGGGTGGGAGTACTTTAATGGGTTGCCTGGGGGACAGGCGAAGCCGTGGGAGTGGGCGCAGAACATGACGAAGTTTTTGGGTGCTAGCAAGAGTGATGCCGCGCAAGCTGCTGGTGCTGCTAGTGTTAAGGATGTGAAGGCTGCGGAGGTGGATCCGGATGTTGAGACTGGCCCGAGTCCAGGCATTCCGCAGAGTTTCGAGTATTACTCTGATGGCGTGGACGAGGATCGTGATTGATTTGGGAATAAGTCTACAGATAGACCATATTCACAAATTTGGGGACGTGGGAATGTGTCTTGCTGGAACAGATGGGAGGATGCTAGTTACATGCTCACCTAATTGAGGTCGTTCCCACATTCTATACCATAACCTAAGACTGCAAATTTGCAAATTGTCTCGTGATGTTCAAATATTGGTGAACAGAGATGAGATGAAAACCCGATTATTAAGCCAAAATACTATCTGAATCACGTAGCCAGTCACAGTTGAACATGAGGTGGCTAATGGCATATTCTACACTGTAATGGATTTAAAAGGGGTTCACAAGCAAGTGAAATCTTCGAGCTGCGGCTCTGATTGGGTGCGTTACACAAACCGGCACGACTTGAAGCTACTCACGTCGAAACGTCACACGTCTACCCATGTGGTCCTGACGGAGATCTTAGCAAACATCACTCCGAGGAAGAGTATATATTCTAGCGTTTTATCTTTAGTTAGGACTTCAGGACTTGAAAATGCATGCCTTTGATGAAAGCATCAACCTTGAACTCTTACCAAGTTATCGATTTCCTGATACGTACTGTGAAGAAAATAATTGATATAATTTCCTCGGAACCTTCCCTCCTCTTAGTTAGATTGCCCATTACTATATCTCTTGCACAGGAGAGGCTGAAGAATCTTGAAGGCCAATAATCTATCGCTATGGCTGAAGAATCCAAGAAGACCGACGGGAGCCGCACCCCTGAGAAACATGAAGATGTTAAGGACTCCCAAGCCTCTCGGATGTCAAGTACGACATCCGACAGCCAGAAATTCATGGACCAGCTTAGAGAAAAATTTCCGAGCCTTGACTCCGCCAAGGGGGTAAGCTTTTTTTATAGCTTTATAGCCGTTTTTTTTTCGCTAAGTATTAACAAGTGTTTTAAGTCTATCATCGAGGATAGCCGGGGCCGACGAACCAGTATATCGCAAAGACTATCCGGAACCTTTAGCGGCGCTAGCAGTCGAGCGTCAAGTCTCTCGGCAAAGAGCAAGGAGCTATGGAAAAAGCATACGTCTATCTCCATACCTGAAAATTCAAGTACTAAGCCGAAGCAGAAGGATCCCCTTCACCAGTGGATGGTCGATCATTCTGGCGGCACTGTGAGCGATAAGCCTTGATCCTTGGAAGCGTTAATTAAGTGGGAGAAACTTTGCTTTTCCGATGACTTCGGCGACTAGCATATCCGGAGTTTGGCTTGCGGCATATCGTTGGGGTTTATTGTTGAACGCCACAAGGAGTTATGGCGTTGCGATACCGGATGGATTGGGAACTGCCAGGTGGCTGAGAAGACATCCTGATGATTACCTATTTTTTTTTTTTAGTCTGATACCCAGGAGTCTTCCTCAATGAATCTCACGATTTCGGCGATTTTGTAAATCTTTGTCAATTTAATAGGGATATTACTATATAAGTTGCTATATATGGAAGCTATTCGTGGATGCCTAGGCGCTTACTATTATGGTGCGCTTGATGCTCTATGCTTAGAAGAGAAGGAATGTGATAAGAAATAGTCATTTATAGTTACTTAATGTATAAATTTGATATATTTCTAATGATTCTGACGAGATGTCGTTGTAAAATGAGGCTGCCGCTCGTTCATATCCCACCAACGGAGATCGATCGCGGACTTTCAGGAGACTTTCCCCGCTTCGCCAGGGTTGGCCCTGTAAATGACCCATGGATGGCCTGTGCATCATTCTTCAGCACGCGTTTGCAATCTTTCACGCGTTTTCTTTCGGATCTGATAGAATTTTTACTCCAAACTTTTTGTTCCATGTGCATTTGACTCTCATTTATTAGACGAGATTCAATTTGTTTGACTATGGCTGAGGACTCTGATTTCCTGGAAGAAATCACGGATGATAGCGACGAGCAGCTCGAATACGACCTCGGGTCCCCAGGCTTCAATAAATCATTTATTGAGATCAAGCGTGAGCTATTAACATGCCTCAATGGAATTAAAATCACTTCACTTGTCGCTGCTTCCAAGCACTACCAATATTTCATCAACCCCGGCTTAATGGTCGCCGATACCTTGATTCCCCTACCCCTAACCCCTCGAGATGCTGAGACAATTAAAAATGCATCCAGACAAGCTCCTTTTGGTAGGGGCGATGAGGTGCGTTCATTTGATTACAATATTTCTACTATTCCTTGAGTTAAGATACTTCCACTGGTAGATATCTACCTGCGTAGAGGTACATGTGTCGTGAAAATACAAGATCGACCCTCATTTGCACATACTCTACCTCTGGAGAATGACATTGCTAACTCCCGATGATTCAGACCGTGGTCGACACGTCGGTGCGCGATACCTGGGAACTTGATCACACCCAGTTCAAGTTCGCAAATCCTCGCTGGAACAGCTTTGTCGATTTGTTATTACTTGAAGTGAGACGAAGCTTAGCTATACCAAAGGTAAAAGCTGAGCCTTATAAATTGCTGCTTTACGAAGAAGGATCTTTTTTAAAACGCCATAAAGATTCCGAAAAGGTCCCTGGGATGGGTATGTAGTGTTAAGAGTCCTTTCCTTTCTACCCCCTTAAACTTTTTCTGTGGTTTTAATAGAACCGACCGAAGAGTGTTCTCATCCAAAACATGCTCGGAAGTTCTGTTTTTAATAAAACATATGGTTTCTGACTACTCACAGTGGCAACAATGGTCATTTGCCTCCCCTCGAAGCACGAGGGAGGTAGTGTCCATCTATCCCATGGTAGCAAGAACTACATTTTTGACACTAGTAAAACGTCTGAATACGATCTGACAACTCTCTCGTGGTTCTCGGATGTTACGCACGAGGTCAAGCCGCTTGAATCTGGGTATCGCCTAGTATTGACATACAACATCATTCACGTGGGTGGTATTCGTATGTCTGCCGATTTTGTTGAGGGGCAGTCGACCAAGCTACGCTCGATACTGACCAAATGGCATTCGATAACACCTAATGGATTTCAAGGAATGAACAAATTGATATACAAGCTGGAACACAAGTACACAGAATCAAGTTTATCGTTGAGTAACCTGAAGAGCAGAGACCATCGTGTGTGCGAGGCCTTATATGAACTTGGCTTAGAATATGGTTTCACGGTTTTCCTTGCCGAATTGAACCGAATGGAGACAGAAGAATTGAATAAATATGGGGATTGGGATGTTTACACAAGCCTTGATAACGTCAAGACCTGCGACGGACAAACGATTTGTTGGATGGAAGTTCAGGAGAGAGAGATACTTGGGAAAATATGGGATCGAGACCCCGATAGTGAAGACGAGAGTGAGTTTTATGGAAATAAAAGTGAGCCAGCAACCCTTCGGTATCATGATACTGTGAGTTCTCCTTACCTACTTAACTACTAGCTTCCGTTGGGTGTGCTTTGTTGACATAATTACCTACCCTTAGGTTGTCATTATTGTCCCCACCTACCAACTGTGCAGCCGTCCCCTAAAAAAACTTCGACCACCTGCTTTAATTAGCTTAGTCGGGCAAGCTCTTGACCATCGACCGGACGACCACCGCCAGACTACTTCGCTATTTGACCTCTTGGAGGGTGCCCTCAAGTATAGTAGTATTGACAGCCAATTTTTGTCCGACGCAATCGCCCTAGCGATTAAATATAAACAAAAGCTACTGTATCAGAGCGTCGTCCGCCTCGCTGTGCAAAGATCTCTCCCCCAAAAGGCAGTGTTGGAGAAAATCGTTGAATCCATAAAAGCGAGACTTAACGGGGATGCTATTGAATGCCCTGACTGGGATTACTGGTATGCTTGGCTATGCTTATCAGCTTCACGATCCTATTCTAATCAATTTTCAGGTTCAGTGATTTGTTCACAGAAGCTGCTAAGCAATCCTTGTCAACCGTCCAGAGAGCTATGGACCAGATTAAATGGATGCTTCAAGAAGAGGATCTAGGTAATGTAGGGTCATCTTTCGAGGTCTGGATATCGTCAATTCTAGATAATGTGATGGAGTCTAGGAGCGAATGGGATATGAAGGATTGCGATTTCTTGAAATGTCACTTCATCTCACGAGCAAGTGATGGTAACTGGTCAGCTTGATACGCCTTCCCATACCCACGAGAAATATTGTGACCAGGACTAATATATCCTCACAACTAGGTTTATATCGATATTATCACACCGTGGTACTAGGGAGCTGATTTGCGAGATGCTACGAGTTGTCTATGACGAACGTAATGCCAATACGCTCTTAAGCGCCAAGGACACCTTTCAGTCTATTTTAGACGCAAGCGTTAATAAGTTGGCTTTAAAAATAGAAGACTTTTTCACGATTAGCCAAGCAGGAATATTTCCAGCCTTCGGAAAAAGTACCATCAGAAAAAATACAATGGATGTTATAGATCAAGCCTTCGACATAGGACTAGTCGAACAGGCAACTGTCCTTCTTGACAAGACATGCACTAAAATCTACCAATTCTGTCCAAAATCAAGTACCAAATCAGCTCCCGATCCATTGGGGATTCGAGACTTCTTGTTGTGCCTCGCCACAATGCTACAGAAACACCAAGCAACACCTCCCGGATCTATGAAGGATATGTTCGTAGTCCTCCTGCGCAACATTCTCGTTTCCAACCCGCCAAAGCATCCAGTGCCACTTCGGCGCTGGGCCCGCAACCCTAGACCAGCGTGCTGTCAGAGCGGTCCTTGCGCAGATTGTAATACCCTCCGTCGCTTCCTCGAAGATGAAAATCTAGAGGAGACCATGTTTCGCCTGGACCAGTACAGGCAACGACATTTAATGGACCAGCTTCCACGTCAACTATACGATTGCCGACCCGAAAAACACCCACCAGAGATCACCATAAGGAAGATAGGGAATGAGTACAAAGAAGAGATGAAGACCTATGAGACCAACCTCAGGTCCTTTGAGGATCATGTTCGAACCTTACGATGTGATTGTGTGAAGTCGCTACTAGGGGAAGAGCTCTATAACGAACTTGTCCTTCTGAAAGACATACCAGACACAGTCGGTTCTATGCAGACCAGACGCGGGGAGAAGAGAAAACCTGAAGAGGAGGGAGACGGCTCGAGCGCTTCCAGACCCCAGCTCATAGAATAGGCAATTGGGATTGTACGAGGAGATATGGAGAGAATAGTTCATGTGCAGTATGGTGAAATGGCGAAGGTTTTTGTGTTTATTGTAAGTTAGTATAAAAATATAATATGAATTAATATAGGGAGGACGGATGGAATTGGCGGAGAGTGAGTGTATTATGCAATGCACATCGCGATGTCAGGAATCAAAATACTCAAAGCAACAAAAAGTTAATAGGCCCAACCTAGGATCTATTGATCGGCTCCTAGCTATTGCGCCCCCGCTATTGGGTATTTCTTTGCCAACCCTTTTTCAACGGCCCATGGTGCGAATGCGCATGCACTCTATGGGACTCGAACCCTAAACCACCCGTTTCAGAGCAGTTGTCAGACAGGAACGAGAAGGTGTCTGTGGAAACGTACCACTTGACCATCCGACTGGTACGGTCAAGTAGTTAGGATCCGCCGATGGAAAACTGACACAGTATTCTATTATTTAAGCCTTGGTACTTGGGTAGGTGACGAGTGCTGCTTGGTGGTTAGATCACCTGATTGGCCAATTATCTTACTAATGGACTGACAACACTGTGTAGGATAACCTTTGGCAGGGAAGGCGCGGACGGCTTTTGTAGTAGTTTGATACCTCAGGTACCCGAGCAAACAAGGCCTCCCAGATGCCAGCATATCCATATTCCATCTAATCGTAACCACGCATCACAGCTTTTATGCATACTAGGTAGGTAGCTATGAATTCAGATATAATCTTATATCGCCACGTTAGTCACACAGATGCAAGGATATTTTGAAGTCGAAACGTACGAAAGAAGCTTCAATCCAATGTGATGACACCATAAGTCGTCAATTGCCCTCCCGAACGCCCCAGCCATATGCTAAACCCTTATGCAAGCGAAAGCAGGTAACAGAGCAATGGATATCCATATCAACCCAATCACCGTTCTAAACGCCTAATTTCCTTTCTTCTCCTATCACCTTCCACCAAACGCGCGATCCAGCTCCTCTCCCTGATCAACCGCCATCTCACTAATCATCCCTCCTCCTCCTGCTCCCCCTTGTATACTCATCTCCGCAACCAACCCCGCAACCTCCGCTTCAGCCTCCCCATCCCCCATCTCACCAAGTCCAGACCCAGGTCTCCGTTCCGGCTGCAGCAGCCTCGCCTCACTATCCAACCACCCCGGCGCGACCCGTCTCTTCTCCGCCAACTCCCTCGCGCGTATCCGCTCCTCCATCTCCTTCAGCGCCCTCTCGCTCTTATCCTGCATCGCGGCGATGTGGGACCGCAGCGCCTCGCACGAAGCTACGATGTCGCTTGGGTGCGCGGCGTGGCCCGATGGCGCGACGACGTATTTCGGCTTCTGGTCGGCGTTGTTGGCGCCTGTGACGCCGGATATGGGTGGAGGGAGAGTCGAGGGCATCGTCTTGTATGTGTAGGGCAGTGTGGCGGCCGTGGGGAGGGAGACGAAGGGGGAGACGGTTAGAGGCACTTGGGCGAGGAGCGGGTGCGTGCCTAGGTGCGTGTTAGCGATGGGATACTAAGATTTATAAATATAATTTATAAGTCGTGAGACTTACGATCGTCGCGCATTGTGACCATTGTTTTTTCAGTGGCTTGAGGGATGGCACGATGAATGAAAGCGAAATATCCCGTTTAACTTGGTACCTGTGTTGAAGATGACGAAGTTGCTGACGGCCCTTGACAGCTGTTCGAGCTTGCCATGTGGGGAGCAATTTCGTTATCGATAAGAGCTAAGGTTAGGTACTGTGGGGAAACCCGACGGTTTGGGAACGCTCACGTCATTCAAACTTAGTCCCTTTCAACAACCCATAGGATTTTAGTTTAGAGTTAAACCATTATAGTTAAATCATCAACTATCTTACTGTCTTCTTCATCTTCCTTTATTTCCAAGGTTCTTTTTCACATAAATTTACCTATATGGACCACTAAGTGAGTTGTACCTGGCACCGGTTTAAGAGGTAGGTAGGTAATGTTGAGGGATTATCTATTCCATGCATTCCTATCAGTCAACAGTCACATTCTTAACCCGACATACGAAGTAAATTTCTTCCAATGGGATAAGCGTCATGCCCCAATCTGATTAAAGATCCGGCGGGACGCAAGAATATGCGGCTGCGAGGAGAGGAACCTTTAGAGACGGCGATAGGCCCCTTGCTGTTCGAACTGCTGCGGGGTCTTCTGCTTGTTCAAGTATACGCCGTCTTCTACCGAATCCAGACGAATATCAGTCGTTTTACTGCTTGATGACGAGATCAGGCGCGTGAGCGAATTTCGCAGTTTAGTGAAGGAGATGTAACGCGCGAGACGTTCCTGGATAGGACGGAAGGTAGGGAGGCACGCGCTCAAGACCCCGACGTTAGTTTCGATTATGGTCCAGTAGTATACTTGCGAGTACATATCTATGGTTCCCATGTCAGTATTACATGATCGCGAAACCCTTGGGTTATTGATGTCAATCAACGCACAAGTGGTATCTGCTTCCGGGCTCGACTCGAGCACCCCGTACACCTGAGTCAAATAGTGGATTCGAATGAGGCCGACGACGCTGACTAGGCCACCGAGAAGGAAGATGCCTACTATCATGAGTTTTCGTTCCATAGGCATCTGCAACTGCCAAACTTTGTAGATAGGTAAGAGGAGGACTAGGACTGGTATACAAGTAAGTTGTCATCTGCCAAAGATACGATTTAATGTCCCCGATATGCTTACAATCTGTAGTCACATCCGTCGCTAAGGCAGTAGTAAAGAGTGCCACCAGGTCGACGCAAGTATATGGGATGTCGAAGTCCCACGATGAGACAATTGGCATGCACGAGACTAAAGTGTCAAGTGAGTGTCAGAGAGATTGGAGACACTGTGGTGTTAGAAAGATAAGACATACACATGAGCGCAAATGTGAAGGCTATCGTCCAGGCAATATTAAAACCAATCAGAATATTGGCAATTATCTTGAACTTTGGAGTCGTAAAAATCCGCTTATACATGAGAACGACGCTGACCTTAGTGAAGCCCACTGCCGGCCACGTTAACAGCTCGAGCGCATATACCGTCTGCGTCATATATATTCAGTCACCATCGAATGACTTCGCTATATGAATTGCAGAACTTACCTTGCCATAGACGACAATGGCTTCAGGATTAGCAGGATTGCCATCATCATCGTATTGCGCATGGGTTCCAAGACCACCGAGTTTGGTCACTAGCAATTTGCAAGTTGTCAGGATACTTATGGATGGAGAAGATCACGTCGTAGCTCACTAATAAGGATGTCTACCGTGACTGCAATCCCTAGAATCTTTAACCACCACCCATTAGCAAAAATAACTTCACTAGTGTCAGATGGGGGTGGGTTTCGTACCAAGGCTATGACGATAGTCCAGTCATCGGATCCCAGCTTCTGGCCCTTGATACGCCGAACCTGAAATCGGAGTACGACGGCGATAATGGCGATAATGGGGAAGGCGATGCCTAAGCCCCAAATCGTCGGCTGCTGGGTGTCAGCCATCTTAGTGTACCTAAAAAGCGTCACAAGAGTCTCTTTGAAGTGAATAAGAAGTTGCACAGACTAGACTGGTCTCCATACCGAGTCGACTGACGCGGCAGCTTGGCCCTTTAAAGGGACGCCCCTACATCAACTCATGATCCTTTTCTCACCTCTTCGATGAAATGAATGGACACTTACATGGGATTGGCGGCGCTCGTGGCACAGCATTGGAGTGTCACATGGGTACATAGGTACTTTCTATGGATGCAAGAATCAATATTTCAGGGGGGTGTGCTTACCCATGTCATAGATACACCCCCTGAGTTGATAGATCACCACGAGAGCCTTACCATTTGAGTGGGGGCTAGAGGTCGGTGTACTATGTATTGTGTAACCCGTCGATATTAATATGTACCCAGGTATGTAGTACCTGAGACTAACACAACTTTGGAAGCCTCTTTTTAACCCTTGCACTAGCTTCGAGTACTTTACAACGCTTTACAGGAGCTTCTTCACTATTTCAATAGCACACATTATAGAGTCTTTGCAGAGCATTTATCCACCCTGACCATGTTTATTGAGACGCTTTTGCTCTTAGGAGCTTCCTGGATAATCGCAAGTATCTTCGATAAGTTTTCACAGTCTAAAGCTGGCTTGCCAAGAGTTGGAGCAAGTCCCGGACCTTTCTCCCTTTATATGTGGTGGGCTCGATGGAAGTGGTATAAGCATGGTCACGATGATGTGATCAAGAATTATGAACAGGTACGAAAGTGCGATAGAGCTAAATCGTTGGCTTCCATACTGATCATGATCTGACCGGAGTATAGTCCAAGAATACGAATTATGTCACTCAGGCTTTGACGGGCGATATCATTGTGCTCGCACCCAAGTTCCTCGGTGAGCTCAACATGCTTCCGGAAACTAAACTGAGCTCGACCGCAGCCTTGGTGGACAGTGTGATGGGTAAATATACTGGCGTGGATCTTCTCTTACGCGACCATTTAACATCAGATATCTGCAGAGGCCCCTTAACGAGAAACCTACGTAAGACTGCCAAAGGATCAGTGGCAAGACTTTTTGAACACTAACTAAGGAATAGCCATATTTCTCCCACATATGGCGGAAGAGCTCCGCGCGGCTATGATGGAGAAACTAGATCAACAGACACCTGAGAGTGAGTTGAACGATACGATACCTATTTGAGCATAGAAATGACCTTGGTTAACCATAGTAACTTGTGTCGCTTACGACCTCTTGTTATCCTTCATTCATCGCATTACATCTATGGTCTTCATTGGCAAGACATCCTGCCACAACCCAATTTGGTATGCATCCATCGATAATTTCCCCCATCTATTCAGGTTTTGCGATGAGTGGAAATCAAAGATAGGATTCATTTAGCACATTAACCTGGATACTTTTAACTCTTCATATCCGTGCCTCTCGCAATAGCTAATCCGTAAAATTGCAAAGGACAAATGCTGTAACGGACTTACCTTTCGATGTTGAAATCACAAAAATTATCTTGCTGCCATTTCCAGAATTTCTTCGACGCTTCATCGCACCACTGATTCCGCAACGGAACAAGATCTTCCGGAATCGTGTTGCCGTAAGAGATATTCTCTTTCCCTCATCGGAACCGTTAGAAGCCAAAGAGGAGCCTAGCGTGATGAAGCTGTTTATCGAAAGTGGAAAAGACAAAGATCGGGACAGTATAACGGCCAGGCTTCTGCTCCTAACAGCAGCCGCAGTAAGATTACCTACATGAGCTGAGACACAGAACTTGTGGCTGATTGTGGAACAGCTTCATACATCTTCCATGGCAATCACACACGCGATCTTCGATCTCTGTGTCATGCCAGAATACATAGAGCCTCTACGATCCGAAGCGCAAACGGCGCTTGCTGAAGAAAATGGAGAATGGAAATTTTCTACCATCAAGAGGCTTCGTCGGCTAGACAGCTTCCTAAAAGAGTCGCAACGCGTGAACCAGTCTACATTCCGTAAGCAACATGCGTCCATGATTTTGTGAAAGTGTTCGTTACTAAGTAACTACCTACCTATAGTCGGGTTCGATCGAAAAGTTATGTCTCCCATTGAGTTGTCTGATGGAAAGACTGTGCTCCCGCAAGGAGCTTCAATCGTCATTCCCGCAGGACTCATGGCGCGCGACCCAACATTCTACACGAATGCTCAGCAATTCGATGGTTTCCGATTCTATCGCGAAAATGAGGACGAGAATGTAAGTTCCAGGATTAGTATGCAACAGGATTACACAGGTATCGAAACAGGCAATCTCTCTTGGGGAAATGGCAGGTTCACGTGCCCGGGACGATGGTATGGAGCAGCAATGATCAAGCTGATCGTAGCGAACTTGCTACTGGAGTACGACATTTCATTTCCTGCTGGGCAGACGGAACGGCCACCGAATTCGAAGTATAACACGGAGGTGCACCCAAGTTTTGAGCAAAAGATCGTTCTGAAAAGGAGACAGCATGTATGACAGGTTTCACAGTATTTTCAAACTAATTAATAGGATGTATACATTGGTATCGGAATAAGGCATTCTCTAGCCAATCTCAAGTTCATTAATCCCACAAGAAAACCTTACCACCAAACTCAAGATTTATGAAAGCTCTTGCTGCTCGAATTTAATTATTAAAAATGAACTAATACTGCCACCCGTCCTAGACGATTTACGCGAAAGCACTTGTCTGTTTACCGCACCATTCCAAGAATTTAAAAGCAACACCCGACCCGCCCTCGGGTTTAGTCTTCATCGCCTTTTCAACTGGCGCAGGAAGAGTCCCGAACCTGCCCCAGGGATACACATATGCCCCGCTCTTCTCCGGCGTTAGCTCGGGGGTAAGAGCCGCCCAGAGCTCCGTGTAAGCGCCGTGAATTGGCGGACGGACCAAGAAAGTCTCCTATGACATGTGTTAGAACATGTCACACAGCGGGGAACGGGTAAGCTTACCGTAACCCAGTGGCTGAAGCCGGTCCAGTGCCGCTGCAGCTCCGTCTGCAGGTTGCCCGGGTTGAAGGCCGCGTGCACGACGCCCGTCTGCGGGGTCGCCTTGGCGAATTCCCGCGCCATAAATACGTTGCCGGCTTTCGTCTGGCTGTAATTGCCGTCGACGCCTTGGTCGGTGGGGCGACCGTCTTTGTCGATTACGATGCCCTCCGGATGCGGCAAGGCTACGTGTAGGGCGATAGAAGCGGCCCATACAACACGCACACTGGCCGTTGGTGAAGAGGCCGCGGTTTTGATGAGGAGAGGGGACAGAAGTTGGTAGAGCAGGTAGGGTCCTAGACAGTTGGTGCCTACTTGTAAATCATGCCCCTGTGCGTCCTTGCTGCCTGCGGGGGGATACATGACCTGCGAACTGTTAGATACCTAAGAAGTAATTGAGATAAGGATCTAAGATGCTTACACCGGCATTGTTAACAAGGACATCAAGGCGCTGCTCCTGAGAAATGAAGGACTCAACCGCAGGTTTAATCGTTGAGAGGTCTGAAAGATCGAGTTGTAAAAACTCGAGCCGACCTTCAGTACTAGGTACCGCTTCCTTGATACGCGATATTGCCCCCTGTGCCTTGGACACAGAACGGCCTGCTACCCATACATTCGCATTATGAGCATAGAGAATTTTACATAGCTCGTAGCCTATGCCAGTATAACCACCCGTTACAATGAAGACCTATCATGATTAGCTGAGCCTAGATTTCAAAGACGCGACGCAACATACCCGTCCTCTCTGGTTGGGACAGTTCTTTTCCGTAAGAGTCGGGGCTGGAATGAAGTAGAACTGGCTGAACACATTCCCCATGATGCAAAATTTTAGCGGGATATCAGAAATGGATACAAGAACCAAGGCAGTATGGTGTATAGCATTAATTAGTCCGGCTCTGTTTATCTTCTTGAACTTCCTTGCCGCTCACCCGATCACAAATTGCAGATTTGCCCGCCATTTGTGACTTGTCGCAATACCATAAGGCTGCGTAATAAATGGTTGCGTATTTTAATTAACAGAACAGGCTGCTGTAGGCTATCTAAGACACTAAGTGTAACGCGAAATGCTGTGTTACAACCAATTCACGGAGAAGAGTATTGTAAAAGTGCACTTTGCCGGAGTTAAGATATTAACACCCTCTCCCTGCATTAAAGAATTGATCGGTACCGATCTGGTCCGACGAGTTGATTGGTGTAAATTCCACATGGACATATGCGCCTCTAGTGGTACTCATTATTCAAGTACACCACTCCTCTTTGTTTGAAATCGTTTTATTGTGATCTGATGACGATTGGTTGACTATTGCTGACGGACGGCGTGAACAGATTAATTGTTGCGACGTGAAAGAAAAAGTCCCTATGACCTATGTACATATGTACATGTATACATCATCAATCGGGTCGTCGACGATTCCAACACATGCAACTCACATGCAAAGCTATCCCAATACAGCACTGATCGTCGCAGCTAGCGCTACTGGGTTTCAGCCTCATATTAGCCATCCAGATATAAGCTTTTCTTAGCGCGTAAGTCGGTTACGTTCTAATAGATCTACACCTACCTGTAGATACTTCTGTTGTGACTTGAGGCATATAACTTCTGTACGTTATATGTAAATACACTTTAGGTATCATTTTTCTTAATACAACACACATGTTATATTTAGATGTGTACGACAAACGACTGCGGCGTCCAAACGGCTAATGTTCCGCCTTTTCTCTTTCCGGCATCTTATCTGCTGACCCCCTTTTGAGTAAGGCTCTGCTTGGATGCTCACGCTACAGATTTCGCGTTGGAGCTCTAAATATTGAAACCGTATAACCAGAAACAATATGAAAAGAGAAACAGACAAGAGAGGGAACTAGGTACCTATCGTATATCTCTACTTGATATCAATCATAGCGACGACTTCTTTCATAGCGCCCAACTTGCTTGAGCCGTTCGGCTGCTGAGTGACGGGATCTTGCGTCGAGAGCGCCACGACCGCCATAGCTGCAGTCACTCCGCGGTTCCCAATCTTCACCCCCGTAGACCCGTACTGGTACATCCAGCCAACCTCCCAGCTCCCATCGTCGCACTGCATGCTCAGCAGAGCGCGGCGGTCATCCTCGCATGCAATACCTAATTGAGCGCACGTGATAATGCGCATCGCCAAATCTAGGGCACTGCCCCTTAATCCAAGGCGTTCTCGCATTCGCGACTTGAGGAGCGGTTCCAACGTCATGTGTAGATTGGCATCCCGCGATGACCGTAAGAGGCGTCCTATTAAGCCTAGACAGCAGTCTGGCGAAGGATAGTACCTTGTTCCCTGCAAGTACGACTGGTCTACAAGCATGGAGCGTATAAGTTCGAGGGTACGCTTGAATTCGTGGCCGCGATTGAAAGAGTAAAAGCATGCGAGGATGTTCGCACTGACTATAGGATCGGTTCGAGCTCGGCCACGGTCGAAATATGTCTACGATACCTAATCGTCAGCGAAGAATCTCCAATTTCTCGATACCATATGTTGCCTTACCTGGAAAGTACCGTCGTCGTTGATATACTCAGCCATCATGTCCAAAATTGGCATGGCTATCTCGGTTGATGGCCGGAGGACTGTTAGTGCGAGAGATGTGGTATCAAGATCATCGGGGAAGACGCCTCCTGGCACAAGAGCTGTTTCACCTAAGAGCGACTGTCAATAAAATTGCTTTCTTCCTAAGCCTTCTACAATTTACTATATATAGAAGAAGTCCTTACCAGTGAAGAAATTCCAAGTCTTCCTAGACCCCCAGCTGAGATCGGTAATTGTCCTAATAGCGTTATATGAGTTGCTGATTATTATAGCTCGAAGAGTTTCAACTTACGTGTCCTGCAATGAATCCATGATCATTAGTTTCGCGAAGTTGTCAGCGAAAGTTACCCCGCTGTTTGTGATAGAATCACAAGTCTTTGCATTCCGGAAGAGATATCTCCAGCCTTTGCTGACCGGGCTATCGAACATCTCGCGTAACGAGTGGATCGTCGACTCCCCGAAAACGAACCCCCGAATTTTCAATGCTCGAGCGGCGTATACGTTCTCTTCTTTATCATCGATGAAGACGACTTGGTTGCCGATTAGGCCTATCTCGTTTAATACGTGGCTATAGAACCCTAGTTCTGGTTTTCGTTTGCCTGCTGCTGCTGAAGTGAACACTCGATCGAAAAGCGGCCAGTCCATTTTGGTTGCGAGTTCCTCGAAGTCCTCCTTACCCACGTTTGACATAGCATACACTTGGATGGAAGAGTCCTCCTTGAGTTCACGGATGAATGAAACAATGGCATGATCGGGCTGTAGAGACTGGCGTGCTTGGACAAATGCCTCGGCGATCTCAGAAGCCGAGAGGGAGAATTGTTCAGCGCTCAGCTGGTAACAGACATCTCGAGTGATCTTACCACGCTCATAGCTATGCCAGGTGGAAGTCGAGAGGATCTTTCTTAATTTACGGGGTGGAATCGTTGTTGTTGTGTTGGCAGACCAAGTGAAGAGGACGTCTCCAAGGTCGAAGATGACGCCTCGAGGGGGGGCTTCAAGGAAATCCATTTTGCTTACACGAACTTGTGTTAGACTCTGCTTTCCCATGGGGTGTCAGTCTGTACAAGTACTTCTCGGGAAGATATACAGGAGCTTCTATCTTACTCTTCCAACATACATCATCCCGGCGTATCTCAGCAGTTTGGTACGGCATCCAATCAACCTCAATGCCGACTAACAGCCACTATCACCAGGAATCCTACGCCTTTTTCCTGCATACCTACTTCGGACTAGTATCGGACTCGCACATCCGATAGTTGGTCGTGCTTTTATTTTTGTAGCCTCGAATTCCCTCAGTCAACTGTTGTGAGCGGTCCCCCCTATCTCCCTGCAATCATACCTCTCCCATTTCTTGATCATTTCTTTCCAGAATGGAATACGTTCAAATCTTACCTCGCCTTGAGCTGACGCCCGGGCTGGCAGTGCTTTATCTTCTCGCCTCGGTAAGTTGACTTTGCCTTGGTGTAACTTCCATCTAGTGAACAAATGCTTCAGTATTCTGACTTCACCTCGTGCTATAGAGTGTCTTGCTCGTTACAATTAAAGTGGTTTATAATATTTACTTCCATTCCTTGGCATCATACCCAGGCCCGCTGTATATGGTAGCATCCGACATCCCGCTAGCTATCTACTCCCTTCTTGGTACAAGTCAATACCCTCTCAAAGCAGCCCATGACAAATATGGCGAGATCGTTCGCATTGCTCCAGGGACACTATCATATATCAAGCCGCAAGCATGGACAGAGATCTATGGATACAAGAAAGGTGGTGGGGGCATTGCAAACTTTCCGAAGGATCCACGGTTCTATAACGAGATGATGCTTGGTAGGGAAACCATTACGCTCGCAAGTGATGAAGATGCGGTCCCTATTAGACGCTCACTTAACAGCGCCTTCGCACACCGTTCACTACTCGAACAGGAGCCGATGATGCAAGAGCACATCGGCCGTCTCATGGCACAATTCGAGAAACATAGCGTCGACGGAAGTTCTGTAGATGTTCGGGAATGGTTCACATTTTCCATGTTTGACATCAACAGCGACTTTGCCTTTGGCGAAGACATGGGCTGCGTGGAAAACGGCGTCTATCACGATTGGGTCAAGTTCGTCATTGACTACTTCTACGCCGCAACGCTTCTACATCAGTGCCACAAGTTTTGGCCGCTGAATCGCTTGCTAGCTCTTTGTATACCAGCTTCAACGCGCAAGATGCAGGTGCAGCATAACGAGGCTTCATTAAAGCGTGTCCGGGACCGTATGGCTATGGACACGGATCGCCACGATTTCATGCATTTTTTCTTAAGACAGTCACATAAGGAGCAGCTCCCGACGAAGACGATTGAGGCTCAAGCAACAGTCGTCATTCTCGCCGGTAGCGAGACTTCCTCGGTAGCAGAGACCGCTGCTGTGTACCATATCTTGACACATCCAGACATCTACGAGAAGCTTAATCAAGAGATTAGAAGCACGTTCGCCAACGTTGAAGATATTAAGTTGACGGATGTGTTGTATAAATTGCCATACCTCGATGCCGTGGTGCAAGAGACGCTGCGCATTCATGCTCCGCTTGCTAATGGATTTACTCGTTGGGTGCCTGACAAGAATGGGGCGACGATCTGTGGGAAACACGTTCCACAGGGTGTAAGTAAACTTCCCCAGTGCGCTCAAACTGTACTAACAAAGGATGGCGCCTAGACGGTGGTTACAATCAATCACTATTGCTCGAACACATCAGCTACCAACTTCCTTCATCCCATGAGCTTCGTGCCAGACCGATGGTTAGGCGACAGCCTGTATGCCAACGACAACAGAGACGTGGTACAACCTTTCTCAGTGGGTCCAAGAAATTGTCCTGGCCAACAGTAAGTCACGAAACCATTACTACCTACTCCATATCATGAACGAATTATCTGACCTCTTCTGGAATAGATTTGCACTTCATAACATCAAGCTGACACTCGCTCACTTGCTGTGGCGCTTTGACCTGAAATTGGGCAAAGGAATAGAGAACTGGGCAGTAGGACAACGAATATACAATGGCTGGATCCAGCCTGCGTTGCCTGTCTTGATGGAGAAGAGAGCACCTGATTCGACAGTGACTTACTAAGTAAGCATTACAACAGTACTAAGTGTTGCCGATATAGACGTTCCTTACTTGCTCACGCTCCCTATCGAATAGTTGTATTTCGTGATCTAGATAGAATCCGACTTAGTAGGCTACCTGCCCGCATTCGTGTTACGGTGTGAAGAGCATGCTCACCTCAGAATCCCGAGATAACCGGATGCTAGGACTGTAAGCTAGAGCTTCGTGCCCCTTATCTGCATGGTCTACGTCGCTCATCCGGATGAACGACAGCGAGTACGCGTTTCGTCTGATTTTTGCTCACTTGTGTTGCATAATGTTATCGGCGACCAACCACTACTAGGATATTCGTGGATGATCGCATCCTTTGCCACCTCCAGTCAGAAGGATTGCATATAAAAGTTAGCTAGCGGCGGATGTGTCCCTTTTCTGGTCAACGATGCCATAGGAACATGATAAGGCTTATTCAAGGCGCGTTTTATAGTCCCAGCCGCGTAGTGCATTGAGGGGTTATGCGCGTAATTTTGCCAATGGCTGTCGGGTATGCTTCGAGTCCGGTTGCACAAGAAGCCTGGATGCATCGTCTTACAGGTCGCCGAGCCAGGTCCCGATTCCTCAGTGTAAGGGTCTTTCGTCATTAGCACGACGTTGGATTTTCAGCCTCCAACTGCCTTATCATGCATCACGCCATATTGAAAGTGCCCGAGCCTTATAGGCGGATCCAGAACAGACCGAACCTCGGAAGACTTATGAGGGTTACAACAGCACCTCCTAAGTCATCTTCCTCGGGATACCACCTATTGAGGTTGGAGAATCGACGACAGCCTCATCCCTACCGAGGTATAGATAACACCGGGATGCGGATCCTCATCCGCACTACAAGTGAGGAGTTGTATTATCGGCGGATCGGTGAGGGCTTATGTGAGAAACTTGGTCGTGGAAGGGCAAGTTTCATCACATTGGAAGGGGGTGTTGAAGTATACCAAACGTGTAAAATGATAGATAATTTAAAATGACACCATGAAGAACTGCAGAGGACTTTCTTTAAGCGATGTATCGTCTAGATTGCTCAGATTGCGTGCTGCATATAACATGCACTTTCAAGTCTTGGACCCTAGAGCAATAGATCAGCTGAAAGTTGGTGGTGCGGGGATCAGAGTTATAGGATCACGTGAACACCTCAAGATGACTTCGAAAAGCTATAAATCTAGTACATAGGTACTTATCTTCCACTAGACCTACTTTCAAGCCGGAAAGTGACAAATGCACTTGAAAAATTCGATAGGCCTTGGAATTCATTTTCGATTGATAGAAATTTTAAATGTTATAAATCGACCTTGGAGTGCAGGATAATTGATCAAAACTTGCATTAGAACCTCTTTGAATGGCAAAACGCTAGCGGTACCTGAATTTGCACGGCAGTTTGTATGGTAAGACATGTACCATCATGCACGGACCCGCGCCCAAGATTTAGTGGTTCTTTAAGATTAAGGTTCAATTAAGGAAGGTTGTACGACCATCTCCTATCGATAAGCACGCCAACCCCACTATTTTTTTCAATGGACAAGGCGCAGGGAGCTCCAGCTTCACGCTCACACATGCACCTTACTTCACCTTAGACTGAGGGAGACGCTTCCTCCAATCTTGGTTTACGTTATTGTTTGAAGTATTTCCCCTTGAGCTCAAGAAAAAGTCGTATCTCTCTTTCAAAGCCGTCACAATCAGTGACGCGGTCATGTTACCCCCAACCGTCATTCGAGCATGTCCTTCGTCGGACAATGACTTCCAGCCCTTAACTGAATATCAGTCTCATACCCCGGAAACATTTTTCGATGGGAAGCCAGTTCTGTATTACCACGATGAGAACGTGAAGGCCTGGATCTCCTCAGAACAACATGAGCGCCTATACATCTTCTCCAAGCCATCTGACGACACCAATGCGCCACTGACCCCTTCCCCACCGGAGTCCTATGCGCTGGAGAACAATGGCGGACAACATCTGCGTGAGGAGAAGGTCGAGGTGTTCGTCGCGTCCAAGTGAGTATAACTCATATCATTCACATTGACACATCCATGAAAATTTGCTAACCTGATATTCACAGCAAATTGACCCTGTTCTCTCACAAGAGCGGGACTGGTATCGAGATACCATACCCTGCCATTACACTCCACGCAATCAAGAACTTCCGTCACGTGGACAAGCCAGATGACGCCACATTCAAGTTTATCGGAGTTTACATGCAGATCGACTTTCCAGGCTCCGGAGATGAGGACGATGAAAATTTTGATCCCATTGAACTCACTCTTATTCCTTTCCAGGCATCCTCCACAGAGACCCCGGTCGTCGACCCTGTGAATAGTGAAAGGGCAAATGCTTTGTTCAACCAAGTTTCCGCGTGTTCGAACTTACACCCTGATCCTCAAGGTGAAGATGAAGACGAAGGGGAAGATGGTCTCGACCATATTGTATTCGAAGTAAACTCCGAGGGTGAAGCCATAGAAGGCTTACCCGGCGCTTTTCGGGGAGACGTCAACGGAGGTCTCCCGCCCCCGATGCCAGGAAGCTCTGGTTGGATCACCGCCGAAAACGTCAACGAATACTTCGACGAAGAAGGCAATTGGATTGGAGGAGAGGGTGTGAGTGGCGAACTTGGAGATGGAGCTGGCCGTGTCCGAGGACGCGACGAGGTGGAGGAGAATGGTGCGGATGGTCAAGTCAATGGCGATGATGTTGACTCGAAACGTCCACGAACCGAATGAACGAGTCACACGCAAAGACGATTCTCATGCGAGTCTACTCTTTATCGTATAGGCGTTGAGGCAGGTGTATGTTAATTGCATACCTACATTTGCCCAACGATACGCACGAGCAGAACTGTTTATAATAGTGAGTGATAGCTCGATTTCAAATGAGAATTATGTTTATTAACTTATTATCAGTTGATGTTAGATACCCAAGGAAGTTGAATCAATGAATTTGACCTATAACCCTCCGTAACCAATTCGAGACCCGATTGTTATACATGAGACCTGAACTCCCCCTACTCCTATCCTAGAGGTTGTATTGAAATGCCTCAATTGGGCTAAGTTAGTGAGGAAGAATATATAGTGAAGATAAAAGGTATCAGCAAGCTGTTTACAGGACAAATGAAAAGAAAAATATGTCTCTCGTCCCCTTCAAGGTAGTAATACAAGTCGTCTCCGGACTACTAATCCTTCAGGAAACCCTCCCTATCGTACAAGCTTTCGACACTAACGCGTTTAATCGTCGTCTCTTCACGCTTCAGCTGTCCCGTACGGGTTCGAAGCCGTTCGCTGTACTTGTTAGGGCTCTTGTTCGGGCTTCCTCCACTCCCTCCAGCACTCTTCATCACATCCAACCCCTGCAACACCACCGTTCCTCTCCTAGCTCTAGACACGCTTGCCCTCCTAACCGAGCTCTCCCTACTCCCCATGCCATGGACACTCGCCCTCACACTCCCACTTCCACTCCCAACCCCATTCTCACCCCCGCTCTTCCCAACTTCAGGACTCTTCAACCCGCCCCCAAGCGCGAGGTAATTCTTCGCCCCACCGCTCTGCCGTCCAGGACTAAACCCGCCTCCCCGCATAAGCGGCACCGTCGTGCTCGCCACGCTCGCGTCGCTCATCACGCTCACCTGGCTGTTCATCCGCCGCAACTCCGTGATCGCCACGGACATACGGACGCTCTTCCCCCGCTTCACTGTTGGCGCGCGCAGCGGGGGCACGCGGTCCCCGTCTTGCGAGTAGGTCGACCCGTCGGAGGGCATGCTGCGACGCGGTTTTAGGGGGGAGGTGGGCGGTGGCATGAGTTGTGTTTGTTGCGAACGGGGTGAGAGTTGGGGTTGGGGTTGGGTAGACTTGGATCTAGGGGAGGGGTGGGGCCGGATTTGTAGGAGCGCGCTTTCGTCGCAGGGGGAGTAGGAGGGCATCCGGAAGCCGACGCGGGATTCGCGGCCTGTGGAGTTGGGCATTTGGTTGGTGTTGGCGAATTTGGGCGTGCTGGGGACGCGCGGCGTTGGCTCGTCGGAGTTGTCGGGTTGAGCGGGTTGCGAGTCCGTGTATGTGTACGTGTAGCTGTCGTACACGGACGAGAGACCGGCCTCAGACATAGCAGGACTAGGCGCGCGCTTCGGGTTGCTGGGGGAGTTTAGGATGGTGCGAGGCGAGGGCATGCCGCTTCTCCGTGAGGGAGATGGAGTGGGTGTCTTATCGAATTGCTGGCTTTCCTGCGATGATTGGCGGGTGCGTGGGGATTGCTTCGAGTCCGAAGTTCTGCGCGGGAAGTTGGCAGGGAGAGGAGAGAAGACCTTGGATAGACGAGCTGGGTTTCGCGGCGTGCTTGCTTCGGCGGTAAAGGGATCATCTTTCTCGGTCGTAGCGTGCACCATGAAGGAGGGTCTGCTCTTGGATATGTCTAGCGATCTGCCGGCCTTGCGAGACGAGCGGCGGGCGAAAGGCGAGTTGTTGGGGACAACGGTGCCGCCAAGGGTTCCGCGACGGATGCGTAGGGGTGGCGGGATGTCTTCGTCGGACAGTCTGCGCGTAGGACTCTTGATTACGTCCGGTGTTCCTGAGTTGCGGTTCGTCTTGAGCATGCCGAACGCGGAGAGAACCTTCTCTGGCGTGCGTCGGGGACTGTGTGCTGGGCTGCTTCCGAAAACTAACTCCGCAGCTGGTGGGCTACGGATTGATGCTTCTTCCATACTGTAGAGTGTGGATAGGGCAGACGACATCGTGCTACCGTTAGAAAATGGACGGGATTGCTGCTTCTGTCCTTGCGGGCTGGGGGTGGGTTCATTTGATCTTGTTACACGACTCGGGCTTGACAAAGCAGTGTGCACTTCGCTCAACGATTCTCTCCTGGGGGCCACGAGACTATCTGCCTCAGATATCATTGACTGTTGTGATATTCTGGGGTTGTGGGATGGTCGTCTGAAGTGACGGGGGGTCTGCATCTGTCTTTGAGGGGATTGTGTATTAGGGGTACATCCTTCTAGCTCTGCATATGACATTGTCGCTGGCGCACTCTTGTGGCTCTTAACAGGACTTACATCTCCACTATTCGTCGGGTCCCGATAATAATCGATCGGTTTTCCGTCGTGGTAGTATTGACCATTCATCGGTCTACCAGTGGAATACGGTGTATACGGCATGTACGGCGTCATTAGGGTCTGCCGTCTCTCGCTCATACGCCCGTCTTGGAGTCTCTCGGCTGTCATGCGCAGTATCTCTGTTAGTTCCGTGTCTGTTGCGCTGTGGTTTAGTATCGGCTTTCCTCGGGTCGGTACTTGTCCCTGCTGAGCGGTGGGCGGGGCGGGAAGACGCGATGTACCAGCCAGTTGCTGGGCTGCCTGGAACGAGACCCTGTTTCTATATCGTGGGTTGTGGGTGATATCTGGTGGCGATTGAGCTGGGTTGCTAGACCCGGAACCAGGACTAGTCAAGCTATTGGGACCATATGACGATCTCTGAGGACTGGGGTACATCTGTTGCTGTTGTTGCTGGTGGCGGTTTGGACTCGGGGTTGTCGTATAAGAAAATCGAGCTCCTTGCTGCGACTCCCTGTTGCTCTGCTCAGTAGAGTTTTCAAGAGGCGCCTCGTAATGCTGTCCCGCTATCGATGCCCCCGCAGGCGTTTCGGTGCTAGGAAGCGTGGGACTGATCTCGCCCATACCGCTCATCGAGAGCCGGCTTAGAGAACGGCTCAGCCCGCCGTCAAACCAACTCATCATACGCCTATGTTTCTGCTTCGTGCGCTGCGGCGACGCGACAGTCGGCCCGTGCAGCGCGTCCTCGTCGATCCAGGACGTCTTGCGTCGATGCGTATACACCCCGTACCCACGCTGCTTCTCCGGGTCGCGCGACTTGCTCACCGTGATCTGGCTCTGGTTCTGGCTTTGGTTAGCCGTGTCTACGCTGCCGCGTCTACTCCCACTCCTACTCTCGTCCCCAGCCAAGCTCAGGCTTCCCTGACGGGTCTGTGATACCGCGGTGAAACTTGAGCGGCTGCTTTCATCCGGTAAGATGTCGTCATCGTGGGCGTTGTCCTTGTCGTACTTGGTAACCTGACCGATGATGCTCCTCTTGCGTAGGCGGTTAGGCCCGGGCATATCTACGATGCCCGATTCGACGGTGTTGCCAAAGGCCGAGTTGGATGTCCGACGTCGCGTTGTTCGCCGCGCGAGCCTCACTAGGACAACCGCGATGACAAAGAAGAGCACTGCAGCGCCGCCGATGGCAATGCCGGCTATAGCGCCCGTCGACAGGGCGGTGTCAGAAGGGGAGACAGCTTGTCTCCTCGTGTTATTCGACATTGTGGTTTCGCGATTGTTGTGTAGTATGTTCTGCAATTGTATGTTCCTAGGTTCTGGGCGCACGCTCTCAGAGTGAAGCGTATTCGAAAATATCTCGGTATCGATGACTAGCTGTCATGCTATTGGCGAATCGTACAATAATCCCGAAGGAGCAAAAGCGTCGTGAACTTTCACATTAGTCTTACCTAGACAGAATAACATGGGTAGAAGAAGGTAAGAGAAAAGAAACACGATGAGAATAGAAGAGGATACTCGCCAAACAAAACACAATCTAACGGTAAACACAATCTACACTCTCGGAATGCGTCATCAGAGGCATCAAATCTCTGATTGGAATGCGTTGCTATCTCGCTGTGCGTGTTGAGTGTGCTTGGGCGGCAACTCGCATTCCAGCCAACATCATTGCCATCCCAGGCTTCCGAGACAAAAATGCGGAGATACATGGCATCCTACTTATTTTATACTACCTATTTAGTAGATAAGTAAACCAATTAAGATTATGGTAGTTCATGAGATGCTGTCAGAAAAAAATTAGCCATTAAACCCATTACGCGGAGCTACGCAAAAGTAGCATCAAACTATATCGCGCCACAAAATGAGAAAATCATCTCAATAACTAAAGCGAACTATCATCACTACCTAACGCAAGGTGATGTAAAGAAGAACTGTCCACAAATAACGGACCTGCATGTGAAAACAAGACGATAGAAAAATGGTGGCGATTTCACAGCGGCGCCGCAGAGGCACAAGTCAGATTGATCACGGAGGACGGAATGCCTGTTTGGTTCATTGAAATCATTGAATTTGTTGAGATTGCTCTTTGATGCTCTTAACCTCAAGGCCCAGGGAAATTCGAAAGATCTCTTACCGGAAGAGATACCGCCCAAAATGGGATAATCGCCTAGGCCATGCATGTTTTGTACGTTTCAAATCTGCAAACACAACTCGCCACCCTATCGTTCGTTAAACGCCGAGATATGAATCCCTTATGCAATATCATTGCCAGCCGAGACCGGCTTTGCGTTGCGTAAAGAGATGTTATGCAATCATTCCTGCGTTGATGCCTTGTAATACATCGAGTATGTCCTTGCTCCTCCAAAGAGAAGACCCCCAATGTACTTGAAAAGTTTCCGGGTCAAACGGAATCAGACCCTGAAACATGATGCAAAATTTATCGCCAATTCGCACTGACGAGAAAATATTTCCACCGAAACGAAAAAAAGAGAATGACTAGGTTGACTGCTTACGATCGTCGAGCATGGTGCTGGTGTCGCCATAAATGCCTTTCGCGTAGCTTTCGGGCGGAGATCGACGGCTGAGATTCCACGGTCACCGTGGTAAGAGAGTCCTCGGTCACATACACGACGGGCTCCATCCAGACAATCTCCTCGACTACGCCAGCATTCGTGACCGTCTGGGTGCTAACGACCTCGTAAGACACACCGGGCTGGGAGGTAACCACCGGGGCCGAAGTGGTTGCTGGTGCAGGAGGTGCGGAGCTTGAAGCAACGCTCGATGTTTGGGCAGCCGGTACACCAAGGGCATTGAAAGCCGCAGACGATGAAGTCGCTGCCGACTCGATGAAAGCCCCGCCAGTAGGAAGGCTAAGTGAGCTGGTGGTTGCGATAGATGAGGTAATTGGTGCAACGCTTGAGGATGTTGCTGAGCTACCACCAAAGACACCACCGAGCCAGCTAGTGGCAGCGGAAATCGCAGAATCAATTGGGTTGGCAGGGCCAGGAGTAGCAGACTGTGGGCCAGATTGAATGGCAATGTTGCCTGGCAGATTCTTGAGGTCATCCGCAGCGCCGTTCTCTTGAGCCAATTGTACCGGCATGTCGAACTGGCAAGTGTTCTGCTCTGCCTCACTCTGGAGAGGAGTTGGGTTCACAAAGAGAGGGCAATCAGATATCTCGCCAGAATCGTTCGTGCAGGTGTTAATAGCTTCCTGCAGGAACTCGGGGTCCCAGCCAGTCATGAAGTCTCCGTGATAACCGAATCCTTTTACCTTTGTTAGTAATGTTATGAAAATTTCAATTTTTATGCGCTTACCTGTTGGATCGCCGTTAGAAACGACAAATTGTCCCGGTCGACCTTGGAATTGC
Organism: Annulohypoxylon nitens; assembly: GCA_022496965.1. NCBI lineage: Eukaryota > Fungi > Ascomycota > Sordariomycetes > Xylariales > Hypoxylaceae > Annulohypoxylon > Annulohypoxylon nitens. Next base: position 350,967 of record MU386625.1, read on the forward strand.
TGTGCGCCGGTGTCCCAGATAGTTTCGTAGAACAGTGTCACCAAGCGCTGTGTGTGGGTATCCGGGCAGTCACCATTTCCAACCAAGCTGGGATACGCTACATGACTCTTGTGGTCCGTAGCGGTTGTCTGGCCGTTCCAGCATGAAGGGAACATCAGTTCGAGTCGAAGACCATCAGGGCAGTTGCCATCAAGCCAAGTCTTCTCCGGTAGGTAATGACGGTACAATGAAGCCTCGGGCGCCTTATTATAGTCAAGGCAATTGAACCCTAGGGCTCGCTGCTCCAGGTCATCCTGGCCAGTCTGCTTGAGTGCAGCCCAGTTGGACTGAGGAGGGTCAGGCGATTTCGGATCGCCAACAGTGTAATCACGACGGTAGTTGCTGCCAGCAACCATCTGGAATCCAGGTGGGAAAGCTGTGACGTTGTCTCCGCGTAGGAGGTAGTACCTATCGTTGCTGTTAGTGTCTATATATAATGCATTGTGGGCTGTCAATATATAGTATAGATAAAAATAGATACGGTACCATCCGCCGTGCGATATAGGATTTGACGGGATGAGGCCCTTTATGGGATCGAAAGACCAATAAAAGCAAACAGTTTACTTACGCAAGCATACCGCCGACTTGTGGGACAATCTCAAACTCCTTAGTTGAAGCGTCCTGGAAGTAAAGGGCGGGAGTCCAATAAGCCGACTTGTCTTGAGTGACAGCGCATGAGGTACAGTTGCCACCCATCAGATCGTCGTAAGTGGCCGCAAGATTGAAACCTAGAAGGTGAGTCAGCAAACGATGCAAACGAATCACAAACTACTCCTTTTTGCGGCATTATGAATAGGATAAATCACACATGAAATGATGAGCGTACTTACCAGATGAGCCGTGAACGGTATGGATGTGAGGCGCAATCTCGCCAAGATCCATAATAGGATCAAGACGAGCTAGACCTGTGCGGCCTCGGCACTCCATGCGCCAGAAAGCGGACACATCGGCGACGGCGCTCAGAAGAGCAAGGGCGGAAAGAGTCTTGGAAGCCATTGTGGATTTACCGTAGTTGTTTAGTTAGGAATCGGTTAGTTAGTTGAGGTGGTAGATGTCGGCGATGTTGTAGAAGTGCGCCGCCTTTCGAAATATTTGACGATGGTGCGGCTCAACAATAGGGCGTATCCGGTTGACTTTCCTTAGTGTCCTTATGTTGTCATTGACAAACACCCAGTGTTAATAGTCAGGCGGAGTACAACTTCGGTAGTGCGATGCGAGTGATTGGTTCCAAACTTGACCGTTCCCTTTGTCGATATCGGCAAACGACTGGTGACTTCGTCGACCTTTGCTTAATTCCTTGAAGTCGCACCTAACGTAACCAAGGCTGTCGCCAATCCCTTCCACCTCGACTCTCCCAAAGCTGACCTTTGTTCTTCCAAATCAACCCTTGCTATCCAGAGCAATCACTGCACTTCGATATCTGTAGCTTTGCGCGACGGCAGAGAGATGAGTTAAGTGATGTGTGAGATATTGATGGATTCCACGATTCGATATGAACTAGTCTTCGACAGATACGATTTTGCGAATTCGTAGCAGTAGTCCCCACGAGTTTTCGAGGTTGGCTGTAATGTCTTGTCAATCACTAACCTCACTGAGACGTGTGTCAAAGACTGTATGTTTGCTTGATGTTCAGAGTCGTAACGAATGCGATCAACACAGAAAAAAAAAGAATGTGATACTGCTAATAGCCTAGATGGAAATCTAGACAATTAGTCAATATGAGTAAAGGAGCGTGAGTTGACGATGAATCGTCAGTTGGTATGAATGAGCGGAATGCTTCGGCGATGATGTGTGAGGGTGAAGACCCAAAGGGAACGAAAGAAAAGACGAAGTGAAGATAGAGATGAAGGGGGGATGGTGAGAAGTAGTAGCGCGTAGAAAGGGCAAAGATCGCGGGAGGTAGGTGGGGACTTAGTCGCATAAGGAGGTTGAGTATCGTGAGACAGGTACGGGGTAGGGTAGGTACTATCCGGTACATGGGTACATCGCTACCCTAACAGGCCTAGCGAACCGTCAGGAGGTCAACTTTGTCCCACCCGTGTACCCCACGATTACCTAAGTAGGTACCTGACTTCACTAGAACGGTTCCAAAGTTTGTCTGGTGTTCGGGTACCGATGTACTTAGGTATGCATGCTCTTTGATATGTAGGTACATATGTAACATTGAAGGTATGTACTTCCAACACGTGCATTTAGGTATTTAAATTGATCTGCCTAGTTATCTGATATTCCTCAATACGACTATCTTCGAACCGCCCAAGGCCAGTCTGATAACGGTCCTGGGTTTACGCAATGAAGGGGCTTACTACAAAGCTTGGCGAAGCACAATTCGGCTTAGAGAAAAACCCCTGCCAGATCGTCATTCCTACCGAGGAAGATTAGGCAGTTTACTGGTTTAAGTCAGATCGCCTAGCCTATCAAAATTATATAATCAGGGGTCTTCTTTCCTCATTGGCTAAAAAAATGTCAGGAACGGTGAAGAGCGACAAGGGAGTGGACCCCGCAGGTACAACGCCCAACTTTGAGTTCTCTAATCTCCAATCTACGGCAAGAGCACTTTAAATGCCGCCGCCGTAGACGCAGGTACGACACCCATCCCATCCCATCCCATCTGCCCATCCATCCATCCACCCATTTTAAGTCAAATCGACTTTAGCCACCTATCAATCGGAGAACGGCACAGCTGATGATACGCATCCTGTAGATAACACACCCAACTTACTTGGATTGCGACACGTAGTGCCAACTATTCCATTGTTCCATGGGTCGTTGAAAAGTTTGCTTTGCCGTATGATAATCGGAGAGGAGCATAGCACATGTGCATCCATTTCAATCCATGTGATCCATACCCAGGACCTAGATAGATATCCATATACCTTCTATGACCTCGACTACACCAATTGTACACCATGATAATGCCCAGCGTTTCTTATATTAAGCTAGGTAGTTGTCTACTTATTTGCAATACATTTGCAATTTGCAGTAGTGGATAATGGACTCATCAACGAAAGTGCCAAGTGGTAGGATTCGGTTACTTCTCCGACACCCAACATACGGTCTATCGCAAGCGCCTTGTGCTGCATAGAACATTGAATGAAATTCACTGCGGGCATCGCTGGGCAATACTGCCAGGTGGGCAATGGGCATGGATGTAGGTACTTGCAGGTACTTCATGATATGTACTTATTAAACAGCTAAACGAGAAGAGGGGCAGAAGTTGGGATGGAAAAATTCCAGGGCCATGAAACGGTTTCAGGGATTAAAATACAAGATGAACCAATTAAAACTCGTCGCTTTGCCTGACAATTACTTTCTTGGGAATGTAAACGTGGTCCGCACCTAAAAGGTCCTAAAATTCCCCAGGGCAGAGCCAAGACCCAAGACGACTTTCAGACCTTTCAGACCTGAGAAATATCCTTAAATTTTACACCCGACAACCTGGACATTTTAGTAGAGCCTCTCTCATACGTGTTCCATGGCCCACAGCACTCGTTTGCTCATGTCAAATCCTTATCATTTACATCGTTAGATTTTTTTTTCGTCTTTTTTTTTCTCTTCAAATGAGTTTGTGTCAAAATTTTTCGTATATTTTGATTCGACTAACGTGCCATGTTCAATTCGATAAATTGTGTACCAAAAAATCGAAGTACAAGACCTCCTGTCATATCGGCCAATTGTGTACCGCGAAAATACTCCCGTCCGAGCGGACCGCCTCGCACATGTACCTTGTGTACCAAGAATTCGGACGGGAAGAAAAAGAAAAAGATGACGAAATGATCTACCGATGGGAAATTTTCATATACGTAAGGCACATAGCGTGATTGGCCGCTTTTTAGCAAATGCTGCTCAGCTCATCACAATTAAACTAGACCGATACAGGGCACACCCTGGCTAATTGCTCAGATTTAGCTAACCACTGGGCAGTCAGCCCAGGCTGCGTAAATATCCGTCGTGGTGATAGTTTGTTACAGAAGCTTCAAGCAAGCTTCCAAGGTTGTCACTTCCTTGAGTCTATCTAGGTAGGTAGGCAATATCGTACCTACTCTTATCAATTACAGGACCAAAGTGCTTAGGTAGGCAGGTGTTGCACCCTCTCATTTGTCTTCTGTAGGACAATCTTGAATCATTCTTGGACATTTTTCTTTGTCCTATGTCCATGAAAATAGCGTGTATATACTAGGTGCATATTATCTTGAACGTTATTCAAGCAATAATAAACTTGTGAAAGTCTTCAAATTTACAAACTTCAAAATAGTAGTGGTTTTCAAGCTGCCTAGCAACTGCCCAGAGTCTAGACATTTTCTTGTGATGATCACTGCATTATAAAAGGGGGATCACCACAAAAGTCCTAAATGTGTATATCGCGCAGGCATGGATCAGCATAGCTGCATGGGACAAGATAATAATGAATAGTGTCAAAAAAAACCTGTATTTAACATAAAAAAGAATAATAGCCTTGTAAGCCGCTTCAGATTAGCAATGGAAAGATTCAAGCGTAACGACAAGCTCAGCGAAGAGAGCGACTTTGAGATGGATATCCGGCATAGGATAAGGTGGAAGCTGCAAAAGGTGGACGCTTCAGTTTGGAGTTCAACCGATAGAACTGGAACCTGCCACCTGCTGGAAGGTGATAGAGCGGGGACTTAGGTTGTATTACATAAGAAACAGATTCAGCCACACCTTTAACACGAGCCACATTTTGACCCATATCTGGGTGGATCATGGATGCTAGTTAAACGAATACCTGGATCTGTTCAGATGCGACAGCGCATGGAAAACAATTCCCAGACGAACATCACGGCCGGTGTAGGCACAGAACTAATAATGTGGCATCCTTGATATGACGAATTTCCCAACTCCTTGCTCGCAACGATGGATGATCTCTCCGGTCTTGATTGGTCTTCGGCCAACTCTGCCAAAAGCAATAATAAACCTTCTATGAACCCGAAGCCGACGCCTATGAACCCACCTTCTTTCTACCCGAGCCTACGTCCGACCCCATCTCCTCAGCCTTCCGGCCGATCTACGCCCCTCTCCGCCCAAGGCTCCGGCTTCACTGCACCTAAGCCGACCACCTCCAAACCAGCCGCTGATAGTTTCAGCAATCTCGTAAGCTTTAGTGGTACCAAAACAAACGCCAATCTAAGCCTCCGAGAACGTCAAGAACAGCTTGAGGCTCAGAGGCGCCAGAAGGAGGAAGAAGAAAAAAGAAAGCTACAGTCACAATATGGAGGTGGCCAGTTCTGGGATAATATCGGGCAAGGCTCTACACCCGCATCTCGGACTATCTCTCCAGCTGCCCATTCGATTGGTAGTGGAATAGGATCTCAGAATGGGCATAATAAGAACGATGATGACGACCTATTTGCTGCGTTTAATAGAGATACCCAGGTCGATAATGCGAGTCACTTCCCTCCTCCAGCTCAGGAGCAGTCTAGGAGAAATACACCAGCGAGTGGACCTCAACTTGATCTAACCTCCGCTAGCGCATGGAAACAACCTTCCCCCTCAAACGGTGATGGATTTGGTGATGATGATGATGATCCGTTCGGCTTGAACAAAATGAAGGGCCCATCACAGAAACAAATGCCGAATAATGCAGAAGACGATGACGACTTTCTAGGGGACCTCGGTAAACCAGTCGACGAAGTACGACGGAAAACTCAAGCAGCCCAAGCGGCTCAAGCGAAACCGGAACCGGGAAGGCCCATTGAAGATTCCGACTCGGATTCGGAGCCTGAGGCACCTCCGAGAGGAGGCAGCTCAGATCCATTTGACCAAGCCGTGGCCGAGTTGGTCGATATGGGATTTACGGCCGAGAATGCAAGACGGGGCCTAACGGAAAGCGGTGCAGGTTTGAATGTTCAAGCGGCGGTCGGCTGGCTCTTAGATGATGCCCATAGACAGGTTCGTAATAAGCAAAGCCCTTCAGATTCGACTACAGAGCGGCCAAGGAGGGATGAGAACCGTTCTAGGAACCGTGGCAGCCCAGCATGGATGAACGAAGACCATCATGATGCACACCCTTCGCGAAGCGAAACTCGATCACCAGCTTCAGGAGATGACTTCTCCAAAAAAGCTGCGGCAATGAGCTCGAGCTTCTTCAAGACGGCTAATTCTCTCTGGAAGAGCGGGCAGAAACAGGTTCAAAAAGCAGTCGCCGATTTTCAGGAAAGCGGTGATCCTAACCAACCTAAATGGATGCGGTCTGCTCAACTAGAAAGGTCACATTCGGGGGGGAATATGTCTCAAACCGCCACTGATGAGGCTCTGATGTTGGAGTCTGGTGGGCCGCCGGATAGACAACCGTCTCGGCCTGCCCAAAGGCGGACTAACGAAGCTCGAGATCGATCTCCGGCCTTGCCAAGTCGACCGGCCCCTCATTCATCGGGAGTACCTAAGTGGCAGCAAGCAGCGCAGCCAAGCGCACGGGATCCCCGAGCACGGTTAAACAAGCAAACTATCGAGGATCAGAGTGCACAGGCTTACGTCAGTCCCGCTAGAAGGAAAAAGGCAACACCTCAACCAGCACCTCAACACGAGCCGGAACAGAACCTTCTTTTCGAACAGTCTACTTCTTCTAAGCCTCAGCGCTCTCCTCAGCCACCAGGCCCCGCCACTAAACCACCAGCGCAGATCCCTTCAAAACCCATCACGCCTCGACCATCTGCACCTACTAGAAAGATACCTAGTATCCCTACATTCGTATTGGAAGCCTCTACGCGACATCGCCTAGAAGGAACTACACACTTCAAACGGGGAGACTACGATGCTGCGCATACGAGTTACACAAACTCTTTGGCCGGCATACCACAGTCGCATCCTATTTGCATTATTCTTCTTACTAACCGCGCCCTCACTGCATTGAAAACAGGCAGCCCTAAGCAAGCTGTCGGCGACGCAGATGCGGCAATCGGTATTATAGGGCCCTCCCACGGCGAAGGCGAGAAAGTCGCATTACCTGATGGCGAGTCCCGCGACATGAAAGATCTATATGGCAAGGCACTCAGTCGGAAAGCAGAGGCACTTGAGCAGATGGAGAAATGGGCGGAAGCCGGGAATGTTTGGCAGCAATGTGTCGAGGCGAGCGTTGGTGGTGCTAATGCCATCGCCGGTCGGCAGCGATGCCAAAAAGCGCTTGCTCCTAAACCTAAACCTACCCCGAAGCCAACACAGGTAGCCAAACCTCGACCAAAGCCATCTGCTGTATCCGATCTTACTCCACAGAAAAGCTCAGAGGCGGTACAACGCCTCCGGGAAGCGAATAAAGCGGCCGAGGCAGCCGACGACGAGAAATTTGCCCTCAGCGAAAAGGTTGACGCGAGGATTGCCGCCTGGCGAGATGGCAAGAGGGATAATCTACGAGCTCTTATCGGAAGCCTCGACACGGTATTGTGGGAAGGCAGCGGATGGAAGAAAGTTGGCTTGCACGAATTGGTAATTGCAAACAAGGTCAAGATACACTACATGAAAGCTATTGCTAAGTGTCATCCTGACAAGGTGAGTTCCTCCTATCCCTATGCATTCATCTCGAACCTGTCACAACTTCAGCGCTGACAAGAGTATACAGTTACCGCAAGACGCAAGCACGGAGGTAAAACTTATTGCCGGTACAGTATTTGCCACTCTCAATGAGAGTTGGGATAAATTCAAAGCCGAGAACGGTTTGTAAATACGGACAATATCTTGAAAGCGATAGAGTGAAGCGATATATCAAATTTCAAAAGAGTGATTTTAGAAATGAGAAGACGAATTTAGGGTGCGGCACAGCACCCGCGAATTTACTAATTTGGAATTCCGTGAATGTCGAAGCATGGCGCGGCGAGTATAGGATTCTCAGGGATTAAGACGAGGTCAACCTAACAGTGGCAATTCAACTTGGGTTTGAATAGCACGAGTCCATTCTATTGTTACCCCGGATTCCCTAATTTTGGGGTTCGTCGCGTGGTGCCGTTCCTAACCAGGCAAGTCAAGATACCGAGCACGCGTGTATCGTGTTAGACGCCCGGACCTCCCGTGCTGCTGTGCTACCCCGGATTAAATCGATGTCGTTGAAGAATCTGCATCTTATGCCTATATTTTGCGTATGTCGCGAATCCCATCGAGACAACTTCCGATCTTGTTACCCCTTTCAATACATGATTTTTTCACGATGAACACGACGACAAAATAGCTTCAACTCGTCGTCAGAAGTCGCCTATTACCTAAGGCAAGATCCATTATTTCGTCCATAATAAGTGTCATCGCCGATATAAGACCGCTAGCGAGAAAACTACCCTGGTCGAAACGACGTCATATCCTGACCATTTTTTTCACCAGCGCTCCGAGTAAATCCCTTAGTTACGTCAAAAAATTTCCTTTTCTGCTACGTATCCTTGGTTATACCGGTAAGGCTTCTTAGTGTACAAGCTTAGCACTCGTGCGAAGGCCGGTTTACCGGATCAGGAAATCCGAAGATGAAGTCGTTCGTTTTAGCGTCGCTGTCGAAGAGTTCTTGGTTCTTTCGCGTCCGTCTAAAATCCATGATTAATCCTTCCCAGCTTCCATACCAGACTAACCGGACTCCATTTTTCCGGTACAGTTCAGCTAAAACGAATTAGCGCTCAAATTTTAGTTGGTTTGCGGGGACCCTGGGGCTGTAGTGGGCTCTGGTTGGAATGGGGGAATGGGGAATGGGGGGATCCTACTGCCTTTCCGGGGGAGGGACCTCCTAACCCTAGAAGGTGCCACAGAAGAACCACTTCCCCCTACATTTCCCCTACGCTTCCCCTCTCACTGGCTACCAAAGCACCTAAGAAAGTTTACCTTCGCATTTGCAGGTGATTTCCAGATCAAAAGATGGTGCGATCTTACATACCCGCATACTTTCTTAGGTTGAATCAGCTCTTAACGTTAATCTAATCCGTAATCTTCCTATGATGTCGGTCTCTCCAATTTCTACAACTTACAACTCACAAATGGCAACTGTGACATTGACATCGATGTTAGCAAGGAATGATTCTTCAACGGATTCTTTTCGAGGAGCCGAAAACTTCCTCAAATCCCCACATTCTCATTCTCATTCCACGATGACCAGTTCCAACGCCGGGTTCAGGTACTCGATTTCAGGTACATGCTACACGCTACACGCTATGCTACGAACGTAGACCCGACCGGGTTCGTGACCCCACCAGTAAGAAGACCCGGTTCCATTTTTTTCTCTACTTACTGGTTGGTAACCCCGGCTTCTATACTCTAAATGGTTGGGGTTAAGTTGCCGCCCAGTGGTTTATATCTTGCCTCCATGGCTCTTTGACCTCGGGGTTACTGCTTATATCACCCTGACAAGAAATGATTATACATATATAGAGGGCTAGCACCCTCCTTCGGTATATCTTAACGGTAAAGCCCACTTCGTTTGTTCTCTTCCTCTCGTTGTTCGGGTTTTAAGTTGAGTTGTCTACTACGGTACCAGCAGACAGGAATCACTACCTTGTACGTAACACCGACTGCTACCAAGCAGCATATGTATGGCCCACACTCTGATCGACATAGGAAAATATAAAGTCGATTGACGTGCTGATCAATCGTCTAGATTGATCTTGCGGCCCATCTCTCCCGTCGCCCTCCGGATCGGCAGCTTTACTATAAAGATAGTTGAATCATCTCGACTTTTCTCAGTTCTAAGCATATCTTCAGAAAGACCGTGCTCGTCCAATTTTGTTCACCATGGGGAAGTTTTTTGGCCTTCGTGGCAACTGGCTCAATTATGCCATAGGTATCATCGCAGGATGCGATTTCCTGCTTTTCGGTTACGGTACTTATCTCTGTCGCAAATGAACGGCATTCAAGAAGCCTAACATGTTATAGATCAGGGTGTTATGGGTGGAATTCTCACCATGCACCAGTTTCTTGAGGATTTCCCCGATATAAATCCAAACGGCGCCCCCAAAAATTCTGCCGAGGCAGCAAGACGATCATCTAACCAGGGAATCTCCGTCGCTGCGTATAACTTGGGATGCTTTATCGGTGCTGTTACTACTATTTTCATATCTAACCCGCTCGGTCGAAAGCGCATGATTATGCTCGGTACTTCCATCATGGTTATCGGTGCCATCTTGCAGGCCAGTGCTACTACCCTCCCTCACTTCATCATTGGCCGTATCATCACCGGTTTCGGAAACGGAGGCAACACCTCGACCATTCCCACCTGGCAATCAGAGACCTCGCGATCCCATAAACGAGGCAAGCTGGTCATGATAGAAGGTGCTCTAATCACTTGTGGTATCATGATTAGTTACTGGATAGACCTTGGCTTCAGTTTTATCGAGGGTAGCAGCGTTGCCTGGAGATTCCCTCTGGCCTTCCAGATTGTATTCTGCTTGTTCATTCTAGCTTTTGTTTGGAACTTGCCCGAATCCCCAAGATGGTTAATCCTGAAGGACCGCGAAGAGGAGGCCCTAGAAGTCCTTGCTGCGCTAGCTGATTCTACTGCCGATGACAAGGAGGTAAAGAATGAATTCATAGCTATCAAGGAGACCGTCATCGAAATGTCCAAGGGCACTTTCGCCGACCTATTCACCATGGATAAGGACCGGTAAGTCATAACCTTGCGCCAATCTACGTACCTACATATAGTGGCGCACTGATGCTGACGCTGTGAAACAGGAATTTTCACCGAACTCTACTTGCTTTTGTCAACCAAATGTACCAGCAAATTAGTGGAATTAATTTAATCACTTATTATGCACCGGTAAGAGCAGATTGAAAGATATTGATTTTGCTTTTAACTAACCATGAAAATAGGTCATCTACAGCAGTCTAGGCATGAGCGATTTTATGGCCCGACTCCTTGCCGCTATTAACGGGACGGAGTACTTCATCGCCTCATGGCCAGCTGTGTTCCTCGTCGAACGTGTCGGCCGTCGAAAGCTTATGTTGTTCGGAGCCGCTGGGCAGTCCATAAGTATGGCGGTCCTAGCGGGCGCCAATTCGGCGCAGGACAACAAGAGCGCCCAGGCCTGTGCTGTCGCTTTCCTGTTTGTCTTCAACACCTTTTTCGCCGTTGGCTGGCTAGGAATGAGTATGAGCATCCAATTAATAGCCCATTACCCTTCAATCAAAAGACATCCCATACACTTAAAGTCCTTTTCATAAAGTTCAGGAGTCATGGCGCATCATCTAAGTATCATTTAACTAATTTCTATTCTACAGCTTGGCTATACCCCGCTGAGATCACGACTCTCCGAACTCGTGCGCCGGCAAATGCGTTATCGACATCATCAAACTGGATCTTCAACTTCATGGTGGTGATGATCACCCCGGTCGCATTCAACAATATCGGGTACCAGACGTACATCATCTTCGCGGTGATCAACGCATTTATCGTGCCGACAGTATACTTCTTCTTCCCCGAGACAGCATACCGGTCGCTCGAGGAGATGGACTCCATCTTCCACAAAGTGCACGGCAACCAAGGATACTTCACCGTTGTCGAGGTGGCCAAGAAGGAGCCCCGCCGATACGGAAAGAACGGCGAGCTACTTATCGCGTACGAGGAGACCGAAGAACACAAGGCTCACGTTCCCGGGGCCGAGCCCCGCGAGAACGGCAGTGGCTCTGCATCTATCAACGATACAGAGAAGGCACAGGGTGGCATTGTTCATCAAGAATAGAGGGGGCCAGTAGAAGGTGGTGCTTGTGCGCTCGTGACTTTTAGATACCCTCACTCGCCGGTTTTTTTGGGATTAGGAAACGGCTTGAATTGGTTTGAATTGGTGGGCTACAACTGACTACCGTATATAGGTCATATATAAGGGTGTGTATGTCCAAGGTAGAGATTCTGATGGATCGATGGTCTTTTGACATAGACATCCTATATTTAGAACATACTGAAAGTGTGGATGGATCAGAATTGGATATATTATCTCGACGAAGATATTTGTGTGATGACAGTGATGCTTGGTGCGCAACTAGAGTATCTCACAAATTTCAACACCCTTCTATGATCTCCCACCTACGCCTCAACCAAATCACCGCGTTGATTAACCTGAGTCAATACTTCACAAATGGATATATCATCACTCGGACTGTGTGTATCAGCATATACCATGGCCATCGCTTTGGAGTTTGAATTGTCAACTTTTGTCTGTATTGTTTCCCTTTCTTTCGCTGCCGCCGTCGCTATACCTCCTCTTTCAGCTTTTCTTTCATCCTTCGCTGTGTTTCTCTCTTTATTATATCCTATTCTAGGTACCTATGATAGACACATGATCTAACATCCACATGACTTTTTTTTCCGACCACGCAATTGGTATATGATCAGATTGAATATAGCAAACTGCGCGGTCCAGTCAATTTCTGTTCAATCCATCCCACAACTCAATCCACTAAGTTTACAGCATTGAATTAGTATTACAAATAGTATTATTATGACTTAATGTTCTCATTCCTTTTAGGTTATCGGATGACATAAAGAATCGATGTTTGGAAAGTTCCATCATCCGAAGACCACGCAAGGGGTGCATCCATGCTTGCTCGTAATTGCCTCAGATGAGCACCTGCTTCTATAATAGACACAGTGAATTCAATGCAAACAAAGTAGTATATCGTCCCAAGATTGACGCAGCAGCATCATAACTGCAATTTTAAGGTTTCCCCGTTCTTAGCTTTAGCCCCTCCGTAAAATAATATAAATACCTGTCTCAGGAAGGACCTAGGAGCATTTTTGATCATGAGTCCTACCTACAGCTATAATTTAATCGGATTCTTCATCCATGGCTATTTAACTAACATACCCAAGCTGTAACAATGCTTAATAAATAGGCATCTTCCAGGGACTCTTCTCGGCCGATGTCTCATTTTAACTAACGCATGGTATCTGCGGCAGGTCTTATGCGTTGCTGGCTGCCACCACGTTCTCTTCGATATTACGCAACGAGGGACTGGCCTAAATAATCGCTAATACAACAAGCCGACTTGATACTTAGCAACGAAATCCAGGCGAGGATACCTTGACAATGGACTCGGCAATTGGTATTGAGTATCGTTTGTTGAGACGGTCTTATGCTTTACAACATACGATCAAAGCATCTAAACATTCTTTTCGGCTCGTAACCAGATGGATATTTGGGACGTCCTCGCTTTCTTACCACCCTCGAGCCATGAGAGGAGCTATTGATAGCTAGGGTCCACGTGGACGTAAAAGTGTTTACGGTATGTATGGCCCTATAGGTCTAGTGTTACTGATCAAAGCTAACTCTATCGTTATCAAGTACGTGGCGCTCAATACAAATATCAAGGGCATATTATTCATTTCTTAAGAGATGTGGGCAAAGTCTACTTGGAGCTACCTCTCATACCTGAGGATCTACCGGATATTGTAATTCTTCAGCCTCCTGGATCGCAGCGGACTGAGTAAATGAACCGACAAATGCGACGCCTATCTGTAACCCTACCCATGATTTCTGTGACTGGGCATTATTCGAGAGTGTTATAACTGTACACTTCAATCACCTTCCTTCCCTTGAGTGTTTCTTCTACGGAACAAGAGGAAGAAATTACGGGTTACCTGAACGGCTTAATTTACTAGTGGGTGCTGAAAATCCTGCAGATCTACTACTTGGAGATGGAGGAAAGTAAGACGATTAATAAGGACTCATAGTCAGGGTTCTCGTTGGGATTCCGCGACGATCCTAGCACTACCTAAAAAGGGGTCCGGATTAGGAGTCCGGTAAGCCGGTGATGGTGAGTTTCCTATCATTCGGTAATTGAACCGATAATGTTTACTGACTATTAAACTTATTAGACGATCACAAGCCTGACGAACTTCATCACGCAAACAAGCATGATGTCATAATTAAGTTCCCTTCAGAATATAGGACGACTATGAGTCCAAGGACGGAGCCTTAAAAAGGCTTTTCCCGGAGATTTCGATCCTATTTCGCCATGACCACAGCAAATGCAAGATAGGAGTTCCCTCGTAACAATCTACAACACAGAGGGAGAGAGATGAGCGACGGAGTTATGTGACCACGTGGGAATCGATCTAGTGTGATGGATAATTCTATCTAGACTATTCTCCACGTTATTTCTGGCTTTGGTTCACAAGAGCTGTGGGCTGTCGAAGTCCCAAGACGTGTCCGCACCCCCTTAATCTTGAGGTGAGCTCTTCTGATCTACGAAGATCTGAAAGTCTGTGAAGCTTATGGAGTATATAGGTACTACCTAAGCATAACATAAGATGGCGAGGAAACCGACGTGGACATTATTTTTACGCGTCATTAGCCATCGCTACTCTCGAGAAGGAGGTTAAACAAATCGACCCAGCGGCCCAGCCGGTCGGTAAATGCTCTCGTATCGCTCCCATTTCTCATATTCTATTCAACATCTACTTCTTCTATATTCTTCTCATCCTTACCGCCTTTCTACTATATATATTCCCACTTCATCTTATTCAGCTTTCTTCTTTCCACTCGAGAGTTCTGATTGCATACCTAAATAAACTTTCAGACTACTAAATGTCTGAACGAGATGACGTACCTACCACCGGCATCAGATCTAATGCTCACGCGTCCATTTGATCCTTGCCATCCTGAGTATGATGGCTTGTTCTTTTTATCACATTTCCTGCTTCGCGATGTACTTCATCTGCTGCAGCGGTGGATGAATATACGCTAGTGTTTCATGTATTCCGATTCCCGCCTAGTGCTCGGCGCTTGCAGTCACCAAAATACCATCTTTCCAGCTACGAGATGTCGACGCACGCAGTATGGGGGATTGGCATACCCATATTCCTCAGACAGTGGCTAAGGCCTGACATGTGAACAACACTCGATTAAGTGTTCTCCCGCTTTTCCTATTTTTCCATATTTTAGCACTGTTGGGAGTGCGGGACCGTGTCATGTGACATGGCAGTAAGCCTAGCTTACTGCCATGGGTCACCGCCCGCGACCTAAGGTGTAAGGATATAATATGGGAGGTGTTCGATTATCGTAACCGTAACCTTTACATAACCAAGTCAAGTCAATACATCCCTGTTTCACCATATTATCAATACTACATATTACGCCAACTGTGCTATACCAACAAGCACCATCTCTCCTTCATCCTACCATGATGGAACTACGATATCAGATGGATTAATGTGAAAGGATATAACAAAAGTTTTAATCACCAACGGTTTAGAAACGGCAGTAATTTCGGGGCTCCGCCAAACTGTCGTGAAAGAGGCAACAGGTTTATGACCTCCAGGTCAGTAACTGTTAGTTGAAGAAAGTGGAGGCACATAACGTTCTCTTAAAAGGGCGATTGCGAGTTAAAAGTACCCGCTTGCCTGGCTTTTGCGAGAGGAATGCTAGTCGGTATCACGGAAAATCTAAAGCATCAGTCTTCCAGAATCGCCGACCAGTCGGAAGTCATGTCCGGGAGATTAACCAACAGCAAATCACATTGTAGCTCGCGATCTGGGAGACTTGGGCAAGCTGTGCTTGGACCCTGATACCAACCTTTCAACAATGGACTCGAACCTGTTTTCCAAGCCGGAGTTCATGGGGATCTTTATCGAGCCCTAATTAATATGACCGCGAGATCCTAACAGAAAGGGGTTCTGAAACCGAGTGCAGTCTTTCATTAACAACAAACTCTCACTAATTAATAATGAGGAAAAGGTCCATGCCAGGGATAAAATCAAAAGCATGATAGTCAAACATGGACCACCGGCGATCTGGATCACGATAAACCCCAACGACATGTCATCCTCTGAGAGGGATGTACTCTGTCAATCTAAAAATTGCAGAGGGACGAGTAGACAAGGAATAATCTTTGCCGAAATTCCGCAACTGTTATCCAAAGCAGACGACGACCAAATATACCTACACATACACGAGAGAACTCACTTGGCTTAAGGGGATTCGTTGCGATGGCGCGCGGCCTAATGGAGAGCGTCAACTATTCCCACTTCATAAACGAGGAGAACAAAGGGAAACAGGATATCTGGTGCTCTGCCTCGGGGAGAGAGATGTCGTGGTGGAGCAGGTGCTGAGCAGTAATAATGCTTCTAGACGTAGAAGAGGCACCTATTGCAAAATCTAAATGGTTCCTCTTATAGAACTACCTCTATCCATGCCTCCGGATCCTCGACGACACGAAAAATGGGTTTGGAAAGAAAGTCATGCCATCCGATAGAGAGAAGGTAGCGGGCGCGCCTGGCGAGATGGGGTTTTGATTTTAGAAGGTGGAAAGTATGTCGCATATACAACGCTTGATAAAGATACCAAGCTTAGACAGACGATCGTAGACCAGAAGCCTCAGAATGAGCCTACGGAGCCCATACAAGTGGACGACACCCAAGAACATATTTTCAGTACCTATATCACGAAAAGGAGCGCCCCAACGAGGACGTTGAGCTTTTCTAGGGGAGCGGTAATTGGTGACAATGGACATTGTCACATATGAATGTTCCACAACCTTCAGCTGGCCATTGGAAGGGCTAGATGGCATATAGACAGGAGTTTGAAAGGCTATGTCGTTGCAGCGTGGGTTTTTATCGCGGATACAAATTCATATTCAAGAGATAAATATTCATCGAACGCCTGGCATTTTGGTGTAATTAGACGGGTTTATGACGAATCGTTCATGATTGTAAACGTTGGTTATCGTGAATCCGCTATGATAATTATAGTCGGCTAGTGTTAGTGAGAAGCTCGGCTGAAGGGACTCGTAGCTATACGGACGACGATCGTTTGACGTTGGTATCAAACTACCATACCTATCGCCGGTGGGCTGGCAGGCTGGATACTCTAGGTAAGGACCGATAGAGCCAACACGGTTATAACTGACGAAACAGACCTCACCAAATCAAACACTCACTGAAATAATGAACTATGCTATGTATGTGTGATGATCAGACAACTATGCGGCGAAAGTGAACACTGTCCGATCACCATATCAGCGCTGCGCCACCACCATACATAGGATTCATCCAGCTCGCGATTCCAGCTCGCGCTTCCAGCCCTATCGGCTGACGACCTAGCTGACACGTTGGGGCTCGTAGAGCAAGTCACGTTGCATGTCGACCGTATCGAAATCCACTTAGGTGATTTGTGTCGAGACAAATTAGAGGTCTCAGTCGCTAGCTGACAGTCTCTAGTGACGATCTCGATCTCCGAGTAAGCCGCGATATGTAATCAGCGATGAACATCACCAACAACTTTGCGACGACTTTGGATTAACTAGGCATTTAGGCGCGGGTGAGATCAATGATAATATACTGTTGGCGATGATAGAATAGAGCGGTGGTCATTCGATAGACGGATGTCGTCGGCACGAGTACTAGCATTGGCTTGTAAGCGGTGATAAATGTCAGGAACGAATCTTGGAAGCCAAGCCGGCAGCCATAAGCTTCCAAGGTTCCAAGCCTGGGGGTACCCGAAAAATGTTAGGGTGACTTCGGGGCGGTAGTTGGAGCTTGGGCTGGGGGATCGCTAAAATACAGCGTGGTATCCGTCCTCGGGACCGGCTAATAAGGTGCCATCCGAGCCAGGTTTGGCGTTAGCGCCTACCTATATTGAAGTTGTAGGCTGTAGCCCCGGGGCGACCGCTATTTTACAGGGGCTAAATGAAGTTTGGCAAGCCCGCGCATGAATATATCCACCGCTTCATCCGCCAATAACTCATAACTTGGAAGATGTTGGAGCAGCGGCATGAACTTCATTTACTCAATTACCTGCTCTCAATAGGGGCTTATACAGGAAACATAGACAGGTAGTAATGTTGTTTGGCTTCGTTTATTCTTCGTACTGACCGATGAATCTGCGTATATCTGCTCATAATTACTGCAAACATAGGTGCATAGCCTCGAAACACATGTTATGACGTAGGGGGTTCGTGATGGACTCGAGGAGAAATGTAACGTGTGTGATAACGTGGATACTAATATCCATCTGGTGTCAATAGCCATTTCCAAAATCTAAAAATATCTCCCAAAATAGGTTCAAATGTTTGTCAATACCTGGGTATGTATGGCAACTACATACCCGACCGCGTGGAAGCTACTGGAGCAGAAATACGATGGGCGAGTTGAATTGAGGCGCCGCTGCCGTTTATTCGTTCCAGTTGGACTGTCCTGTCAGCTATTCCCCGGGGTTCGCACTACGAGTTAATACAGTGGCGCACTTGCATCCTACAGCACACACTCAGCCTAGCTCTTTAGACTCAGCACTTAGAAAGTACCAAAAGAAGGCTAGAACGGAGGTGACCCGGCGGAGCGGCACACGCAAGACAAGAAGCTTTCTCTAAGTTCGGTAGGTTCGGTTGGTCCTGTAAGCGAAGTGGCTTGAGACACCCGTGGAACCCATGAATCCCACACTTATAATCTTATAATACTACTCATAATGGATACTACCGTTCAATGCACTACCTTACCACCCATGACATCAATAAAAAAAAAACATCCACCCGAGTAAAATCTGCTTTACGAGGTGGTAAAGTAAGCGTGAGAGAGAAAAGAAATACATACAGAAGCTGAGCCTACCCCGTGCTTTGCCGGGATCAGATTAACCTACGCCGATCACTTCGTATTGTGCGGTTGCGGGCTGCGAGGATCTCGTAGGAAGCACCCGAGTGGCCGGAAATCCCTCGCGACAAACAACGTGCTGGGACTCGTGGTGAGTGATGCCACGACAATTCCCCAGCCTGGGCGGTCTCGCCTCTTAGCCTGTTCGACTGTCGACGACCCAAAGTAGGTAGCCAAGGTATGTGTTTGCATGTATCGTACCTACATGGTGTAACATCAATTCATACAGATCGAGGCGCTGCAACATTGTAACATCGGATCGAATCTCACAGGTATTGTGAAGTATTATAAAAGAAGACTGACGCCCAGAACAAACCATCTCACAAACAACAAACAACATCATCACACAAAGGCATCTCGGTCATTCCACCATTACATAAACAAACATAAACCTCCTCTAAGTAGCTACTAAACCTAGCTGCTAAATACTATATAATCTTTCACGTAATCCTAATATCAATCGCCACCTTCACCATCGCCACCAACCATCACCAACTCTCAACTACTAACTAACAACCTCCAAACACCAACCGTCAACATGGTTTCCTTCAAGTCTCTCGTGGCCAGCGCCCTCACCAGCGCCACCCTCTCCAGCGCCTACATCACCAACGTAGCAGCCCCTGAGAGCGCCAAAGCCGGCTCCACGGTAACCGCCACCCTAACCGCCTCCATCTACATCCAGAACTGGAACGACTACGGCATCATTTGGGGTCTCGCCCCCGCCAGCGTGAACTGCGCCGACGTCGTGTGCGTCGGCCAGCAGATCGCCTACACCAGCCTGTACCCGAACAACGAGCCGCAGCCCGGCCAGTTCACCATCGATGTCAAGATCCCCGACACCAGTATGTAACATCCTGAGTTCTTTCTTCCCCTTCTTAGTATCATTTCTGCTCGCTTGGGAGTACAAGCTCCCGAGACATGCGTCAAATGAGCCAATCTCCTTCCTAAGCAAGTAATTACTAACTCCTGTTGTTATAGTGGGTAAGGGTGACTACCAGTTGATCGCCGCGATCCCGTATCTCGTCGGTGTAAGTTGACTTTGCCCTTCAATATTCTCCTCGCCTTCATATACTAATCTCCTCCCAGGCATCCGGTGAAGTCGGCATCCAAGGCCACGCCGCCAACATCACCATCACCGCCTAAGCCTGACACTCCCATTCTCCCTCTCCTACCTATCCTCAGGTAATCGGGGCGAATATCGGAATCTAGTCAGAAAATCTTCATTTCTTAGCAAATTCGCATGGGAGCTTCTCGGAAAGGGCGACACGAAAAAACCAACACAACCACGATTCTGCGAAGAATCAGTTACGAAAATTGCATCGGCGTGCACGCCATTACCTAGACATATATAGTGCACGCTTTAGGCGTTTAGAAAAGGGGGCGAAATCGGCACCTTTGAGTTAGTGTCTTGTTATGAGTTATCGCGCTTGCATTACTTAGCATAAAACGAAATATATCCACATTTTTGGAACTCTTGCGGTGCTTAATCTTGCGATCTTAGTGATGATTTTTCTGTGAATTGAGTACATAGTCTAAGCGAATTGCACTCCCCAAACACCTCGCTATGTATACTTGAGTAAAAAGGGAAGGCATTTTGACGGGTTCCTTATCCGTTCGTGTATCGTAGCATCGTCATGAGGCAGTTTGCTAATCCTGTGATCTCGCTGCCTTGAATCGCTGTGCCACGAAGACGGGGGATGCCTTCGCCCAGGTACCACGCCATTCGTAATTCGTTCCTACTCCTCGTCCTCGTCCTCGTCTTCTTGATTAGGTTGATGATGATTCCTGAAGGGCAATACCTCGTATTTGGGGTTGTAGTTGGCTTTGCATATGTCCTTGCCCTTGCCATTATACGCGTCGTTTGTCGCATGGCCGTTTTCATCGATTGCGTAACCATCCTCGCGCTGTTCGGCGGGAAGGTGTCGGTGTGACAAATATATACTCCCATTCCCATTCCCAATTCCCCCACTACCCGATATCTCTATATCTAACTCGTCGCGCAGTTTGTCAATCCTCACCTGATCCGCGTGCATGCGAACCGCCTCAGATACCATGCAGATCAATTTGTGAGGATGCTCGAAATCTATGTACGCGGTGAGTGAAAATGGGCCTTCCTCTCTCCACTAGAGACCGAGCATGCGTCGGACTCCGTCCCGGACTTTCTTCTCGTACTCGGTGCGGTTCTCGCGCCACATCTTGGCGGCCTCGACGTTCGCGGGACTCTCGTCGTTGGGCTCGGCCAGCATGCTCATAACGGAGATCAGGATCTTCTCCACGGACTGGATCGGGCTCCATCGCTCCGAGGCGTGCTCGTAGTGGTTCGGGTCGTCTCCGGGAGGGTGGAGGATGGAGATGCAGACTAGGCCGCTTGGGTATACTACGGATTGACCAACATTAGACGATTTATTCTATAATTACTGTCTAGTTGTGAGTGGTTATACCATTGGGGTGGAAGATCTCTCCTAGAAACGTCATCTTAGGCGGCGCTAGGGGATAGTCCTTTGGGAACTTCAGCTCGGCAGGGAAGACACCTCCTTCGAAGGGGGTGCCCTCGGGACCTTGGATCAGAGCTTCCCAGTGAAGCATGTCGTCTTCGCTAACAGGGCCTGCCGTGATGCCGTCAGGAGGATTGTTAGTCAGCATCTTGTACTCTTGAAGGAGCCGGCGGTGGGCTGTCGATTGGGCCATCTTGGTGGGATATCTACGAGATTGATACGTAAAGAGAAGAAGGGCGACGGCAAAAGGCAACGGATTCTATATATTATGAATGTACTTCTCCAAGAAGAATTAAGATTATTACAAGTGTAATAACCTTTGGTATCGTGAAATCTGTCTATGTAAATGATAGGTTTAGTCGTAGGTTTCTGATATGGAATGTTGGAGAAGTGGAAGTGATCGAATGCAGATCATTGGTGGGGGTTTCCTTGAAGCCAACTATTCCCCGATTCAGCTGCGAAGGCACGCTGTGGATCCCCTCCAGATCAGTGACCTAATCCCGGTGGTTCCTGACTTGGAACCTTCAAATGGTAGATATTAATTAGCCGAAGTTGATCCGAAAATAATGCCAATTTTGAAATGTCTCAGTAGGTATTGCGCCTCTCCTATTTGTAAGCCAATTTGTCCCAAACAATGGTGTAATCCATGGAACCAAAACTTGTCGAAAACTACGTATATCACATAATAGAACTCCTGAAGAAGGACGAGGGCTGCATCGAGTTATTGCGAAGAAACTTGCGAGTGGAGGAATGAATACATAGGGGGTCGTCTTGGTTCAAGACACCGTGGACCCTAGGACCTAGGACCTAGGGCCTAGGTACGTTATCTCCCAGATACTAGATGTGGAATAAAAGGAAGTTTAGGTTCGACTCCAATTAGGCCTGTCGGTGCCTTCCTTTTATTCCATCTATCTCTCCCCAGATGAGAAAAAAAGAGCTAATCCTAAATTATAGTAATGGTTCAAGGCAACAGTCTTTTCACTTTGGCTGTACTATCTACGAGCACGCCACACTTAATACAAGAGTGACTTTTCATAAAGCTCATCTCAATAGATCAATCGGACCAATACTCCCAATCTCATCAATTGGCACCACCATAGTAGTAAGTAATGTCTCTCTGTCTTTGGCAGTGATCGTTCTATCATCCGCCCATGCCTGAAGACGATTCCAGTCGGTACATTTCCGGGGTCCTCTTTCCCCTAGCACCCTACTAGGAGACTCCCAGAATAATGTGTTCATCGTCACGTCTGCATTACACATGATGCCCTCGCGGAGGACATCCAGGCAGTGATCTACGGCATGGTCAGTAAAAAGCATCATAGTGTTAGAACATGAGAACACTCACACAAGTGAGGAGTGGTAAAGGCACCGTCTTGCTGCTGCTCAGGGTAGTGTTCCTGGTGGTGTGATTGATATATCCTTTTCTGTTCATCATTAATTAGCAGCCAGAGGCACTTCGTATCATAAACAACCACGCACCACACAATGCAGCATGTGCAAAGCCTCGATATAGCCGACGTAACCACTGCCGTCTACTAGGCTGATGGAGGTTTTGTTCATTTTTACCATTTCTTCCTTGGTAATCCTAAGCAGAGTTGCTAATAGACACAGTCAATCACGACCGCTTTGGTCACAATCCGACAGGGCACTCACATCGCAGCAATTTTGACCATGCCTGGTCAAGCTCGGGGCGAGGTTCTCCAGTGTATGGAGACGAGCTATGTTCGTAGTTGAGATCTTCGATGGTGATATGTTGCAGAGCCGTTTCCGCGGGTGCTAGGGTTCAAGTGTTAGCGATGAAGTCGTAGCCTCAAGCTGATTCTTACATACATAGTATCCATTCGGGCGTAGTATTACTGTTAAAATTTCCTAGGGATGTAGCATTGGAAATGAGGAGAGTTGCGTTCAAGATGAATAAGAGTAACTGGAGGACTAGGAGAACGCCATATAAGATAGGATGCTTGTTTCGAAGAAAGCAACCCTTCTTGCTACGTACTTCTTGGTCATGATGACTATTCTCGAAAGCCATGAATGGGATTTTCTCCTCTTGCTCAATAAGATCCATCATATGTTGCGATGGGCTATCAGTGCAAAGCAGGTAGTAAGGATGACAATACCAGGGCTAGCTTCAAATGAGTAGGCCCCCCGAGCACTGATCTCAAGTGAAGAATCAGTGATAATAATTACTCAAGTAGTCGGAACATATATGGTATGGAGGTATGTAGGAATATCGCTACTAGACACCTACCTAGGACCTAGGACCTAGGTACCTAGGGTCCTAGGCTCATTTGGATTGAACACAAGGCTCCATCCAGTAAGCGCCTACGTGAGTATATCTTTTCTTGGCGGGGTAGAAGCCATTGATGTGTAACACCAACATACATATGTAAACCGCTGATCGCGGTTATGGTCTCGGATTATTGCGACCCACCCTCTCAAAAAAATATACAATCTTGGATGCTTAGAGATCAATCACTAATTCAAATAGGTACCTACATGCCGTCGAAGGATCAAAACCACCAGGTAAGCGGCTACGGTCAGGACTATTCACATATGCAGGATTCCGTACACGGTAGAATTACATACTACCTAACTTACTTCTCAAATGTTTAAGACATGTTGCACAAATGTAGGTCTATAGAAATTAAATTAATCGAAGCGCCTGGATCATTAAGGCTGGCTGGCTATTTGTGTTACCTTAAATCATACACCGCAAGATCCACCCAACTCAAGGAGCATTGTGATAAGAATATGTGCTAGTAAAAGGCGGAAGCCAACACTCAGTAGCTACTCTGAAATTCCGTACTTGGTCATAGGTACGCTTCTTAGAGATTGCAATTTGAAAATCCTATGTAGGTAGGCTATGTACTAGGTACCTAGGTCACGGCCCTACTAGCATGTCTGTACTAGCCTGCCTTTCTAACATCCAAGTGTGCAGCTTGTCCCAATTTACACATTTCTGAGTACCCGGATCACGGTGCGTCGGTTTTTCATTTTTCATCCCATCCCAGTATAATGTGTATATGGAGAAATCTAGATGGCACATCACACTCTGTCGTAGATAGTCTAGGCAATGATCTGGCATAAGAGAACACAATAAATCAGCAACCCAGAAGTTCAGATAATGGAATAGTACGGATGTTGAGATTACTGACCGGCGTGAGTTTGAAGATCATCATATTCTTCTCCGCCTTGTTTCAACTCGGCGTAGAAGTGCTCACGATATAGAAACTTCTTGATTTGTTTCTGCTCGTGATTAGTGAATGAGACGTAAAAACAGGAAAGCGGCAACAAAGTAGGAAACTCACCACACAGTGAAGATTATGTGCAACTCCAAGTCCTGCTGCATATCCTCCGTCTTTCAATGGTATGGAGTCAGAATTAAGTAGTTTGAGTTCATCCTCGGATATCCGTATAAGGGTTCCTGATACGATAGGTAAGTATGGGCAATCCTCCAGAATGATGAGGCGGCCAGGGGGACATGCCTGTCATTAATTCATGAATAGAATTTTCCCACACTGGTCCGGGATGACCAGTGAATCGTGTATCATTAAATATCATCCGACGATATTCATAGTCTATGAAGTCATTGGCGGGAGCTGAATAGTATCAGAAACAAAACTTCAACCACTTCTAGTTGAGTAAGCTCACAGTAAGGTTCCAATAGATGACCATTATCCATAATTTGCTGACTATCCCCCGGGCTGGCGAGAAATACCGTAGCTATACTCAGAAGCACGCAAATAGCTAGCAAAAGGAAATTCGCGACAAGTGAGGCCTTCAAGAGTCGATCGCCGTTCGTCGGACGCTCCAAGGGAGTGGTATCCAAGCTCTCCTCATCAGCATCGTGTCTTAGGAGCGGTTCGCTGTATTTACTCGACATGGCATCCCCTTACAAAAAATGAATTGATAGGATGTCTTCTAGATGAGATAGTGAAATCGAAAATATCACGAATATAGAATGCACCTGCAAAGGATGGGTAGAATACATGCGATGTTCTGCTCCGGCGCTGTGTTACATAAGCTTTTGATAGAAAGACAAGTAGGCTGTGTTTATAGCTCCGTCTCTCGTTACATTGTTTCCCAAACTTAACAGTTGCATGCATCTTTGAATTGATTGAAACACCAACACGTATGAAGTAGGTACTAGTTTGTAGTGGATATTCCGTCTCTGGCGCCATTGCCGATCTCTGTCCTAAACTCTACATAATCCCGCCGACGTGTGTTTTAGTAGGACGCATAACATTCCTTTTGGCCGAGGTGGCATAGCTGCCATTTAGATGGTGTAACTTCATGGAACCAAGGACCGCATAAACCCTTGGAGGTGGCTGCTGATGCTAGGACCATAACTCGAAAAACTTCCAAGAATCCAAATGAAGTGCTACGTACTAGGTACTAGGTACTGTAGGTCAGTGGCTTATTAGATAGCCACCTAGGACCTAGGTATTAATGTTAGATGGATAGTTCATCTGCATCAGAAGATTGCTCAAGAGGGCATATATATGTAGCTACATTCATCCTCGTTTCTTGACCTCGAGTTCAATAACTTCGACCCATCACTCTACTTTACAATCAGCGCGCCGAGTTTCCGCAAAGTTCACGAATCAGTAACTGTCAAAGAAGTCTATCAACTTCTACAAGATGCTGCGATCCATCCTCATAAGCCTATTGGCAGGTCTTGCTATAGCTGTGCCTATGGTTCCACGTAAGCCCCCAAGTCTTGCCCTCGCGTAATACTAGGCATTCAAAAGCTCATGTTGAATTGTTAACCATAAATAGAGCAGCGGGAGTCCTCGAGCACTATCGAAGCTCGCGATGGAACAACTGAGTTCGACCCCGACTTTATCCTCAAGACTTAATTCGAGAGGATGACCAACTTCGACTCTATGTAACTTTGAGACTGAATGCGGTGTTAGTTTGAACACAGACTAATATAAACTCTCGTTCTGAGGTGGAATGGTTGAGAAGGACAAGTTCTCGTAGAGTAAACGCAATCAATTCAACATCTGATTATGGGCAAAAAAAGTAATTTTGATTGATACGTGAGATTTGTATAGCTTCCCGTCTTTTTCAGACTTACTAAATATTTAACTCAAATAATGTCGCATATAAGTGTTACACAAGAGTAGCTGGAGGTTACTAAAAGGTGGAACAAGTAGATGTTCAGGTTCAATTCTTGTAGGGCTGCCGGTGTCCCACCCCTTCTCGGTGAAACCATACCTTGGCTTGAATTCCCGAGCTGGTTCTCAGCATAAACTGAAAAAGCACTGTAAATTAACTACCTAAATCGAGATGATCTCCTTCACGGTACATGCTAAGTAGCCTGCAGTTTGTAGTTACACTGAGCCTGCTGAGGTTGGGGGCCATATGCAGGTTGTATGTATGGATGGTATTGGTAGGTGGGGGTTAGGTATGCAGCCCTGGAGGTATGCACATGTGCAACATCAGCTTACTTACATCTAATATAGGCAGGCTGTTGATGCATAATAGGTAGAGAGGTAGGTACCTACTTTGGCGGTTTCGTATGTTGTGAATGCCTACTTACATCCGTGATATGATCCACACATGGATGCACTGTCTCTGCCTACAGGTATAATGCAACCATGTACCTACTACCTATACCAGACCTACCTATGCCTATGGATGTCAATCAAATGGCACAGTGATTCAAGCCTTATGCCACAAAGCCACCAACTCCCACACCAACAATGCCACCTCATCTAAAAGCAAACGCAATGTACACCGAAGTAATTCAGCTGTTGGTAAATTCGAACACCGGTGATTCTCTGCCTGGTGCGGGGTAACTCATCTACATGCGACTTAATTTAACGACGAATTATCTATCACATTCTTAGACAATGAGGGTGGTTACACCGGACCTTTCGCCCTCCTGACACTGGGCTCCCCTGACTCTACCTCTTCGACTGTTATCTAGAAATTGCGCGCTCCTTCATTCCCCGTCTTCAGATTATGCCAGCACTGATACGAAAGCTAATATTGAAATCAAATTGAGAAAGAGAGCTTGGGTTTTGCACTATGGATTCCTCTATCAGAATTGCCATCATCGGCGGCGGTGTCGCCGGTGCCTCTTTAATTCATGCCCTTTCTAAGTTCCCTCATCTAGATGTACACATCTTCGAATCTGCCACCGAATTCAAGGAAGCTGGCATGGCTTTCGGCATCGCCCGAAACGCACAAGCAGCTCTCGAGCTTATGGGCCCCGAAGCTGCGCAGTTCCTTGACCGAGCCGGAGCTGTGCCAATGAAGGGAGTTCGAATCATGTTCGCTCAAGGCGAGGCTGCTGGCAGCGTAGCCGACGAGGTTGATGAAATAGTACAAGGAAAGCGTCTCACGAGCATCGTTCATCGCGCCGCCTTTTTGCAAGAACTTCTCGCCGGTATTTCCCAAGATCGAATGCATGCCTCCAAGAAACTCAAAAAAATCGAACGAAACGACTCTATCACGCTCCACTTCACTGACGAAACCACACACGAATGCGATATCCTTGTTGGTGCTGACGGAATCCACAGCACCGTTCGACAACTCGTCTTGGGCGAGAACGACCCCGCAGCCTCACCCCAAAGCACTGGTTCTTGGTTTCTGATGACGCTCCAGCCATTCGACAAAGCTCAAGCTAGCTTAGGTAAAGAGCTTGTAGATATGGATAATGCCCGCGAATACGGATGGATTGGCCACAACTCCTTGTTAATGCATAATATCCTGAGTGGAGGCCAGCTAGTTCAATTTGCTATCGCCTCTAACGACATTGGAGCCGATTCTGGATCGCTGAACAGTTGGCAGCGCAAGGTGGGTGTCGACGAGATCAAGAAGCTATTCCAAGATTTCCCGCCTCATCTCAACAAAGCCGTGATCGAGGTAAGACAACTCTCAAATTCATTTTACTAGGGCACTACGTGTTTCATGGCACATGATAATATTAACAAGAAATATAGCTACTCTGTAACCAACCCGAACATGATGCTTTGTATCTTTGGGATCACCCAAAAGCACATACTTACGTTAACGGACCCATCTGTGTCACTGGCGACGCCGCTCACTCAACGACACCATGGCAGGGTTCTGGCGGCGGTATGACTATCGAAGACAGTCTTATTCTAGCTACCTTACTTGGACGCGCGAAATCACCTACTGAAGCCCTCACGGCTCTCAAGGTATACGACAAAGTTCGCCGTCCCCGCACACAGCAGATTGTTGAGTCGAGTCGGGTCACAGGCACTATGATAACTGGAGTCAATGAGGAGACTAAACTTGATCCGAAGAAATTCAAGACCTTAATGTCAAGGTGGGACTTCATCATTGATATTGATATGGAGAAACATCGCGATGAAGCCCTACAGATGATGGAAGATGAATTGAAGGGAGAGAGTACCATGTAATGACGACATCAAACCCCTCAATCAGTAGTACTAGGTAGATATATCATACACATCTCGTGTCAAGACATCAATATTATTTTCGAAATACTTTGTATTCGTGGGTAACCTCCTGCTTTGTTTTAATCCTTAAGCTCATGACGGATAACTACCTAGATAGGTAGGTACCTACTTAGAACCTAGGTAGTATGTAGGTAGTACGGCACTTGATCTGGTCTGGCAGTCTGGACTCTGGGTACCTGGTAATAGCTAGCTGCATAGCGGGAGGATGGTGGGACTTCCCCACCTTGCTAGTGCCGATCCCGTCACGGGGACGCGGGTATCCCTGCTTAGAGATCAGTGCAGATGTTTTTAATTCACCCTGCAATGAGACGGCGCAGCGTTGTAGCAGTATCTTACATACGTCCGTGCATGCTTCCGTCCACCAACACGACAGAATATTAAAGCCAACATAGGTAAGTAATGACCAACTCATCTCATACAGTATACGTCGATTATTGGCCGCCTTGCTGCCACTTTGATTATGCTGGCGGCTTATGTGACTGCTCAACCTCCTACTTAGGCATGTAAGTCGGTCCGATGTCTCAGCCCTATCATCCATAACATGGATGTTGTACCTATAACGAGCTGTTCGGGAACTTCCCGCTATTTCACATAATTGGCTGCTTATCTGCATGACTACCTACGGTCCTACCCATATGCTGGCTGGTTATGTTGAGTAATCTAATTCTTGATTTCCGCGCCGCATGTTAGATCGCAGTTAAGTTAGCTTCGTAGAGAGTGTTAGATCCTATGCTTCGAGCTTGTGTAGTACTACATGTAGCCTTGGACATTTCCTACCTTGAGGTAAAGCTGTGTTGTTCTGGACTCCCGTCCTTACCCCCACCTAATAATATAGGTATCTGCACGTTGCCATGGACAGGTAGGTAGGTAGTCCAGACAATATGGAGTAGAGCCTTCATTCATATGCTTAGCCACCTAATTCTCTCATCATATCTACATACATTTCATACACTTCTTCCCTTGCCAGTATCGTGGCTCTTGTAGAGACTACGGCGGGCAAGGCTTGACCATTCGTGAAGTCAGAGAATATACCTAATATCTATTGACTACCAATCTTGCTCTTTGCCCATTTCTCACCATGGGTTACATTAACACAAGAAGTGTATCCGCTATCGGTGTGCTTTTTCCAATCTTCGCCATCATCGCTCTTGGATTGCGAGGTTACGGATGGCGACGTCACAGACAGGTTCTTTCAGTCGATGACATTCTTGTTGTCCCGGCAGGCGTATGTCCCAAACAAAACACCTCTCCTCAGTCTATTTACCGGATCATCTGCTTACGATATATGGTAGCTCCTAACTATCGCTGCCGGGATTGCACTAGTAATAGGTAACGCCCTGCCGCTCAGACCTACTTGATATTCCCTAAATGAATCGAATAGGGGCTCAGATACATATTATCGGCGGACATTCACAGCCTGAAACTGTGGCAGAAGAAACGGTCAAGTTAGGGAAGGTTCGTCTTAACCCGATTGCACATTACTTGAATTTTAGACTAGTTCTTAGGCTTAGGATATCATTGATAGTTTGAGTATGCTTTCTGGATAGGCCATATCCTAGCCATTGGCTTCATTAAATTGACGATTCTTTTCTTGTTACGTCGGGTATTTAAAGGTCTGTCGAGCTTGATCCCTATGACAAAGATCTTGTCTAACAGCTTTTGTATTGCACAGGTCGCGCATACAGAACAGCCTTCGACTATGTAAATTGGATTCTCATCATCCTCGTCACTCTCTGGACCCTGGTATTCCTTTTCTTTGATATATTCGCGTGTGGAATTACGCCTCAAGCAAGCTGGGAAAGTTGGAGTTCATTGAGGAGCAACTGTATCGATACCTTCGCAATGCAGACTGGATGTGCAGTATTCAGTTGGGTTCTCGATCTTGCGATTTTCATTGAGCCACTTGTCATGGTAAGTAAAATGTCGATCCCTACAGAAGGAAGACGGGAACTCTCTATAACATCATCCACCTAGGTTCGGACGCTCAATATGAGCAGGAAGCGGAAGGCCCAGGCCTCTCTAGTTTTCCTATGCAGTGGATTGTAAGTGCACGATGGATGTATTTGCGATCGCCAAGACAACACTAATGCTTTCAGAGCCGTCGTTGCTGGACTTCTGAGAATGATTCCCTGGATACAAATCCATATTCAAGACATCACACATCCGACTGTCAAATTACTTGATACAACGTTCCCAACAGAGGACCAGCAAGGTAGGAAGAAATCAAGAGCCGGCATTTGCCATCCCACTAATTCATACCTGACAGGCATTGTCTCTATTGCAATTTTTTGGACCTATATCGAAATTGGAGTAGGGTTTATTGTTGCATGCGTTCCTCGGAGTGCATGGGTTTTGGATAAGATATCTATAGAACCCATCCTATCTAATCTTCGCTCATTATCGTCAAGCGTTTCTCTGTTGAGGAAAGACCGAAATTCGCGTCGCAAAGAAAAGGATATGAGTGGATACCAGAGTTCTTTAGCAACAATGCCTCAACCGAAGAAATCATCAGGAAACCGTTCTGACGATGATGTTGAGCTAATTGCAGTAGGAGGGCACGTCTAAGCTACCTACCTAGGTAGGTAGTCTTGCGATTTTCGATTAGCTAGACACTTCGCGTCTCAATGCCGCGTACCTAGGACCTAGGTACGTAATGTTGTTATGTTGGCTTGGTGAGGTCCTGATGATACCAAGGCTGGATAGTGATATCACATTCTCTACTTTATTAATATATGAAATCGTCATATTAAATGTGGCATTGTTTCAGGAACTAAAAAATGGATGTCTATAATAAACACGATGTGATAAACGAAATGTGACGCATCGTGAATTGAGAAAATCTAGATTCGGTACGATGGGTAATCTTAGTCGTTCGCTGCTAGCGGCTATTTAACCGAAATTAACCCGAAAATCCGCGCTTCGGAAGCTTCAAAATGGTAGAACTTAAAATCGAAAGCTCCGGGTATTTTGCGCCTAAAGTACCTGAATAAAATCGAAGGCGGAATATGCCTCCTCGAATAAGTCTACAGCCCATTGGGCGCCGTAGCTCGATTTTTTTGAACAGTCAAGCGGCTGAGAGGAACTCGGTTTGTTTCTTTTGTTCGCTGTCTGGTCGATCGAGCGCAAAACCGAGCCGCCGCTCGAGACGAAAGGCGCAAACCCCTCGCCGGTTTGCTTCGACTGCCACAGCTACCGTAGCTCCCACGACTCCTACGATTAATGTAGAGCACATTCAAATCGAATCTCGAAAGGAATTGGAAGAAACTCTTCTCGAACTTGAGAAACATGCACCCAATTATATAAACCTATCTCGCCTACAATTGGCACTCAACGGCTTGCGGCAACAGCCGGGCGACGAATCCATAAGGGTTGCTGTGCTGGGCCTCTCGGATGGCTCTGACTCTAGCGACGTCGCAAAACAAGTGCTGGGACTTCTTCTTGCCGACCCGTTGAAGAGCGAGGAAGAATGGGAGAAAGAGGTCGCGAAACATGATTTGACGCAACCCATGATCATACGAGTTGGAGCGGACATACCTCAAGAACTCGAGTCCATATCAGTTGCCTCTAGAACAAGTTCGCTGCAAGAAGTCAACGTTTCATCTGCGACACTGAATGGCCATAAATTGGAACTGTTACTTATGGAGACAAACCCTTTTCTGTCTGCGCAGGAAATTGGGGCTTTGAAAGGGTCCGAGGAGTCCGTGCTGGTTCCTACAGTCGAGGTACCCACATCTGACACTGGCAGACATACTCCTATCACGACACCGGTGCACAAGGCTTTGATCGTAGCGGATGGTCTACTAGGCGCTGCATCGGTAGTATCGATGTCCCCATTAGAAAGCCAAAGCGTGATCACAGCTGCGGTGAATTTACCCCAGTATAAATTTTCGGCAGATACTACCCCCTTACCATTCACACCTATAGATACCGGAGTTGCGAGTATTGGATTAGGTCTTGTTCGCAAGGATCTCAAGAATGCCATCGAGTTTGAACACTTATGGTTTCAAAGTAACCTCCCGAAATTGGTTGAGTGGTTAAAAGCCGACATCATGGCTTCGCCTGAAGGCACCACCAAACCACCTGTGAAGGAGCTCATTGCCTCCTTGCTCAGAAATACGTCCGCCGCCATACAAAGCGAAGAAGCCCGCCAATTTGGCTCCTCGTTATCCCCTACACCTCCCAAATCACTCCAGAGTAGCCTCGACGATTGGGCTGAAAGCGCACATACCGAATTACAAGAACAGCTTGACATAGCGTTCAACAGTAAACGATGGCGTAAATTAGGATGGTGGAAATTATTCTGGCGCGCCGATGACGTGGGCATGCTCACAAATGATATTCTCAGTCAAAGATTTCTGCTCGCGTCAGAGAGGAACGCCATATTTCTTGCCGGTAGGATGAAGGAAGCCGGCATTACCCTAGGACCCTTCCCTAACCCATACGCCACTGATGAAAACGGCGCTGAATCGAAACAAGTGGAATTACAGGCGCCTACCCCGCTGACAGCTCCTTGGCCAGTGAATATCCCCACCACTAGGCGATACCTCCAAACGAAAACCATACCCGCCCTACAAGCGCTCTCGCAAAAGCTCATAGTACAGACACTGGGCACGTCAGGACTTACTACGGCGCTAGGCGCACTCATTTACTTAAGCACATTAACTACAACACTGTACGAAGCCAGCGCAGTCGCCGCCCTGGGTATCGTGTGGAGCATGAGACGGATGCAAAAGCAATGGGAGACCGCGCGGACATTCTGGGAAGGCGAAGTGAGAGAAGAGGGCCGCAAAGCCGTCCGAGATGTCGAAGGCGTGGTCGGCGATGCTCTGAAACAAGGTCGATTCCCTCAAGACGAAGCTAAGGAGCAAGATGAATTATCTAGAGCTAAGGGTTTAGTGAAGCGGGCTCAGGAACTCTTGAGCAAGCTGAAGTGAGATGGGCTTGGCGCTCCGCTGTATGAATAATGATTGTACATTGATCATGATACCAATAAACGCAACACCACACACACTACGCTTCCGAGATGAATTTGCGAGATAAATTTATTTGCAGGTACTAGGTGCTGCTTAAAGATGCCGTTCTGCTATATGACAGTCATTTTACTAGCTTCCTATGTCTCTTACTACTTTCAACAAATCTTCGCTCAGAGCTGACCACACAGGTAGTCCTGTTCGTTTGAGGAATTTCCCAATTACTCTTGACCATAACAGAATGAAGCTACTGAATCGTGAAAAATCGATGGTAGGCATAGTCAAATTGATGTTGTATTTCTTAGGTTTACCACTAACTCCTGATTGAATTCATGACTACCCCGGCTAGAATTGAAGCCCTCAGAACCACGGTTCGAATAGCCCCGGCCTCGAAAGCCGCCCCGGCCACGATATCCATTGTAGTTGGTGCGTCCCCAATTCGCTTCCGCTGTCCCCAAATACGCTAAAGTTATCTGACATTTCGATCTCTCCCTCGCTAAATTTGCTTCTTTTGAGTCCCGAAAAAGTCATCCTGGCTGCTGTTATCGTCTACCTGCATCGCGTCTATAGGGTTTGCCTATGCGAGCGCTGCATACATTTTTTGCCAAAACTCAGGTAAGCTTCTTGCTTATGGGTCCATCCCGGACCGACAGGATGGAGTTTCGCTTCGATCATTGTCGGCTGCAGCTTCTGCTTGTAGCGTACTCTTCTAATCGTTCTTCTTGCCACCGTGATTGTCACTTGCCTCTGCAACTTTCGCATGACATTCAGCAACCCGGGGTAAGTACGTTTCTGGGCCGAGCCGCCGACATCTTCCCATGGGGTAGGCAGCACCGAAGCGACGAATGAGCAAAAACAGACGGGTACAGATTGGCAGGACCCTTCCGCCGTTCCCAAATCTACCAGAGATTCGATGGACCGAGGATCAGCCGCCTTGTGCCTATTGTCGTATCGCGTTTTTGCGTAGACCGCTGTAAAATCCGTTGTTTCCTTTGCTTCTTTCTACCATGGGTTTCTCGTTACTTTGAAATCTAGAGAGTTGACATTATCGGAAATCAACCGTTCGCATTGATGCTGCACTATGGCTTTCCGAGTTTGCAAAGGCCACTTCCTCTGAACGTTTCTCCAAGCGGTAGTCATATCTTTGATTTCTCGCCGGTATCGCTGGATCTTGCCCTGTAAGTCGCTTGTGCCTTGTACCATTCCCAGTCGCATCAAGGCTAACGCACTCGAATATTCATCGTCTACGGCTTGTCGGGGTAAATCGGGTCACCATTCGCGGTCTTCCAATGTTGTGCTTTGCGTTCAGTTTCAGAGCAATTGTGTGCTCTGTCGAATTCGTCAACTCCACACCTACTATGATCGTAGCTGTTATAGTCGGGTTCCGATCCTCGTATAATCATGGCCTCATCGTATTCTCTAGAGATTTAACCCAATCCCATAACCTTGGAACCTTGTACTCAAATATCCATGACACACCAGCATGTCGCCCCACAAAGTAATATGCATCATTCAGTCTATTCATCATCCGAGTCTTCGTTGTCCTTAGTCTGGCAATACCGATGACCCCCGTATAGTCGGGATCATTATCGTCCCCTGGCTCGATAGGGATATTTTCTGCGAAGTTAGTGACATGGCCAATCTCGTCGGCCAGCGCGAGGAGAAAGGACCGTTGTAGGTAACAGCCTTTAGTTGCCCAGAATCCTTTTCCTAGCTGCTTTGCTAGGACTTTGCTAGGATCCTTCCGGTACTCGTTCCGCCAGGCCACCCTTAGCTGTGCGACGATAAATAAGAAGTAGAAGTATCTCGCCCTTGGACGCATGTTGTTCTTGAATGACAGCCTTCTGCCTTCTAATTGACGGATGGCCATTGGTAATTCCTGGGGCTTGGCCACATCGTTCAGGACCTCTGCTTCGGGATCGACAATTCTCCATCGATATTCCTTCACCTTAGCACGCTCCCATATTTAGATTTATCGTTGGGTCGTCATCGATATCGGGTACTACAACAATTGCGCCGTCATCCATCGCCGCTTCCACTTGTGGATTCAAGAGCAGACCATTATATGGGGTATCCGACTCCCCTTGAACGTTCGTTCCAAATATTGCCACCAATATATCAGATCCAAACGAGGCATCGCTTCCCAATACAGATTCCAAGTGGTTATGCGATTGCTTCAGACTGGAGCCTTTCCAGCTGGCTTGACTCTCGGTTATTTTCCCAAGTTTGCACAAGGTGAGAGGCTGTGACTTGTGATTTTGGGAAATCCCAGCCAGCCGCGCTGTCATGCACCATAGGATTTGCCCCAGGAAGCCTCATAGTAGGGTTGTCGGGAGTAGACCTTAATCGCCTTCTCTTCGAAATGGACGCGACCGGACTTCAGCGGAGCGTCGCGGGGGTTATGCTGTGCCTTGCGAAGGTACAACGCACGCAAGACAGTGAGCGAGCGGACTTCTTCGGATGGGGAAAGGACAGGCATTGTCGGATACGGGCAAGCGAAACGTAGACAACACGCAGAGTGCGGGCGAAGAGGACACTCGGGCAAGATAACGTGATAAGCCGAGAGGAACGAGAGTAGACGACACACGAGAACGTAACGAGCGAGCGGGTGCAAACGCGTAGAGTAGAGTAGACGACGCAACACAGCGAGCAAAATAGTTGGCATAATGGATGGCATGGAGATGGAGTTGTGAGAAGAGAGAAGAGAAGTGATAAGGCCCACACCCGCATTTCCAACACCTAGCCCTACCTGGCTCGCTGTGAACATTCCTTGGAATGCTTTTTGCACCGAACCACCTATCTCGAAGTTCATCACTTGCTCACGGTCCTTCAACTCCTCGTACCTAATGCTTTCGCTCGGTCTACAATGCGATGAGCTTCGGGTGTTTCCCACCAATCCTCAGTGTCCTGGGTCTTCTCGTCTTCTTTCCATCTCTGAATACTGAGATGCATCTCAGTCTCGTAGAGTTTCTTGTCTAGTGCGCTGGTTTCCGCCGCAATGTCTAATATTTAGCATCGGGACAATTTAGGGATCGGGGCTTCGATCGTGAATGTTTAACCCTGAAATGGAGATAATCATACTCCTTCCCCATGTCCTCGTTTTCGTCTTATCCATTGCGATTCATTCCATTTGGGTGTAGGTCCGTTTTGAGACTTGAGTTGTTGTTTTAAAGAAGAATGTTTGGGAGTTTGCAATTTACCTATAAATCCTCGAGGGCCTTTGGAGAAAGCTTTGTGAGCATTCACCTAAGAAAGTCAATTCCAACATGGCTGCAGTTTAATATGCTCAAATTTATATGGGAGAAACTTTATCACAGTGGTGTAAAATGCGCTATTTCCAAATTTCAAAACTTGCTACCATAACAACCTTCGTATCATATCAAAATATCCATCGCAAAAGGGAGCAAACGAGCTCATACCACCTCTTCCCCTATTCTGATGACAGCAGTAAATTGCTCAATCACCAGTCGCCACCGCCCCAATCGCCCCCTGAATAATCCGTAGTACTCACTTCGGTGTAGCTCGCGTCGACGCTGACGCTCATATCCACACTAACATCCACCATGGTCGTGGTATCGACATATGCGGCATCGGTATACGACATACCGGCGTACGATGCATCCATATAAGTCGCATCCGCGAACGAGGTCGTGTCTGTATTCATATTTGTGGCATCTACATACGTTGTGTCGGTATACATCGTATCTGTAAACGTAGTCCCCTGGGCGTCTGTGTTCGACGTATCGATCATATACGAAGTATCGGCATACATATTGGTTTCCGTAGTCATGTTATCCGTATCCGTTATATTCGTATTATCCGTGTAGTTAGTGTTGACTTGCTGGGATTGTGCGATCGCGGTATTGTCGATATTGTTTATAGTCGTGTTGTTGATTATTGTCGTGTCGGATTGGGGTGCAAAATATGTATCTGAGGTCGAGTTGTCTGTCACTGTCTGAGAATTGTTGGTTTGAGACTCGGAGTATGCGGTATTCTGTTGGTCGGGATAGGATTCTTGCTGCACGGCGTGTTCCGTATGGTGCTCTCCCGATTGACCTCCATGGTACTGTTCCGAATGTGCTTCATGGTGTGGTTCGGTATAGGACTCATTATGCTGGGCGGAATGAGACTCGTGCTGCGGCTCGGTATTGGCCGTATAATGGTATTGCTGTGGTTGAGAACCAGCAGATGCTCCTGAGTCAGGTTTCCCTCCAGCTAGAGCACTAAGCGCACCACCGAGCGTAGCCCCTATAGCAGCGTAGGTATCAGTACCCATTTGATTTTGTAAAGGTTGTTGATTAGGCGGTCCTTGAAAAGCCTGCTGGCCCTGGTACATTTGGTATAGAGGTTGGTTAAGAGGCGCTTGGAAAACTGGCTGGCCCGGGGCTCCTTCGTAAAATGGTTGGCTGTAAGTAGTAGCCTGCTGCTGCTGCTGCTGCTGTTGTGCCTGAGTGACGGGCGGTCTTCCAACCGGAGGTCGTGATACTTGTTGAGCGGGCTGCTGGTTCATCATGCCTGGCTGTAGCTGCGATGGGTTGTTCGCCGCTGCTCCCGCCATTCCTGGGTTTTGCACTACAGGCGGCCGACCTGGTGTTTGGACTCCGACAGGTTGCATATTCTGTTGCAACTGAGGCCTGATCATAGCCTGGTAGTATTGGGTCGTAGCGTTCATCCCAGCTACCTGTTGTACTTGGGCCGGAGCGGTATTCGCATGTTGTAGACCTGGTGGTCGCTGTGGCTGGTTATTCTGAGGTTTATTCTGAGAATTGGCGTATATCCTATTCGCTAGAGCAGCACCTGCAACTCCGTTACCACCCAATGACTCGGCGAAAACCGCACCACCAACAGCTGCTGTCGCTTGCTTGAATGCCGGGTTTTGCCAGGTCTTCTTTGCCCACTTCTTCAATTTCTTGCTTGCATCGGAGACGGCTGCAGTTGCTTGTGCTGAGTTAAAGGGTTTCCCTTGGCCGTATACCTGTGGTGAAACAATTTGAGGCCCGGATGCTTGAGCGGGCTGCTGATTCTGCTGATGTTGCTGTCCCTGAGTTTGCGCGGTTGGCTGGCCAGTATGGAGCGACTGCGCGGCTGATGGATTTGCTACATTGGGATATTGAACAGATTGAGGTAAATGCTGCTGTATATGAGTTCCTTGTGTGAAGCTAGCTGATTGCTGCCCACCTGTCGCCTGGCTCGTCTGGCCTGCTCCTTGATGTGTATATTGTTGCCCCTGAATTTGCGTGCTTTGCGGAGACTGTACGGGTACATATTGCTGGACCTGCGCAGGTGGCTGAGGCTGTCCATGTTGTTGTAAGGTTCCCGGGATTTGTTGTCCTGCGATTGGCACATGATGTCCTTGCACATGTTGTTGTGGTTGAGGTGGTCTATGCATTGCTACTTGTGGCGCCTGTTGATTTCCTTGTTGTTGGATATGTTGAGTTTGCGTCGGGGCAGTTTGAACTGGCTGAGCTGCTACGGGCATAGGAGGCGATCCGACTTGGGAGGGCATCGGCTTAACCTGCCCCGGGAGCATCGGGAAAGGTTTTGATGCGCCATTTCCAGGCGAATTCGACGACTGTACCCCTTGTATATGTCCTTGGGAATGGGTTACTTGTGGTCCTGTTGGTCTGGGAGCATGAGGTGAAGTCTGGTGAGTAGCGGTACTTGGTGGTCGGTTTTGAGGTATGACTCCTTGCGTAGTTGATTGAGCATGGGATGATGCTGAAGACGGCGGCCTCTGAAGCGAGGCAATTGAAGGAGTTGGCGAGGACACTTGACTTTGAAGCGGTGATACCGAATGCACAGTGGGCGACCATGAATAATGAGGCTTGTTTGCTCCGATATTTACTCCTGCTGGAATAGTCTGGGTTGGTATCGGGCTAGCGATCGGTACTGTCGGTTTCGCATCTTGAGTTGCTTGCTGGCTAGGATTTGTTGATGGCCTTTGAATCGTGTTGTGCGGATTAGCTATAGTAGCCTGTCCGGTCAGGGTCTGAGTTGAGGTCGCTCCCGAATAGCTAGCTTGGCCAGATACTTGGGCAGATATAGCCAAACCATGGCTATGTTCTTGAATTGGAGTTTGCGAGTCAAGAACTGGTGACTGGTTTGGGTGGGGTGACACCTGGGTAGAATATTGTGACGGCCCGGATATGGACTGTGGCCGCTGGTTATATGTCGGAACATGCTGCCCAAGCGATGCCACAGGGACAGCTTGAGGCAACGGTGAATGAGATTGCGCCTGGAATGCTAAGTTAGATGCAGCCGTTACTGTTGATGGAGTTCCTTGCTGAGGGGATGATTGAAATGGTCGTATGGGAATGTTGCCTGAGCTCAAGACCGGATTTTCAAATGCAATGCTGGTGGTGTTAGGTCTTTGTGGAAGGACAGGCTTCCGCAACAACTTATGTGGTAGTCTTGAAGGGCCAGGTGTTGGTCCCTGGGATACAGCAGGATAATTTACCTGTGATGGATGAGCAATCGCTCCACTAGAGAATGTTACAGGGGATGTAGGTCCTTGACTTTGCTGAGAATTAGGGGGATTAAACGACCCTTCGGAGATCCCCAACCCCGCCGAGGCCTGATTTGGGCTTGTTGGCGTCTGCGGTTTAGATACTGATAGTGGCGCAATTACAGGGAGGGGTTCGTTCATAACCGAGTAAAATGGATCCGCAGTTTGGTCAAGTTGTTGCGAGGACGTACTCTCGTTGTTAGGATTCTGTGGCTTGTCCTGAACTTGCTCAATCGTATATCCTGGTGTCGCTGAGATTTCTTGGAAGACGTATATTCCAGGCCCGTTGATTTTAGGTAAGGAAGATGCGTGGGAAGATATTCGATTTGGTAGGGTGTTCACTCTATGGAGACCCGTGTTGTTATTGTTCATAGAGGTCTGTCCCGACGTTTGACTTTCTAAAGTTGAAGGGCTTTGGGTTGGCTTAGGCACTGACGGCATCTGATATGAACTAGAGTTGATGATTGACAATCCTGAGCCAAAGGAGATGCTCTCATGTCTCGCCCCCGACCCTGGTAAAGAAGGTATGCTGTTCTGTACATGGTGCTGCTGAGGATTGTCTCCTGAAGGTTCCGTCTTTTGCGGTGCCGCAGCAGGCTGTAGCGCAACTGGAATCTGTGAAGTCTCTACTTCCAGCGGTGGCGTGGATATGGCTGTGGTCCCAGGATCCGATGGCTTTTTCAAGATATCGGGAACGCTAACACCTGTTTCCTTAGGTCCTAGTAGAGAGTGGCGTTTTTGTTCTATTGGCCCAAGTTCGCTATTCTGGGATTGAAGGACCGATATACTAGACAGTGCAATGGGCTTTTCGTTCGGATCACTTAATTCCTCATGAGCACCTCCTGGCCTAGGTTTCCATGTCTCATATTTATTCTGGTTCGCTTGAGTCTCTTCTGGTCGTTGAGAAGAAAGAACCTTGGGCTCTGTAGGCGGGAGATTTGTTGGTCGCACGGCATTATCAGCAGGTCGAGTGGCCGTTTTTAGGGGAGGATACGCGAACGAAGCCGAAACCAGCGGATACTCGTCGACGGGCTCCATTGTCTCTGGGCTAGGACGTTGTGTTGGCTTTTTCTTCTCTACTGGACTTCTACTTGTGGGTAATTCCGTCGGGCCATCCTGCTGAGTAGTAACTTGTAAAGTTGTAGGCGCCAACTGCGTTGCGTCCAATTCGATTGGAGCCAATTCCTCTGCGCATTTTGCTGTTTCACTGCTCGCTAACTCAGCAACAAAACCAACGGGAGACTGTATCCGTTCGGGCTCGGGAAGTTCAGCTAATACGGTCTCATTATTGCTAGTAGGCGTGTCATTCTCATTGCCAACAGGACTTATATCATTAAGACCAAAATGCATAAATTGATCTGGATCGAAGTATCCCGTGGCTCCCATGACGTCGTTCGATGACGCCTTCGCCGCTTCGTTGCCGCCTAGTTTCGTCGCGACATCGCTGTGCTTCGCTCCATCCAACGGCCCAAATCCAAGCCCTACCAATTCGGGAAACTCGTCGCCTAATCTTGGGAAATGATATTGTGTCAAGCCGGTTGCTTTATATCGATAGAACCACCGGGTTCCATCGTAGTCGGCTTCCCACCCTTCAGGGAGAAGCGCCATCCTGAGTGGAAGTTATGCGACACGCGTTTCGGTCGAATATAGATGGGCATCCACGATAATAGCATATAGCAAAGCTGCCGGAAGAAAGCAAGAGAATAAGACCGAACTCGGCGTGAAATGACTGATATTAAGTCAAGTCAACGCGACTATCTTTGAGAAATTCCCACTATTCAATGAACCAAACAAGAAGCAACAGCTGGTAAAGCGCGAATACGATGAAGAGAAGTCATGCTCAAGCGACGCTTTGGAGATGGAGGCCTGACGTGGCCTGTTGCCCGAGCGGCTGAATCTTAGTCACACGTTGATAAAAAACGGTTTTGCGACGAGGTCCTTCTTCCAAAAGCCCTTTTGGTCCCTTTGGTTCCTTTGGCCAGGCTGGTCTTCAGCTAAGGCCCAATCTCCGCGTTCCAGCAGAGCGCCTAGCCATTCTAGATGTCGGTCCATCGAATGGTGGCGTATAGCGTACAGGAGCTGAACTCGAGGACCCCATTTTCGTGACACCCTCGCTTACCAAGCAGTATTAAACCTATCAATCCCCTGCTTTGCTTCAAAAATATTGAATCTAATCAGGATGTTCACTGATGAATTCAGGTTCCGTCACGAGGAAGCTATCGTCAGTTCGAGGGGGTGGATGAGGAGGTAGTATTCGTCGGAAGGTGATGTCCATCTCTTGGATGAGATCTAGATGTTCTCCCCGCCACTGTCCTGGGTATTTTAAATCCATGCAGCGTGAACAGGGGGACCCTGGTTACCCACCTAGTCCAGATGAAGTTGACGACAAACGCATTTGCAACCTTCTTAAGGATGAGTACCGGAATTAGAAGATGATGTTCGAAGATTCTGTTTGAATCTATCATAGCAATTTACCTAGTATACAAGGCACGAAAATATTTTACTTAAGAGGAGAAGAGATAGATGCTGGGTATCTACGTTGACAGCTAGAGTCACTGTAGAAATTAATAGAAACTTGGTATCGTACTGCATACCTACTAGGTATATGAATTTTCTTTTTGGTGGGTGGCTACTCTCAATGAAATATCTAGCGGCCTATCTACTCCATCAATACCCCTTTCTCTTCACTCACGTAGTTGCACTCTTGTGAACTCGCGGCACATCAATCTCTCGGGGTCCGACGCAGTGAGAGAAGCCCCAAAAGCCTTTCATTATCACTTTTGTCCTATTCTCGGCCATGGCCACCAGCCTTATTATCATAAATAGCATTAAAGCTCTCCTCAGGCTTATCCTTTCGGTAGTTATAAATAATATGTCCCTTCAACTCACCGGTGTTTCCAAAGGCGACTGCAGCTGTCATATCTTCGATAGAGAGCTTCTCGAGGCGGAAATCAGCTAAAACCTTTGTTTTCGCAGCGTGAACCTGAAAGTGGGCGATCCATCGTGGATGACTTTCTGGTAAATCGCACAAGAAAAGTGGGCGTGTCGTGGTATTTGCTGGTAAATGGCACATGAAGAAATGGCGTGTCGTTGTAAATCCTTCCTTAATCAAATCATCGAGCTTAAAAGACGGTTCTTTTGTCTGTGCTTCGTGAATTGTACTGAAGAATCCATCCTCCCGTATAATGTTCTCTGCCATCCAGCGAATGTCTTCGCGCATGAGTCGCGGGACGTCAAGACATTTGAAACAGAGCTGACCAACCCATTTCTCTCCATCGCTAGTAATTCCACGGAAAGAAAGAATTACACTTGGCACTGTTCTATCGTCGAAGTAGAATTTGCCCTGTTCTGCTGGGTGTGACCTAAGTATATAGGCAACCGGCATGTTGGTATACATAGTTATCTTCTATAATCGTAGTATACCGAAGGAAACAAGCACTAAGATTGTTTGTGATAGGTCTCGTACCTATAGGACATCAAAGGTGAAATAAAATGAATTGTGTTGTATGATTAGATGCATACCTGTAGGTAGGCAAGTAACAAGTGCTCTTAAGTATTATAGAAGCTCTAGCATTTGCTGAGGCCACTTGATCCGTGCCTGAGGTCATGAGTACCTCAAAAATACCTGCCTCGTCACTAGACTTGTATGAAACAGCTTCCCCAAATGTTTCGTCCTAAATTCTAAGGCCCTATTATTACCACGAGGAAATATGCCTGTACTTGGCATACCTTCGCTAGATTCCATAGTCAACTTTTTCATAGCTAGGTACCAGCTTTCGAAGCTGGTATCACGTAGGTAGGTATATATTGAAGGATTGCTGTCGATAAGTGACGTCTTAATCGGTCGTTTGGTGATGATACTGATGCCGAATATTGGCCGGACATAAGCTCCCTTCATTCCCATTGACTAGAATGAATAGCTTGAATTAATGAAAAGTATAGGCGGTGATAATTGAGGTCCTGACATCGTAGCTGAATATCGGTGGTCGGATCGAACTTACCTCTACCTTCTGCTTCGATATGAAAATAGGGGTAACATTTGAGTAGGTAGTTAGTATGAGATAGATTTCTATGAAATAGAAAACCTGTGAATTGTTGAATTTACATCTTGCCAGCAAGGATACTCTATAAAACCCTGGCATAATGTACGTATAACCCCATGACACGGTCGCATCCTACATGGTAGATATAGGCCAATCATAGCATCGCAGATCTCCCAATTTGGTATTCGTCGTGAATTACCTATAGGAACCGCAGTTTTTAGGTTTATACCGCACTGTTCTAAGTAAGATATGTGGAGTAGGTAGGTATGAATGTTGACGGTATCTA
The DNA here is from genome assembly GCA_022496965.1 of Annulohypoxylon nitens. Lineage (NCBI taxonomy): Eukaryota > Fungi > Ascomycota > Sordariomycetes > Xylariales > Hypoxylaceae > Annulohypoxylon > Annulohypoxylon nitens. The sequence goes on from MU386625.1 coordinate 395,315, forward strand.
GATTAGAATGGTATGTATTATGAAGAAATTTTTGGGTAGACTGCGATTCCACGACATATAGCAGCCCTTTGATTGGCAGTCGGCACCGCTTCCTTGTAGACCAATGCAAGGCTTTGATGATCAATATTGTCTAGATAGCGATAAACATTACTGATTGCAGGTGGTCTAGAGACGCGAAGCAATCCGGTCCGAAATCCTGTTTAGCTATGTCTCACACGATATACTGATTTGCAGCGAAACTGGCGAGTGAAGGGATAAGCGTTTTTGCAAGGCTCAGACTAGTTTCGATCGATTGGCTTCGTGATTCGAAATATGGTTTAGTAAGGAATTGTATCATACACCGAATTAGCTGGTATCATATGGCTGAGGATACGTCTGAATTCTGCGTGCTTCGATAGAGAATAAAGCTGGTGTTCCATTAGCTACTCAGATATATGACGTCTCACTGCAACGGGCTTAAAGAAAAACTCGGGGGTTTATTTATGCCAAGAGTTGTTAGTTGAGACAATGATCGGAAGACACGAGATGAAGCCTCTCGGAGTCCGCAATGGGTTCTAGAACATTGCTGTGTAAGTGTACAACATCGTATATCGTATATCCAGCTACAGATAAATGATCAAACGGCGACGGAATTCCGAGTCGCGCCTCTGAAATGCTATAGGTTATACACGTGATGCAATACCAAGATGAGTACCTACATATGTACCTACATACGTAGTGGTACCTAGTAGTAGCAGGTAAGATGAGTAAGATACCCGACGGGAATTGACCCGCAGGGCCAAGTCATGTACGTACCCGGGCTCAATTTAAGCCATACCAATCGTGTCGCTGATCACGGATGCTGCGGATGAGCTTTATTTCCACGGTTCGCGGTCAGTTCCAGTGCGACGTGTCAGACTCTAATCCCCAGAACGGTCTTCTTAGTTGCTTATAATGCAGGTGACGACAGGAAGGTCCAATTATTTATGCAGCGTACCACCAAATAAGGACGTGTCCCGTCGTCTGGGAAGATCTCTGCCAAACTTTTCGTAATATGTGATCTGGGGATTTTACCAAGATCGCGGGGTCGGTATGGTTGGCCGATGGGAATAAGCAGAAAGTCGAGAGGTTTGTGTTGTAATGTTGTTATTGCTACCGCACTATATGCACCATATGGATAGGTGAGTCTTTATCAGTGTCGCCGTAGCACGAGCTGAAAATTGACGAAGCTGCACAAATCCTACATAGGTAAGACTTTGACGTCAGATAGCTCGCAATTTGAAGAATAGGGGGTTTGGATGGTTTAGATGTTCGCGATTAAGGGACCGTCTTATGTGTCTCGCATGTTTAATCATGCTCGATGGCGTAGTTGGCGTTAATATTGATATTTTAGTGGTAAGATATGAAATCCCGCGCTGCTCTAAGAGAGAATGAAATCCGACTGGCCAAGACCTAAACTGCCAGGGGCGTATAACGAGATTTCAGCTATTTACCGCATCTTGCAGATACGTCCCGCCGATCTGGGCTCATCGAGGGTTAGTCCCAACTGCGGCAAATGTCATCCATGGGATGTTTAACACTGCATATACGCCTTTTGCCGTCGGTGCGTTCTTTTCTGTCTAGAGCCTTGGGGCTATTTGGTTGAGGCTCTTGTAATACGTGTATGTGCTTGCGTTGCCATACATTCTTGTTTTAGTTGTAGTGAAGTAGTACTCTCACAAGCCCTGGAGCTTGGCTTAATTAGGTACCTAGCCAATCGTATTAAAGATGAAGGCGGCAATAGTACCCATGTACCGCGAATTAAAAATAGGATAAGTCTCCCTGCCTTCCCTTTCCCCTTGTGCTTCCCGTCGGACGATAACACTGAGGTGTGACTTCCCAGCCTGCCAGAAAAAAACTCCACATACCCCTGCATCGAAGGAGACACCCATTCGTCAGCAGACAGTATCGGCCGATGAAATACTAACTGTGTGAATTGAATCGAAACAGCCTTAGGCTTAGCTACTGACATGTGATATTAAGGGGGATTCCACAATGCTGCACTTTTATAACAATTGTTTCTATGAGTGTTTTCACAAGGCTTTGAAGTCTTTAGTATGTACTGAATTGAATAGTCAAGTACATATAAAAATGTTTGGATATTGGGTCATAGCAAAGTCATAGCTTCACTTTAATATGATCTAACCGTTGGAGCTCCAGATGTTCATCGCAAAGTTAATTGATGACGACATTGTAGCGGAGTGAATGGAGTTTTTAGCTTCGCAAGCTCCGTTTCTCCAACTGCCGGCTAAATACTTAGGTGAGTTAGTAGTGTGGGGGTAATGCGTGGACAAACCCACAGCTCCAAACGTTTATTAAATTTATATAATATAGATATCTGGGGAGAACAGTAACAATAATGGGTGAATATTTATGATTTAAGACAGCATATAATGCTCGGATCTTTGTTTCGGCCTTGACGAATTTCTCCTGTCACTATACTCGATCTAGATCTATTGATACCGATGGGTTATTTCGGTAATAAAGAGGCTGTGAATAAGAAAACCTGTCTTTTTATGGAGGTGGACGTACAGTACGTGATATTAGTGCAGCGACTGTGAAGTCTTTATCAGTGGTCCGCTTCCTGACAGGAAACCCCCACTCATTTTTATAGTGAGTATGGGATGTATGGGCCAACTAGCATAGAGACTTGCGGCTTCCCTTGTGGCCAAGACAGGCGCTAAGGTCGCCTAAGGTCGTCTAAAGGTCACTTAAGGGTCGCCCCTATCACAATTAGGACAAAGCTGAGGTTTCCATGTGGGTTTTCCAGTGGGTAACTTAGTGGGTTTCTTAGTGGGTCGGGACTTCGCGTCATGTTGAAATCTTGAACGCATCGAAGATCTTCTCCTGAAAATAATCCTACCTATCCTTAAGTTATTGTAGTACGGTAGTCCTGCGTAGTATTCACTCATTTTCCGACCCGTTCCCATTCTTTTCACATCCAAACTTTCTATTACTCGTCACTCGTCACCCGTCACTCCAGTGTATTATAGATCTCCTGTCCCCCGAACTCGATCCATTTTAGATCTACATATCTAGATGTCTAGACCACTTCATTGTGTGCTCTATTAGCTTCTATTAGTCTATCTACACTCCGTACATGGTTTACCATCTACCATAATAACTCTCCTCGGCGAGCCATACATTCGTTACTTTTTATATCCCATTTTTACTCGGACCCTTCTATCTTCCAATCTCAACCTGGTCTCATACTCCAATCTCATACTTGGGTTAGATTTTATTCGATGTTGGTGCTTCATTACATCGATTACTGGTGATAACTGGTGGCATACTAGAAAAAGTCAAATCTATTTCTATATCTAAATAAGCAGCCTAATCACAGCACTACACTGTTCATGATGGCGTCTGGAGAATATGACGAGAAGAACTCTCCAACACTGACCCACGCCCCGACCGTCTCAGATACCGCCATCGGCGAATCAGAAAAGTACAGCGAGGAAACCGAGAAGTTCCCACCGGAGCCATCACAACACCTTCAGGTCCCTTCAGAACGAATGCCCTTGGATCAAGGGACTCTCAGAAGCCTCTCACAATCCGAATCCAGGGAACAGAACACTCGATTCTTGGATGATCTTGCCGTTGTCCAGGCGGAGAGAAATATCAGCCAGCAAGAGGAGACCGAACTTCGTCGTGCTCACTCTAAATCTAGGAGCCATGAACCTCCGGTGAAAGAGGATGTGTTTAATCAACCCGCCCAAGCACCGACCTCCATTGGCTTGAGCCCCGAAACTCCAACTCAGGTGAATAAGGCTATCCGACGAATTAAGAAATTGCCTCGGATAGTTCGATACTTCTTGTACAGCTTGCCTATAGCAATCATATTGCTGGTCCCCGTTCTACTGGGAGCACTTCTACCCCAGGAAAGCCAAGCTGTTATTGGTGGTCCCGGCGGTGTCCAGTTGATGTGGTTCGGTATTTGGCTTGAAGTCATATGGTTGTCATTATGGCTGGCTAGAATAATAACTGCAATGTTGCCCATTCTCCTCACTATGCTAGCTAGGCTCCTATCGGGAAACCCCAAGAAGTGGAATGGAATTGGCCGACAGTTGGAGTTACATACGGCTCTATTTTTGTGGATGTTGGCTGTGCTCATATCATATTATCCCATCTTGAACAACCACAAGATACCAGCTCGAGTTCCCCAAGACGGCAACAGTGAATATCCCGACATCGAATGGATTGATGTTTGCAACAAGATTATAACAGCTGTTTTCGTTCTGGCCATTCTGAATTTCATCGAAAAGATTTTCGTCCAATGGGTTGCCTCGACTTTTCATAAGAGAACATACGCCACACGTATTGAGGAGAATAAGTTGGCTATATCGTAAGTGCAAATTTATTCCTTGACTTTCGGATGTGTGGCTAATCAGATGAGAAAAGATACTTGGTTCACCTCTACGAACATTCAAAAGATCGACTGGTTGCGGAACCGAGAGATGGTACGGGGTCTGGTAGCAAGACGCCGATGGCTATATTTTCTGACAATGCTCGCGATACAATGGCAAGAGTTGGCGACACCATCAACCGCGTGGCCGGTGATTTCACCGGACGTGAAGTCAGAGCTAGAAATCACCCACGAAAAGTTGTCTCTGAATTACTCCGGAATACCAATTCGGCACAGTCGTTGGCTAGGCGTCTATTTCGAACTTACGCCAAACCAGGCAACGATGCCTTGTTTCCGCAAGACTTGAGCCCAGCCTTCAATAACGAGGAAGAAGCTGATGCTGCGTTCAACGTATTCGACCGTGATCTTAACGGCGATGTATCGATGGAAGAGCTGGAAGCGTTCTGCGATGAAGTCCACCGCGAAAAGAAGGCTATTGCGGCGTCTCTGAAGGATTTGGATTCCGTTATTAAGAAACTAGACAGGACCTTCTTTTTCGTTTGCCTGCTTGTCGCGATTCTTGTCTTCATCTCGATAATATCGGCAAGTACTGCAGCCGCACTGGCCTCATTGGGTACTGCCGTTTTGGGTCTCTCATGGTTGCTGCAGGCAACAGCTCAGGAATTCCTGCAATCTATCATTTTCGTTTTTGTGAAACATCCGTTCGATGTCGGCGACCGAGTCACCGTATATGGCAACACAGGATCCTTGATGAGGGGCGACGACTACTATGTTACCGAGATCTCTCTGTTATACACCGAGTTTAAGAAGATGGAGGGTCACATAGTCCAGGCCCCGAATTCGATTCTCAACACTCTATTTATTCTCAACCATCGCCGTAGCGGACAATTGGCCGACGTTTTCGAATTGCGGATGAGGTACGGTACTCCGCCGACCGTGATTAAGGAGCTTGAGAACCGCATGACGGAATACGTACTGGCTAACAAACGCGACTTTACGAACAAAATCTTGACGGAGCTTAAAGGCTTTGAAGATGCGTATTGTATGACTGTCAATTTGATATGCTTCCACAAGACAAGCTTCCAAAACGAATTATTGCGTCTCATCCGACACAATAAATTTGCTACTGAGTTGATGACCCAGATGGTTGCCCTCGGAATTGAACAACCTCGCCGACAATACCAGATCGCTGGAAAGGACTGGCCAGTCTTTCAGGCTAACGTACAGCCACCATCATACGACGACCCTCACCCTACCGTGGATCCTTCTATACTCACTGCTACTCGTCGACGAGCCAACTCGCACGTTACCGACACTACAGGAGACGTTTTCCAGGACGTGTTCGTCGTGCGGAAGAACAGCAACCCAGCCTTCAACCATCCCCCGCGTATACCCGAGGAACCGGCCGAAGCGAGTGGTGCTCTCGGAAGTAGTACTCAATTGGAGAAGTACCCCACGAACGGTAGTGGCCGTCTCAGCAGCCGCAAAAACCTATTCGCCCGCACCATGAGTCTCAGAAAAAGCAGCGAACGCCCTGACCGAGATAGGGATTTCGTCTAAAAGGACGACGACGGCAATTACACTAATGATTAATGGCACATATTCTTTTCCTTATTTTGAACGATTAGACTGGCATGAAATCACTCGGTATAGACTGGTCATATACCCCATGTTGGCTGGACGTGTTCGATAGTGGGGGTTTTGGGGTGGCGTACAAACAGCAATGAATGGATTGTCTATTTTTCACACTTATCGTCAAAGTTACTCACTACTGTGATGTCGGTGAATGGGATGTAATGGTCCTCTGAAACTGCTAGGATGAAAACTTGATTTCTTCGCAGCTAAGTGATGGTTATTTTGGATGAAGCAAAGGGGAACCACGGTACTTTATTCGTTGGTACATTACGGGGCTGGGTGGGCGGTGGGTTGTGGATGTTGTGGACTGTGGGGAGAAATTAAAGTGTAGAGCGGGCGAGAGGGTCACGAAAGCTATGAACATACGATGGCCATCGGATCACCCGCAGATCAGAGACGCGATAAACAAAAGTCACTGCGTACAATTAATCATCAAATCACAATCACATTCAAAGCGTAAATAATCATCTGTGAACGAAAAAGAACCGCTTCCAATTGAGTAATTGAGTAAGGCGGGACTGAATATGTATGTACAGTAAAAACAAAAATAGCTATAGTCACAAGAAGCGAGATCGTATATATCCACGTGTCGAAAATTTTGAGCTTCGTTTCTCATGTTTGTTTGTTCGCTGTAATAGCAAAAAAAATCGTTTCATTTCATTTCATTCCTGTTGGTGAATTCCCCTCCATCCGGCTAAGGGCTCCAGATGATGGTGGCCCTCTTTCTATGCAAATGTACCATAAGGGTATCTCAAAGTGTGTGTGCGTGCGCTTGTTGGTTGATATAGAAAGGACACGGAAAGAAGATTTGCCGCCGCCGACGCCATATGTTATCATCGGTAATGGTGGTAGTAGTAGTTGTTATGGTGGTGGTGATGGTAGTTTGTTTTGAAAGATGGGAAGAATGATTGCCAATGCTTTTCGATGACCCCGTGAACGCCGATCCATGCATGTTAGGGGAACCGTTTGGTCCGGTTGCCTCCCTTTAACTCAGATATATCCTTCAAAATCCCGTCACCTTCGTCTCCTCTTCCTCCTCCTCCGTTTGATATCCGTCACCAGGAAGTATTCATTAGGATGTGTCGTATACCAACATCGATCCAATAGTTTTGATACATTTCGATCTCAATCCTGTTCCGCTGCTCTCGATAATCTCTTATAATCCTTTATACACGTGTATTGTATAGTATCTGAAAGCTCAAGCTTTCTTTATCGATTTCCTAAAGCCGCTGACTTGCTTCATGAGGCTCTCGATATCGGCAAGGTGAGCTTCGGCGTTCGTGACAGAAGGACTAGCCCTCTCATCACTCCTAGCCCGTTTCATACTGGGGGGTGTCCCAAAGTCGATTGATGCCAAATCCTCCTCCTCGTCTGCGCGACGCTTTCGCTTCTGATGTTCGCCAGTTGATGGGGTATCTTTAGATCGTGCTAGACCGTCGGTCTGGATAGGTGGCGAGAAGAAGTCATTGGGTAGAGGCGGCGGAGAATGAAAAGGGGTTGTAGATTCCATAGGCTTTACCCCGTAGGTTCCTAGGCCAGAGACACGCTGGTCTCCTTGTAATATAGGTAGCGCTATGGATTCGGGTAGATACTCGCCATTGGGCATTCGTACGAGCCCCTTGGCTTTGAGGCGCCAGTACGGATCCGTAACCCTCGATTGGGATTTCGATACCCGGTTGCTGTTATGACCTAGGCTAGAACGATAACTCGAACTAAAAGGCGAGGAACGGAAGCTCCCCGTTGACTTATATAAACTGGCGTCTCTTTCAGCAAGGCGGCATTTGGCCCTAAGCATCGCCGTCTTCGACCCCTCCCTAAAAACTTTTGGCTCCGGTAGCGCTTTGAGATGACTAAGTCCGCGCTTGGCACGGTCACGGTTTTCAGCTCGCAGTCGTACCTTGAGTTCGAGCTGTGTCTGTTTTTCATTTTCTGGATCGCAGGCCATCGCGGCCCACCTAGCCGCGGCTCTCTCGTCTTGCATGCCATCGAAGACTCCGCTTGCGAGCAGTTGTTCTTCAATAGATTCGATTCTCGATTGAAGGCTTGCAGTCTCAAGTCGTGACTCGCTAAGCCCATCTTCGGGGCTCTGATTCTTCGATTCCATGATGGGTCCAGCTGAGTGTCTTAGTTTGGCGGCTTCCTTAACGTTGCGACTCCTCTTTAACATCGAATCTGTCGCTCCTTTAATGATTTTTTCTTGCTTCTCCTTCTGCTTCTCCTGTTCAGCACGTTCGCGTTTTGCCACATTTTCGGGCAATCTCCACTGTCTTCCCTTCTCCATTTCCTTTTTCATACGCATGAGACGTCGCCGCTTACGGAAGCCATCCTTCCAGCGATAGAAGAACTTGACTTGAAGGCTTTTTTCCCTGAACTCTCGTGCCTCAGCTAGCAAGCTTTCATCCTGTTCCTTTTGTATGCGTTCGTCTTCATATGTCTGGAAACTATTCCAAGTTTCCTCAAGTATGTGCACAATCGCAATTTCCTCGAGCTGGGACTCCATCATGCCTTTGTCTCCACATACAAACCATTTAGTGAAATCACCCATGAGGTCACGCTGGGTTGTTTTCTGGGGCGGTGTATTTGATGGAGGATTAAGGGTTGGAAAAGCCGCTGTTTCCTTTATCGAGCTCTCCAAGAGTGTTGTTTGTTGGCTCATAGCCGAAGGCTTTTCTGCCTGGGGAGCAGCAGGTTGTGTTGTGAATTTCGGTGATGCTGGAGAACTAGTAAAGGTGGGCTGAACGGGATTGCTGATGGGAGACAGTGCCGTAGACATAAGTGAAGATAATTGTAATTTGGGTTCTTCTTTGTTTGGAAGAAGCCCCGGGGAGGGACTGGCCTCAGGCAAAGCTGACGAGGTTGCTGCGTCTTTGCTCCCGTCACTTGCATTAAGGGAGCCGAAAATATTCGGCGTGGTGGCTGCCTTGCTGGTTGGAGCAGGAACCTGTTTAGCTGAAATTTCGTCTTCAAATCTGACCGTTTTAGGCCCAGGTGCATTGGTAGGCCCAGTAGTTGGATTTTGGGCCCATGAAGCAGACGTGCTAGTTGAGACTCCAAGAGGCGAAGTCCCTGGTACACTTCCTGATAAAGGAGCCGCCGTGCTAGATGAAGCGAAGCCGGTAGGTTGAGCGCCGCTAGCATTATTCTGGGCAAAGGCTGAATTAACAACTTCTCCTAAAGAAGTAGAAGTAGGTATGAAAGGCTGGCCCGCAAATGTAGGCGGGCTAAGGGAACCCGTCTCACTCGGAGTGGGAGACCGAGACTGCACAGCAGGAGCAGCAGGGTCTTGCCTAGTGACAACGTGATTGCCGAGCATCGCAGGAAGAGGGCGGGGGCTTGCCGCCGATCCTTCAGATTCGCTATCCTGAGGTTCACTACCCTCTTCTTGATCATTGCTAGCCGACGAGACGCTCTGTGAATCCGCGACAAACAACTGATCATTCTCATTGTCTTCGTTGTCTTCTCTGTAAGTGTGGTCTGGCATTGGCCATGATGATGTTGAAGTTGATTCAGCAACCGTGGAATGGACAATCACTGTGAAAGGTAGTCCACGACGCTTCCGTTCTACAATATCTCCAGAAAATGGGTGCGGCATTCGAGTATCAATGTACTCAGGGCTTGGGGAGAGAACTAGATATTTGCCGTCATCATCCATTTGAAAGCCATGTTTGGTGAAGAAGTCCACTGCCTCTTCCTCGGTATCAGTATATAAATACTGCTTCAGGATGGTGGGAGTGAGATCTTTTGGTCCAAATCGAGGCCTTGAACATGACTTCTTGACAAGTTTAACTACCGCTTTACGGATAGTGTTGAAGTGTATCTCAGCGAAACAAGCCAAAGTGTACGACACTATTGGGCTTTTGATGAACTCGAAAAATGCCGAGGCAAAATCTACGGTCATTTGGGTGTTCGCTTCTGGATATAACGGACCCTGTGGTCTCTGAACACTTTTCAAGCATTCGGTGATAAATATGGCGGATTTAATTCCTTGGGCATCTCCAAATCGGCGATCCCAGTCTTCGATTCTTTCCGTGAGCGACGGGTTGAAGGCATTGAATACTATGAAATACCCTCGAAACTCGGCTTCGTTATCGCACTTGATACCTCGCTGAACGCAATCGTCGTAGACCTCCATTAATGAGATTAGGGTCTTGCTTAGTTGCTCGACCTCCTGTTGCTCCGAAAAATCAACAGGGGTGAACCCATTCCGGGAGAGCAGGTGAAGGGATATAACGTGGAAGCGAGCGATCGTTTCGAGACAACCGACTTGTTGAATGATTTCAGGTCCTGTCATGGCGTACTTTTGGAAGGCAAAATCAATCCGAATGGCGCGAGTACGGTCCCAAAGGAAACTATGTCGTTGAGGTAATAATTCATCCGACTCGATGAGGTCTGTCAGATAAACTAACGTTTTGCGCAGTGTTTCGACGGATCGGACGTCCATGGGGAGCGGCGACTCTTGTCCTGCGGCTGATCGAGCAAGTCTTTTAACCATAAGTTGAGGGACCGCTACGAGCTCGCCTTTGTCATCCATTTCTTTCTCAGGGCCTTTGATATCATGCTCAACTATGCGAGTGATTTGCTCCCATTCAGGACACATATCTTCGCAAATACCCTTGAAAACTAGCGCTTCGTCAAGTCGTCGCTTCTTATCCGGGTCGTGAGTTAATCCTGCTCGTATGAGCGACTGCCTCGCCTTTTCTCGGTAGACTTTATGAGACTCGCGCAAGCGCTCTATAGCCTGGCGACTTGCTAAACTTCCTGGATTCTCAGGCCATCGTGGCGGTCTAATGTTATCCTTGCGTAGCTGATCCCAAATGTTCTTAGCAAAGACATCCGGATCCTCCCTTCTGGAACCCCCTGGCTTCTCGGACACAAAAGTGGTATCCTTATTAGTACCCTGGGTATGCCGTCCAGAAGCGGCCTGAGAATCCGGCGACTTTCGTGAGAACTTAGATCTTGGCTGGAAATCATTCTCGTTCTTTCGCTTCCCATTAATCTGATTTTGAAATGCCGAATCCGAGGTCCTCTGGTTCTGACTAGGCCGTGCTGGCATGATATCCTCGGGAACTTTCTTCATGCCATTTGTAGTTGATGCGGGTCTAGTTTGACTGCCGCTAGTAGATGGCGAAGGTTGACTTGCAAAGGGGTTCAGCTTAGGAGCCGGTTTCTGTGGTTGCTGAGGGGCGAATGGGTTGATTTTGGTCGTCGAAGTAGACTCCGAGAAAGGGTTGACTTTAGTCGCCGAAGAATCTGAGAAGGGGTTTATCTTGGCTGTCGGTTTGGCCGTCGAAGTAGTATTCGAGAAAGGGTTGGTAGGTTGAGCTGAGAAAGGATTGAATGCAGCTGCTTCTCCGTTCAGTTGCGTTTTCGAAAAAGGGTTGTGTGGGGTCGTTTGACTTGGTGCGAACGGATTGATAGGCTTCGAAGTCGGGTTTGCGAAGGCTATAATAGAAGAAACAGAGTCAGTGGTCTTGAAGTACCCTACATACCCCTATACATCTTCGTCACTCCGATGTCCCATCGCGTTCTAGCACTTCGACAGCACCTATCGCCCATCCGTTCACTCTCCCGAGATGACTGCCGGTATAGATTCAATGGCGCCGAAATCAGGTAGATCCATGGATGGTTCGCCGGGAATGTTGCTGTGGTTATCGGGGAAGGTTTACGGGGAAGCGAAAGCGAGTTTACTTACGGTTGGGTGGGTTCGACGTCTGGTCGGCTCCCCAGCCACCCTGCCTCTTAGGAAAAGGCATTGCGCTCCGTCGCAGTCTCAAGCGTGTCGGTTGTCATCGATGATATAAGGAAATCGAGATTAGACAGGAGAATGCAAACTGGGGTGGGCGGCGCGGAGGAACTGGTAGGAAAAAAAGCACAAAGAATAGTTGCCTCGAGATTCGCAAAGAAATATCTCTAAAAGGCTAAGACTAAGGAAAAGTTGTTAGACGCAGAACCGTCAAGCGCGTACGGATTGATAAGAACACGTCAGAGGGGAAGTAAAAAGTTGGTAGAGATGTGCGATCTGGCAAACGATGCGCAGGAGATGATTCGAGAAAAGTTGTTTTGGGAAGTATCAAAATTTGGTGATTAACTGATTAACAATTGATGGCGTTGATCAACTCGTCCATGTCCATGTTCCATGTCCATAGACCATTGTGCAGGTGCATCCGTGTAGGGATTAGTATCTTAGTATCGCATGCGGAAGAATACCTAAGAGCTAGCAAGCTACTAGGGATTCCTGCCTGACTTGACCGCCTGGAATTCGTCCGAAAATGGATTAGATCCTATCATCGTTAGCCTCTTCGAAGCGTCGACGCGAGAAGGCACGGCATAGAAACACAGAACTTGGTCCAAGCTCCTTCCATATAGCTGAATGCATCGCACTTAATTGGCTCAACTCTGGAACCCGTTGTCGGTTGTGCAGGTACATTAATCCAGGTACCCGTAGCTCTGAAAAGCTATGGCAATAATTTCACCTTCTATAAACCCTCTATAAATGAAAATTACAGCGCTACCCACCCGCTAACTATCCCCCGCAGAATTGTTGCATTCAGTGGTGAAATGCCTAAACTTGAGAGGATGAGGTCATCGCAACCACTTTGCTAGGCACCATATTTAGGTACAAGCCTACCTAAAAAGATATGTACCGAGCCAACACATCGCGGCTGTATTTTTAATCGCTTAACCGGCATTCAAATGGATCCATGGATGTTGTATCCATTGTATGAGAAATATACGCAGTAGTCCTTAGTAAGAAAAATAAGGAACGAGCCAGCCGAACCTTAAGTTATTTAGGGACAGCACTTGTAGCACTTGCAGCACTCGAGGTTGGGGTCAACACACAATTGAACCTTATCCAATACGTGGTACCCATGCGGATGCGGTCAATTCTTTAACTAGCACCATTCCTCTCTCATCCTCATCCCTACTCTATTCTCTATCCTTCATTCTATCATCTATCCTCTTCAAAGATCTCACGTACGTAGCATGGAAAATTCAATCTCTCCTGCATCGCTGCATCAATCAACCATATCGCGCTCCCCTCGTAAACGTGTCTATCCCTTGATACCCTAGTATTCGGGAGTTCCGAGTTTCTCTGCGGCCCGCAAATCAGCCATGATTCCGTCTTAATCCCATTGCCTAAGATCTCTACCGATTGAGCAGCAACGAAACAAACCAATATCAAAATCTGATACTCGACATTTCGCATCTGCACATTTATCGATAAATCTAACTATCTAAGCAGTTTGCTTGTATCATTAACGTTCACCGAGCGAGTAACCGCCCAGGAAACTCATCGTCGGATTTCTGTAACATCTGTTCTAAACCCGATCACACACACGTATAAAGCCTGCGGGCACCCGCCATTGATAATGGCATTCCTCGAAGACCCCCGTCTACGACAGCGATGGAACCAGATCTCTCACACCACCGAGGCAGTCACCGAGAATGCCGCTGCTGGAATCTGGAGCTTCGGCCATACTTACGTCACACCCTGCCTCTCCTCTGTCACCTCGGCGTTAGAAAGCTGCACGACAGTCTGTCTCGGCGACCGCGAAGAACGGGCGCGACGAGCAAGGGAACGACAGCGGGCGCAAGGGAGGGCTGAATATAGCTTCGACTTTTACGACGACTGGGATGAAGAATTAGGTGCCGGGGACGACGCAGGAGGGTTACTTGGCGGTTGGCATAGTGAAGATTGGGATCGCTTACTCGCGGGTACTGGAAAGAGACGATCTGGAGGCGATGTCCAGGAACAGCCTAAGAGAAAACGTGGGATGAGTTATGGAACAAGAGGGCCGCGCAAGAGGGCTGGTACCCACGACGACCCAACTATCATTCCAAGTACCGCGCCCTTAGGTTTTTTGGGTCGTTTACCATTCAAAATTGGAGGAACCTTAAGGTACAAACCTAGTGCGGCGAATTTACAGGAGCATCCAGGGGCATCAAGAACAACACTAGAAACCGAACGTGAACCATTGCTGGGCGACGGTGAGGGTACAGCACATCTTGACGAGTCGCCGACGCATAGTAGGAAACGGAGCGGGACGGTAGGCAGCGGAGATACCAGTGATTCGTACAGGTCGAGAGGCGATCTCTTCCCAAGCGATGACGAAGGAGAGGAAGATGCAATTCCACTAGACGACGAATTCACTATTGCGTTAGATCACGTAGACGATCGCTCGAGCAATAAAACTAGAAGTAGCAAAGGGAAGCGGATTGCAGGTCGTGCAATACCAAGAAGCGTTTCGAGAACGACGATAGACTCGGCAAGACCGTCCTTACGTCCCAGCATAGGCTCGGGTTCTATACCTCCAGAAAGTCCTGCGTTGCTTTCAACACCTTCACTAGATGATTTGCGGCTAGAAGAGGAACGGGCTGGAAGAGAAGAAGATGAGGTCATAGAGAAAAAAAGGCACGCAGCCGCGGAATTGGCTCTTAAACGTGGGCTAAGTCGGGAGAATCTCCAGATAGCATCTGTCCGCGAGGCGAAGTCGGAAATGGTCAAGGTAGAAAAGGTGCCGGTGCCAGAAGAAGTGATTTTGGACGAAGACACAGATGATGAGCGAGCTGAGGTCGGAACTAAATCTGTGATAGAAGAACATCATCAGTCGCCTACGTCAACACCGGCGCCGTTACCGACCATCTCAAAATCACCGGACCCGTCACAAGGAGATTTCGTACCCGCACGACTACCATTTTTCCGATGATTACGACTAGCATGTATAACTGAGCCACGACTTCGATTCGAATTATTTATATTTGCGGCCCAGCTACTGTGCCTGACTCATTTTATGTCGATTATAGACCTGGATCGAGGATATATTCATACCCAACAGGCCTTCACGTCATCCACGATGAACTACGAGGGTTACTGTCTTTATGATCCAATGCGGCATGAACGATTAATGTTGATGAAATAGGGAACTGCTGGCAATTGTCTGGCGGCAGACTATCCTCTTGGATAATCGATAATGCGTGTACTTTTATGAAATTCGAAGATTTCACCCGAAACGATAGGCCTAGAAGACACGGTATAGATCTTATAGATCACGTAAAGATTCTGCGACTCGCTTTTTAGGCAAGCGGGTTGCACGATGTATTATATTATGGGAGTTTTAGCATCACAGCGGCCAATATCCAGAATTTGGAAATGCCTTCAATTACATCCATATATTAGAGATATTAGTGCTAGCATATAAGGCGAAGTTTCAAGTTCGCACTCATGACTAAACCCACCAGACACGATTCGATAGCTTGACCAGTAAACAATCTTTAGAATGTCTTTCCCAAGCTCTCGGCATAAATGTACGTTGACGTATCTAAATCCCTTCGCCTCCTAAAACAGACATACCTCGGCACCTTTTCTGTACCCCAGCCGCCCAGAACCCCACTTCCTCAGCGGTTAAGCTTAGCTCCCGGGCACTATTGTAGGTGCTAACTTCTAAGGTCATCCATCAATGGGACCACATTGTCGGGACAACTTAAACTCTTCAAAGTCGGGGAAGTCGGCACGTCGCTGAATGCCTGTACATAATAGGAGTTTGATTCTTACAACGATCTTCTGCTTCGGGCTTTAGAGTCTCACCGATCCTACTCGTATAAAGGAAACCTTGGAAGTTTATGGGACGTTTAACACAAATCTTACTGAGAAACAGTTAGATCGCATCCCAAGCTTCTTTGTTAAACAAACGCTGTCACTCATCTAAATCGGTTGGCCCCTTTTAATACAAACCTGCAAGCCCCGTCATCATACATAACTTCACTATCCTTAAAAATATAAATACCTACCTACCTAGGTAATTAGTTCAGGAGCTACATACCAGCTTAGCTCCAACTCACCTTACCTTCCTACACATCTTCACCCATACACCAATTAAGCCCCAACACCCACTCACCCATCCCACAATGGCGTCTCCCCAAGGCCCCCTCGTAACCCCCCTAACAACCCTCCTGGGGATCCAACACCCCATCCTCCTCGCAGGCATGGCCCGCGTATCCGGGGGCGCCCTCGCCGCCGCCGTCTCGAACGCGGGCGGGCTCGGCGTGATCGGCGGCTTCCAATACACGCCCACACAACTGCGCTCCATAATCGCGGACCTAAAGTCCTCTCTCGCGTCCCCAGACCTACCCTTCGGCGTGGACTTAGCTCTCCCGCAGGTCGGCGGGTCCGCGCGAAAGACGAACCATGATTACACTGGGGGCAAGCTGGACGAGCTTATCGATATCACGATTGAGAGCGGTGCGAAGTTGTTTGTGAGCGCGGTTGGGGTGCCGCCCAGGGAGGTGATTGAGAGGTTGCATAAGGCGGGGATACTGGTTATGAATATGGTCGGACATCCTAGACACGCGAGGAAGGCGTTGGATTTGGGGGTTGATATGGTGTGTGCGCAGGGAGGGGAGGGGGGTGGACATACGGGGGATATTGCGTCGTCGATACTGATACCGGCTGTGGCGGATGTAGCGAAGCACTATAAACCGCCGATGCTGAAGGGCCAGACGGCGCTTGTCGTCGCTGCGGGTGGCATCAACGATGGGAGGAGTTTGGCTGCGAGCTTGATGCAGGGGGCGGCTGGGGTTTGGGTCGGCACGAGGTTCGTCGCGAGCACGGAGGCGAATAGTAGTGAGGAGCATAAGAAAGCCGTTGTGTCGTGCGGGTGGGAGGATACGCAGCGCACGCTGGTGCTTAGTGGAAGACCGCTCCGCATGAAGACGAACGAGTATATTGCGCGCTGGCACGCGCAGCCGGAGAAGATCAAGGAGCTGTGTGATAAGGGTATTGTGCCGATTGAGCACGACTTTGAGGAGAATGGGGCAGAGGATATTGACCCGCCGCACTTGATGGGGCAGGTTGCGGGGGCGATCACGGAGGTCAAGCCCGCAGGCGATATTGTGAGGGAGATGGTTGAGGAGGCGGTGCAGATGTTGAGGCTGGGGAATTCATATGTTAAGGGAGGTGTTGGGAAGGAGAGTAAGCTATGATGTATGCAGTTTGAGGTAAAGCTAGTGCCGGGAGGTACGCGGACTTCGTTCGGGCTATTCGGATGCGGGTGCGGGTAATGCTACGGGTCCGGACTTGGGTCCGGACTTAGGTGACGAATACTGACGGCACGGGGACTGGACCCAGTGTATGCTCGGGAGTAATATGAGTAATATGGTAATATGTTTACGTACACAATGAGTGTGTATATTCGTACATTCATACATACCGCTCATTATCGGCACCGAGTACATATCGATACATGTCTCAATCATGGGTACCAAGGTGATTGGCGGTGATTGGCGACCGGAAAAGGAGCCGATCTGCCGGTAGTTGACTTCAGCGGCGCTGAGGAGAAATTCCAAGGTTATGACAGCCACTGTATGTACCTACAGAGCATCATCATGCATTGTCACACCTGGGAATAGCCTATCTTTGTATCTACCTACCTAATTCACGTATGGGATTTTACTCGGCTCCTTATCCCCTCTTCCGTCCTTCTCGACACGGACATAAGCAGCGAAAACTCGGCAGGATCAGGTCTCGAAGGAACGGACCGACATATCGAACATATCATGATACAGACTTTAGACAACGGTCAAGATTTGAGGGTGTCGGTGTGAAATGCTCAATCGAAGCATACCTAGGTGGACAATATAGGTGGGCAAATGCACGCGACAAAGAAAAAGGGGGCTATGGGGGATCAGCATTCGCGCGCATATATGGCCGCGTGTAAGAGCTGCGCGTTAGAAACAAATTTCTAAGCCAAAAGAAAACCACATCTCTCGCTCCAGTAATTGATGGTCCTCGATCTACAGGCTGGCTGTTGTAGCTGCAGAGCGCAATGTGTCTCGGGAACGAAACTTGCATTTCGCTGCGCGTTGCAGAAGGAGAAAAAGAAGAAAAAAGGGGGGTGCGGGAGACTACGTGTTAGTTGCCTCATACCTCCTAATTGTCATATCTCGTGTGTCGTATTGAGCTGTCGTAAGATCGTACTACAGGTCAATTTTTATTTTTCCTAGCCACTCGAGTCTTCGTCACCTTGTTTTACTTCATGTTGATTGACTGATCGATGGAGGCTTTTTTTCGTACCGTTTTAAAGCTGCCAATCGATAAGCATCCGTACGTAAGCTAGATATCAACATATGTAAGTAAGGCAAGACAACATTGAAGCTTAGCAAGAAAAATCATGTTGTGCACGGAGATGTCTTAGAGAGTGGACAAATCGATCGAATTTTCAAGAGCGTGAAACTTATGATGGCCCAGACTTTTTCTCCAATTGTCTCAAACGAAGCTCAACGCCTTACACCACAATTCGCATCATCATGAGCCAATTAGTATTCACTTCACGTTTAGCATGTTTAGGAAGTTAGATCCTTCTTGAGGTAGAGATGTGAGAGCCTCTCATCTGGTTGGTTGAATTTCGAAGCGTACTGCATGATGTACATAGTAAGATAAGACATGCAAGGTGGCTGACAAATTTTGTCACCACTTGAAGGCAGCCAATTAGCATACCCATTTATCCCCGCAAGTTTTCCTAAACACTGCGGTCGAAACCGTAGGCTCCTTCTCCCATTGAGTTGGTAGGACCATCATCAGCGTGTCTAACTCCTCGCGGGCTGCCTGCATCCTTTTCTTCATCGGATCCACACAGTCGTTATCTTGAAGATCCTCCTCCAACTGTAAATCATCTAGACGTTGCACCTCCTCCTCCAGTAGTGCTGACTCTATGCTTTGTGGCTCGTCTTCTACTAGTTGCGGAAGAGGGCCTAGCTCGAAATTTTCTGTGTCGTGCACGAATATCATCTTCTCCAGCGAGTTCAAGTCGACCTTCTTCCACCGCAGCACCCTCCAAGCACCCTCGGGAACGACAGCGAGGCGTTGTACCCGATCTAAATCTCTTGTGGAAGCCCATAAGTCTGAGCATTCGGGCTTTAGCTCTGAGTTTCCGAAGAATACCGTATCTCGGCTGAAGTCGACGTATATTCTCGGTTGTGCATTCCCTACGCCGAGCGACAGCTTATAATGCTTGAGCGCTTCGTACCGAGCCTCGGCGTTAACATGTAAGAGGGCAGGGATCTGTGTAGTCGAATACCACGTTTCCTCTTGGTCGTGTTGTTCGTACATCGCTTCCTCAAGCGATCTTGGTGTCTGTCTTTGTTTTGAGTGAGGAGACTTGATGACCACCGTCCTCGAGTCTGGCATAGCATATTGGAATATCTTAATGCGTAGCTCAGGGGGAAGTTCGTTGAACTTGGGGAAGGTAGTAGGGCCTTGGCTCCTACTAGATAGACGTGATATTGTTTGCTCCATTGTGTAGTCGATGGTGTTTAGGAATTGGTAATATTGGGATTGTTGCCAGCGGTAGAGTCTTATAAGTAGAAGTATGGAACTGATAAGGGGTATGACGGCGACGGGCACGTCGTAATATAGACTTGGACTATGGCTTGTTCTTCGAGGCATGATCATGTGCTTTGCCCCTGCAAGTTGCTTGGAGCTCCTTAACATACCTACCCAGGTAGGTAAGTAAGTAGATAAGTAGGGTAGTAGTCAAACTTGAGGATGTAATCCTACCCCCACAAAGTTATATGTATTATGTAGGCGATGACGGCAAGGTGATAGTCGATTGGTTGGAAATTATTTATAAGTACAGGATATATGTGATATATGTTATGATATACGTGGTACAGATGAATTGGTCTGCAGAAAATCTGAAAGGATTCGTGTATTAAAAAGGGGGGCTCTACGTTGTGTGTGGGTAGATATCGTGGAGGTAGATACGTACTGCGATATGTACACACGGGGTCCTGCCGCATAGGTACGGTTCGAGGGTTGTCAGGTTTATATGGATGGGCGCAATGAGGGGTCTCATCCCACCATAGAACCCTGACCTGAGTATCCTAGCTGTTGGTTAGCTGCCCCACACCAACAACGTTTGACAGGTAGCAGGAGATGGGAAACGACCAACTCGTGGTCTAGGCATCTTAGAGCGAGCGCCGTCGATCAACGCGAGACAAAAGCTAAGGTAACCGGTCAGGCGGTACGGTACATCTGCTGGGCGTCGAGTAAAAGTTTCACAAGACTGGACTGGAACGTGGTTTGATGAGGCGGCTCAAAGCCACAGTGGTCTAACAAGGCAATTTCCTTATTAAACGCCAAGAATAGCGGCCACAGTCACCGACTCTCCGTGCACTTTTCGATCCCGACCTTGGCCACTATGCACCTAGACCAGACCGTGGGTAGCCATAGCATCCCCAGAGACTGTAGAGGCTGCAGTGGCTGCAGAGGCAAAAAGGCAAGAGGGCGATGCACCTGCGGCTACGCGTAGCTGAGCAATGGTGTAATTGTGTTAATGCGTTTAATCAAGGATGACGCTTGACATGCAAACATGGTTTGTTCCGTCTGAACTGAACTATGTCCAGTTGCCCAGTAGCAAGTAGTAGACCCTCTGCAAAACTGCGGTAAGCCGGCAGCAAGCAGCAGGTGACCAAATTACCCACTCGGTATTTTACGGCTTCGGCCTCCTGGGAGTTTCGTGCCCTGGGGGAACTTGTTCGGTTCCGATACCGAGATTGTTGGTGTGAATAAAGTACTATGTAGGCTTAGCTTGAGAACGAGTTATGTTGATCGACCCTATTTTGTTAGTTCTAATTCGCAAGGCTACCCTAGATACACTCTCCTTGCGTACAATATGGCGTGGGGTCTGTTGGGTATGTTTTCGCGAACCAATACATGAGATACATCCATGGATGGGATACATGATACATGAGACCTTGATGCAATATTTGGAGGACTGTCAGCACCAATTGACGCATTCTGCATCCTGCAATCCTGTGCCGCGGTGCAGTTGGTGATTACTGTGGCCTACCCCATTACCCCAGAAAATCATCATGGGAGGATTTAGAGGCTATCCCAAACTACTACCCAGTAGGTGGGGCAGAATACAATTGACTGACATGATTGGGTATCTGGTACCTACCTACTTAGATACCTACCTAGGTAGGTAGGTAAGAAAAGGAGGTTATAGGCTCGATGTTAGTCTTAGCCAGTGAGATATTCTGGCCAACCATAGAACATTTAGATATAACTGATGGCGGAAAAAGAAACCAGCTGACCATCCAATGGGTTGGCTACAACACGCCCAATTATGCGAAGAGAGGAGTGATGAGACCTAAGGTCATACGTAGTTCTCTGTTTTTGCCGTGTTTAGCGCTTATAGTATGAGAGGTATTATCGTCACCGCCGTTCAGCTTTCAGCCGACTGAAAGGGCGAGAAGAAGCATGGGAGATGAAGGAGAACCTTGAAAAGAATGTGTTGTGTTCAGTTGTGTTCAGTCTGTTCGGGAAAAGAATTTATGATTAGATAGGTGATTGCCAAATCGGGTAATAATAAAGTTAAGGGTAGCGACTCCAAAAGATCAAATGGTTGTTTGGTGGATATTGCGATATTGCGCAGGGACGGTTCGCGTCGGTAGTCGGAGGTCTCGACTTCCCGTCTAGGGATGTAGATTCGAAAGAGGTGGCTTACATTATCATGACATCAAGAGGGATGAGTTAAGGAGACGGCTACCCAGCCCTGCCAGCCTGCCGGCCTACCTCAACTAGAAACAACACATCCATGGATGGATCCATGGCTGTATGTACTACATCCTGTACAAACTTCTAATTTCTAATTTTTATTCCAAACATCCATCAATCATCTTGCTTATCCACCCTCTATATCTGCGAATATTGATTGCCTTAATTGGCCCCGAGAACTTGGCGTTTTGGGAATATTCATATTCAACCAAGTATTGATCATCTATGAATAGCCCACCGAGTTTGGTGTGGTAGCGCAAGTTGGCCATATCCCAATTTGAACGCGGTCATCGATGGATATGATCAACCGGCACCGCCCGCATGGAAAGGAATTTCTCCTATTAGAGGGTCAAATAAACGTTGAAGACCGGTTATGATATTAACTCGCCAAATTTAGCAACGCGCCGATTCAATAAAAAGCTTAAAACAGATTTGACGCAACAGGCCTCGCGGCATTACAACATGTATGCCCTTTTCGCAACACAAATTTGATCGACCTCCCGAGTTCTTGGTTGCTGGGCAAATTCGTCGCCCTGAATCAAAGACCGACCGCCGACTTGATTCCCCTTTAGTCCACTCAGACTACAGTCCACGCAATTTGTGCTCAAAAATCTTTAATTATTAAAATTGGCCCTAAAGCCACTGCTATGTGACATCGTGACGCCAATTTTTTTTCAATTCCCCGACCTTATTCGTCACCACGAAAATATCCACGACGCGAATGCGGTGAGCCACGGTGCTTGCCGCTGGTCGTCTACTCGACATGATCATTATGAACCAGAATCATGAGATCAAGAGTTCTGAGGCTCAAAGCATCAAGCCATGGAAAGTTATCTTATGACCTTATGACGCAATCCCGAATCTCCATTATCGTAGATATGTCTTTTCTACCTAGGTATTGTTCTATGACTCTGAAGCTAAAGTTACACGGCATCCGCTTATCCCGTCATATTTTCGAGATGTCGGCAGTCTTGCGAATCCCAACTATATCAGAGAGGTCGTCAACATAGCCACTCTCTAGCTGTATGTATGATTGCATTTACTATGACACAGCCTCTTACTTTGAGCGATCTTCAACTTGGAACAAGTAGATTATCTCAGAGGCAAAGATTACGTACTAGTGCCTAGTGACTGGCGCCAACGTGTCACACATTTCTAATGATCACAGTTCACACAAGGGGGTATACAACTTCGATCCTCAACCCCCATATGTCTTTTAACTTCTAAGGTTGCCGCTAATAACCCCTAACAGTGAGCTTCACTAATTTAATCAGTTTTTGAGATCATGGATAGCTCAAGCGCTACTACAGCCAGGCCTTAGGGTTTGATCTCGTCTCTGGGATAAATCTAGAGTTATCTCGAACCGCAACGTTTCCCACTCGTCTACGTCTTGCGTGTTTAATGAGGAGCCATAATATTGCTCGCTCTATGCAAAGTCTTGATACGGGTCCGCTTCACTATCCACCGGGAATAGATACTAAAAGGAATATGAGTCTCTTAAGTCCATTAAAGTCGCAACAAATGCACTTCAGGATTATTACACGTCACATGCATATTGTCACCGACTTTCATATGCATGCCTCGTTGGTGGGAACTCGGGATCTTCTCAACATCGGAACTCGAATTCGTGAAATTACAGACCATTGAGTAAACTGCGGTATATTTCGGAGACGATAGATGTTGAATCGATAGGGGAATGCATCATCCCTCTCAGTATAGTCTTCATGGCGAGTCGGTTTGTTAGGAGCACGGGATGGAAGTCACCTAGTCGGTGCCCTTACGAGGTGAATGATGTATGCAGTCCCCGGCGAATACGGCATATATCGATTTAGACAATGTAGTTCTACTACCTTTTCGTCCTATGACGTGGCACCGAGCTTTCCGAGACGACAGTACAGCCACGGATCGAGAGACGCAGACGGGATCGGTCCTGGAGATTTCCACTGCTATTTGGTGAAGTGCACGAGGTCGTGTAGCAAGCTGCAGCTCAATTGCTTTGGTGGTCCTCAAGAATCAAACAACACATTCAGGATCGGCACCTCTCGCGTCGAAGCTCGGATTTTCGATGTTGTCGGTGAGGACGAAGCTATCTGGACATTCACTCGGCTCTGTGCAAGATATCGCGCGACAAGAACTACAACCGCCAGAGATCATCTGATGGAGGACAGCTGATTGTCTAATTATCGGCCGTCCATCATGATATGATAGTTTTCGGTTCGCTTACTCCTATGCCTCGCTCCAAACACCGACGAAACTCAAACATCAGGTAACATCCTGGATTATCACTTCCACGTTGGCCAAGACTGCCAAAAATAAATCAATTATTGGGATGTATAATCTTGATAACCTGGCCTACCATCTATTACGCACAATTCTCGTATGAAAGCTAGCAGTCGTCAAGAATCACGTTTAGGTACTCGCAACACACTATGTTAGCTAGGTAGGTAGCTAAATCAACATACTGGAAGATCTTTTCAGGGCATCTCAAAACGACAGCGACAACGATTCTCTACCGCTGGCATTATACCAAGGGTTAGTCTAAGGACTGTACTATGATCTAAGGAGGCTTCATTAGAATCTATTAATGTCGCTTTGTTTTCTAAGAGCGCCATCAGATTCTGTAATATGTTGTTTCTTCTATTGAGCCCCTATTTGGCAAAACAGTATTCCTAGAAACCTATCAGTGACTCTAGCGTACAGCTATCTCTAGAATATATACATGCCATTTAGTGGATTTAGAGACTCACGGTTACTCGGACTTGCTATGAATAGCGCGCTTGAATTGTAGTGAAGTTAGCTCTGGAGGTAACCGGCAATTATACAGGTAGGTACTTAGTAGGAGTGGTGTCGGGCACTCTCTTCTTCACTTAAGATGGTATCTTGCAATCCCCAACTGAACTTGCTGAGAATTCGACTCCGTACCTCCTTCGTTTCATTGAACAGAGCTCATTCGGCCTTAGAAAGCTGATCTGAAATTAGACCGATTGTGTTAAATCCTACGGACCGTTCACTGCTTCCCCCCAAACACCAGCCTAGTCGATGCCTCCAAATATTCAAGTGATAACTCATCATTAGCAATAAAGACCATCAATCTTCGTATAGGTTGGTATCCATGGTTACATAGGTACCTGCTCTCGTATCCTGTCGCGGATGATGCGTTACTCGAGACGCTCGTCCGCGCTGGCATGTCTTATGTTGACGTTGTACATGTGCACGCGAGGAGTTGAAGATACGACAACTTGCTTCGCGTGTCTGGTCTTGGCGATATTGACGACACTCTATCTAGTTCTATTTTATGTTGATAATGTTTCTTAATAGCACGGTGCTGTATCTTCTCGTGGAGTTTCTTGGTCTTATTCTCATAGACCTATGCCTTTCTTCATCTAAATGTCTCTAAGAGTATGCGTCTCGCTGGTATAGTTCTCAGAGTGTCAATATTACTTGGCTACTATAGCTACACACACCATAAGTTGAACTATCAGGACTTAGGGTTGTGTATTAGTCAAGAGAGTGCCTTGAGAGGATCTCTCAGAACTCATTAATGATATGGATAAGTATCTAGTAGTTATGTAAGGATTGGGAAAGCTCCCTCGTGATTTTTCAACGGGAATAGAAGCGAGAGTCAAGTTCACATTGATATTCTACGATTCAAATGACATAACATGTCATAAATCAATACTTACCTGCTCCTTGTTTAGGATCCGTCCTTAATCTGTTGGTGTGGGAGTTAATATGCCTCGGTTCTCCAGAGCTGATATATATGACAGCGTAATAATACCGTGCAATATTTATAGTAGTATGGTATTAAGAACTTTGCCGACTGACAAGAGAGTTCTCCTATAACATTGAAACTTGCTTTTAAGATTATACGTCGAAGGTGAAAAAGGGGTTAAGGGGTCGACAACTGGAACTAGCGATATATCCACTTAAATTATGGGGCTAAGTTAGGTGGTCAGTGCCTACCCTGGCGCCAAGAAAATGAGAACTGATAAGATAACGATACTGGTAACTTTTTTTTCAGTCGCAACTTCCGTCTTGCGATTGAATTTATTCAATTGAAGAAGCTTTTCACAAAATTGTTCTGATTGACGCTGTCTTTCTTTCTTCTCTCCAAACAACATTCAATTCTCCTACGACAGCGATAGTGTTCACAGCTAGCCCACCATGGCCAAGGATCGTGCGGACAAGCCTCGCAAGGAGAAAGATGAAAAGGTGAAGAAGCACAAGAAAGAGAAGAAATTGAGTGACGATGGCGATATCGAGATGGTCGACGCCGTGAACGAGCCTACCGAGGCAGAGGAACCTCTTGTGCAATCAAGAGAAGCTGTAAGTACTCAAGTCTTTCTTTTTTCCCTAAGCTTTTTAGGAAAGCAATTGCGCTATGCGAACATGTCGCTTACCTTGAAATTTAGTCCGTCGACATAATACTCGATGGCCCAGTCAAGCCCAAGAAGGAGAAGAAGGAGAAGAAACCAAAAAAAGAGAAGAAAGAGAAGAAAGAAAAGAAAGAAAAGAAGGAGGATAAGTCCAACGAGCCCACCGGCGAAGAGCAAAAGTATACCACCTCTTTCAATAACTTCAAACTACCTCTACGACAAGCCTCCAAGGACTCAAAGTACTCAAATGACGGCAGTGGAGCCCCTCTCTTTGCGATCGACACGAACCCTACTCACGTCGATGTCGACTCCCTCGAGACGATTCCGGAAAAGACGCCGAAGCCCGAGAAATCCAAGTCCGACGGCCACCACGCTCCTCCCAGCGGCCTCAACCGAGACGCCCGCCGACGCATACGCATGATCGAGGAGCGACGCCAGTTAATCCGAAAGAAGCTCGGTATACCAGAAGGCGTCACTGATAGGGACGAGGAGGTGCAAGCGAAGTTGGATGAGTGGGTCACGACCATGGATGGCAAGACGGCAGCTCGCATGGACAAGAAGCGCCAGCGCAGGGAGAAGAACGCCATGAAGCTCCGAAATCGACGAGGCAAGATCCTGACTGGAGAGCGTCTGAAGGAACGCCAGAAATCGTTGAAGAAGGCGGAGAAGAGAATGAAGAGACGCGGGGGTGGTGTCTCTGCCCCTAGTGAGGCGTCATGATCTGGACCACTTCACTACTCTGTTCGTCAATTTGCATCTTCTTTTATGGTAATGGTATTTGAGGCGTTGGGGGTGTGGCAGTATGAAAAGCTCGCTTCAGCACATTTTTCTGATTTCTCCCGGATGCCATATGGGCTGGGAAGGTTTTTTGTTAGGGACGTGATGTATGCTAGAGCAATCACGGACATTCACGAGAAGTCAATTTTACGACTGAATGATGAATAACGTGTATTCCCCGGGGTGATCGAGGTATGCTTTTCTTAGAGATGAGTGGTGGCTTTGGGCCACGCCGTATGACACATGCCCCTAAACCGATAAACTCCAGCCCGTCCAGTATGCTCCGATATATGCAGGTTCCGTGATCGTAATGTACAGCTTGTCTTTCATATGTAACCTCACCATGCCCCTTAATTTCATAGTAGGTTATATCAAGACTTCTTCGATCCATCATCCGCACTACTCTTTTCCGTTCCCGTCGACTTCTCACCATCATCCTTCTTCTTTCCCCCACTCCACACCTCAGAAATCTGATCCACGATAAGACCCCAGTACCCGCCTCCCCCCTCACTCAACGCCTCCTTCTCTCTCTGATCCCGCTTCTCCTTCCAATCATCCGGGCTATCGCCCATCCACACGCGCTTCAACAAGCTCCTCTCCTCCTCCTCAATCTTCTTCCTCTCCAACTCCTCAAGCACCTTCTTCTGCGCCTCCGACACCCCCACATCTCCCACACTTTTCACACCTTGCGCCTCAAGCGCCTTCCGCGCGCGCTCCGCCCTCTCAAGCCGGAGCCGCAACTGCGTCTCCTTGGCCTTCTCCGGCAGCTCCGTGCCGCTCATCGCGACGATCCGGCGCCCGAAGCGCGACAGCGTGGACGTGCCTGTGTAATCATGCACCAGCTGGTTCGTGCCCCATACCGTGACGCCGCCCAAGATCAGGAAGCGGAAGTCGAGACGTCGGGGCGGGAGGAAGAGCGCGAGGAGGGCGATTGGCGTTACGCCCAAAGCGACGTTGTGGATGAAGGGGTTCGTGTTGTTGTATTGGTCGACTGGGCGCTCGGGTGGCGCTGGCGCGGCGGGCTGGGGAGGGGGTTGTGGGGTGGAGGAGGAGGAGGACATTGTGCCGTTAGATGGGTGTGCTAGTAGATGAGTTGTGGGCGGATGGATGGGACGGGTTGTCCGGGTGTTTCGCGGAGGAAATGCTCCTGTGTCTGATTTGCGGCGTCTGCGCTGTTTGGAATTGAGACGTACGGGTCTTTTCGCCTTCCTTCTTCTTCCCGTGTCGCTAAGTATATCGCGGAGTTGAGATGGGGTAGTTGACAGCGGTAGAAACAAACTTTCGAAAGAAGCTTAACTTTTTTTTTTTTACTCTGCAGGGGTGATCTTTGGCTGGTTTGAGCTAGTGGATCGTGGTTCTATCCCCGAGATCCTTACAGCGGATATCATTGGCTGGATTCATTTTATCTAAACTGGGGTCCTTGATCGAGATCTATTTCCGTTCAATCTTCACCCGCATGTCGCCTGAACACTCAGACAATTGCCCGAGACGGCGGAATGATTTAGATTTCTGGAACACGGAGCCGCATCCAGATCCTTAATTAGAATTGTTGATCACTAATAATGTTCACGATGCCTTGGTTCAACAATTGAATACAGGTACCTACATTAGTTTACGTACGTATATTGAGATGTCTCAGCCATAGGGCTTGGTTGGCTTCCGGTTGGCGTATAAGCTTCTAGTATTTTGCGCATTTTGTTGCCGTTTGTAGCACCTCATATTTTTCTTTTTATTTAATGTCATTCTTGCGTATATTATGATTCATACCAATATCGTAGTGTCATTGAGAGTATACAGAAAATATCCATAGGTACACTATCGCATAGGACAGAATTCAGCACAGCCTCAATAGTCCTTACATTGAGATGTCTCGATAGTGAGAAAAGTGGGAGGAATATGACCGTTGCTTGTGACAATTGGTAAACTATCACAAGGCAGATTCTTAGGTAAAGTCGCGGACTTCAATGACGCATTAAAATCCGCACTTGCAGCCATTCATTAATGATCGTGGTGTAACTTGTGTTTAACCCCTCCAAAAGGTCGCATGTCAAGGGACCCTTTTTTTTAATGGTACGTACATACGCAATTGCCAATGGAATGTCGATTCCTCTCGGTCATGTCCGGAGGCTGCTGCGCCTTGCATTGGGGTTTGCTTGGCTCATCTGCCGGTTCGGTAGACCCACCGACCGTTCTGCCGTCGCCGTCCGTAGGCAAGGGCACAAAAAGTCGGTCACTACCTCGTCAATTCGTAAGCTAAGGGCGGCAAAAAAGCGGGTACTTCCCCAATTGTCTGGGATGGCACTGCACCGAATTGTTAGCGCTCTGTCCACTATGTCGCAAAGAAGGCTGAGTCGACAAATGTCGGGGGAACTTCGAGAGTACATGATCTCTGTTGCTCTATTCCTCGGCTTCAAATTAATCGCCCGAAATAACATATCGAGGTAAACCACTCCGAAACCTCGGACGTTTTTCGTTATTGCCGTTAATGATGCACGGGTTTGCGTTTCTTCGCCAATACAGTTTGGACCAGTAGTCTACCGGCGCTTAGATACTATGTCCGGGGTACCGACTCCGAATCCAACCTCAAAATTGTTCAGACGATGGCAATTCTTGCTTGTAGCCAATGAGGCTCTATATCATGGAATTAAAGGCTGCCTCATAACCTTGAAAGGGATATCACATAATTCCGAAATTCCTGTCAAATGTTAGAGTTGTGACCCCCGTGGTACCGGCCGAGTGAGATAGCGCGATTGAATCTAGAATACGACGCCAATAGCCTATCTAGCTGACTCAGATGAAGAGTCGAGGTCCCCTAAAACCTCCAAGTGTTAGGTATTGGAATGTATCGCACCACTTGGTATCATCGCTTAAGACAGGAAGTACGATTGGGGCATTTCGGAATCGATGCATGCGGGGTGTTGTATTACCAGTAAAGGCCCGATACATACACTTATCAACACACACATCAAGTTTTTAGTGTGTTTTTGAGGCCTATGTATGTAGGTATTTACACAATAGCTCGTAGAAAGGCTGCCGCATAGAACTGAGCAACTTGGTGAGTACCTATAGTTAGTCATTTTTAATGCCGTGTGCCGTTAAGGTCGAGACCCGGAGCGAATGTTAGGCTGCGGTAATTAGCAATTGTGGATGGTTGTGGTCGCCTGTTCTGAAGTTTGTATGCCTAGCATATTCGTCAGTCACGGAAAACGGCGAATATTATTGCATGCCATAGGTATGGGAATTTGGGGGCCTCGCAGGTTGTTTCGGTATGTGTTAATTATCTAGAGAAGCGTGTAGAATATTAATGCTAGGTAACGACGAAGTATTGAAACAGTTGTGTTCACTTGACTAGAAATGCACAGAATTTCGATATCACGGGATGACGTTCAACACATTGGTACCTACCTAGTAAGTATGTAAGAGAGACAACGGTGTCATGATGCGACACGGACGTATACCGAAAATACACGGCAGAAACATAGGTAAGAGACCTATGGCTGCAGTAGCAATTATCAACAATTGAAAATAAAAAAAAAAACCGTGTTTGTCCGGGGAAGATCTCCGAGGGAAATAGATCTAGCGAGAATCGGAACGTACATCTAGCCGACGGCCTGTCCCAAAACAGTAGCAAGGTACGAAGTTTGCCTCGGTATTTCCTGGTTGGACAGAGTGATGTCAATCGCTCGTACAATAACGGCAACCTTTATGGTTGCTCCTGTGGCTGAATTCTCAATGCCGACTATTCGAAAAGAACAGCACTGAAAGACCTGAAAGACCGGGTATCTTGGATTATGATGTTGTGTAACACGTAAGATTAATGGCGCTAACCTGTATGAAGCGGCGGATAGGTACCCAGGTAATTAGAGTCGCAGCGAAGACTGTAAATCTATTAGCATGTGCATGGCGGCCTCTCGATTGCGTTTAGGAACTAATGCAGTCTCGCCTAGGAAATTTGAACGAATCAAGATAGGCGATGAGGTTGCACTATAGGGCTGACGGATCGTGAAGGAGCATAACGGACGTTTTGCCAGAGTCCGCGTATTGGTGCGTATTGGTGTAGGAGATAAGACGATGCTTCTACCCTGCATATGTTACCCTTGGCAGCGACAGATACGGTGGAGAACGATTGGAGTCAGAGGTATAAATCTGCAGTTAGATGGACCATTAGGTTGATCATAAGTTTGTCATAGGGCTGAATTGGTGGGTACGAGTATAGTACTTTGGGCACGATGGCATTTATTTCTGACATTTTAGTCCGACGTCCAGAGTGAAATGGTGGTGTCGATACATTCGAAAATACATTCGAAAGGGTTCAGATGACAGACTCGACTAGTAGGGGTACGTGGTTGAGCATCCATGTGGATGTTTATAGAATTGTGGTGAGATATTCAAACCAAGACAGGTCTAGAGTTGCTAGTAGTGAGTAGCGATAATTTTGTTTAGTGTAGAGATTTATTATAATATACATCCACAGTGGTCACATGTTGTAGTAGTTGAAATCAGATTAGAGTGGTTCAGGTTAGTTGAGGTAAATAATTTGACCTTAGAACCTTAAAGACCCTATTAAGACCCTATTATTACGTTGGAGGAAGGAATCAACGTCTCAAAATCATAGGCGAAGTGGGGGTAAAGTAAGGTTACGGATAGAGAAGCGGCATTCGATAGCTGGTTAATTACTAGGTAACTGGTTGCCAGTGCTCTGGAAGGTTTAGGTCGCCCCGCAAATCCTTTTCGTCCAAAGTCGCTTGAGAGAATTGTAATTGGAGGATGCACTCGTCCCTGATTTCATTTCCATACACCTACTGGACCTACTGTACACCTACTGCAGGTGAACTCTAGCGGCCATTTCTAGTCAAAGATCATGACATTTACAGAATGCATCCATACCAGCTTCAACCGGACAAGGACAGAATAGACATCATGATCCAATGAACACAATAATACAATAGCCCAATAACCGCTACGTTGGGTCGCATAGCTAGGGGACAATACCGACGGCACCTAGAATTTAAGGGTGCGTCCGAGGCTCGAGGACACCCCGCTATCAGTGGTCACTTTCCAGGGTTTTATCCCGGACAAATTGGATCACTCTGACAGGAACTCATTCTCAGCCAGCCGTCTTCCAGCCAAGACATCCACACATCCACGAACGGGCTGGATGGGGTAGTCTGGTACTCAAGACATGAGCACTGCCAATGTTGTTCAACGGCTAACAATATCATTCTTTTTTGCCACTCTAAGGCCGACGACCGACGACAACTCACAAGACAGATCGTGCATCTGGCTTTTTTTGGATATATCGTGCGCGAGTGTGACTACCTAGGCTCTCGGCGTCCGATTACCATCTCGTCCTCTCAGCAAGTATCCCGACAGTACCGGTAGGATGCCTGACGGGATACATATCTGACCGAGCACCAATATTGGCAATTCGAAAGTGACACATGTGGATACTTACAGTACCTCGCGTACATAGTATATGCAATGTGCATATGTGTCTTAGGTACCAGGTTCCAAGGTTGACTCCTAGGTGTCATAGGGATGCTCATACCTACATACCTACATGAACGACACTTTTCATATGCCAGTCTACTGCTTTTACGACTCTGGTCGTATTAACCCTAATTGGTATTTCTACTTTGACCTAAAGGTCTTTGATCGTCATAGTAGTGCTGGTGTACCTACATAAACTAGACGTATCCTAGTTTAGATGTGTACAGGGTATATAATTGGTCGCCTACCTCCCTACGACACTTACCACATTGGAGGTAGCGAAGATGTACCTACCTATATAGACGCTGTGCCGCAATCTAAGCCCCCAATTTCCATTCCAGATCAACAACCTTGGAACCTGACTCCAGGCTTGATCTCCTCCATCGAGAACCCCTGCCCCTCCGGCTTAAAACTAATAAAATACCGTCTACCGGCTCCCCATTCTAAAACCCATTCGACTGTCAGAGGCGTTCGAGGCCGTTCAACCTAAACCAACTTACATCTCTCACCTTTTCCCTTCTTCTTAGTGCTCTTAGTTCTCTTAGCCCTCTTCCTTTTCCCCGAGTTTTCTTTTCGCCGATCACCAGAAAATAATTGCTTGATACCCCTTTGAAAAAGACGAGTCTGCTCGGACAACTCGAACGCGTACATATTGCTAATCTCGGCCTATTCGCCACTTCGTTCATTTTACCCATACAATACAGGGCTAGTTAGTGACGCACAGCCTTTCACATCGAATCCCTCAAGCTTAAGCTTATCCGTCGATAGCTTACCTAGTATTAATCGCTACTAAATCTAAGCGCGTTCGAATACATCGCCATTAACAAAAGAGTGCCTCTCATTTACAAAGAGCCGTTGTGTTCGGGTTTAAGCTCCCCCTCTTGGCACGAGCTCTGCCATGAGAGAAGGAGTACCTCGGATTTGCTCCGTGTCGATTGAAAACTCAACGATATGATGAGCGCAAGTAATGCCCCGCGGCCTGTGCCGCCAACCGTATCGTCATCAGATATGTCTCAGCAACGACCGCGGAGAGTTCGTACCAGCAAACCAAAAGTCAAAACAGGTTGCAACAACTGCAAGTATGTACTTCCTTGAAACTCTCACCTCGTTGACCCACATTTCCTAAATCATGATACTGGTTGCGCCGAGCGCACAATGCTAAACAATTGCCTCGCAACTTTAGACAACGACGTATAAAATGCGACGAGCAGCGACCGGCATGTACTCAGTGCGTTCGGTCCAAGAGGACGTGCGGCGGTTATCCACCTCCCCCACGAGCCAAGGTTTTTGAAGAGGTCAGGATTGCGCCTAAACCCGGTAGTGGGAGTATAACTCCAATTTCGCCGGCGAATGACACAATCCGGCCACTCCAGTCACAGCCTCCGGCGCGGCCAGTGGTTGCGCGGCCTGGACCTCAGAGAGTGTCCATGAACAGTCTCACACCTCCCCAGACGCCGGTAGAGAGTTCGTTGATGCTTTATCGGCCATCCGTACTGCCGTTCGACCCGAATGAAGGCCTATATTTCCAACTCTTCAGAGAACGCACAGCCGGCGAGTTGTCAGGTTTCTTTGACTCCTCCTTCTGGACTCGGAGTGTCTTGCAGGAGTGTCACTCGGAGGAAGCGATCCGGCATTCAGTCGTCGCTCTAGGAGCGCTTTACAAAACCTTGGAGAAATTGTCAGAATCTCCACCAAGTTCACCGGCTGCCCTCATTGACGTAACAGATAATGCGGTTCGGCATGGGGAAGTTGCCTTTAAGCATTACTCATTAGCGCTGAACTGTATCATTAACTCCACGTCACCGGATCAGGCATCGCAGAGGATGAGCCTCATGGCATCGGTATTGCTAGCCTGTTTTGACTCTTTCATTGGTGACCATAAGCATGCGATTGTGCAAATTCAAACCGGTCTCCGACTTCTAGAAACGTTACGAGCCCAGCGTAGGAATTCATTCCTTCCCAAACCCGGAGAGCCAGTCGAAGAAGACCTTGTTCAAATGTTTACCCGATTAGCTATCCAAGCGAAGTCATACGATATGGCTTTCCACTTCCCTCAGCCATTCGTAATACGCCTTACCCCCCAGAGCAACGAACAGACTCCTTCCCCCTCTTCCGACGGGGGATCACCCGCTTCAATATCGCAATCACAAATACCAGAACAATTTGAGACACTTCATGAAGCGAGACTTGCGTGGGATACCCTTTGCGAGCGCATGATGCGATTTACCGAAAACATGTTCACATATACGACATCGATGAGTCCAATGGGTGTACTTCCACACTCATTAAAGCAATATGGTATAGGGTTCGCTGAGAAATTGACCGCCTGGTCAAAAGCTTTTGAGCCTATTTTAATGTCTCGTTCAACTCCCGCGAAAAGTAGTCAGGAGAAAACCGCGATCGCAGTCCTGAAAATGAACCAGGTTATGGGCGAGATATTGTTTTACATGATATTTAGCGACACCGAGCTTCAATTCGACGCCCATCTACCACAATTTAAAACTATCGTAAACCTCGCCATGGAAGTGGTTGGGGATGAGGAGCGTAGGGCTGCCGCAAAACGATGTCCAAATCCTCACTTTTGCCACCATCAACCCACGCACCCAGATATATTCGGTGGGCCGTATACAGCCAAACATATCAAGCCCAGTTTCAGCGCAGATTTAGGCATTGTCCCTCCACTTTTTGTCGCGGCTACGAAATGTCGAGATCCCACAACTCGACGCCAAGCTATTCAACTACTACGGAGTAGTTCGCGGAGGGAGGGTATGTGGGATAGCGAACTCGCAGCCCGCATAGGTATGTGGGTCATGGATATAGAGGAGGAGGAGGATGGCACCGACGACTTCGAACATCCCTCGTCAAGTTCGGGGATGGGTAGACTATCTGTGGACAGCCCAGGTAATCGATCTGCCGGTTCTCCTTTTGGCGACGATGTTCCTCTCGGTCCTGGCGGAAATGCTCGTTGGGGTAGCCGAAGGGACAGCACTGCGACATCGACATACGGT
The DNA here is from genome assembly GCA_022496965.1 of Annulohypoxylon nitens. NCBI lineage: Eukaryota > Fungi > Ascomycota > Sordariomycetes > Xylariales > Hypoxylaceae > Annulohypoxylon > Annulohypoxylon nitens. The sequence goes on from MU386625.1 coordinate 430,541, forward strand.
AGGAGACCCATACCGGAGGAGAGGCGGGTTATGGTACGGTCTGTCGAATTCGACCTCCGCGAACGTGTCGCAACAATCTCGTGTGGCACACGAGGGTTAATACCTGGCATGCTCGATCCACGAAATCGCAACACTACGATTCGGTGGTGAAACCTGGTCGCTTCGCCGCTTCTCCTTTCAATAACGACAATCAAAAGCTGGTCTACCCGATGTAATTCTACATCACCCATTACCCTAGAAGGGTTTTCGCTTCAACTTGAAGATTCCTTTTATTTATTGGCAGGGCCGTTATTTTTTTTTTTTTTCTTGAAAATCTACGAGCGGAACTTGGCTACGAGGAAAAGCGTGACGATATAATGTTGGAATTGGCTTGGCGGGCAACAAAAACATATGATAATGTCTCCAATATTTTACTTTATCCATTGTTAGCATAATGGCGCAGACCCCGACCTACTCACGTAGGTAGGCACTGGAAGATTCTTCTATTAGATGTTATTAGGTACCTATGGATATATGATACCACCAAGGATAACAAAAGTGTTTTGTTTACCAAAGATACGGCAGTGTCAGATTTATCAACTTCCTTGAAGTGATGAGAAATACCTGGTGCGCTTTTGCTTTCCGACACATGCTTACTGTCGCTTAGGTATCTCGTTATTCCGCATCGAAAGACTCGGCAATGAGCATAGATGAACAAGCTCCACTCAGATGTCAGGAAGCAATTCACTATATTTCGTAACCATAAAATACCTAACTTTAAATCCTCAAAATGGATTTTAGTAATTTGTTTTCTGGTGTCAATCGTTATGATATAGAATATAGGTGACTTATCCCGTAGACGACCGGTGATTGGGGGCTTAAACCCGATTAGTCATCGTACAGGAACCCCATTTTTGGAAATCACAACGTAATCGTTGAAGGATTCAGGTGCCTAAGGAAGGCTCGAACCACTTAGTACCAGGGGTGCTAAAATATCTACTTATATAATCCATGAATAACTTAGAACTCTATTAGAACCTCACAACTAAATTCAACTCTAACAACAAGTTGGATTGTAAAGCAAATCTCAGAAGTCTTTGGAAAGCTCCTTGATTGCGGTTCACCAAAGTCTCGCATTGAGTGAAAGAGCAGAGCATGAAAAATGCAGAACAGCGCTATAAATGACGTACGCAGAGGTGTGCCTATAAGTCCGGCAGAGGCTATAGGAACAAACACCAACGACCCTCCAAAGCGGACTCGAGTCTTGCTGAGCTGTGCGCCTTGCCGCAATTCCAAACTCAAGTGCGACCGGGCAACGCCATGCGGACAATGTATTCGCAAAAGCAAGCCGGATGGCTGCCTCTATGCTCCGCGCCCCGAGAAGCGAAAGCCTGCGAAGAGCATGGCCGCCCGTTTAAAGAGGCTTGAAGGAAGTATGTGTGGCTATTTTCAAATCATTTATATCTTATTTACCTAAATATTTCATAGATCTGGGTTTTAAATGGGTTTGTGAAAATGATGTCACTAAAATAATATACAGTGGTACGCGGGATGATTGACACGGATGGCTCGACATCTATGGTGTCTGCTAATAAGACACCCAGGGACCCTGGTGGTGTCGTAGTACAGGGCCAGGGAAACACATCTTATGTTGGCGGAACACACTTCATGGCTATGTTAGAGGACGTGAGTTTCACATATTTCTTACCTCCTTTTCACGTGCATTAGAAATTAAATCTCGTATAATAGATTGAGGATCTCAAGGGGTACTTTGTCGATAAAAACGAGGACGAAGAAGAAACTCAAGATCCGTATGAGAATATGGGCCCTACGGAGCTACTTATGGCATCACGAAACGTGCCTAAGAATAAGGAGGATCTCTTAGCTACCCTCCCGGATAAGGCCATTGTTACCCGTCTTATGAATCGCTATTTCAACTCAAATAGCCCCTCTCAACGTAAGTTCTTCCACTCATTCTCTATCACTTCTATCCGCACGTACCAGGTAACCTGTCGTTATATCGTTGCTCACACACATTCAAAGACATTGTTCACGTTCCTACATTCTTGAGAGAATATAACGACTTTTGTAAGGATCCGCAAAGTGCGCCTTTACATTGGATAGCATTGCTCTACATGATACTGGCGCTCGGTACCTTCTTCTCTTCTTTCAGCGCGCCGCAGGAACTAGAGAGTGATTCACCAGTACCAGCCTTGGACAGATTTAAGCAGTATAGGGGTGCTGCTGGATGGGCTCTCATCTGGGGGAAGTATTCACAACCAGGCCCATACACTCTCGAGGCGTTTATGCTGTACGTTGAGGGAGATTTCGTTACCAATCGTGAGAACCGGATGAACTGTTATCTGCTTTCGTCCGTCCTGATTCGACTGATGCTAAAAATGGGACTGCATCGCGATCCTAGCAAGTTGCCCGGCATTACTCCATATGACGGCGAGATGAGACGGCGCTTGTGGAACCTCGCCGTACAGATCGACTTATTAGTTGCGTTCAATTTAGGCCTCCCCAGCATGACCCACGCTGTCGAAAGTGATACAGAGCTTCCAACAAATCTAATGGATATGGACTTTAACAAGGACACTAAGGAGCTGCCTCAACCTCGTCCCGGCTCGGATTACACGCTACTTACTTACCCGATCAACAAAGCTAGGATATCCCGCATTTTCTTCCTGGTAGTCCAACAAGCACATTCACTCGACGTTCCATCTTATGCCGAAGTGATGAAAGTCGATGCCCAAATTGAAGACGCATGGGATAAGGTGCCTGAGATCATGAAGGTGAAGCCGATCGACCTGTGTTTGACGGACCCTCCCGTCCAAATTATCCAACGCTTTGGTATCGCAGCGATATACCAAAAAAGTCGATGCGTGCATCATAGGCGTTATATCGTTGAAGAAGAGCCAAAGAATGAGCACGACTACTCTCGTCGGGTATGTCTTGAAGCAGCATTGGCACTCATTGACTATCAGATTACGATGAACGAGGCGGGAAAACCTGGTGGTATGTTAAATCAAACCGGCTGGTTCATCGCTGCTTTAGTGGCCGTAAACGATTTCCTCTTGGCAAATATGATTATCGCTCTCGTGATCCAAAATGATAAATTTTGGGAGGTTGGCGGCGATGCAAATTGGATAGCGCGATGTATGCCGCCGACAATTACCAGAGACGAGCTTCTTCGGACGATTAGAAGGTCACATAATGTCTGGAAGGAGATGGCAGGCGAAAGATCAGAGTTTGGAAAATGCGAAGAGGTTACACGGGTCATGCTCCGCAAGGTGCATGCTCATCTCGGAATCATCACCGAAGATATCGAAATGTCGGGTGCAAAAACAAACAGGAGCGGCGACGTGACAGATATGGCGAGCTTGACGATAGATGGTAGCGGACCTGCGACAATGTCAAGCAGCAGTGATGCTGTAATCGATAGTAACGTCGAATTTAACACGACATGGACGAATCTGATGGCGACTGATGTAAGCGCTGGCCAGACAGAGTCTGACCCTCCTTGGATGATGCAAAACAGCAACGATTGGGTAAGTCCTTTCTATCTTCCTATTGGCGTTTCTCTTTTGGTAGATGGCAAATTTCTTAACAAACCTATACTTGATAGAGCTACTTCGATGCCATGACACATACGGCCGATGCCATTCAGATCCCTGAGCAAACGGCCGAAGATGCTTGGATGGTCGAGAAAAACATGGAAGACTTTCCTAATTTCATGGTGTCGAACTCGTGGAATTTCCCTTCTTCGTCTTCGTAAGCAGGTACCTATAGGTACTTAATTAGGTGGTTGGCAGCTGGGTTCGGAGCTCCGAAACAACAATATCCGTCTTATACAGGCTCAGCCATCGATCTCCCCGTAATATTGGATGTCGCGAAATGGAAAATGATCCTCTACCGCCAAAACATGTCGTTAGGTGACCCCTAGGTCCATAGCCGTGATAGCCGTCCGAATTCAAGGGGGGGTAAGTCCAGCGGAGTCGTCCGATCCGACTTTGATAAGGCATCAGACGTCAAGGTTACAGATTCCTAGCATACTAGGTAGCAACCAGGGCTAGCTTTTCCAAAGTGAGAAATCCTGGGTTGACAGCTTGGAGGGTGTGGAGAAGATCAGAAACACGGCCAGCATGGGCTACCTCCAGCTACCTAGGCCAGCTATGTATTCGCGGGGTATGGGCTATTCAACCCCGCATAGCCCCTTATTGGTTAGCCCTGCGAATTGGCGAGTGATCTTGCGGGTTTATCGAAAGCGCTATACAATTTTCGGTGTTGGTTCCAACATATCGTTCAGGTCTAAGGATTACTTCAAGGAACAACGTGAGAGAGATGTGAGAAATAATCTCATAAAAAGCGTTGGAAACGAATTGCGGAAAGGATAAGCCCCGCGGAAATGCTAGTTTGGACCAGGAGGGGCATCCTTGGCGCTATAACGACGCCCGCTGATGTGATGATGGCAAGGTAAAAATGATTGAGCCTCCAGCGCCTCCAAGAAGGACCAAGAAGGATGTTCGCTTGACTGGTTTGTACGTAATAGCACGCAACACCCGGCAGGACTATTTGTAACGAGATGGCTCGCAGCTAAACGATTCACGTTACAACGGAGAAAGCTGCCAGGGCCGTAAAAACGTGCTCGATTGCATCAATACGACCCATACCTTTTTATTTACTAAAACATACCTAATGCCAAGATATCGTCGCCTCGGATTCCACATTCTCATGGCATTAGGAACACCAATTTTACTACTTTACTCGCCTGCATCGGTCTCGATTCCAGCGGCTCCCTGTGCGACGAGATGCGCGACGCATCCTATAGTGCATCCATAGTACCTGGATGGTTCCTCTTTAAATTACCTTAGCTAGTAGCTAGCAACGAAGGGTCGGGTCGACAGGTTCGAATTGGCACGAGATTTCCTATGGTACCAAGAAGGCACTTTGATTACCTACATATGCCTACAATGTAAAAATGGTTTCACCGCGTAGACCGGTCTGGTTCTGCGCCAGGTATTTCTAAATCGGGGGGCTCGGAGAGGAGACCTGAAGCAAATCCACACCTTCGGAAGCACCTACCTAAACCAATAGCCTCACGACGTTAGCACGCATGTCGACTGAGATGAGCGACCAAGGGCGACTTTTGGTAATGTAATGGCATTTCTGCGAACTAATAAAAGTTGGATGGTAAGCTTGGCTGTCAACCAAGAGCAACCAAAGGGCACTCCCGTCTCGTCTATGCACAGCGTCTGACTTTCACTGTAACGGCACGCAAGATCGTATCCTCCAACGGTTACCCGGGATTTGCGGCGGCAACGTTCACGTGCATTTGCGATTTGGCCAGCGCCATCAAAGGGCCACTCACCGAGTTAAATTTCTTGGGTCCTTGGGTCCTCTATATCATATATTGGGTATCTCCTCTTTTCTTAAGAGTCAACTAGAATCGCACCCAGGCAACACGAGTCTCTATGAAATCCCGGGACTGGTTTTTCTTTTCCCGTAACGAAATCGATATCGATGTCTCATAAGTCTCGGGTCCAAAAACCGAGACGGAAACAGAGCAGACCTGCATTGTTACGACATTACGGATTTCTGCACGCTATCTCGTTACCTGACAAGGATCCAACATCTGACCTTCTAACTATGTAATGAGACATGCCTTCTCATTGGTCGATGGTTATCTGTTGATCTTTGGAGGGGAAAATTTCAGCGCCTCTTCCCCTTGCCCATCCTGCGGCTTAATACCTAGGTCCTAGAAATGCATTGTGTAGAGTGTAATACGCTATCTATGGCATGCATTATTGTCCCATCGCAACTCGCCTGCGACTTCGTCATGTCAAACATGCGGTTTTATGTGCAATTAAAAATTAGCGCCCCCTCTAACAAGCACCAACAAGACTACGGGCCAAGATCCGAACCACCCAGCCTATCAGTCTCTCTTTCTCCTTGGGTTATCTTTCTCGGATCAGCTGAGTCTGCTGAAGTGAGAGGTCCAAACCACGGATGTGTATGTGCACAACAGCAAGGCTGGGTAAAATACTTGGTGGTTGAAGTATGATAGGTCCGATTAGGGATGAGAACACCCCTAAAAGTCTGACCGACTAATTATATAATGTCGGTCTTTCATTATACCTACACACGTATCGCACCCTTCCAATCGCCCGGGATACTTGGAGTCCCGTTTGAAACGTACAGAACGGGACTACTTCCGAAGTCGAATAGAAGCTAGAACTACACGTTGAAGATGATTACAGGAGGGTCTGTTATGTAAGTTAGTGTTAAGATGAAAAACCGGCCAACCGTGCTCAATGCTTTTACATAATCTAAACCATAGCAGTATCCAGTTTGCTGAGTCGACAAGAGACGAAAGAAGAAAGAAGTAAAAAGAAAGAGCAAAAATTTTCCTGATAAGCTGTACCGAAGCCGAACGGCTATGAAACCGGCTTGTCAACTACCAGCTACCTAAGGTCCTAAGTAGATTGCCAGAGCCACTATGACACTATGACACTATGACACTATGACACTACTCAAAACCATGTCCGGAGCAAAAGTTGAGAGAAAAAAACGAGCGGGAAGAAAACGTGATTCGCACCAGTCATATAAATGGATCCCGGGCAATTCTCATTAGCTAACATTTCGAAGCCGTCTCCATTTGTCGAGTAACATCTGGTAAATCTATTTCTTTCTAGTATGTACCTACATACACTCATCAATGGATACCAACCTACCTAACACACAGCATACAGCATACAACATACATTGAACAATAAGACTTGCACACAATGCGTGTGATATTCGGTCAGGCTCCGATCTCGTCGCATTCCAGAACCAGACCGCATGATATATTGGACCAATCAATTAGAGGCATCGACCTGGTTTAAGTATTGGTGCTGATACCACATCGATCAATCACGTATCAGATCGGCGAATTATAACCCTGAAAAAAGCGATAAGAGAATCCGAGCACTTGATTCGATTGATGAGAATTAAAGTCTATCTGCCCATGCAGCGCATCAAAAAATCAACGTGACTTTTTAGGCAACGTACAACCTGCTTTGAATATACTACTAGCTGGAGGTATGTACCTGAGGTTATCAACACCAATACCGATGCCAATAATGCCAATATCAATAATCATCAATATAGATGTACATACCTACATTAATGCGTACATATATAAATTATAGTACTATATGTATGCCGTACATTTGTTTTCTTTCCTTTTTTTCACCGCTCTCCACCTTATCCAGCTTGTCTCTTCTTGTCTTGTCATGTGCGGACTCGCAATTTGCTATTTGCTACCAAATATACCGAATACATCCATAAAACATCCATAGCACATCCGATTTCGACCATGCTATTTTACCATCTCCTCACGATGTTGGGCACATTATGGATCTATTCGGTGCCCTTACCTCTAGTCACCTTACTTGACCTATCCTAGTCCGAGCCTCTCTCCGATTCATTACTAATAAACTAACTCGTGATGTACTAGACTCTATTCCGACCCTCAAAAAATTACAGAAAAAAAACCCGAGCTCATCCACGCACAAGCCTGCCGCATCCCCATTGGATTGTTTCTTGGTACATGGATGTCCCTTTTTATGAGTAAGGTACAACGATACCTGGTACATAGCACGATACATTTTTACATCTGATCCATACAAGACCGCATTTGGATGTCAGCCTCTTTTTTGTTATGCTTACATTTTAATAATCTTTAATCTTACATCGCATCTTGTCTCGTATCTATCTTGATACTGGATACTACAGATTATGGATACCACATATACTACATATTTGATGTATACACACACATACCACACATACACCATACGCACACGTGCGCCTATAAAGGTAAAAAGTTTAGATAAGAGATTTTCAAACAATGACTGGGTCGAAGCAGGGTTGGTACCTCGAGGTTAAGGTTTCTTAGTGTCTTAGTCTCTTTTACATTCCACCATTTCCACACTTCCACACTCTATTAAAAATAATTCGCTCGACTAAACCATCCCCTACTAAGTAAATCCCCCCCTTCGATGGGTCAATCGATACCGGTACGTACTTGTAAATAGGCGAACTTGCTTTGGTTAGGCAGGTCTGGCAGGTTTAGAGTCGATTAGATCAAAATACTACATCCACGAGTCTAAGAAGTAAGGTAGTCTCGTCTGGTGGCAGTTCCCCGGATTTCACAACAAGGCCCCGGTTCCAATACTTCTTAACAACCCATCTCGTTCGTCATACCCTCCATGTCTTCCTTTTTTTCACATACTAACCTATTAGTGTACATCCAATACCCCCATATCCATATCCATTCCTCTCTTTGCTAGATATTGGGTCCATGGATATACATGTATAGATGTATGTATGTAAGTACGGATGTACCTACATTGATGCCTACCTACATGCCTACATACATACGGTATATGACCAGACCCTCCTTTTTTTCCCTCTTCCCCTAACCTAAGAAGATTTTCAGTATCCTTCTTCTTCCTCAATAGGAATTTGATCGATCCACCGGGAACCTACCATTCTCGCATTCCCATACGAATAAATTACATCCTCCTTGCTGGCTTATCATAAAGCTATGTGGAATTCCCAAGCGAAATCATCTCAGTCAACCCTAAGCGGCTACCCATTTTCGCTTCGCATCGGACCTTGAACGTCTTCCTCTTATCCCCTTCTCCCTTTCTCTACACTAAGTGTTACCCGCCCTAAGGGTACCTCCGTCAAGGTACTCAATTCAAACGTTCGGGACTTTGCAGACCTGGCGAAATCTCCAAAAAATTCCCATAATTCTCATCCGTAGTATATCCACTTTTCAGACTTCTAGATAGTCGAAAGATATTGCGTGCCTGGCCGTTTCCCAAGCCTGGACTGACTGGACCTGCCACGACATACAGCATTAGACCTGCCGGCAAAATAAACCTCGAGAGCTCCTTGTACTTTTTTCACTTTTCTTACCTTTCCTTTTCTTTATAGTCACCTGAGCTCCTAAGTCCCACGCTATCAACCTTACCTTGATACCTTGTCTGTTTCTTTTAACCCACACTAGACAAGAAAAGACAAGACTATCGTCGAACACTGAAAACAGCTTCGACCCATATCGACTCTTAACTTTGACGCCAAAGCACACCACAAGCCTACACTATCACAACATCTTCGATGGACCTACCACTTCTCTCCTCTATCTCGTAGTTCCGGCATTGGCCTTCTCGCTTCTTGTGTCACCAAGACCTTACGCGCCTATATCGCTACTCGCCCGGTTAGCTGTCTCGGCTGTCTTATCTTGTCACATTTTCTTTTCTCTTTTTTTTCTGATAAAAAAAAGAGTCATTGACGATATACTTCCTTATCTACTCTCTAAAGGCATAAAGCATCTGGATCCTAAGCGGAAACTAGACCTACGACACCATGCCTTCTTCTAACCCCATAAACATCCGGACTGACTTGGTTTTTCGACCAGCACCGGGGGAAAACGGCAACGCCTCCCCCAAATCTTCGGCGACCCAGAGTACAAGGCACAAGCATACGCGGTCCTCGTACTCGGAAAGCTCACCAATCACGGCCATGTCGAGGAACAACTCACTAACCTATCGACCCTTGAAGCGGTCGACGCCCTCACCAGATAAGACCATTGCTATTATAAATGCAAGTGGCCGCCAGGCCGCCTCATTAATTCGGATAGCCACCGCAGTAGGATATAAGGTCCGCGCGCAACTGCGCAACCTAGAGGGAGTCATAGCAACTGAAGTCGCGACAAATCCGAACGTTACAGTTTTCGTTGGGGAGCTTTATATTCGGAAACAAGCAGACGACAAGAGAGATGTAACCGTCCATAGGCACATTCCGGAGATTTCGGTTAATCAGGGTCTGGTATCACAACTCTTCAACGGCGCGCAGTTAGCCTTTATCAATACCACTTTCTACGGCAATGAAATACAAATTGGAGAAGCGATTGCGGATGCTGCCAAGAAGGCCGGTGTCCAGCATTACGTATATTCGTCTATGCCCGACCATGCCGCTTACAATTCGAACTGGCCGTCACTACCGCTATGGGCGGCTAAACATGAGGTGGAAGAGTACATACGTAAAATAGGGTTACCGGCTACTTTTATTTACACCGGCATCTACAACAACAACTTCACATCGCTTCCTTACCCACTATTCTGCATGGATCTACAGAAGGATGGCTCCTTCATATGGCAGGCCCCATTTCACCCGAACGCGAAACTTCCTTGGCTGGATGCCGAACATGACGTTGGACCGGCCATCATCCAGGTATTTAAGGATGGCCCAGAAAAATGGACCGGGAAACGTATAGCACTGGCCTACGAATATTTAACGCCACTGGAGGCCTGTAAGGCATTCGAGCAGGGGGTTGGGAGACGCGTTCGGTACAAACGTGGGCCTATCGAGCTGAAGGTCAAGATCCCGGAAGGCTATCGAGAGCAACTTGAAGCGTTAGAAAAACTCTTTTCTCCGAGCAACAGCGACCCCATTAAGCAACCGCCATATTTTGGAGATGCGGAACTGGAGAAGAAATGCCCCGACGATGCCTTAAAGTTATGGGAAGGGCCAAGAGGATTAGAAGAATACGCACGTGAGATCTTCCCATTGGAAGAGGAGGCTAATGGTATGACTTGGATGCGAGAGGGCCCAGATGCTCCACTTGAGGGGGAGATTAATGAAGATGTGGTTGACGAGGAGGGAGATGATGGAGACGATGAGTCTATAGACGAGGGCTTAATAATGGTAAGTAAGCTAAGCCACCTAACTATTTGGTCCTCCCATGGCCTTGCTTGGAAAGCGAAGGGTACATTCAAGTTCTAAGGATAAGACGTCCTTGCGCTTTCCACGCCAAACCTACCCCACCTCAACTCTATCATCTGATGTATTGATGAATACTAATTGGGATCATGATAGAGAGGACTCAAACGAGACGAAGAATCATGGCTGGCATAACTGCTATGCCACTGCGCGCACCACGACCCTTCTGGCAACCAGAAGCTTGACGAGATCATGGTACAAATATGCAAAATTTACTTGACGATCTGAGAACGGACCTTAGAATTGGACATTGCTATCGGAGTTCACCACGCGTTACTTATCCAAGGCATTTGCATGGCTGGTAGCGATGGCGCGTTCCAGTTTGGCGCAGGTGAACTAGACAGTGCTGTTTGAATGACGAAAAAAAAGTATTTTGGGTTGAAATGATTTATGGGGTCTGCATTTGAAAAGGAGGTAGCGACATCTGAGGTTACCATTGCTTTTCGACGAGCGAAACGAGCAATTGAAGAGCCATCGACATTCGGCGAATTCTGGAGGGGGTTATATCTCGGCTCATATATTCGGCGTTTGGATCACAAAAAAAGGGGGTTGCTCATCATAACTACTGAATTCCGGGGACACCTGAAGCGGTTCGGGATATCGAAACGATTATTGCTACCCAGCTTATAAGACTATTTAGGATTCGCAATAAAGCGAACTAAATTTAATTTGGGGGGATCATACTGCGCACTGGGATTTGAGACAGCCGCCCATCTATACCAACTCCGTTCGGATGTACGGAATAAATATATTTTGAAGGGTACTAAACCGATCGATTTATAATGAGGCACTGCTCGGGGAAAGAGGACAGGGATTGTGACGGCTCACGCAGTTCCATAGGAGCAAAATACCTAAGTTGGTTAAATGGGGTTATGCCAACTAGAAGCATGCTGAAGAATTAACTGATATGCTATTCTATGGCTTCCAGTAATGGCCGTTGTGAGCCTTTTGGCTCGATGTAAACTCTCATCATCTATGGGACTGCTAGGTTACTTCTATCTTGCCATGCATGTGCTGTGTAGTTTGGCGCTATTCTGATACTGTCTATCTCTAGCCAGCTCAATCGGCCTCGCTAAGTATACTTCACAGCTAAGGATACAGAATAATTAATGCTATGACAAGTCGACCAAGACGATACTAGCCTATGCCGTTTTCTACGCTCGTTACTTCAAGCAAGCCAACTTGATAAAATCGGCCTCAGAAATCTCTTGAGCAGAGTGATCGCTCCGCAACAGGAACTCATGTTACCTACCTAGTCTTGTTTGAAAACTCGTTTCTTAACATCTAGAGAGGTGAGCGTTCCATGTGTTGGCCTTCCCACGGGAATACAATATGACCGACATTCGAAGGCCCTATTGAAGGAAAGCATTAAATAAGCATTTACTTACACGTACAAAGAAATTCGCGAATTCATCGATTATCTTGGTTTTTATTAATATATACGCGGTACTAGATTTTATATGTGGAAAGGGGCTAGACTAAATATTCCCTGGAATATGGATTTCTCGACATCCAGCTCTCAACCAAAATATTGGACCGCTATCAAGGTAAAAATATACAACCATTATACCAAGGTGAACCTCATTCTCCTTTTTGTTTTTCTCGTCTGTTTTGTCCAAAAATGTGATTTTTGAGCTGTTATTTAGCATGTCAACTCCACCCTGAAATTTCGCGTACCCCTCATAGCGCCCACAAAAAAAATCATTTTATTTATATTCAAGCTTCACCCTCAACACAACAACGTAGAAAAAGAGGCGAAAAAAATGGCAAAAAATAAACGTACAACACTGGGGATTCGCTGGTCGTCACCGACCCAACTACTGATCCAGCGGTAGCCAGCTTATCTATGGGGGAGCGGACGGGACCCCGAGTTCTCTAGCTCCTATGGTCGTACATGGTAGACTGTGCTAGTAGTGTGGTTTATATAGTTTGTTTGCGAGGGATGAGTGAGAGGGCCCACTGTGGCGGGGCGGTGTTGGACTGTGTGCTGGGACTGTGGAACCTGGGTAGTGAGTGAGAAGCACTGCTGATGGGAACACAATTGGTTGCGAGTGTTTGCAGGAACTTCAAATGCCATTGTTGAGGAGCTTTTGATATTCAAACTAGAGAATTGTCCATTTTGATTGTATATCCTACCTATCCTGCGACCTACCATACCATGCACAGATAACCTCCCATCCGTCCACCCTTCCCAGATTTTACAAACCTCTCATCATATCAGACACGCATCACTTCTTCTCACTATTCTCATACATCTCCAGATAAGTGGCCCGAAGCCGCATGTGCAAGTGCTCCTTGGCGGTCATGACCTTGCGCTCGGCGTACGGGTTGCTGCTGGTGCCGCTCGGCTGGTAGGTGAGGACGCGCTCGCTGGGGACGGGACCGAGCGGCGTGGCGTCGGCCGGGTGGCAGAAGTAGGCGATGGAGTAGCGCGGGTCGAGGGCGGACTCGCCGTCTGTCGGGGTCGAGGTAAAGGCTACGCGGTGCACTGTGCTGCGGAGGACTTTGGGACGTGATGTGCTAATTAGTGATGGACTCGCTTTATGCAGAGGAATGGTAGGTAATTGAAGGATTTGTTAAAGACGGGATGTTGAAATGGTTCTGGATACGACATACGTCCATTGGTCCAGTATGACAGCAAGTCCCCGATGTTCACGAGGATTGGTGGCTGCGCGTCGGCTTCTGTGCCTGGCGGCACGACGGGAACGGGTGCCCAGGTCTCGGTGCGTGGGTCTAGGAGCTCGAGGCCGGCTTGGCCGCGCAGCCGGAAGAGAAGAGTCACGGAGCCGTAATCCGAGTGCGCACCGGCTCGCACATCGGAATCAAGCGCAGTGGGCGTGCTGCTCGGTGGCGGGTAATACAATAATCTCAGGATGGACCCTGAGGCTTCCTGGGAGGCGTGCGCAGCTGTGAAAAAGTCTGGGGGGTTCACCTGCGTGGCGGTTAGCGAGCTCGTCGGATAAGGGGTAGGGACCCGGATGTGGGCTGCAGGGGATAAGAGATGCTGGAATGTACCCCTAGGCCGATGCCGAATAGGAGGAGCAGCTTCCGGCACAGATCGTGGCAGGCGTCCTTGAAGGCCGCCAATTGCGCCTGGTGAGACTCGATGCTCTGCGGGATAGGCTGCGTGGCTTTGTTATCCGCAAAGGGGCCGAAATTAAAGGCTCTGTTCAACCACAGTCAGCCTAGGTTTTGTCATCTCTCGTGAGATGGGGGCTGGATCTACTACTGACTCCTTAAAATCTCCCACCTAAGAATTGTATCATGATTAGATTTATTGTTTTAGTTGAGAGACATGCTCGAATTACTTACACGCTGGGTCTTGGGATCTAATGTCTCTGAGTGCATCCCTGACCATCCTTGGTTGTTCTTCTCGATTGTACATCTTTTCTTGTCCTCGAACGGCGACTTGAATAATATCTTTGACTATAAATGTTTGATAGGAAATCAGGATTCGCTCATTGGATAGAATCGAGAGATGCTGGCACGGTCGAAAACAACGTCTATCCATAGACGATAGATACATACTATATTGAAAGCGTTTTCTATATGCTCTGTAGAGATGTCTCGACCAGCATTCCTGATGTATACGAAGCCATATTCGACAGCGGCATCAACCAGCTCCTTTGCGACCTGAGCCTGGTCTGTGCCCTCGGCCGAGATGTCGATGATGGGGATGGACGTAGTTACAGTCATGATTGGTTCTTATATGTGCGATGCTGCATATGAAGAGCGCCTTTGTGTTTCATGAAGGGAATTCATGAGCCGTGGTATTGAAATTCACTACCGAAAGACCTAACAGACTACTGGCTGATAAGGGGCGTTCAGATCCGATGCCATCAACGATACGATTATCGGTACCTACCGGTATAAGTATATTTTAGTAGTAGGTATTGCAAATGTTTAATATTTAAGCACTGCCCCACATTTGTGTGCTCTTAAGGTTCACGCTTGTAAGAGTGTTTGAATGTACCTACTCGCTACATGTGGTGAGAATTTATATAAAAAGAGATAAAAAGGAAAAAAAAAAAAATTCTTTGAGGCTTCTTATATTGCACATGTGTTAGCTACCTATTTTGCAGGTATGTTCTACTCTTCAAGGCGTGTATATAATACGGTATGTTATGTAACATCCGTCATATTCGATCATCTGTGAATATTACGTACCTACCTACCCAATAAGCTACGTGGGCGCGATTTCCTCAAGCTCTTAGTACCAGCTATGTACCTAAAGCTACAGTGCTATTTAGTGCTAGCGTAGGGCAAGCATAGGGGTCCATAACCCGTAGAAAACGCACCTCCCAGCTAGAAAACTGATCATTTCCAGGGGTGCCCAAGGTAAAAAGACGCTAACCCGTAATCCTTGTCCTACCTCCCGCAAGGCTTTGACCTTGAAAGTTGACTCGTGCCTCACCTTAAACAGAACCTCATCGTCCTCTTCCCTCTTTCCAACAATAGAATCGAATAGCTGGAGGGTGCAACATTGTCCTTCCGCCCGCACCGCCTCTCTCCCTTCTCCCTCCTCACTCCTGCCTATTCGTATCTTGTTTATTTAAGTCAAACTCAGTCACTCATTTAAGTTCCCATCGACATTAACGATCCTCCTTTCCGTTTGCGACATCAGCTAGCAATTTTGTGGTTTGTGGTTTCCCCACGGCGCACATAATTCTACATTCAAGATGCCGAGTAAGTTCGATCTCTCTATGATTATTTCTCCCACTTTTCCCCTTGCTCTCCATATGGCCCTACTACCAATGTAGCCTCGCTGTTCTTCATTGTTCTGGTAATATGACCGTCGCGTACTCCATCTTGCTGCTAGCCGTACCGAATACCCGCGCTGCTTAACTCCATTCGCGATATCTCGAATGCCTGGTCCGATCACGATGCGAGACCCCGATGGCCGACCTCCTTTCGGCCAAGCTGATCTGAATCGAGCTGTCGATTGGCTCTACCAACAAGGCTTCCTCGTAACCCTTACCAACGCTACTACGTCCAGTTACAGGCAGTCTGTCATCAACAGATATTTCGAGGACAAACTCAGCTCGAAGCAGCGCGGTACTTTAGATGGTATTCTAGCATTCTGGAGAACATGACTATGAACATTACTATATACTCTTGCAAACCTATTGTCTTGCTTAATAAAGTATTCTGGGATCGCTAATTTGTTCGGTAGGCTCTTTCGAGGATCACTGGATCAACGAGCAGGTGGCGTGAGTAATGCCTTGATTTTTCATGTCATATTAGCATCATATAGCTAATTGCGACTTCAGCACTGCCGGCGTTGACCAGCTCGAGGATTGTGCGATCGCTGTGGATGCCTCCTACTACTTACAACTTTTCCTCGACAACGTTCCCTACCATGAACCTCTCCTTCCAGCCCTCGGCGGCTTAACCGGCATCGCTACACATATCGAACACGACCTTGACTGCTGGAAGACTAACAAAACCACCCCCTTGTTTGTCTTCAACGGCCAGTCGATCGAGGGTGAAGATGATGTTTCGGTTCAGCGGGGAAAGAGAGCCATTCAAGGCACCGATGAGGCTTGGGGCCTCTATTTTCAGAGTCAGGCCAATGAGGCTGTCACAGCCTTTGGTTCTCACAGAGGTACCATTCTCACTAACACCCTGAAATTAGAGCGCGGGCCGCCTTGCTAATGTGAACCAGGCGCTTACCCTGTCCACCACCTATTTCCTCTGTTACAGGGTATACTTCACCGCCGTGGACTCCATTTCTTAGTGCCCCCTTTCAACGCCTCTGCGCAAGTAAGCTATTCATGTACCATAACTACCTACTTTAACTAATCATTCTTAAGCTCGCGTACTTTGATATGATTGACTCGGAGCAGTGCTCGGCCATTATGGGCTTTCAAGAGCTGCTGTTGTATCCGATCAAGGACCATGTCATCCGATACATCGACTGGGATGCTGCTAACTTCACGGCCATTTCCAAGAAGAGTATCATTCGTACCCTTGGTGTGACTGAGCCGTTGTTCATTGATGCGCTACTAATGGCAGGAACGACATTTCTCCCTACGTTCCCTCCGTTGAAAGAGCCTCAGATTACCGCGCGACAACCACCTTCTGTTCAGGACGCTGTTAACATGCTGCGAACCTCAGAAAAGTCCGTGGCAAATGCTTGCAACTCTTTCAACGACATTCTCAGCAAGAGTAGAGACCCGAATTGGTTACAGAAGTACCGTAAGGCGAGAATGAGTATTGATCATTTCATCTACATAGACGAATCTGGAGAGATTAAAGTCTATAACTTCGATACGCTCACTCGAGACAACTGGGAGTATCTCGGATACCAGTTACCAGCTGAACTCTTCCATTACCTGAACACAGGTCTGATTGGAGCGCGTATGCTCAGCTGGATCTCTCATGGTCAGATCGTCGTCTACCCAACTCTCGACGGAGTTAAGTCGGAGGAATACAAACGCCTGGTAACCAATCAACTCATGCCACTACGAGAATCTGCCCTTAGCCTCCTACTTCCCCGGCTCCACAGAGGCATTCAGTACAAGCCGATCACAGTAAAGGTATGGTATGACGAGAAATATTCTCACAAGATCGAGTATCGCCCTCAAGACAACCAGCCTTTGAACCGAGCGCACACTTGGTACCTCGATGCTGCCGTCGCAAAGAAGCATTTCCCCAATGCCAAGCACGGCTCTATACTTTTTGAGGTAACAGCTCTAAGAAATGCTGAATTCGCGAAAAGCACTATCACCAAGGAGAAGCCCAAAGGTATCGCCTCCGCGGATTTAATATCATCAATTACTCTCTGGCGCTTCCTCCACCTACGTGGCTATGTTGACGACAGCCATCGACTCACCCCCTGGGGTGAGGCATTGGCAACATCCCTCGAGGCGCTGGAGCCCACTGTTCAGAAGAATAGTGCGGTGCCCGGCTTATTTGAGGCGACTCTGCTGGCCTACGAACTACTCCGATTTGACTTACTCAACACCCGCAATCAACACCCAGAATTGAACGGTCTCCCCATGAATGGTAACGAGGATGACAAGGCTAGCCTACTGCTCATTAGCCGTTGCGCAATTCTATTGAAGTTACGTCATCAAGCGAACGGTTACACCGGTCCTCTAAGCAAGAACTTCCTCTGCTTCCGATCATTAAGTTCATCTATTCGAGAAGCTGGCCGAGATCTTATCGAGGCAATTGTTGCGTCTATGCTCCTATTCGCGCAGACCGAGCGTGAGCGAGACGATTACCCGGACATCAGACAGAGGTATGTTCCTGTTGTTTATCTTTAAAAGTTGTGTATTGTGTACTGACATTATCTAGACTACCTTTCTTGAGTGATACGGATGTTGCCCTCGGTATCGCCGTTAAGACTTTGTTGGATGATATTCATCCCAACGAGACCCCCGAGCAGAAAGCCCAGAAGAAACAAGAATTCCCTGCGACCTACGTCCCGTATGCTACAAACTTCTTCGAGGACCTAGAGATAGCCTGCGAGTTCTTCGTCGCTATCCATGCTGGTGTCAAGACTCTCAAGAACGAGGTATCGGCTGCCGATCGAGGAGCATGGGATAAGGCAGCGGGCTACCTCCAGCTGCGACGATAAGTGCGGGTGGAACTTCATTAAACCCGACATTTCAGCAGTTTCAATCACAACTCTGACACAAGTCATGGGATGACGGAACAAGCTTTTACAAATGTACAAGCCTTCAACAGCACTTGATCCGTTGGCGGTGGCTTATGTTCAGATGAACTATCAACTGCTATCATCCAAACACAAACCAGACCGATTTCACCACGGTCTGGTACCCTGAGAGCTGGCTAGCTCGCTCATGTCTTATGTTGAACGTTATGATGTATTTGCAAGGCCTTTCACGTTCCCGCGAGGCGTTTTTGGTCGGAAAAAAAGTTACGGCGAGGTTGGTGACGTACGAGGAAATAAACTTCATCTCTAGTATCCAAGTCCCCCGTCTCCTATGATAGGTTTTGTGTCGACGGGGTCACGCCTAAGGACTATATGCTATGATTGATGTGTGGGATGTGGACGGCGACCATCAAGGGGGACGAAAAATAAATAGGCAGTTCCGTCGCGATATTGATAGCTTAGCTTATGCACTAAGTCGTCAATAATTGTCTATGCAATCTAAATACGGTGTTTTCCATATTGTTGTGAACGACGTAATCGTAAAGTCGTAGCGCTAGAGGCGATAGGACTATAGTATCACTAAAGACAAGTTCATGCATTAGTTCACATATAAGTAAAGAAAGCATTGTGTAAGCGACATTTTACAATACAACGCACAGCTAAATCCTAGATACCTCCTTTTGGACTATGGAAGGTATCGTGCAAAGCTTTACTTAAGCCTAGCTGTGCATGCAAGGTGACTGACTAGCCCGTGACTCTATCCCCTCCGTATCTGTGAATCTTGCCCGGCAGAAAACCTGACTGGATCCCAAATGCCGAACACCTGGACACCATAAACAATTGGGTATCATCCGTTTGCCGTAACCGTCGTCTCAAAGACCAGCCACCCAGAGATATCCTTGATGTTAACAATTTAGAAAAGGAAGGATAAAAGGCGATGAAATCGAAACCTTTGTAGGGTTTATATCAGAAGATCGTGCTTTATGGGCTGCGGGACGGGCTGGCCGTTGACTTCGGCCTCTTCGTGCTTCTGGGCTTTCTCTCCCATACCACGTATTTTCGCTAATAGGTGACTATTCGTAGGGTCAGTTTATTGGTTGCGTGATATTGGGGTTTTATTCAGACAATAAGAGACAACAAGAATTATGGACAGTGCTACCACAGAGAAGTATCTTCTATGCTATGTGCCGTCCCAGTAACATGTACCAACTCTAATTACGCCCTCACTCGAGAGCAGTCGATATGAAAGTTGCGTTTCTAGCGTCGACGGGGATTGCGAGGCTCGACATAATGGACCTCAATTAGGAAAGGGGGGAAGAGAACATACTTGATGGGTAAATGTCCCTTCTGGGACTCCTCCACAGCAAGTTCCATAAGACTCGCCTTGTTCTTCTCTCTTTCATCTTGTGCTTCTCTCTCGTGTGCTTGATAGTGCTGGCTGATGAGGTTTCGGCCATTTTCCTCATCAGCAGCTCGAACAACGTATCCACAATCGGGCTCTTCGCATGTCCACGTTTGGTTCGGTCCCTTAGGAATGGTAGGTGGCAGCGGCTCAGCGCGGATGACTATTCGAGTAAGAGGAGAGTCCGCATTAGCAGCTTCCTCGTCATCTTCATCGTCCGAAGAACTATCATCGTCATCTTCATTTTCGTCCTGTTCGTCGTCGTCGAAAAACTTAGATCTCTTGGTTGTCTTCAACATGCCATCCTCGTCGACATCCATTTCATCACCTTCGTAGCTCGTTTCGTGTCGCAAACGCTTCTTGCTGCTGCTAGTAGGACGCAAGATTGCCATTTTGCCACTAGGACGACCTCTACGAGGCGGATAGTTTCCTCCCGTTCTCACTGGCAGTTCCTTGGTCGTCGGAGTAGACAGACTCTCTTCGCGCGAGGCTGGAGCCTTGCCCTTCTTCTTGCGCCTGGCAATGTTTTGGATCTCATCCCCGGTGATAAATTCGAACTTCGGCTGGGCGTCAACGTTATCCTTTATCCACTCGTAGAAATGGCTTTTGTGCCACTCCGGCCCTAAAAGTTGTACAAGATCCTTGGCGAAGCATTCACAGATCTCTGGCAAGGCCTTGGGGTTTTTGATGCTCAGATCAAGGTAGAGTTTGGTGCACCAGCCCTTAAAACTGATCTCATCGGGATGTTTCTTCTGTTTTCCATCATTCAGTTGTTCAAGCATTTCCTGCCGGGCGTCTTGCAGGGCCTCGACTACAAGAGACAACGAGGTTGCGGTGTCCAAAGGGGCTCTGTTCTCTTCTGGCGAAGGGGGTTTCTCGGAATATTCGGCTGCATCCGAGCCGTGATGCTGATCATCAGGAGTATCAATGACCATGATGTCGGCGCTACGGGTGGATTCCGTTTGGGGTTTTCCAGGTGACTTATGTTTGGCCTTAGGTAGACTCACTTCGTCATTAGATGGATCGGGTGTACGAGAACCGGGTGCCCCACTATTGCGAAGAGACCTGGAAGCCGAATTGCGTAATGCCGGTCGGCCTTTTTTCTTGACCTCAACGGGTTCAAGAGAACTAGACTTGTCTAGTGGCGGATACGGAACAGCGAGCAAAGAACTCTTCTCTGCCTTCCCGGAAGTTTTAGAATCACTAGCTTCCTTTTTGGCGATTCGCTTCACAATAGTCTAAATATTTAAGTTAGATTGTATTCACTATATCGTTCGAGGATGAGGTGATCTTACTGGGAATTCACTTGTCAACCAATTGTAGAATTCGGTGTCTTTTGGGAAGTGCGAAAGCAAAAATATAGCTTGGTCTCTGGTGCGCTGGTGCGCTTCTGGTAAAGTAATACCATCGCCAACAGTTACCGCATACTGTGTGCACACATATCAGGTTAGACGGTTTGAACAGTATGAACTCAACCATTCCGACGCACGTACACCTACGTAGACGTAGACGTAGACACAAACACGGAAATTAAAGTGATTAAAACGTACCTTAAACAAGACATCATCTAGGGGTAGCTTGACGTCGCTGAGCGTCTTATTCTTATTCTTCTTCTTTTTGAGGAGTTCCTCAAGTGCAGCTTCATACTCGTCCAATATAGCATAATGAAGAGATATGCCTTGGAACATAGTGTCGCATATAGCTTTGTACGCTTCGGAGGGGACAATCTCATACCAGCCTGCTCCACCACTAGCCCAGAGCACAGGCATCGGTAGATCATCCTCCTTCAAGCCGATAGAGAAAGAGACTGTATTCTGAATCTGAATTCGAGGCGATCGGTCCCTGATGTGTCGATTGACTAAGAATTTTTCCTGATCTTTCTCAATCTCGACCTTTCCACGAACAATCAAAGGTCCCTCTAAATCAACATGTAATAAGTTGGCCAAGGTGCCATTTTTATGGTAGACGGTGGCATCGGTGAGTAAGAAACACGGCCAATCGTCAGCGTGTGTTCGGGAAGATACGGGCTTAATTACGGTCTCCTCTTGATAGTATTCAAGAGCTGCTTCATCAACAGTCTCGACTGTTGAGGTGGACGGCGCCCGGCGTCGACGTCCGGGTCCGGGTCCGGCCATGTTGAGGGCGAATCGAAGTCAAGATTACGTAGTAAATGGTGGTGGAGAGAAGTATTAAATTGCTTCCGACTTATCTACGTAATGGGAAGTTTTCAAGG
The DNA here is from genome assembly GCA_022496965.1 of Annulohypoxylon nitens. Taxonomy (NCBI): domain Eukaryota; kingdom Fungi; phylum Ascomycota; class Sordariomycetes; order Xylariales; family Hypoxylaceae; genus Annulohypoxylon; species Annulohypoxylon nitens. Next base: position 452,615 of record MU386625.1, read on the forward strand.
TTATATAGGAAAATAAATTAGTCAGATACTACGGTGTAGATATGTATGTATCGTAGAATAAAGGAATAATAATTGATGTGAAGAATTCACAGGTAAGTATGCTCAGTGTCGAAAGTTAATGACGAAGTGATAGAAGTAATAGCTGTTTCTTTAAATAGCGGTTGCTTTTTGAGAATCTTGGAACCTTGGAACGCGCTGTCGGCAAGTAAACCTTAAGAAATCCATAGCACGCGCGCACCCTAGATAGGTACACGCCTATGCACTGCAGCTAGGTGGGCTGAATGAGGGGTTGGCCAATGGTCTTTATGATACACCTAAGCAAGGGCAACTGGTAGAGGGGACCCTAACAGCCCTAAGTCTGGACTACTTAGGTACCGAGTTAGGTAGCGTTGTAGCGGGCAATCGATAAGCTCCGCTATCCTTGGATCACCCATGTCAATCCCAAAAAAACTTTGGGATTTTTTTTTCTTAGCCCATCAAATTCAATTCTCCAAACTTTTTATTCGCATCCGATCATTCTACTAAATCCAATTCCTGCGCTTCGATTTATCGGCCGCTCCCAACGCAAGTCGCGTTTAGGTCTTACACAAGAAATCGCGGGTTCCAATCAGACGCGCACAGGTCAAACAACTTGAGAACTTGAATCATTGAGTCGCATATCTCTTATCGCATGACTATACCCTCCGTCGAATGAGCGTTGTCAGATTCTTCAGAATGGCAGCTTCTCGCCCCGTTCTGGACGGTGTCTTCAGTACGATACTACTTCCCTCTCCCGCTCGTGAAAATAGCTAACCATAGTTTCCTAATAAGGCGTCCAAAAGCCAATGGGCATGAGTAGCGCACAGGTCATTCGAGACTGCCAGCATTATTTTAACCCTTCAAACTTCTTCAAGCCAATGATCGACCAAGAGAAGCACAGCAGAAGCAAGGAGTCCAATATGAAAAAGAAGCGACGCGGGTTTGGCAAGAGAGATATCCAAGTCAAGATGGGGCATGGCGGGACACTTGATCCCCTTGCTACAGGCGTATTGATTCTCGGCGTGGGAACGGGTACGAAGTCCCTCCAGTCCTTCCTAGACTGCACCAAGGAGTACGAGACCGTGGTGCTTTTCGGTGCCAGTACCGATACCTATGACCGATGCGGTAGGGTCCTTAAGAAGACAGCTTACCAGCACATCACTCAATCCATGGTTGAAGAGGCCCTCAGTTCTTTCCGCGGCAAGACACAGCAGATCCCTCCTATCTTCTCAGCCTTGAAGATGGATGGTAAACCCCTTTACGAATACGCCCGAGAAGGAAAGGCATTGCCTCGAGAAATCCAGGCTAGAGACGTAGAAGTCACTAATATCGAATTGGTCGAGTGGTACGAACCCGGTGAACATTCCTATCGTTGGCCCACCGAAGAAGCCACCGTCTTCGAACGCAAATTTGCAGAGGAGGTATTCAAGATCAAGGATCAACAGGCGACAGCGAAACAACTCACCCCAGAGGAGAAAGAGGAGGAGACTAAGGCACTAAAGGCGCACGAAATCTTCAAGCGCAAGGCCGACAAGAGTGTAGATGCCCTTGTCTACGACCGAGTTAACCACAAGCGCCAGAGGACCTCGAGGCTGCATGAACCTATGCTGATGTCGGGAGCCTTAGGCGATCCCCCTCCAGCCTCCCCGAAGCCAGGAAGAGGATCGAATCTGATTCCGGAGGCTGACCCAGACGCAGCTCTGCCATGGGACGACAAGGGCCCCCCTGCCGCGAGAATCCGTATGACGGTTACCTCGGGCTTCTATGTCAGAAGTTTCTGCAATGACCTGGGCATGATGGTAAAATCCTCAGCGATGATGGCGGAGCTCTGCCGATCGCGACAAGGCGATTTCGTTCTAGGAAGCGACAATTGCATGGACTACGCCGACCTCGCGAAGGGTGAGTCTGTCTGGGCGCCTCAAGTCGAGAACATGCTGTCACTTTGGAACAGCAAGGCGCAAGACAAGCCCTCTCAACAGGCCAAGAGAGCTCAGCCAAACATGGTCGTGGGCGAAGGTTCCGGAGAACAGGTTAAGAGCGAACCTATCATTGAATCTAAGGAGTCGGACGATGTCAAAGTGCCTGAAGACAGCTCTTCTGGTGATAAGGTTACACTGCCAACACCGGAATCGTCTTCCCCAGTGGTTCAAGACTCGAAGGAAGCTAAGGACGACGTCGAATCGGGCGCGACGACTGTGCTGGTATCTAGAGAAGCCGCCGAGTCGCAACCCAAAGAGGAGGATGTCGGTGAAGAGGCCTCGGAGAAGGTATCTGGCGCAACCGCCACCGCCGCCGCCTAAACTTCATCTACCCATTTGACTTCGTATCCGGCACGCACACACGTCTCGTCGTCGGAAGCAAGATGGCGTACCTGAAAGCGGCGTGGGATTATTCATGAGTGACGCATTTGCATTGGTTGGGTGTTGGGGGCTTATTCATTTGCATATAACGCGCGGAGGGGCGCTAGAGAGGTGTACATATCTGGCTACATGCCTTATTACCTACCTACTCAACACTAAGCGGGTTTGGTTTTGCTATTTACATTTGCTATCCAATATAGCTCTTTCCTACTCATTTCCTGTGTAATGGATGTTGAAGAGAATTGACTACGTGAACATCGCTGCGATGAGAAAGTTTCGGGGTGCCCCAAATGAATGGTAGGGCACCTAGAGGACGCCACTCGCTAAGCTCAACGCCCTGAAGGGTGCTACGAAATACCACGATCTAGAAGCATAGGTACACTGCGGGCGCATTTTCGTAGAAAGTCTGAATAGTATGTATGTGGTAAATTTGATAACGAAAACGAATCTATCTCGTTTGTACATTATCGTCTAACTATCGTAAGCTTCGTGATCATTACCTAAGTATTACTTAAAAAAAGCGGTCATCACCAGATCCTTTCCGTTCCCCAATTCCTTTCTAGCTCCCTGTATCTGGTGTATCGGAGACCCAAACCAAGACGTCGTCGTAATCCCGATCCCAAAACCAGACTCGACCTAGGTAATACATACTATCTTGCGCTTCGCAAGACCTCGAATATTTGTGCTCCTGTGGTGGTAAAATTATACATGAACTAGGTCCCGTTTGCCATAGTTCCTAATTGGGGATTTATATCTACCCAACGATCGGCCCCCATTTCCGATCCCGGTCCAGTTGTTCGCACAATGACCTGTAAAACCTATTATCTCCTTACTCGACCTCCCCTACGCCGATATAGAGTTAGAACGCCCACAACTCTAATTCCGACCATGACCTATAAAAGTGGTTTAGAACGAGGTTGAATCCGCAGGCGGCGAAAGGCTCTTTTCCCACTCTTTGATGAAGTTCGACGTAGTGTTCTTCAGATTGCTAGGTGCTAGTCTAGTAAGGATGGCTGCTGGGAATTCTTCAAGCTTGCTTGGCGTCTGCGGAGATGGGGAGCGGAGCTCGCTCCGGGACTGCTTACGTCTCCTATTCTTGAAATGTTAGTTATGTATTACAACTGGGAGAAATTGATGCCGACATGAGACGAGTCGGTAAAATTGATGTTCCTTGCACAGGGTAATGTCTCATTGGATGATGGTTGGCTTACAGTGTCCCTTCGTTGGCCCTCTCGGGAATTGCGGTTATGATATCTCCGTTCACAGTGCTACCACTCCATCGAGACGTCTTGACATTTGGAGATTCCCAATTCGACCAATCCTCGTCATCAAAACTGTCGAATGTAAGTGGCGTCCAGGAGAAATGTTTCTTCGCCTTAGGTTCGGCTTTTGAGGTGGTACGTCTATGTTGGTAACGATCGCTGAAGCTGTCTGTGGACTTCCTGCTAGGGGTCTCCGTTGCCGATTCCGGCTCGTCCTGGAATGGTATGCGACCACGGCTCGAAGCAGATGCGCGAATTGTATCCTGGTCGCCTTCCATCCTGGCCAACCGAGAAATCATTTCGCTAGTTCTGTGTGTGGTCCCAGAAATTGCTTCGTCGCCGACAGTCGCTTGCCTCAAGTCTTCAACAAATGTCCATAGACCTTGCTTGAGTTCGTTGGCCATCTGTTTCATACCATTTGTGGGCTGGTATGGCTGGCTCTGGCGAGGTGCCCATGTCGCACGCTTGTTGATGGGAGCTGGACTAGTGATTGACGGTGGCTTAGAGTACGGTTCAGCAGATCGAAGACCATTGTCGTCTCCATTCGTCGATCTTGTTGGCGACAATAACGATAGAGTGCGAGCATGTCCACCACGAATGACCGTCCTCTTGGACTCTTTGGGGGCACTCTGGCTTTGTGCACGGAGAATAGCCTTTCTGCGTTCTAGCTCGCTATTATATCGAACGCTTGCATTTTCGTCATATCCCCATGGCGCATCCAAAACAGACGCCATCGCTTGAAGGGGTTCGACGTTTCTATGAGATGCTCGCTTCCTATATGCAGCAGAACTTGTCCATTGTCTCTTAAGTTTTCTCAGCTCATCCTCAGCTCGTACTAGTTCTTCGCGAAGTTCCAATACACGACGCTCTTGGGCAGCAATGGCAACAATGAAATCATTCGGATCGGTCGGCGAGCTAAGCGCTGAATTATCTATTGGGGTTGGGGGCACTGAGGAGGTGGGTGTAGGTCTCGAGGGAAAGCTGTTCGGTTGCGCAATTGGCAACGTTAAGGAAAGTCGATTAGAGTTTCGAGAAGTCGTCGAGGTAGAACGAGTGGACCGTGTCTGAGACGTCTCGCTTAGAGGTGGCGGCGAAGACATCGAATCCAGATTAGAGTCTCCGTCGGCCTCTTCGTCTCCGATACTCTCTCTATGAGCAGCACGTGGTGTTGCGTGAGATGAATTGGGTGTGGGATTACTGGTAGAACCCGTACCAGCAGCGATTTCTGGGCTTGCGGAAAGGGCCGCATCGAGAGAAGCGGCAGAGTCTTGCAACCCGCGAAGTCGACGCTGTTCGACTGCCATATTCGCCCAGATAAGTGATTTAATGAGATGTTTTAGTGAACGAGACTGCAATATTTGTTCGGCAGCGAGATTTCCGGTTGATCTCCGCCTGTGAAAAGGAGTGGCTGGGAAACTGTTAGCACGCGGGTGCTTACTTTTCCCAGAAAAAGACCGTTTCGAATATAAAGATGCAATTAAGTTGTTAAGTCTCTTGTCACTGAAGAGAGTGTTGGAGCGGGCAGTAGTAATCAAACAAATTTGTAAAAGTTGAGTGGATTTCATGGACATAAAAAAACATAATCGGCCACCCGGCGAGGCAGATGGCGATCAAAATTCAGGGCGGTGACTGGAGCTCGCTTGGACAGACTGGGAAATTGGGGGGTACGCAGCACCACTCAGATTTGCTCTGTTAGGGATGCAATAGGAGGCCAAGTTAACCCAAGAAGACCAAGTAAGCTGTACGGCTCGGCCGGGGTGTATAGCTAGACCTTGTTAGGCGACGAATGATAAGTGAATATGCCAGGGTTGACGAGGACCGGGGGAGCCCATTATCTTCCTAAAGGAGGGGACGATATTCGAGTTGCAGATTATAGTATAGTAGTCAGAGTGTTATAGTAGTAACGAATTGGCGTATGTTAGAAAAAGAGTGTGGTTGTTTTATTTGAAGTTTTCTAACGAGTGAGATCGCGTAATCGACGATGGCTGTAGATGTTTTTAAAGTTGAAACAGGCAGAAATGATAGAACTTGATCATGACAAGTAGGGTGCAGGGAAGGTCATAGAAAAGAAGATCCGTCCCTGAGGATTTGGTGTCGCGTTTAACGGGCTTTGCTTTAATTTCATTTCGTTGTATTTATTTTGATGGATTTGTCTGATTTGTTTCCCCTCGATCCCCGTTCGATCCCGGGTCAACCAAACGGAAACTCCACAAATCCAATCGTGCGCTCATCTCAAGGCTGCATGGGCTGTTTTGTGCATCCAGGACATTCAGGGGCAAAGCCAAGCTTCCATGCTTCCACGCTTCCATCCAAGAATCGACGGTTCAGGATGGCGTTTGATGCGGAAAATTGCTAGCACTTTGATTGGGAAGTTGTTTTTGGTTCCGAGAGTTCCCACGAGCCTTAACCCTGTTAAGGTCTAAAAATCTAAAAGTTCGAAATGAATCATGATAGAGAGTGGAGAAGTCGGTATAAAAACCTTGCACTAAATGCACTAAATGCGCTAACGGCACTAAAATACCAGATGACGACTGGCTCCAACTGACAGCCAACAAACAGAAGCCGCCGGTCATACCACCTTGTATCACGCACTTAATTAAGAATCTAAGACAGCGGATAGCGTTGGAGCGGAATCTAAGACCTTCTCACGTGAGTACCCGTAAGTTGTATCGCGTCGCACACGCGCTATCCTTGCACACACACACCACCATCGCAATTGCCTGATTGGTCTCTGTTAGTAACAATTCAAAGGTGAGAGCTTCGAAACGAAGGAAGGAATAAGGACGTCAGGCAACACAAGGAACATCGAAGGTTCCAACTAAACTCTTAATTCGGACAGGTCAAAAGTCAAAGACAATGTTCTCTTTGCTGCCTATGACCGCGAAGGCTCATTCTATTTATCTACCTTTCTAAATAATCTTGAGGTTTAGAATGGAGTCTTCTCGCTTCTAATCTGGCTTCTTTTTGGCTTCCAAGGTTATTCAAACTCTGCTACAACCTCAATGCCTTTTCCGTTTAGGTATATTTGCGACTTACTTCAACAGCTTGACGATCAGACTCGCAAAGATGAACATAAAAAACTTCCTACAAAAGCCATAATTGAAAATTGGTTTAACACGCACCGCTCGCATCTCAATGCGCATCAGGACCATGCATGCGCTATATTATCTACTCTACTGCCGGAGAGGAGAACAGATCGAGTTTATTTCATCCAGACATTGAGGCTTGAAGGCATATTTGCCAAAGCCCTAATTCTGGGACATTCGAGAGTTCTGGAGTTACGGAGATACAAGACTCCGGGATTAGGCGTGGACCTTGCAGACTGTATTGAAGGTATCTTGACACGCACGGTAAGTAACTATATTAGATAGTAGAAGCTCGAGAAAGCCCATTTGATCCAGGGCTTCTTTAATATCTCTACTTTAAACACTACGCTAACTTTCGTAAAGCCCAATCCATCGCATGAAAACAATGAGCTTACGGTGGAAGAGATCGATGATACCCTCAGCCACATTGCGGCTGCCTGCAGATTCAGCTCACCTGCAGTTAGAGCTTTACCCAAAACTCCGAATACGAGGGACCAAGACAAATCCCTCACCAACATTTACAGACGGCTCAGTCCGCGAGACGCAAAATGGTTTACTAGGTTAGTATTGAAAAATTACCAGCCAGTAATCCTAAATGAATGGATTGTGTTACATTGCTATCATCCTCTACTACCTCAGATGATGAAAGTTAGAGATGATTTCACCAAGGCCGCTGAATTTCTACGGCATGTTGGCCAGTCACCTCATAGTCAAGGTAGCATTGCGGATGTTTTGAAGCCGGTCATTGGAACAAAAGTTGGGCGCCAGGCGTGGTTCAAGGGGAGAAGTATCAAGCATTGTCTTGACATGGCCAGGTCGCGGGACATGAGTTGCGAACAGAAGATTGATGGAGAATACTGTCAAATACACATTAATCTTCAGAAACCATATTCCCCTATTCAAATATTCTCTAAAAGTGGCAAAGATAGCACCCAGGATCGACTTGCTCTTCACCGGTAAGTAATCACTCAAGTCTATATAATATTAAGGTTAGGTAATTAACCAGATCCCACAGAGTTATACAAGATTCGCTTAGATTGGGCACTTCGAACTGTCCACTCAAGGTTGGATGTATTCTCGAAGGGGAGTTAGTCGTGTACGACAGCCAGGTACTACTACCATCATTTGACCTTCGGGAGCGCGCGTATTCTAATCGGTATAATAGGAGAATAAGATCTTACCATTTCACAAGATCCGCAAACACGTTTCGCGTTCTGGTTCTTTCATAGGAATTAATTTCGACTCGCAGTACGTACAACCCCTGTTCTGTGTTAGATAATCAACTAAACTCTGCATAGGCCACACGACTATGAGCACTTAATGATTGCATATTTTGATGTACTAATGATCGATGACGAATCGTTACTAGGTTGTCGACAATCTGAGCGTTTTCGGCGTCTGAGCGAACTCATAACTTGCCGAAAAGGTTGCGCTGAGTTAGTGCAGCGTGAGGTCATATCTTTTTCACGCCCATCCGCCGCAGCAAAGTTGCGCAAGGCATTCGCAAAATGTATCGTTTCTCGCAACGAAGGCCTTGTTTTGAAACCGGATGAGCCCTATTTCGACTTTAGTATGGATCTAAAGCCGTACACTTGTAACATCAAACTAAAGAAAGAATACGTTCAAGGCTGGGGCGACGTAGGGGACTTTGCTGTTGTCGGTGCTTCTTATGACGCAGCCAAAGCAAAAGAGTACAAGAGATCTGACATTAGGTGGACTCATTTTTTCATCGGATGTTTAGAAAACAAGGAAAGGGCACGAGCAAGGATAGAAAAGCCACGGTTTGTTGTCACCAATGTGGTTGAGCTTTCTGAAACTCTTCTATCGACCGTGATGTCCCAATGTTTCCCATCTCCTGTTCCTTTTGGTCAGAACGAAACCATTGTTCTGGAGTTTAGGGGAGGTGAATTGACGAAACGGCCAACGGATGTTTTCATAGATCCGCTTGTATTTGACATGCGCTGCTTTTCGTTTGATAAGGATGCAAATACCGCTTTTTGGAGCATGAGATTTCCAGGAGTCTCCAAGATCCACCACGATAGGACCTACTGGGATACGATCTCATTTGATGAGCTTCAAGAGCTTGCATTAAATGCTGCGAAAGTTCCAGAGGCTGAAGATAGTCAAGAGCTGCGCGAATGGATAGCGGCACTAGAGAAGGCAGACCCACGGGGCATAGCTGTTGATGCTACGACTCAGCAAAGCACTTCGTCGGAGGGGATGTCGACCATATCGTCTGGTAGCAATCATTCAGAGAAGGAATTGCAACGCAGCCCATCAATAGGAGCTACTGGCGGGTTCCATTCTCGAGAATCAGCTATGCTATCTTGTCCCAATACGGTGATTCCAGCACGAAACTCGCCGGAGCCTCCGATGCTATCAGATGTTGAAAATCGTGCAACCATATTAGGATGCCAGAAACGGCCAGCTTCTGATGCGATAGACTTTGCTTATAAGTCACGAAAGCTTTCTAACCTAACTCCCACGAAATCAAAGTCAACAGTCATATCCGCCAGCCAGCCGTCTAATCCAATACAGGCCAGACAACCACTTGGTCGTATTGACGCTAATTCGCAATCTCAATTATCTCAGGGGCTACTACCTAATTCATCAGCACTTGGCACTGCATCATCACCAACCAACAATGTAATCGACCGGGCCACTCATTCTCTGGCTTTGGCACCCGGCATCGCTCATTCATCGCCGAGTTCTATAGTGGAACATGATGAGTCGAGACAACAGAGAACTCCTAAGCGTTGCTCTCTAGCGGGAAAGAAATGTGCATTTAAGAACTGCTCTATTCTATTATCGCCGTGCATTGCTCAGTATCCATGGGTCACAGAAAACCTACTAGGGGAGCATGGTATTCGCGACTTTATAGTAGATCCTCAGACGTGGAATCAATTACCTGCGCCTAAGAGTTCGGCTAGTAAGTGGGATGAGTCCTCACAAAAGATGAGGAAAGTACGAGTTAGGAAGATTTGTTTGGTCGAGTCGAGGCGCCCGGATGCGACACAGTCGTTTTATGGGAAGATAGAAGTAGCTGGCCTCAAGAAAAAGAACGGGGAACGTGCCTGGGTCGGCGTTTACGATTGGCGAATTCTAGAGGATTTATTAGATCTAGAATCCGGAAAGACCAGGCCAGAGGGAATAGACCCGTGGAGGAAACATTACGTGGGGATCGCATAGAAGGGAGTTAGAGGCATTTGGCATTTTCGGTTCAGGGTGTTGCATTTAGACAGGCGCTTTGGAAGCATTGGAAGATACCCAATATAGCAATGCTTAAGTTAAACTAATAGAAAGGTTGCATTCTAGTATTTCCGTGATCACGTCTAAAGCATTCAATTACGCGTATACTATAGATCAATGTGTTTCATGCTTGTCGTTTCTTGGTTGCAGTTACATTATCATTACTGAACACGATATATACAACGGCATATCGCCTTCTAGCTCTAAGTGATTCTAAGCAGTAGATTTTAATATATCTAGCACCAACAGACAAAGCCGCCCATATAACACCCCAATGGCTCAAAATATGAGGCTCCAACCATCTACAGCTTCCCAATCATGAGGTTACCGATCATCTCCCTGCCAGTGACGACGACGGTACGCCAGAGGGTGGGGAAATCGAGGGTGCTGCTGAAGGTGTCGGCGAAGCCGAAGAACAGCATGGGAGGGATCCAGCCGCGGGCGTACTCGAGGGCGAAGCAGCCCTCGGGCATCTTGTACTGCTTCACGACGCCGCGCCGCAGGTGGTGCACGCTGCCCGCGGGGTAGACCTCGGGGGTGAAGTCGCCGGGGGCGTGGGCCCATTGCTCGCCGGAAAGGATGTGGAAGTAGTCGTCGGCGGTGTGGCGGCCGGTGTGGCCTTCGGTGCCGACGGAGGAGCCGAAGATTATTAGGTACTCGGTTATGCCTAGGGGAAAGGGTTAGTCGGTATAGTTTTGTGAATTGGCCAGACACTGGGAATTGTGAAGGGCTTGTGTGGAAGGAGGGGACAACATACTAGCATGGATGAGGTACATGCTGCCCATGGCACCGCCGGCGTTGTTGAAAACCCATTCCTCGGGCACGTTCCACTTGGGGTTGACGTGGGACGGGTGGCTCTGCTTCAGCTCGGTGACGATGGACTCGACGATCTTGGCGGTATCGTTGCCGCCGGCCTGGATGCCGCGCTGGGCGACCTCGTTTAACTCCTCGATGCCGAAGACGTAGAAGCTCTCGAGATTGCGCTCGAGCACGTACACGATCGGGTAGAAGACACCAATCAGCACGCCGATAAAGGTGAGGAACTTCGTGAGACCGCTCGTCGTCGAGGCGGAATTGTTGGGGGGCGCCATGGTTACACGCGGTGAGGTGGCTAGGGAGCGTGTAAGCGGGATTGGCACAGGAAAACGAGATGCAGCTCTGGAGGGATCGAAAAGCTAGAGCCTGAGAGATGAGCTTCGCTACCTTACCTTTTAAAGGATTTCCTGCGATTGAAGCGAAATTATCAATAATATTAAAATCGAAACTTTTTTTTGCTTAAAAGCTCCTGGTACGTACCCGTTAATAGGGGTCCTTGTTGGCAGGTGTTTACCTTATTGGGGAATGAGTGGAGCACGGCTAACCAGACAGCCGGATCGCACCACATGTGCTTGCTTGCCAGGTGCACTGTGGTGTGTTGGGTAGATTGATGTACCCAAGTACCGGCAGCTTAGCGTTCCGAAAGGTCTTAGCTCAGCCCATTCTTGCAGGTCGGTCGGGGTAAAAGTTGTCCGTCGTCCCGCGACTAGTTACATCATCCCTAACCAAGTAAAAAAAGTGAGAAAAAAGTTCGATATCCAATTACAAGGAACGTAATCTGGGAACTTTAGACGGAAATTATTAATACAATAATAGAATCAGGCGATTGAAGAGATTCGACACACGACTTGAGATGGCGCAGGCGCTCGCTATCCCCGGCCAGCTGCTGGGTTCCGCGGATCAGTATGTCGCGGGCGCGGGAACGCATATCCACGACTCGAACCTTTACGCCTCTGTCCTCGGCACCGTGAGCGTCGTCGGCGCACAGTCGCAGCAGCAAGCGCTCGGCCCCCAGAAACGGTTAACGCGGATCGTTGCCTTACGAAACGATGACGGCACCAGCAATAGTAATGCCAAGTCTAACAATGGGAGCGGTGCGAAGGCCACGATCTCGGTGTCTCGGTCCGGCGTGGCAGAGAAGCGAGAGGTGCTACCGGAGGTGGGCAATGCGGTCTTGTGCCGCGTGACGCGCATCACGCCGAAGCATGCGAATGTTGCGATATTGGTTGTTGGGGACACGGTGCTGGAGGCGGAGTGGGCGGGTATGATCCGTGTGCAAGACGTCCGGGCTACAGAAAAGGACCGCGTCAAGATATATGAGAGCTTTCGGCCGGGAGATATTGTGAGGGCGCAGGTGGTGAGTTTATGTCTTAACTTCCTGCTTCCCGCTTCCAGGTGCTATAATGAATATGTTGGCTAATATTATGATTATTTGCTGGGGATAGATCTCCTTAGGCGACCAAGCTAACTATTACCTCTCGACCGCGAGCAACGAACTCGGCGTCATCATGGCCACGAGCGAGGCGGGAAATACTATGTACCCTGTTAGTTGGAAGGAGTACAAAGACCCGGAGACTGGTATCAGTGAGCCTCGAAAGGTTGCCAAACCGTTCTGAGTTGTACGGCTATCCTAGACATCATCGTCGAGGGTGACGAATTCTCGAGAGACATACGAGCCTTTCCAACCGGTCTCTGGAACTTGATACCTGAAGTACTTGGGGACGAGTCTGATTTCCAGATGAAATCGGCATTGTCCCCCGGCAGAGCATTTACAGCCGATGTGTTAAATCACTACGCCCGATATTATTCGATGAGGTTACACAGGCAACATTCAATAGAAGATGCAGAGGCGGCACCGGGCGCCTTTAAGATGAACCCATAACACGCAAATGAAATGTGGAAAACGATGTATTCTTGTATGAATTTACGGCTTACGAGAGACCTGAGCTATGGAAGACTTGCGTGGTGGCCACTTCTGGGAAAGATGATGCGGACCCGTTACACGAGAATAACTGCTGGCTTGTCCATTTCGAAACAGCCGTCACGGACCGTTTTAGCCGGTTATTAATATGCGGATTACGAAAGAATCTCGCGAAGCATTTATAGACATCTCATCCGTACAAGCTACGTACGGATACGAAAGGTGTATATAATTCAATCTCTCACAATGTCCCAAATTCGTAATGGGAAATTTAGTGCTTTTTATTGTGAAGAAACTTAGCAAGCACTTAGACGATCTGGTGGTGATCATATCGACTGACGAGACCAGACAAGTTTAGCGGTGTTTCGATGCTTAATAGGAGCCACTTATTAAACCCCAGCTTCTGGGATTCTCCATGTTCGAAACTGCTTCGAATCGGCACTTAATCCTTCGCATTTCGCAAGCCACGATTGTAGGGTATGCGATTCTTCGTCATGACCTGCGCCACTGATGTTAAGCAAGAGAGACCCCAAGGCTTAGGTAGCGCTCGGTTGACTTCCGATTTCCAGTGACTTTGATATGAAAAGAAACAGAATGTTGAGGTATTTAAGACTTGAAAACACCAACTTAAAGGAAATTAGAGTGTTTAATACCCTCGACCTTGAAGCACGAGATAGGAAAGAGCTAAAAGCGAAAGATATTACACATATGAAGATCAAGGTACCCACCTCCAAAATTACACGCGTAAGATACAAGACGAATAAAACGAGGCGCAGCAAACCTTCACGCACATTACTGAGTTCATCGCCCGGTCAAATAACCCCGGTCCTGCCACCACAAATAACTTGACTTCTTATTGGCCAGCTTAGCATTTGTTTCACTTGTACCCGGTATACAATTATGTATTTCATAGTTTGGGTCCCGGCGACGGACGTAATTGTACATACTTGTAAATTTACGCAACCGATTTTTAGTGAAAATACAAACTTGGAAGAATGCATCTATTCAGGAAATTCCAACCACCTTATTAACCAATTCCGAGGTTATTATTTTTTCGATTCGTGATAATCGTCAACTTCGTGATCTCAGTTTCGTTTTTATTATCTGTTTAATCAAAACTACCGAAATTCTAAATAGGCGAGACTCATTCATTACTACAGCAAGCCGGAACTCGGAGCAAACGCACAATCATTCGCCGACCAACAATCAAAGCCAGCTGTCCGTCGAACCCGGCTAAAATACCAAAAATACCTACCTAACTTAGGTATAAACGACACCGCACACAAGCAAAAGCCATGTCGGCAACCATGACCATGACCTTTCCACCCATAACATCCGCACCAATATCCACGATGACAGCAACGACGACCACAACCACAACCTCCTGCTGCCCGAACTGCGGGCTCTCGCTCCCACCATCCCCGAGCCACACCGACGCGCAGACGGCACTCCTGCAAGCGCAGAAACAGGTCGAGGACCTGCAAGCACAGGTGCGGCTGCTGAACCAGAAAGCCACGGCGGCAGTCGACCGCTGGGCCGACTACGAAGACGAGCTGTCGCGCCTGCGCGCCGCGTCCATGACATCGACCGCAACCACTCCGCCCCCACTCTCCAGCGTCGCGACCTCCTCCCCCCGCTCCTCCTTCCTGCCCTCCGCGGCCCGCATATCGCAGCTGCTCACCCCCCGCAAGTCGGCCCCGAACCTCGCGGCCCAGGCCGCTCACAACGGAAAGAACTCAATCTCGTCTCCTCATCTCCCGCCACTACCAACTGCGAACGGCGGGCACAGACCGAGCGCGAGCGGGGTCAGCGTCGCCACGAACATGAGCGCGGAACGCGATTTACTGGAGGAGTTGTCGAGGGAACGGGAGTTGAGGGCGAGGGCGGAGGGAAAGCTGAATGATACGAGCAAAGAGGTGGAGGAGCTGAGCGCGACGCTGTTCGAGCAGGCGAATGAGATGGTGGCGACGGAGCGCAGGGCGCGGGCGAAGCTTGAGGAGAGGGTTACCGTGCTCGAGAGGAGGGATGTCGAGAAGAGGGATAGGCTGGAACGGCTGGAGGGCGCGATGGAGAGGTTGGAGAGGGTTAGGGCGTTGCTTGGGGAGAGCTGAATAGGGAAAGATGGGTTGACGATCAAGAGAAGAAGATGAGGAAGATGAGATGAGGTTTATGATGCGGGTGTTCCTGGACTAACAAGGGTCCGGTTTATGCGGAAGGGTGGAGTGCCGGCCGAGGTATCCGCTGCCGCCCCGAAGTTTGTCGAGTCATGTCGAATTATAAATGGCATACTACGGACATATCGAGGGAATGCAAGACGAAATCATTAGGAGTTGGTCGGTTACGAGTCACAGGTTGTTACGAGTTTTCTAGGCATATACAAGGACACATGCGGGCACCCTGAGATTACGGATATTCGGTATACACGGTCCCCAAGGTTTTCCAGGCCAGGAGTTTGTTTTTGGCGACCATCGATTGCATTTATACATCGATGGATGCGTATTTCATCATATGGATGTTAATAGGTTCGCATGGGGATCATATATAAAAGGACGGCAATATCGCATTCGAGGTTTAGGAGGGTAAAAGGGGAAATGCACGAGCACGAGATTGAGTTATACGAAAGGCACAAGACATTGGCATCTATACGTTTTTAATGGCGTGGAAATCTACTCGAAGTCGACTTCGGGTAATCACCTTATTCCGAAGACAGCAAGATAAATTTCATGATAAATATGACAAAACGCCTTTCCACTAAACGACGCCACCATGGCTGTTGAGCAGAATACTCTGTAAGGGGTACTATGATTGTTTGTGTTCATGCTATAATCCCTGATTTTGTACTGTTGGTTGTAATCTGTCAAGGTAGGGAACATAAATGGTGTCAGCGTACTTCTCATCCTGCATCTAACATGCCTGCGTCACCATATGGCGCTACCAAGGGCTGCGAGGGGAAATAAGAGTCAATGGAGGCAATTGACAAAATATTTCGCAATTGTCGACTATACACCTTCCTCGCTTAGGAGCCGAGGTAGTACCTAGGTACATTTGTATAGAACATCAATCGATTGACGATCCTATCTGTCATTGGCCTCATTTGATTGGTGTCACCAGCAACAAATGTCGTCAGCACCTCCCTCTATCCTCCTCGTGCCCCGCTTTAATCTTAACTAAAGCTTCAAGGTTGAAGGTTAACTGGGGGGGCGGGAAGGTAAAACGGCTAAGCGAGGAACAGCTAAAGGCAATTGAGACAAACCGTTATAGCTGTCCTACCCAAATCCATGAATCGACCTTCCTATTCGTTACCGAACATCTCCCAATTCGAATCGTTAGGTGATAGTCGAGACCTGATCCAATCTCCAATCTCTGTCAATCTCCAGTCTCGACTTGACCATTTCTTGCCGGAACTTAGCCGTTCCGAGGCAAGGTAACGTGTTTTGGGCATCGTTTGTGGTGGTAGAGAATGGTAAGTTAAATATCCGAGACGTGGTGGGAAAGAGGTAAGATTCCTTTATCTACTCCAATGATTCAAAGGGAATTTATAAACTCCGGATCCCTTGAGGTATAATACCTATAATCCTTCTGGTAAGATTCTCTCTCCTTTTCCACTTCTTCGGCATTTGCCTACCAGGTATACCTAGTACTTCAAGGAGAGTTCCCGGGTGTCATGGCGTCCATCCTTGAGGATGCACTGACCCGTCCGGCCGTGTTGGCGCCGGCCATACTCCTTATTGGCTATGTATTATACCAGCTATTCCGACCGACCGGACTTCCGGACATTCCCATCGTCGGTGCGAAACCCGGCGAGTGGTTTCCTCTCTTACGGGCTACTTTGCGTAATACCAAGGACATGAAATCGGCCACAGAGGTGGCCTATGAACTATACCGAGACCAGACAGTATTATTCCCTATCGCCGGCGCGCAGACGTTCGTCCAACTACCCGCCAGCCAGCTACAATGGCTTGTCGACCAGCCCGACTCAGCGCTCAATCTGCACGAGCAAGTCCTCGACTCCCTGCAGCTTGATCTGACTGTCATGGACCCGCGCCTTATCCACAACCCCATCCACCAGAAACTCATCTCCACCATATTGACCCGCGAAACTGGAAACTTGGTCCCGGCTCTTCTGGATGAGACCCAGTTCAGCGTTGACCACTTCTGGGGCACCGACACTGAGAACTGGACCGAACTCTGTGCTTATGATGTGATGCGTCACATCATCGGACAGGTTACGAACCGTGTCTTTGTCGGCTTGCCGCTATGCCGTAATCAAGATCTTTTGGATGCCGGGATTGCATACGCACAGGATGTACCGATGAGCTCGACGGCGCTACGGTTCATGTGGAAGCCGCTACGACCACTCGCTGCCCTGTTCATAACGATACCCAACCGCATCCACACGAGCAAGTTTTACTCTATCATCCGACCGGAGGTCGAACGGCGTTTGCGTGATTATGACGCCCGACGAGCCGACCCGGAGACCAAGGCCGCAGACAAGGAACCCAACGACTTTTTGCAGTGGTCCGTCAACCAAGCCAAGACATCCGGCGACCCTTACTTGGCGAGGGTCGACACGTTATCGGGTCGCATCCTGCTACTCAATTTTGCGTCCACCCACACATCGAGTTTCGCCATGACCCATGCCCTCCTCGACCTTGCCGCCTCCAAAACGGAGTACTTCGACGAGCTCCGCACCGAGATCACAACCGTGCTAGCGGAACACGGCGGCGAGTGGAATAAGCGCGCCCTAGCCGCCATGCCGAAGCTAGACAGCGTACTGCGGGAGTCTCAACGCCTAAACTCCTTCGTCTCACTAGCCACAAACCGCACCGTCGTCCGCAAAGGCGGCATAGACACCCTCGACGGCGTGCACATCCCCTACGGCACCGTCGTGTGCGCCCCCTCCTACCCCGTCTTCCACGACCCAGCCGTATATCCCTCGCCCCGCGAATTCAAACCCTTCCGCTTCGCGGAAAAACGCTCCGTTGATTCTGCGACGGAGAAGAGAGAGAAGGAATCTTCGTATGTGCAGAGGGCGCGCCTCGCTTTCGCTACTACGAGCCCCGAGTACCTGGCCTTCGGACACGGGAGACACGCGTGTCCGGGTAGGTTCTTCGCTGCGAGTGAGCTGAAGCTCTTGCTTGCGTATATTATCATGAATTACGATTTCGAGATCCAGGAGAAGAGGCCGGAGAACTTTTGGTTCGGCATGAATAGGATACCGCCGATGAAGGCGACTATTAGGGTTAGGAGGAGGAAGGGGAGTGTATGATAGGCGATAAGTGGTGGGCGATGGTTGTTGGTGGGTGTATATATGAGGTGTATAGCGATACTTGTCTGAGTAGATATGGGTAGGAGATAATGATGTATGATTTTGGTGTTTTCAGTAGCTTTTCATGTTTAACGCTCCGTGAAAGGGGGTTTGGTGTTGCTATTCGAAAGAGCGAAGGAGCTGGAGGCTTTACTGCGAATTCTACCTTTGATATGGTGATAGTACATCATCAAGTACTAAAATCTGCACCACATACCGTTTCAACTCGAGTCAGTGAAATACCTTGCCCTGAAGTTGGAACCTTGATGAAGACTAGGCATCTAACACCTAGGAAAAGGGTGTCTCAACATCACTGTTCAATGGGAGTCTGTATTGTGCGGTTTACGGACGATGGCGTGTAAAGTCACTATCCCAAGGCCGTTCGGAGGAAGATACTTCCGGTATGAGAAGGCACGTTACCTTTGCACCGCAAGTATGGCGGCTCTGGTCGATTGGATTAGCGGTATAGAGTTCACGCGATGATGAGGGTTTCTCGTCCTCGTCTTTCGTGGGGGTCAAGAGGCATTCTTCAGTCTACAGGGGAACTCCTGGGACAATGTCAACTCCTCATTCGCGCGGCTGTCAATCTACGCTGGGATGCAAGGCTTCGAAAGATTGTCCGTCTTATCGTACAGCAGCACGCTATCTTCCCAACTTACCGGTTTATAGGGCTTCTGTACGGACGAGAAGCTAAGATCGATATAGGAGGTCATCGGCGGAAGTTCTGGGGGTCATATCACGCTATAGCGTCGGTAGATTGTGCGTTTTGTCTAAGGTCGGAGTTTACTAGAAGAGGGAGTTGTCGGCTTGCTGGTTTAGAGCTTCCCTTTCTACTATCGCCCGTGGATAACCGATCGAGGTGCCTCGCGTCGAGCATGGGTTGGGAAAGACATGATTAGAAGAAGCTTAGTAAATACACGGCTAGAGGATCACGATGTCTGCCATCGACTCACCGAGCTATATCTCAAGCTCTGGTATATGATTATGCGTAAGTGTGAGGGTTCTTTTGTCTGCAGATGCGGTGGTGCAACGGTACGCGGCAGAGGGCATATCTGGTATAGCTAAATGGCATCGTTCGCCATGCCTTCCCGTTGGTCTCGCGGTCTGTATAATAACAGGGGGAAATCAAGGACATGTCTTGTTATCAGATGGAGAGAAAGGTTCTAGAACGATTCGCGAACGGTTGATTGGTACATACGTACATGGCATATATGTACAGGGGGTTCCAGAGAATGGATACATGTAATCCAGGGTGTAGGTCAGAGGGCATGGACGTGCATATGTACATTTAGTCAACGCACTGAACTAGTGATCCTTTTACAGACAATGCTATTCCCACTTCTGCAATATCAATTCCCATGGTGTGGTCCGGCAGGGGGTTCATATGGGGGTACATCTTTCTGACGCTCCTGACGTATCAGGTCACAGTGACTGCTTAGAAACCTTCGATAATCAACGGATGATTCCACGAACGCTAGGAGAAACTCATACCGAACCCTACAGTCTACAGATAAGTCGTCTTGAGGGTATCATCGATCGTCTTCTCTCCTAGACCCTTGGGAGTAGGTGAAGTGAAGTTGCCAAGGACGGAATATTCCTCCGGCCATGTGTTGACTACAGCCGTTTAAGTTAGTTATTGAGTAGTTACTAAATAATAGCCTTCTACATTATATTACATAGTAGCATGAAATGTTAGCTTAGCTCCCATCCCGATTATGTATTGGTAGTTAAGGGACCACCAATGGTAACCCCCATCCTTCGTCCAGCCGCACCCCTAGTCTCCCCGGGTTATACTACGATTTCTCCCGGCAACCGCAGTAACAGCAAGGCTAATTCTCCTACCAATAGACGCAGGAAAAATTCGCTATTGGGGTTTAGGAGGGACCCCTCGGAGCGGAGCCTGCGTTTGGATTGACAGGGGCCGTTGGCGTGATGGGGCTAGCGAATACGAGATTCTGGTCACCACCGAAGATCGTCGGAGGCTGGGGTTGGATGGGCGAGGAACAAGCGTCAGGTAAGTGAGTGGTAGCACATATTCATCGGAGCTGTGGCTTGCTGTCGTGCAGGATTAGCGGTGAATTGTGGAATATTAAAAAAATAAAGAAAAATATTCGAGGCGAGTATACTCGATCTTGGGACCTCAGCTCCTGCATATCCCTTATTTAGGCACCATAGTTGGTACAGTAAGTAATCAAATCCCGAGTGGGTTTTTTGAAGACCATGGGAATTCGGTCCAACTCATTCACATATGCATTTTCCATCTGCAAGCTAGGTATGCTGTCACATCGACGATGCCTTCAAGGTGACTAGGATGACCATGTGGTCTTAGATGGACCTGTATCCACGACGTATGTAGTTGTAAGAATCAAGCCGGGGAGTACATCGTTTAGCACGCCCTCGCACGACATGGAGAGCACGTCGTTCCACATTATCAGATCTATTCACTAGTAGGGACTGTAGACGATGCTTAGGTCCTGTATGCTATATCCTCTCCTACCTAATATGGTATTCCGACGCCCTATAAAGACTTTTGAGACGGGTATATCGACATATCTAGTAAGGGTGTTATCCAACAGAGCAGATCAGCTACGCTAGGGACTTACTAGTGTATAGAAGTTATGTCTTAGGGAAAACCCAAGATCGAATTTATCTCGGATCAGGGGCCAGGGGAGAAAGTGAGTACTGACCGATGTCATAGGCAAAGAAACCCCTGGCTAGACTCTCCTTGGGGGTATAGGACTCAGACGCTAGCCATCGAACGACAGTGATCTTGTAGATCGTCATGAAGCTATTCTGATGTGATATGATACAACGAGTGTGAGAAAAAGGCCTCATTGAAGACGCTACGTGGTGCTAGGTACTGCATGAGTGGACTGTAGCCTATTCAGGCGGACTAGTGTGAACCTCCGCGGTTGATGATCGTTCACAGTGTCCAAAGTCAGAGGTCCTAGAGGGTGTACATCTGAGACCTTGGGTACTCTTGCAGCGTTCTGGAACTGCAAATCCATGCGGCTCGGAGGAAAAGTGCCGGAGGATAAGGAAGTTCTTGACGACCCCCCTCGTAAGTACTGTACATACTCTGCTTCAGCCCACGTGAAGCCCTATTATCTAGCCGTAGGGGATGGCATGGCACCTATGTAAGCCATGGGCCATTGTCCAATAAGAGGCGTAACCAATATTCGACATGAAGATAATACCTCCTGCAGTGTTCTTTAGACCCCCAGATCGTGCGTCTGCTTTCATGACTCCTGGGTATGTACCTATACATCGTCCACAGTATCCGCGAGTAGGTATTCTACATTACCATCCATCTCCATCTCAACAGATTCAGAAAGTGAGAGCGGCAGCGCTAAGGATCTGCAGAAACCTCCTTACGTCAGTGATCTCGACGCACGGCGATCTCGCAACGTGACATATCCGGCTCGTGGCGTCCCGCAACGGCAGCAAACAGCAGAAGGTTCTCCGGAGAGCCAGGCCCCGAAGACGGCCGTCGACTCTCGACAAAAAGCCACCTACCTCACAATATCGCCCCCTTCCGCCGCCCTTGTGACCTCGGTCATATTACATACAACGGTGACACAACATACGATGTCACAAGTTCGGGGGCGGCGTTCACCTAGGACAAAGCAGTGCAATGCCGTGAGACGGCGCCACCGCTAAAAACAGCGTCCGTCATATGTGCGTAGTTTCGTTATGCCACCCATAACAGCCAAGTCCTCATTGCATTGCATCCAGCAAACACGCAAACTTGCTCAAGTCCAAGTCCAAGCCGCAGTCCAAGCTCAAGTGTAACGTCCCATCTGATATAGGGCAGCGTAGCCATCACCACCGTGACCTATACCCCCGATAAACGATCTTCCGTCCGCGAAGGAAACCTCGTGACGTGAAACGACGACGACGACGAACCTATAACACACGCGCAGCGACCATAGCACGGACACACATAACGCGCGCCGGCGGCAGTGTCAGTGTCCAGAGAGGAAACGGTAGGACGACATCGAAGTCTATTCTTAGACAAGCCTCGTAGCAAAACCTCGTATACCGCGGCTGACCCCGGCCCCGGGCGTCCCATTGGTCCCAGGCGGCAGCCCTACCGTGATACCGGTCCCCAGCCTAGTCAGGCACCGTCCGATTAGCCTTTCTAGGGTTCCGCGGTGAAATAAACAAATACCTCCAGCTAGTCACTACAAATCTACCTGGGCTCCGTGGCTTATGGCTAAAAGTCGGCAGTCGGCCGCCAAAAGGAAAAAGAAAAAACCTCGTGGGTCGAAAAATGACGCCGTGGCGTTACTTGGCCTCGTGACCGGAAAAGCGGCGGTCGCTTAGGTAGCGTATAGGATGGCTCCGCTCCTTTAGGGATGTTTTTCGCGAGCTGAAGGGAGGGAGAGAGAGGCTGGTTTAGGGACCCCTCCTCACGGTTCGGTTCGCCCATTTTCTTCTAGCATAGTACCTGGTAAACCTCTACGGCGGAAGATAAGTATACATACGGCTAGCGCATAATATACAATACAATTATTGACCGTTCGGAAAAAAATGTCTACGAGCATGTCCCTCGTTAGAGTAAGCAAGGAGAGGTCCGAGGCTGACCATCTAAAACATAAGACGGCTCGTCCCGATTCGAATGACGAGGTTACATTTCTAGGGTCCTATTAGCTGATTTGTGTAGCGAGTCAAGGGGAAAGGTCAAACCCCTCGAGGACACGCCTAGCCGAGCACTCAGCTGATATCTATGTACCTACCTACCTAGGGTAGTAACTATGTGATCTATCTCCTATTACATTCCTAGTCGATACTAGCATCGAAGCAGACATGAGCACAAAGTCATAGCAAATACACAAGACACAGATAGCGACAGCAAGGTAAGAGATTCGTAGGAGAACAGCAATTCATTGTATTATAATTAAGATTAGTTATCCGCGAGTTGGCGAGACCAGCTTCGTTGCCGTCCGCAAGCATCTGAACCGAGTAAGACGGCCAGTTGACTGCTGCAAGTATTAACCCTCAAGCCCTCCGAGCAATGGAGCAACAAGCGATAACTATATGCTCCTGCTGAAAGCCTTCATTCCTTGTCTCCTTCTCCGAAACTGCTTTTGCGCTTCGATCAAAATCCAATAAAAGCAACTCCATTAACTCCTAGCATTTCCTAAGCAACGGCCCAATGGCTCCTCTGTTGCTACCATTCCGCTCCCAGATCCTCAGCGTACACAACTGTCCTCATCCAGGATCTTTTCTATTCCAATAAAACAAAAAAAACTTGGTACAATAAATTCCAATTAAATCCAAAAAATAACGCCGTCCCAATGCATGTGACAGACCGCCCGCAAGGTCGTCAAATTTTTGTTCCCGGATCAAGTTGTGTAAACAGTCGCTATGCAATTTGGTAGAGGGGTAAATAGGGGTATCCTAATTTCAAAAACAATGCAATTCCGGAAGGAGCGGCTGAGATTCTATACCAAATGTAGATATCGTCGTAAAATCGTAAAAGGAGCGTGAGATGGTCGGTCTATATAATGCGATATCCTGAGAAAGGAGTGTCTATTTGGGTATCTTCGATAAGTGTCGTAAGGAGCGTCGTAAGTTTGTTCATTATGCAATACGTATTATGCGTTTCGTGTAACCAAAAGGAATGCGTGTATCATTGTGTCGATACTGGACGTGTGGTATTCTTTGAATCCTGTCAAAGGAGTGTGGGTGTACAATTGCGTCTGTGGTAATGTCGAAAAGGGTGTATTAAATTCGTGTCGGGAAGAATCGGGCTTCAGGTGGTGCGGTTGACTTCACTCTTGCTCTCTCTTGACTGGAAAAGGAGCCGAAGAAACGGATGAATGTTGCCGGTGGTGGTGTGGGAACGTTTGAGGCGACATGAAGGTGGGCGACGGCGCTGATAAAGAAAGGGGAGTTGTCGATTCCACGGGAAGACCATGCCATTGCTCGGGGTTGAGGAAAGGTGAAGGCGCATGGCGAAAGGCCGGAGATGGTAGAGCGGTGGAATCAGGCCGTTGCATGGGAAGCTCAAGCTGAAGGTAGTTGGAGGACGAAGATGCATGATGTTGGTGGTGTGCATTGGTGTTCCTGAGCGGCAAGGTCAATTACTTTCATCCTCTTCCATGTCAGAACGGAGAGCCGTTGTGGGATGTCTGACAGCTTAGATCCACACGGTCTGGATTGGAGAGACGAACCCGACACCAAAGTTGTTGGCCCCAGAGCCAAGAGGCGGATAAGCCGTCATGCCAGAGTCCCATGAGCCAAATTCCTCGTGATCGCTATACGTGATAGAGCCTTCTCCAAAGGTTGAAGACACCGGGCTGTAGCCTCCGTACGATGGCGACGGAATGTTGAGATACTGCTGGCTCGAGTATGGGGAGGAGATAGCCAAGGGGCTAACCCCGGACTCCTGCTCAGGTATCACGGAGAGATCCTCGGTGCTCCAGCTGAACGCCGGGTTATCCTCATACGGCATGTACGTGGTCGTAGGAGGTGGAGTACCTTGCGCCATACCCTCGCCCATGTAGAAGTTGGGCGGGTCGAATTGAGGGAAGGATGGCGTGCGAACCGGTTGGATCCAACCCATTCTGGATCGGAACTCATTGACGGTGTCGATGGGGAACTCCATGAGCGTGAGAGGTGTTTGCGAGTCTCCGTCAAGGCTTCCAGAAACGTTGATCGAGAGCAGGCGTCGGGCAATCTCTTCAACCGGGCCAATGGCAAGACTACCGAAGTAGGCAGCGCCAATCTCAGGGAAGAGACGTTCCATCATGATCGCAGCTGTGTAGTAGTGCGCGACAACAACCAGGGCACTTGGAGAAGTGCCATTCTGCTTGAAGCACATCACAGGAAGCCAGAAAAGCCAGGTGCGCAGGGGCCGGAGTCGATCAAACTGATCCTCGATCGACTGGATTGGGCTGACCTTGCGAGCACCCTTGAGGAAGCATACTAGCTGCGTAGCCAATTGAGGATCTTCCTTGTTCTGCTTGAGATGAGCTTCAACCTTGGTGATCTGGTTAATAGTGCGCTGGAACGCATCGAGATCCTCCTTGCGCGGCTGATGGGGCTTGTGATCCGGCGTAGGAGACGGAGGAGCAGTAGGGAACGTGCTGCTTTCGGCAATGAACTCTCCAAATTGGGATTCGTGCTTCCAGGGTTCCATAGCGTCGATCACCTTTACAAATTTGCGTTAGTATTGATTTATTTCTATGAGGCATAAAACTACACTTACGGAGGAGGTTCCTTGCATCAGTTGGGTCCAACTTCGCCTATTATTTCATCTGGTTAGCTATGGTCTCACGGATGCATGCATTTATTGCTTACCAATCTGTCGCCTGCCACGAGAGCACAAGCGAGGCAGCCAGAACAGCATCGGAGTTTTCACGCGAGAACGATCCTATGGCTTCCTGCAATCCCTTGAGCGCAATACCCCGGTGCTCGTAAGCCATGCTGCCCACGTGCGGGCAGTTGGTCAGGAAAGCGATGTGCTCAGCCGAGAAAGCGAGCAGAGCGTGCATGACGTAGCCATGAGTAGCACCAATTTTGAGGATGCTGCATATTAATTAGCACACAATATGAAGAACTGATTAAAGGACCTGAGACATACGTCGGGATTTGGCGGGTCCAGAGAGTAAACCCATTGGCATCCATGGCACTCATTTCATTGCAGATAGCGGCAACGTGGAAGATTAACCGAAGGTCCTCAACTGAGAAGTACTGAGGTACCGGAGCAGGGTAGATGTTGAGGCTCGGGAACGGGAAAACACCAGTTCGTTGCCACTGCTCGACGGCGGCCTCGATCTCAGGGGTCCACATCAGATCGGGCTTATCGGGAGTTGCGGCCCTCTCGTCAGGGACCGGAACATCGTTGTACGGGCATCGGACCTTATGTTTGGTGCAATTACGGCTGCTGGGGGGTCAGCAAGATATACACAATCACTAAAAGTGCAGATGCTACAGACCATTGGGGGAAGTTCTCGTCACAGCGAATGTGTCGACGTTTGCTGCAAGCAGATCAGTTTCCATTCTGATATTGATACCATTCGGCCAAGCATACCAGTTATCACAACCCTTGCGGGACTTGGTGTGACTGGACACAAAATCAGCAAACCAAGTCTGAAATTATCTAGTTTGCACGAGGAAAACAAACCTGCGTCGCGGAGGACCACCACCTGGGCCAGCCATTGGAAAAGCTGTAAAATTATAAAGTTGAACTAAAGAACTGGAGTGGATAGGTTAGTATACCGGCGCTAGCGCTTGTACTGGCACCGACACATCCGTATCTGGCAAAAAAGACCATCGCCAGTAGGACAAGCCGGTTGAAGAGGCTAGTTACTCACGTGAAGCGAGGCACGATATATATTCGTGCCAGATGAAGCGAGCGAATGGGTTTGCGAGTGGGTCTAGTTACCGGGCGTTCCTAGACAGCAGCTTGGGTGCGGGATAGCGGGGTTGCCTCCTTTGTTAGAGACGAGTTTGATTAAAGAGTAATGGTAATAGCTGCGTCTATATCACAACATATAGACTAGAGTAGACAAATAGTGTTGCGATGTGTCTCGAATAATTCCAAGACGTCGAGTTCGGCGGCGGGGTTCTCTTCACAATGGTACCGGTGAACGAAGACAGATTTAGACGTCGGTGATATCGATGACGATGGGGCCTGATATTTGAGGTTCTTTGCTGGTCGTTTCCTTCCAGGTGTTTTAAGCGATTGAATATAACTTCTCTCGAGACTCGGAGTACTAATCAACGGACGTGGACAGACTCTCTTAAGACAACGTGCGATGGTCCAATGGTTGATTATAGCAGCGTGGGTTTCTTGGCTTATTGGCTTGCTAGATAATGCTTGACAATGCTGGACAATGCTGGACAATGCTGGACAAGTCGGGTTCACGGGTTCACGATTTTGATTTTGACGGTAGGGATCCTCTTCGAGTCCAAAATCTCCAAACACACAAAAAAAGGAAAAAGCGAATGACAGGAGCCAACGAGGACTTCCTAAAGGGAGGTGAGGTTAAAGCGAGTGTGTGGTTGAGGTTAGAGCAAAGCTCAGGGTTGAAATTTGATGTATGTCGAGAGAAACTAATAGGATGGAGAAATCAATGGGGGGCCGGACGGTTGTTAAATAACTACCCGAGATGGATGGTGTAGTTGGGCGTGCAGGCGTGGTAGGCTTGTAGGCTTGGTCGTCCTGTCCTGGTAGCCGTGGGCTCCAGGGCTTTTTTCTGGTCGGGCTTTGTACACCGTGCTAGCTTTAACTCTAAACGACTGTTCCACTTTCCGCAAGGGGAAGGAATACAGTAGTGACAGTACTCAGTGCTGCATAGTATGTAGAAGGTGTACATGAGGTACATGCCGTACATGGCCATACCTGCCATACATGACCACCTGGGCACACATCCCCTCGCCGGCTTCCTTAACTTTCCTAACGTTACTAATGGGCTCCTGTTATGGTGGGGGTTCGACAAGAGGTTGGCTCTGGTCGGTCGCTAATGCCAAATGGAACCCTTTTCCGCCAAAGTACCTGTACAGTATAAAGCACCGTCGCCCGCTAACGCTAACAGAGCTTAGTGCCTTACCCAAAAAGCTGTGGGCTTGCGGGCTGTGGGGGATGGAAAGGAAAGAAGGAAAGGGAAAATGGATGAAAGTAGAAAGTATCTAGGTACATGGTATTTCAGGTGCGCATTCATGATGTGGTAGAAAGTACAGTACAACCCGAGCGCTGGAATATCCCATGTACCCTGGACATGGGCATCTTAAAGGGTAGGTACGGTATTGAGGTATTGCTGTATATGCTGTATGCTAGGCAAGTTGTTAGGTTCATAATGTACATATCGTGGATAGCCTACTAGAACAATGAATGCATTAAACTACAACAACCAAAGCAACCAATCTCAGCACAGAAATCCGATGTCGAATGATGCAACTTCAACTAATAGCACCGACGTCTTGGATGGGATGTGTTCGGTGGTTGGGTCTGTCTTTACCTGTTGTGTAAAATGACTGTGCTCGATGGATGCCCAGGTGTTGGATGCTGGATGCTGGATGCGCAATACTTCCAGTACTACTTTACTTGGTATTATGGCACGCTGGATCGAAAAAGGGTGGTGGTGCTGAGCCTTAGTCGCTTGCCAGCAGCACCGGCAGCACCAAGTAAGCACCCAAGCATCTAGGCAGCTAGGTTAAGGTGTTCAATGTTGACGCTTGCTAACGCTTGTAACGCCTGGAGACGCTAAGTACCTACCTACCAAGGTAGGTCTTAGTAGGTACTCTGGTCAGTGTCTGGCTGTCGGGCTAGATTTCATAGTGTCGATGCAGACTCATTCGTACTGTACGACCTTTCAAATATGATACTCACTTGTTCAGGGCCGGCACTGGCACGGGCGTGTGTGATGCGAATAATCGTTCAGAAAGAGGAGTGGGTGGAGGAGCAACAACTGGGTGTGAAGGGTCCAAAGTTGCCCAGGTGGTATCGTCCTGTTGCCTTTCACCGTTCCATGATCTCAGCCAGATCCCTGTCAATGAAGCATCTACAGTCTATTCCTTTCTGGGCTTAGAGACCACGGAGAGGCGAAGCCAACTGCTCGGCCCCATCGGACTGGATCCTCCAGCTTAATGGACCACTGGACAAAGTCAGCAGTTGCATCAACCCTTTTTCCTTCGCGCCATCCGGCATCCAGGGCATTTCCCTGCGTGCATTTCCTGGGCTAGGCTTGGGCTTCTATCATTCCAATCGTCCCATCATCCCATCCACAACCCTAACAGGACTAGGAATAGGGCGGCGAGCGACGGCGAACGGCCCTACACGTGTAGTCTCTCGAACGGCGACATTTTTATATTGCAAGATCTTTCTGTCATACTATCGGGGGCTTTCTCGTCCATTCTGTGCTGGACATACATACAACATTAACTGGATAAGCTCAAGGCCAATAACTGGCTGTTATGTTGGACATGTCAGCGTGGCGGGGCTGTGAAGTCGCTCCGGCTCCACCTGGATCACATAGTGGCCATGGTCGGGGAGATATTGTTATGCGAAAATATCCAGTCACCTTGAATACTGACCTGAGATCTCGTGGAAGAAGCCGGTATCACCAAATGTAGTCGGCAATATGAATATCAGCGCCAGGTGGTCAATGCGGAATATATAATACAACTCCCAGACAACTCCCATACCGTCGCTCTCATGGGTGTTTACAGCTAAATCACCAGACAACCTTGACGGCATGGCTAACTTTTCTCAGCATGGTCTTGGTGTGGTGGCATGCATCGATGCCGGACTATGTCGAGGCCTAGCTTGTAGGAGTCAATCCATACGCGTAGAAACAATGATCCATACAGTAAAAATCTCTCACTGGATTGTGTCGTGTGCCTATGCCACATGCATGCCTCAGATCCTCCTCAGAGGAACCAGTCATTCGGCACGCTCTTGTCGATACAAAGAACCGCACATGGTATGGTAGGCTACCGATACTTGAGACCAAAAATTTAACCATACCCTGGCTATTAGAATTCTATCGCACCATCTCTACAATTAAGGGTGGTTTAGGAGAAGCATTTAGATACCTAGCTGTGTTCAGACAGCATTAAACAGTAGTGTTGGCACGTGTGGGAACAGAAATTCCGTTGGGACCTCCCCTAACTCCTTCAGCTAGCCGCGCCGCTGATACCTCGGCAGGCAACGATATTTCTTTGTAACCAACTAATGAATTAGTTCTTGTCCATCAACGAAAAGGGTCAATAAATTCGCCAAGGGAGGTTTCTTGGAAGTGACTTCGTTGAAAGCCAGTGTTTCAGGTGAGAGGACGGACACAGACGCCTGAGCCTCAGATGAGGCTTGTGGGTAAGTTGCGTTTCGCATAGGTGGCTAAAGGACTAAAGGACCTGTATCCCGAAGCCCCCGTCGCGAGAGTACCGAGACTAGGTAGTGAGAGTCCCGAGGCCGGGGAGTCGCATCGTCTAGAAGTTCCAGAGAAAGATTTTTGGTTCCCGATTTTTGTCGCGTAGCCCGTCTTCACGGCATAATTAAGCAAAAGGACAGCCGTCCTGCTATACCCCCGAGCCGTGCCTGGGTAAATAAAGCAAGGAGTAAAACTGCCTGATATCCCAAGCAAGCATGTCCATGACTTAGTAGCATTAAACAACGTCATACCGAAGTTTTGCTTTCTTAAAAAGGATGAAAGTTCCGACTTTAGCTCCGCAAGGCAACAGTATTTTTTTCTATGTGCGCGATGTCGAGTTACACCTGTCCTAAACGGATAGGAGTCCGAACGCACGTCCCAGGCGACCTTAGATCGATCGCTTTTTTTTCTGTCGGCTAGCGACTAGTAAGTCTTCTATAAGCCAAAATGCTATAGGGAAAAATAAACAATAAGAAGAAATGGTTAAGCTCATTCTTTCAGCTGGTCCCATAATTTACGAGCGTATACTACACAGCGCTATAGAAAATTCCGTTTAGACTCTCGGTAAACATTCAATAAGTCTATTCAGAGAGATCGATCCATACTATCTACGGAGTACATTCCCGATCGACTCTTAGGTCCCGCTCCGGACGGAGCATCCACAATTTTCGGGAACGGAACAGCAGCTACTAATTTTGCCAAGTCGTTCTTGACTTTTTTTTCGCAAATATTTTAGTAAGGCCTCGGCAGGCTAAAAAGGTAAGGAGGTGGCGCCCATGAAGATATGATGCAAAGACTATATTAATTGCACATATGCATATATAAACATTCTTAGGTTTGTGTGAAGAGAAAAAAAAATCTTCCGGTTTGTCATCTACATAGCATCGGTATGTATGCTCCTAGTCCTCTCCACTCATGGAGTGCATAATGTATGTAGGTGCTTGGGTATGCTGTATGCTGGGTATATTGGGTATACTCCCTAGTATACAAACATGCTTACAGGTAAGATGTAGGTATAATAAAGCCTATTAAAGCCAGCAGTCTTTCTTGCATGGTGCATCTTTCTCTTATCGGATTTCTATCGCATTCCTACAAAAAGGCACACCCATTATCGTGGGTTTCTCATGGTGGATGGGGAATTTGGCAGGGGGATTTCTGCAATCCCCGATCCAAAGGCTTCAGTTCATGCGGATAGGCTCAACGTGGTTGGCTGAAACAGCAGTTTCTCGTGTCCATTTTTGGAGCGCATCTGAAGTGGATTGCATGTCCAGTCAACCCAGATAGGCTCGTCGCGGAACGTGTGAACTGACTAGGACCCCTGGTCCGTCATGGTCCGCCGCGCTTCTCTGGCCCCTGTCTCTCCCCGGAACCATTTTCCCTTAGCCCTGAAGTCCCTGACGTCTTTTGCGTCCTGACGTAACATGGTATGCGATGTAGTAGGCTATTCCAATGTGGAAAGAGATTCATCGAGGAAAGCGCTTCTCGGTCAGCGGTGAGGAATCGAACCATATTGCCATATTAGTCTGAGTATCCACTTAAGTCCGGAATCATTCTCATATTTTACTATGTAATATTCTCAAATTAATTGATTGGTGAACTACCCGCGTCCCCCTTTAGCTTTACCTTTGTTAGCATAGCCTCACTGTTTTTTTTTCTTCGCGGTTCAATCACAAGACCCTGAAGGGTCATCTCGCGCGCACAAGGACACCACCTAAAATGGAGGATAGAGGTCTCGCCTACGCGCCGTTGGCTTGGAAGATAGGCTAACGGGGTCCGGCACTGTTGTTTTGTCAAGCTCGTTGCCGAGACCCGGGCACATGTGCATCAGGACCCATAGTCGTCGATCTTCAAACATCCCAGGCCTCAGATCATCGAGGTCTTTGACAACACCTGGGCTTAGCAACGCCGTACCTGCGTACCGATTATCATGAAGATCATCCGCAGATTCAAGAGATGCAACATTCAAACATTGTTACTTCGCGCAACTTCGACAAAACCAAAGCCGTCAAGCCTCTTTGTCTCACACGGGACGTATTACATTATCATAGGTCAAGATCCGTGAGTAAAAGAAATGAATTCCTTATTGTGTCACGGCTCAGCCACAGGAGGGACGCGGTTGGCAGCTCGAACCGAATGAGTAATGGAGTAAATGGTAGGTAGTTAATAAGAATGGATATTAAGGGACTCCTAATCGACAGCCAATATTTTCCGCAAGAACCGACTAGTTTGAGGTGGCAGAAAGGCATGATCTTCGAAACAGCTTCAGGTTACAGGTGGTTTGTTTTCCTGATCAAATTTACTGATTGACTGATTAGAGATTGACGATCGATTGATTGATTATGAAAGCAACCTTAGTAAAGCAGCTAAGTTCAAGTTGGAAAGCTCTTCACTGCACACTGCATTTCTTTCAGGGACTAAATGCTAGACTGAAGCTACTGTACCTCGGTACCTAGGCAAAGTCAATTTTGAAGCGATCCATGGATGGATGTTATGGATGTATTGTACATTCAACAATTAATACATACATAAAATATGTACATACCGTGTTAGATGTACTGTATATGCCGTCATAATCGGATCTGCGGTTCCCTACCAGCCGGCTAAGCACGGGCCTTACCAAAGTTAAGCTAGCCTCTAAAATTGTTTCTATTCTTAGTAGTATTGTTCTTTGAGAGTTGAGAGATTGGACATGTACCCCTGTCTCGGCCAAAGATTTCTGCGAAAGACTTTCGATGTTCCCAAGTCCCAAGTCCCCAGTCCCAAGCCCCAAGCTGCAAGGTTGCCCAAGTTTGCGAGATACTTGGGACTTTAGCAACCATAACGCTGCTAAGCTACAGCGGGCTAGGACGCTATTTAGTGGTCGAATGATCACTGGAGCGCCTGTGACAACCCAGCATAGCGCTGCAACAGTCACTATCAATGGTACAGCGCACAGAACCTGTAGCTCGCGGAAGATTTTGGTCGCCCTGTTCGCCCTGACGTCTTTTTACCCTTCGGCAAGTCATACGTCTATCTGATATGCTTCTTAGTAGAGATCTGATCCTCTTTTGATACAACGTTTCATGATCTTCACGACTTCGCCCTCACCTTTCGTGAGATCCCCCCTCTAAGCAAACCATATACTTGACCCTATTACAACACTTTATTGGCCAGTCGATATCTTACCCATCTCACCCATTCTATTCCATCGTTTCCATCGTGCTATCGCAATGTACTGCACAACATATCTTCAGGGCTCTCTCTCCAGTACCCTCATTACCACTAAGTACAGTACCCTGATCAGTACCGCGCATCATTATCTATTGAAGTTAGGTACACGATAATAGTCGCGCGCACGGTTCCAGAGCGCTTGACCTCTAGACTCTGTACCAGTCTTCCAATCTTCCGGTCTAACTAGTAGGTAGGTAACCAAACTAACCGCCATCCCACTACGGATCGCACTATCCCACCGTCCATCATCAAAGTTCAAAGTTGTTTATTTCGTTCATTCAACGCCAAATTGCTCATTTCAACACTTATCGGACGAGCTGCCGCCGTGCACGGTTCTAGCCTACTGTCTAGTTCTAGCGTGGTGCAACTACATTGGCTTCGGGCATGGTTAAGACCCCGATAGTCTTTTGGTGATCTCATGAGCTTTGATCGGGAGACACTCGGTTCTATTTGCCTTACTCGCCTTACTCATCTTACTTGCCTCTCCGTCCTTAGACAACCTTAGACAACGACAATTATCTGACCATTGACGGGTTATTTCACATTCTATGCACTATCATACAGCATAGCCGTAGCCATCTCCCTAGGACTTAGGTTGGGTGGCTGATCGAGAAAGGCTCACAATGGTAGCTATTTTTATTTTCAGTTCGTCGCTTAAGGCTATTAGTTCTCGCGCCACGTATCGCGGTTTCGTGACATCTCGAAGGGATTGGCAGATGCTGCTGCGTGCCGTCAAGTCATTAAGGCACATGAGAGGCGGTGAGTAATGAATCACCTGCAAGGCAATAATTGAATTGCAGCTTGCCTTCGACATCCCATAACATGTTGGGGTCTTGGGGTCTCTAAGTTGTTACACCCGCACCGTCGACGTTTTCATGTTTTCTTATCTTTCCCACCTCGATAGTCTTGCCAACATGCAAGCCGTCTGTGTTATACCCCCAATATTTCCACAGCCTACGGGCCAATCATGTAGCTTATTCCCGACCTACCCTTATGTACATGTGTCGTTGAAGTGTATGCATTTACTAAAAACCGGACCGAAGAGCTTCTTAAGGTTGTTCACATTATGCAGAAGGGATTTGCGTCAAAATCATGTTATGAATAGAACTATAGTTTATTATGTATGTACCTATAGAGGTAAGGAGAGGACATATTACTAATAAGATTTCACAGAAGCAAGAAAAAATAGCAAGAAAACAAAACAAAAACTTGGACTAATTACTATTTTTTTCCACGTGAGGGGTTTGCTCTTGAGAGGCACTTGCATGGAAAAAAAGTTTCCCAAAGTCCAAGCCTGGTACCCAGTACTCCACTATCCCACATACTAGTCCGTAGTGGGACCGAAGTGGAGCTGGCATAGAAGGTCTAAAGAAGAACTAGAAGAAAGAAAGCCCTGGAGGTCTTTCGATAATCTAACTCCATGACCCCCATTTCCCATTTCAATGTGTTCCCACTTCCCATTTCTCGCCCTGCCTGACCTGCGAGCTGCCATGACGACACCAACGCAAGCAGCCGATTCGCTTGTTCAGTTCGGCGTAACTATTTTTAGATTCCTTTTTTAGCGTGGCCAACCCTACCAACCCACGGGTAACTGACAACATTGATTTCAATAATTCAACTAATCTTGATTTTGCCTTCATTTTTCCCACATGCTCCTTTATTATGCCAATTAGATCGGAATTAGCCCTCTTTTCGGAACTCGTCCATTGGCTCTTTGGCCTTTTGGCTCTTTCACATATTCGCCTTCGCATGTTGGACATCCATATTTTTAATACTAACAACATACTAAGGATCATTTAGCTCAATACAATCCGTCATCGTCACATGCGCATTCTTTGCACTACGTTTATGGCAACATCAACTTTTAACACGCCATTCAATCTTGAACTATGTGGGCGAAGCAAAGACGACATCATGCCTCCCCAATGAAAATAATCGCCTCTCGTCCAGGTTCCGGGGACTCTTCTTTAACCCTACTACTCAACGGCCACGCGGCAAATGCCGCTCAACGTTTTTGCCCTGCCCTCGGTGTAGAAGCATTGATGGACAGACAATGAAATGATAATAAGTTAAGCTTATAAGCTAAAATAAGGTATGTTATGCATACAGCCCTCGAGTCTCTATAGCGGATACGTTAATACCAAGAAGAGCTTAGACTCACTTAGCAATGAGGTAGTCAATGACTAAGTGGGTAATTCTAAGGTCCTAAGGCTAAACAAGTCCAAAGGAAAGGCTGATAGTTTGGGCAAGTAGCCTAACAACCGTCGGGAATCACCTGGGGTAACCAGGCTTTGCATTATGCGCATGCTGATGTATCCTTGGGATTGACACAATAGAATTCGGTCTGGCCTCACTTGCTCCTCACTTGCCGCCAGCTACAGGGCCAACTACCCACAGCTAGCTACATGGCCAAGCTTTGCCGGTCTCCCACCTAGGAATACCTACCGGGATAAACTCATTGTCGGCATACGGGCGTATTGGGCGTATTCGCGATATGTTTCCGGTGGACCCCTTCGCCAGGTATTCCAGGGTAGACCAGGTAGTTGACAGAATTAAACAACTGTCAAGTCTCGGCCGGGATTCCCCTTCATAGCCTAAGTCACATAGCCTTGTTTTGTTTCGACATCTCTTCGGCGTTTCATCACCATCAAACCACCTTCCAGAAGACTTCTGCTACGTAGCATGACCACTACGGACATAGGCTATAACTCTATGCTTAAGGTATTACTCGATCCAGGGAGATGGAAAATGGAGAGACGACGTGCCTAGCACGTCTTCAGTTCCACATAGCCCAAGTAAAAGCCACGGCCGGGTAGATGCCACGACGCCGTCTCCATGCTGTGTGATGCGACGGAAATTCTATTGATTTCCTGATCACTGGCCCATTTCCCATTTTCCCCTGGCCAAGAAAACAGGGAAA
The DNA here is from genome assembly GCA_022496965.1 of Annulohypoxylon nitens. Classification (NCBI taxonomy): domain Eukaryota; kingdom Fungi; phylum Ascomycota; class Sordariomycetes; order Xylariales; family Hypoxylaceae; genus Annulohypoxylon; species Annulohypoxylon nitens. The sequence continues at coordinate 488,647 of MU386625.1, forward strand.
TTTGAAATTTTGAGTTGGGGTGGTTGCCCGGCATATCGCGGTACCCGGTGACCGATCTGGCCACGGCTAGATGCTTCTGAACATTGGGACTTTATCGATCATACATAGCTGGCAGCCCTTAAATCTCTTGATGCTTTTCGCAATCATGCAGGACAGCTGAGTTAACCGTGGAACCGACAATCACTAGGCGCATAACAGGCCAAGCAGATTAGGGAACGGTGGCGAACACGCTGCCCCTTTTTGGCCGTCACCCACGCATGAGGCGGTCTACGCCCTTCCGGAACGCCTCCTTAGCCATCCTTCCCGTCATTGACTACTACCGAGCAGGTAATTTCCTATGTGTATGAACACTCTGTTAGAGATGACACCGCATACTTCTTCATTGCCTCAGCGCCACGACAGCACCCTATGGATCACTGTATATCGGTCGAAATCTACGCGTCATGTCAAGCTTCCGGACTGCGTCATGATTGCGATCGTTTTTCCTCCGCTCTATCTGTTGACGGGGTACAAGTGTTACGACGGTAAATTTGTGATACTTCTCACCGCTTCATACAAAGTCCCGGGCATAGAGGTTTGTCTTATTCCAAAGAAGCATGTTCTCATACCGGAAGCCCGGATAGAGGATCGCAGTATCATGACTTCAGGGGCCCGAGTTTTTCATACGTAATTATTCTATAAAAACTCTCCCGTAGAGGGTTTTAGGTTCTCACGTAAAGCAGATTGAGAGTGAAGGCCTCGTAGCAGGTTTTCAGAACCCCCTATACCAGTGTATGGGAAGTATCAAGGCTTCTTATCAGTATATCTGAGACTTGGTACCATACTCAGGCATATACAGTGGTTTTGGTGCCCCATCTACGTTAACAAGTTGAAGACTCTATATCTGTATGGTGTGAGTGTCACTGCATCATTCTGTATCCTCTTCTATCAGTGTAAACCCATATATCCAATATCCATTAGCCTGGTATGTCTGTCTGAGGCTGTGTAACTGGCAATGAATCTCCGAATACATGTCTTGGAACCCCGAAGATGTAACCACAGAGGTCCAAGTAGACGAGCAGATAACTCAGACACTATGGTCATATACCAGGCAAACTTTACATTGAAATGATTTCAAATCATAGTACCCAAACTCGATCATCTACTCAGTCTTGGCAGTGAGAAGGTAGTGTGTGCTGGGTTCGGTCCTATTACAAAGAATGTCAGGATCCGAGTACCTAGTAAGATCTCTACATGTATTATGATTCCGAGTCTTTGGTCGTTGTATTGAGTTGTATGTTCAGGTATATTGATGTACTATACAGTGCACGAATGTTTTGCTAACTCGGATATAGGTGCTAAGCTGATGCTGTCGCTAACTCCCGACGTCAAACAGACCATCTCACGTGGGGAATGGGGCTTCTGACAATTAGTCATTAGGGATATTCCATAGGATTCTCACGCCGTACAAGACTTACCTGTCTAGGTATGAGCTAGACTTTCTAATCGAAGCAACCTTGAAGCCATCGACCAGTTGGTGAACACAAGTGACTCACAATGGTTACGATTGTATCAGCACCAAGTTTCAGAATCCTCTTCTGAGCTCTCGAGTTCCTCTTTCCTTCTATTTGTCGAGGTCAATTCAGAACCATAGGTTCAGTACCAAGCGAATCCGATACCACTCATCGACCCATACGACACGTATCTCACGAAGACCCAACAGTATATTTAGAATATCACCACATAAGCGACGCTCGGGACATAATTTCTAATTGAGCTCATCAATCGCCGTCTGACATCGGACAAAGCAAAATACTTAGTAGGCAGCAGAATTCCCGACGAATGCGTAGGCTAAGCATCTTATTCCAGAAAAAATCCCTCGAAGCAGACCCGCGCATGAAAGTCAGCGTGCCACGCGGAGCTCAGCCTTACACCATGCAGAATTGACAACGGAATGAATCCGTGCCTAGCTAGGCGACTCGCGACAGACGTCCCTGTCTTCCCCAGCTGATGGGAAACAGATAGCCGGTAGAACCTTTGAGTCGTCCGGGATCCAACGTTGCTAGGGGTAATACCTCCCTATTTACCTTCCGTACCTACATATTAGCCGCAGAGCTCGGCTTGCCCAATTTTACGGCTTACATAGGTCCCATTATGTAGGCGTTGTATAGGGCATGTATGATCGAGGGTTCGTCATGCTTACTAGGAGGGAGCTGTCACGTCTAAGCCCTCCCGTCTTACGTCGCCCTGCCAAAGGCTGGGCTCCGAGCTCCCCCATTGGAGGAAAGACAAAGGGATACAAGACGGACAAATATGTCTGCACTAACCAAAGCCACGCCGACGAAGTCCCGACGCATATAGGTATAGGTAGGTCGGTGACAGGTAACTGTCCCATCTGCGGTCAATCAACCACCACCCACTGGCCGACGTCGTTTTATGTCAGAAGCAAGCCCTCGCGAGGCGCGCGCGCGCGCCGCAGACACTAGATGGTATCAGCTGTCGACGCTCCGACGCTCCGCTTACGCCTGCGCGCCCGCAGCACGTCGGAGCTGTACACGTCGCTTGATTGGACCGTCGCCCAGGTGGGGAGCTGATGCACCTCGCAGGCTCGGTTCCGGTACCAGGGATTCCGTCCTGTCGTCAGCACGAACGAAGGATCTGAAAAACGCCAAAAGCCCCCCCGTTTTTCCCCCAATTGGCCCCCCCGTCCCATCTACTTATGTAGGGGGGTGATTATGTAGGAGGTAGGTAGGTAAATGGGTAGCTTGTATCGCCCCAATAGCGGGTATATATTACCCAGTCCTTCGCAATAGGGGCGTAGGCAGCGTCGCCGATCGCTCACCCTAATCCAACGTTACCCAGCTCCGCCTCCGTCGCGCGATCTGGAGAGGTGAGATCGCGTTTGCTGACTTACATAGGCTAGTTTGGTAATCGCTACTAGGTAGTTAGGCGGATTATGTGTTTTGTGGCTCTCGCGCGCGATGGCCGCGTTGGGAGCGATGAGGCGATCTTCGGCTTCGGCGCCGTGTCACGGTGATTCCTTCATACCTAGTACTGCTATTCGCATGGATTTTTCTTAGCATTAATGCGTGTTTTATAATACTGGATTCTGCGATTGCTTTTCCTAGAGTGCTAGGAGAATGGCATGATGACAGGATTTGTGAGATGGAAAAGCAGCTAGGCCTTCTCGAAAGACATAATTGAATGCTTCTTGGGTCAGTAAGTTTGAGAGCAGACTGCAATGAATCAGTCCCGTAATTAGTGAGTAGGTAGTTTCTACTGCGAGGTCTAAGCTAGTTTATCAACTTCGTCTCTCGTAGGTAGATAGGTAATCACCCGATATCTTTCTCTTGGTCATCTATAAGGACAAGAAGGTACCTTATTCTACAACGAATCAGCCTAGAGACATTACTATAGCATAGTCGCATCTATATCGTGTATAATAGGTGCAACGACATCACATGCAATCTCTTTGAAGGCCACCATGCCACCTTGAGCGAATTGGTCTTTGGTAGCAGGAGAACATTATCCCAACCCAACCTTATATGACATAGAATTCAGAGTGACTTGGTACCTATCATGGAACCCGTGATCCTTATCGTTGTAATTCCTCTATGGGTCACTTTTTTATACCTTGAGTGACAATGGTATATCTATGACACGAGTCGTTCATTCGATAGAAGTCATTGGTCGTGAACATCCATGTATATCAAGTTATAAAAGCATTCAAATCATTTCTGTGTTAGATACCTATGTAGGTAGGTAGGTACTCGTCCACTTATAAGAGGCCAGAGGCCAGAAATGTGGGATAGTGTCGAAAAAGATAAAGAAACTAATGGCTATGAGACTGATATCGCCATCTGTCCATGGCTGTCAAGAAGTATACCGCGACTTCTTCAAATTTACCTAGGTACCTAGATAAACAAGCACGTCCCGAAGTCTATAATATCATCTATGAGTGTATAACAGGTATCTTGTAACAAAACGTTATTATATGAAAAGGGCAAGCAATAGGTATCGCGCCTTCCCTTCGCCGACCATAGAGCTATTTAATTTGAATTTGAGCAATTTGATCGGAAAGTTTCACAAATATTACCTCAATTTAAATCACCTCACCTGATGTACTGAGAGAGTTTTCTTCCAGCTGACCTAGCTTGTATTGATACCGAAAGGTACAATATAGATCAATCATATAAGGGGAGGTGTAATTACCTGATATTCATTTTCATACAACTTTAAATCAAGTGCGTTATAATCAAACTTCAGTCACAGAAGTATGTCGGTTAAGACGGGATAACTTTCTCATAGATTATGATATTGCTGCTATGGTGGTTCCTGATATAAAAGCGGCTTTGCCGCTCACAAACCATCCCAATAAAACCAAAACCAAATCAACTCTTCACTTTCAAACAGCGATATCACGAGGTGAATCAAACACCCGACATTCTACCTAAGATTTTGTTGCTCGAGGAGCTCTAACCTCCTGACTTGCCACGATTGGAGTTGTGTCGGCTCAGGAACGGATAGAACTGTCCCATAGAACTGTTGCATACAAGAACCTTCCTTTGTCTATCTAAGGCTAGCTACCAAGGACGACAGAACCAGGATATACTCAATCCCTTCCTAGGCCGATCCTAGCTCCGTAGATAGCCCCCGGCATCCGACTATTCTTGTCGAAGGCTTCCGACAACCACAGACAGTCTACTGGAACGCATCCTAAATCTCCGACAACGAAGGCAGTGCCGAGATGGCCAACATCATGATCAGTGTAAAGCCCTCACTTAGGGATGCCAAGGCGACCAAATGTTTTGTAAAATGGTCCCCTGCCGTGCATGCTTGAGACGTTCGATCACAGCGTGCGATCTTGGATGAGACTTACACTGAACATGCCGGTGGTCCTGGGTTCCTACCTACCATCAGGAACAAGAAGCCACAGAACCACCAAGCACGGCTCGGATCATATGCGGCCGAAAAGGCCACAAACTGGCTAGTGACTCCTATAGATCGTCGTCCAGTTCTGAAGAGTACTAGCAATCCACTTACCCTGAGCGGAGGCTACGTCTGTCTCCCACGTCACGAACCCAGGGCCCAGGCGTTGTGCTTGCGACATGGAGACACCGAACGTCTCGACAAACTCGGTCATGACGTATTGCCGGGGTCTCAGGGAATTGCATCGACGACGGACCAACTCGTGCCATGGAGAAAGCCATAGAACACCGCTCGACTGTTGTGTTGTAATTCTAGGGAAGACTGTACTAATTTAATCCTGCCTCAAAATGAATAATATATCTCGCGCCGGCTCTCTTGGACAATATTGCGTATAGGATGTTCATAACACCGATACGGGGAATAACCCAGCTTCCGAAACACGCAGCCTAGGGATAGTCGGGGCCGTGGGATCCTCTTGGTCGTCATCGGCAGTGCCTAGATCGATCAAGTATCGACATGGTCATCCGTCACCGGCATTGGGGGGGTGGGGGTGGCAGGCCGCCCGGATATATCAACATCGGCCGACTGGACATTGGATTCCTCAGCCTACTCGAACAAGATATAAAGTCGGCTACGTTTTCACTGAGATAACCAATACTTGGTAGCACCTCAAGACCAACTCTTACATGGTAAGATACCATCGTCATCATCAAGCATATTCCGCGCTATACACCAGGGATGCAGCCCCATTCGAATCGCAGATCACCACAACCAGCACACAACCGTCACCGCCAAAATGTATCGCCGTCGTGTGTTTTAGTCACCTGGGCATCTATGCCACAGGCAGACATTGCTTGGAACCGGAGGAGACACTGGCCTCTTTAGCCGAGTTCAGACTCGTTTAATAGATGGTTGGGTACTCAATCTTCCTCTGATGACCAAGCCAGCTATCCTGCGTGGCCTCAGCTTAGACACTGCCCTCAACGGCCGAGATGGATGCTTAGCTGTTGCTCTATAAGACCAGACAAATCCTCCCCAGCTGGATGGTATACTGGAACTGTGACCTATCGCTGAGCGGGGGAGGGGGGGGGAGGACTTGATAGAAAAGGATGGGGAACTTACAGGAACACAATCAAGGCAAGTGAGCTACGGGACCAGCGGATTCGAGCATGGTAGTCATGGTTGAGATGTTTTCTACGATAGGGAGGACTGGGTTATCAGCTATTCGTTCGAAGGGGACACTCTTGGCGTTCGGTGTATTTAGTATAGAGCGTTCCTAGATCAGGGCCAGGATTAGTTGGAAATTTTAGTTCGAATAGAAGGATATTCGTGAACAAAGTCTCTGGTAATCGCTGTGATGTGAATCGAATTAGCTAAGTCGCTTATACAACCGTTGGCCATAACTGATTCCTCAGAATACCTACCTACAAAAATGCAAGAAAAGAGTGGGAATGAAGCTAACTAACAAGTTACTACCCCTATCCTACCTGGCTGTTGGATATGAAATAGAATGTCATCCGTACCCTATACGCAAAGGTCCGGAGGGAGCTCGATCACCCACTACCACGACGATCTTGAGCCAAGACGACGATCAATAGGACCCTGGAAGAGTATACCCTCTCGACTTGGAATCCCGCACCAACTCCGTGGTTTGGCCGAGAAAGCGTGATATAAATAGGAGAGAAGAGGATAATGTATACAGTTCCTTACCATACTGTCTTGTCCTGACCCTCTTTATCTTTCATTGCTATAGCCTCCGAAGCAAAAATCAGGAGACGTCAAAACCCTGTTTTCGGACTTTCGAAAAGTCCATCCAAGTTTTCCACAAACCGCCAACATCCCCCAACTAGGCTAGTTCACGCATATCACTTGAACAATCTCAGCCACATCCGTTATCACCAACATCCAAAGCACAGAGCACGACATATCAAACTAGGGTCAAAGGAATCAAGGCAAGTGGCGAGCTGTATATGCAATATTTATATCGACCTCGATTCACGTATGTGACATGGCCATATCAGGTAATCTCCCTCCCCTATCCGGGGTTGAGCAGTTCCAGCCCTGGTAGCGCTTTCTGCTATCTTTTCTGTATTCCCTTCTGTTCTTGAAAACAATCGCAATCCCTGATCGAAAACAAAGTAAACCTCCGTCCCATCCTCCGCGCCGCTGATATGAACAATGCGAAAGAACTTTCTCTTGAGGTATCATGTAATAAGTTTCACCTGACCCAATGCCAATAATTTGTCGTAGCCCAAAGCAAGTAATTCGGCAAAAAAAGCACGCAAAAAAGGTTTGCTGTTTCCCTGCCCTAACCGTGAACTCCCCGATCCATGTTCTTGAGTGCTAAAATTCGTGCTTTTCCCGATGTTCGTAAGCTACGTATAGACAACAGTAGTAGCCCACGAAACCCGATGTTCCCTTATCTACCGATCCTATGATTGGTTTAATTGCCGCTGCGTCTAGGCATGGGCATAGCACTGTCACTGCGGCTCCTGTCCCTACCAGCGCCTTGTCGAACAGCATCACTATAGCTGGGAATCGGTGGATTATTCGGTCTTAGGGTAGCTGCGGAAGCCCCACGACTCCGTCCAGTCCTAATCAATGGGACTCGATCGCTATCGGAACCGCTACTAGAGCCATCCTCATCTGAGTGCTCTGGGCTAGTATATTCGGGTGGGGGATGCGAGGCTTCGTGGAGACCTAGCCCGACAACATCAATGACGTGATCCCCTTGGGGACCGCCATCATTGCCGCTGTTGCTCGCCTCGCCTAATTCATCCGGAGGTACCAGCTGTGCAAGGGAAATATCAGTAGGACTCCTTTGCGGCCCTGGACTCGTAGGCGGAAGTACTCTGAAGTTGCCACTCCTCGTCCGCCCATGGCTTGGCTCTAACCCTGGGCCATTGTACCTCTGTACAGATTGAAAATAGCCGTGACCCCTAACCGGCGAACCTGAGTACTCATCTTTCCGACGCCCGGTCTCGAGTAAGATGCTTCCCTGTTCGCTTCCGTACGGTGGCGGCGGTGCCAGACTGCCGGTTATCGGGGCTAGACCCCATTTCTTCACATTTGCCTCGATGAACACAAAACCGGCCTGGCCCAAGTTAACGTGTACGGTACATGGTCCGTTTGCGCCGATAGATGGGAAGAAGTTTTGCGACTTCAAGCCATGGACTACGTCATCGAGTCGCTTGCCGTTGCGGGTAAAGAAAATCGTCCCCGTCCTGGGTCGATAACCAACTCCGATAACATCGCCCTGTACGTACTGCGGTCCGTAAGGTGTAGGGTTGAAGGGTTGGTTATATCGTCGAGCGCCAATAGATGTATAAGCAATAGAGTATTTGTGAAACCCTGGAGTAACAACATGTTAGCCGAACATGTGTAGATTTTAGAAAAGATAAACTCTCATACCTGGAAGTCGGAACAACGGATAAGGCTTCGTGCTCATGCCGATGCTCAATAACGTGGTTTCGGGTTTATCGTATATTTTGGCCTCCCAATAGTAAACTTCGTTTTGTTTTGGTACAGGTAAATTGCTCATTACGGTGCATTCGGAGTCGAAGAACTCGATCTCGGTCCTCCCCTCCACAAAGCAGTTTGCGATTTCTAATTCGGGTTCGAATTCCCACGCTGAAACTCCTTTCTCTTGTATGGCTAGGTATTGTGATAAAGAAATGTCCGTCTGAACCGACTCGGGCGGATTGGATTGGATAAATGCTGTGAACTTGTTAGCGCATCGTGCTCACGATAAGGTTTGCCGCATACAATGCCGGCATGTGGTAAGTCCAATCAATACCTTTAGCTCTTAGGTATTCTGTCCTTTGCATGTCATCCATAGACTCCAGAGCATCGGCCTCCTCCCTCGCAAATGCTTGTTCGTCGTCATATTCGCCAGGCCGACCGATCCGGTCGAGGAAGATGCGACCGGAAGTTGTGTATCTAAAGAAGTAGACGACAAGGAAAATGAGGGCTATGAGAATAGCGGAACCGAAGGATGATAAAATTCCGATCAGGATGCCGTCGAGGCTCGCCATGTTGGAAGTGGTTTTCCGGTCGGTGCGGGCGGTAACGAGGGGATATATATTTTAGACCGGGGGACGTTTCCGTCACCGTAGAATCTCGATCATTCGGATGTGGGTTGGGTCGAGGATAATGTACCTCGATGCAGTGGCTAAAAATGAAGGAAAACACAAGGGAGCGAGATTATCGTATGCGACAGTTTCTAAGACAAGAAGACAATAGATTCGATAGGAGGTTTTTTGTTTCGATCGTTATGTGAAAAAGGGTGAAGTAACGAAATAGCGAAATGGTGAAAGGTGAAAGGGTTGTTGTGGTTTGGTTGATTGGAGAGGGATATTGGTCCTTGGCTCTTCCTGGAGGGATGTCGGGTGTCAAGTGTCGTGTGTCGTCGTACTACTGATACTACTGATACACCTCTCTCTTGCCGGTGCACCGCGCATGCACACTGGTCGCAAGATATCCTTGGGACCTTGGGACCTAGGGACTGGGACTTTAGGGAACCTAAGGAACCTACTAGGTATGTCAGGTATGTGTAGGTACCTAGGTCCTAGTTCTGGTTCCGGTCTAGTCGATAAAACGCCTTAGGTCGCTATTGGCATGGACTATTCAATTTGGTCGTCTCAGCTCGACGGATCAATTGAATAGGTACCTAGAGAAGTGAACTTTGGGGATGTAGCTAGAGGAACGAAAGGAAAAGCACAGGGGAAAAAGGAAAACAAAATGCCTGCCTTGCAGGTTTGTCGCGTACCACACAAAAAAGTCAAAAAGTTGGAGGAATGGGAAAGAAGAAGAATGGTTTGAATGGTCGAGGGAAACGGGAAGAAGGAATGAATCGAATCAGAATCAATTCAGCTCTTTAGGTGGTTTAGGTTGGTTTAGGTTGGCACCTGGCACCTGGGTTATCTTAGGCTGCTTTCCCAAGTGGTTACTGCGCCAGGTAACAGCAATCCACAATCTGTAATGCAAAGTTAGGTGTACAACTTGTACGCTGTACAGGCAACGCAGCAACCGCAACTGGATTTTTCACCGCCGCTGGAGCCTATCCTGTTCCCTAGCACCGTACCTAGAACTTGTGACAACCTAAAAAGGATAGGAGCGTCACGGGATAACAGTGGGCACGTACGGGGCTGGAACACCCGGATTGGTACGAGGCAAGGACTGGCTTGATAAGGATTGCGTTCCAAGTCCATTCCTGTTAGTCCTTCTGACGTAATTTTGCCCTACCGCACTAACAAACGGAACGTGGCGGAACCTTTAAGCTGGAAAGGGTTGTTTCCACCGACCCTACCAACCCAACAATGGCTCTGTGGCTTTCGTCCAGCTCAACCTATGCCATACCTAATTCGGTTAGTTCGGCTAGTCGTGCCCGCTGACACTTTGCGGTCCTCGTTGAAGATCCCACCTCCTGGAAACGGCCTTGGATCATGGATCACTTTCCCTTGTATCATCGTCACCTGGTTCTATTTTCACGTCAATAATTGACCTTATTATTACTATTTAACGAGCCCTATCTAGGCACACAATATTTCCTATCACACATACTCAACATCACGGCGCATTCTAGTGCTTAGCTCTAGTTTATAATTAAAAACACTCAAATAGATCCAAGCTCAATTGAGCAAGCTACTAGGCGTCGTTTTCACATAGCTGTGCCAAGCTCGTCCAATCATGTGAATGCCATGATCCTAGATAAGCGCGGGTCCACTAGGGGTTTGTATCAGCAAGCACATTCGTCTCGAAGCGTTGTCTCTACGCGCTTTTCCGGTCTCGAGATAATATTATGATATTATGCGTAGACAAGCTACGGACTTACACACTGTGACCTCCATTTTCAGGAGATGAATAATCAAGCTGGAACCAGTACTGCTTCCAAAGTCACCAAACATGCAAGTGACGAGCACGATTAGACGGAAAAGCAAGAGCATGTCCATTACTATCTCCTACATCTCCTACTCTGGAGCACCTTATTCAGAGAATCTCAATTATTAATTGCCCATCTTCCAGATCACAACTGGACATCCTAACGCCTAGTAAGTTCCAGGGTATACTTTTTGCACTCCTCGATGGCCAAATCGGGGATCCGAATGGCCTGAAAATCTTCTTCTGCAATATCATCCAGATCCATCACCAATCCAAGCTCCTTATGAAAATACCTATGACTAGTGATTGTGTAGTGCGGCAAGCCTCTTGCCTATTTGGTCACTTATATCACGGTTATAACGTAGCATTGTGTTCCGTAGCAATACTAGCCGATGAAGTGAGGTCCCGCGCAACTAACGATGGCTCCGTCGACTGCGACTGCGACTTCGGTCCCTGCGATCTCTTCTAGAGTCCGGACTTCGATCTCGCCGGTCCCTGCGTGATTCAACGCTTCGGCCCCTTCGGTCTCGGTCTCTATCTCTTCGTGAGTCGACGCTCCTGTCGCGACGGCTTCGCCGATCCTTGTCTCTGTCACGATCTTTGTCACGGTTTGGCTCGCGGTCTCTTTCGCGGTATCTATCACGATCGCGATCCCTGTCGCGGTCATGATCCCGATCGCGGTCTCGAGTTCCTTCCCCGCGGTACCGATCGCGGGACCTGCGACGTTCGCGATCTAGACTCCTATCCTTGTCACGACTTCGGTCACGATCTCGACGACGACTCGGACTTCTACTCCGACTGCGTCGACGCTCTCGTCGGTCATCCCTATCTCGGCCGCCATCTTTGTCTCTACGGTCATCTCTATCCCGCTCTCGGTATTTATCGGTTCGGTCTCGATCGCGGTCGACCGGTCTGTACCGGTCAATCTCGTCAGGCGCACGAGCTCTCTTTACCTCAGGGGATCGGTCTCCTGTACTCCATTTATCATCGACTCCCGGAACCGGCAATCCCTTCTCGCGAGCCTCGCGCTGGGCAGCCAAATAAGCCTTAGCTTCTTGTTCACGTTTCTTGATTTCTCCTTGCTTCCAAGCTTCGGCGTCCGCGACTTCATGTTTGCTAGATGTTCCTGGCCGGGAACGAGATCGACTGCGAGATACGCGCGAGCGAACTCTCTCGGTTCGAGACTTTGGTGAACGGGATCTATCCCGTCGATCATCGCGTCGATCGTCACGACGATCATCCCGACGTTCGGGGCGAGCATGCGAGCGGGCCCTGTCTTGTTTGTCTCGGTCCTCTCTACGTCTCGTAGATCGGCTTCGCTCTCTGTGCTCGGGTTTATATCTATCCCGTGAACGGCTTCTCTCCTCTCTATCACGATGAGCACGGCCACGAGAGCGAGTCCTATCTCTCTGCCCGGGCCGGTAGAAGTCTCTATCTCTTTCTGGAGGCCGCTCGCGATCACGGGAACGGCTGCGGTCTCGGCGAGGTGATCGGTGTCTCGATCGGCTACGATCTCTTCTGTCAGACCTTAGACGAGAGCGACTGCGTTCTCGAACACGGTCGCGATCACGATCGCGATGTCTGCGGTCATCTTCAGTGCCGCGCGATCGATCACGGTGATGACGAGAAGAAACAGAACTGGGTCGTCGGTCGTCTTTAGCCTTAACTTCTTTTGTATCTTTCGAAGTCTTCGCCTCTTTCTCTTTGGGCTCAGCAGGTGGCTTGGACGGCTTAGATTCCTTAGATGGTTTTGAATCTTTCGTGTCTTTTGATTCTTTCGACTCCTTGACCTCCTTTACTTCCTTAGCATCTTTCATTACCACATCCTTGACTTCAGACTTCGCTGGCTCAGATGTCTTCTTAAGATCTGAGCTCTTCATAGACTCGCGACGTATTGGTTGTATTGCGGATGCTGGTTTTGTCCTTCTGGGAGGCGGCACAAGAGCTTCGTCGATCTCGAGCTCTGGCTGTTTGACAGTGCCTTTCTTACTTTCACGTAGAAGATTCTCAAGTGCTTCTTTTTCGAGTCTCTCGTGATCTTCCTTAGTAAGCTGTTTCTTGAGTTCCTCGGGCTTTCCTCTATCCCGATCATCCTTCGCGGATCGATCGCGGTGTCGACGCTCTCGGCTATCGCGACGACGGCTACGACTTCGATCACGATTACGGTCTCTGTCGCGATCGCGGTCCCGATGGCGCGACCTATCCCGAGATCTGTGTCTTGATCGACTTCGAGATCTGCGTCGGGTTTCACGTTCCTGATCCTTCTCTCGGTCTCGCTCCCGTGCCTTCCGACGTTCCTCTCTTTCCTTCTCACGCTCACGTTCGCGTTCTGCTTCTTTCTTCTCGCGTTCGCGTCGTCGAGCATCCCGCTCTTCTTTACGCTTGGCTTCGGCCTTCTCCAGTTCGCGTTCTCTTTCGCGTTCCCGTTTCTTACGCTCTTCTCGCTCAATCTTACGCTTCTCCTCGAGAATCTGTTCTTCTTTTGCCCGTAATTCGCGTCGAATCCGGTCGCGTTCATCTAGACTGCGAGATGACTCGGCTGCATATTCAGCATCTGTCTTGGAGCCTCGGGTTTGTTCTTCCTTTGCTGCTTCAACACCAATTTCAGCTTCGCGAAGTTCACGCATACGTTTCTCGATAGCATCGACATCGATGAGTTGATCAAGAAGCTCGTCCGCTTTCTGGTACACTCCAGATCGGTCGATAGCACCATCAATAAGAGTAGCAGCCTTGCGACGGTCGAGGGATAAAAGCTGTGCTGGGTTGCGCTCGAGTTCCTGTTCGGCGACTTCGACGATGGATTTGGTGACTTGAACCTCATAGTCCTATTGATAAAAAGCATCAGAATTCAATTCAAGTGATGATTAAAGTAGTACACTGCAATGTTCTGAGAAGCTGATCGCGACTAATACTGACACTCTGCTCAAACTTCTCCCAAACTTGCTTTCTAATCGCGTCATAACCGCCCTTTTTCTTGAAGCTGTGCGCCAATCCTTCAATTGCCGAACGCGTAGCAGATGTCAAAGGTAAATCCGATGCCTTGAATTTTCGAGGTGGAAGGGTTGTAGCGCCGGCGACCGGAGCAGCCGTCTGATCTGTTGAGGCCATGGTCGCGGCCGATGAGGCCGTTTGGCCTTCACAGAAATGTTCAAAGAAACGGATGGATGTGCATGCAAACGCAGATTGTAATTGATTTCTTAACGTGACGACTGTCTAAAATCTTGGGACACGGGATTTTTCAATGGAAAGAAACAAGCTTGCTCGAAAATCAAATTGAAAGAAAGTTAAATAAAACGGTTTTGGGAAATGTAGGAGCTATGGAAGTTATTCGAGATTGAGCAAACGACCCTTAGGAAATCATGGGAAATCTGGAAGGAGCTAATAGTATCGATAAGGAATATAAAGAAGTACCTAAGTACTTGCCCACAATTTGATTGTATGTGGTCTGTGCACCAGCTTAGATTCCGCTCTGTTTGATTGGTGCTTCGAATTTACAACTGATGAACTTCAACTCTGCGATCCGGCCCTCACCAACGTATGCCACCTTGATCACCTGCAATCCGCGAGAAGACAGCCACCATCCAGGCCAATTCGGGCTCCTGAAATATACGAACAGATCCCAAGAAAAGGCCTATTGAGCCAATACCCCACTCCCATCCTCCACAATGGTCCACAAAGCCGTTTTCTGGGCGGGCTTCGGTATGAGCGCATATGATCTCGTATCAATTAGATGAGTAGGCCATAGCTAACCCAGAAACATAGGCGTTGCCGTCCGCCTCTGGCAACTCGGCCTCGAAATGCGACCCCTATTCAACCGAGGTTCTCTCTGGGCTTACCCTGTCTTTGCCGGAGTTGGTGGGAGTTTCGGATACTGGTTACAAGGCGTCGATGAGAGACAAGTAGCAGTGTTGGAGGAGCGAAAGCAGGCTCTTCTCGAGAAGAGGGCAAGAAAGGCAGCAAGGGATGCACAGAACGCCGCGACTACTACATCATGAAATCACAATATCACGAAATTTTAACATGTCTGCTTGGTTCGGTGTATATATAATGAGGGATCAAGGGACTAGAGGGACATCAGGAAGAGCAGGCCGGCAAGTCACTTGCAAATGAATCAGGCAGATGAATTCGAGGTGGTCAACAAGTTTGCATTGTTTATCTCATGGCAACTTGTGAGCATTACTAGGAGCCTTGGTATCTCTAGATGCGTCTGAACTCCCCAGTTGGACACCCTGCCTCAGTCCATATACCTCATCACATAACTACGTAAAATTTCAGTAGCCCCCCTTCTAATTGGACTCCTCTAATTTACGTAGCAAGTCTGGTACTGACGTAGGCTGCACGGTTCCTAACTCTGAAATGACAAGTGACAAGTATTTGTCCGGAGTAGTGTCATACAGGAGTCTAAATGCTGCGTTGGAACATCGTTCCGGGTCGATCTCATTGTACGTGAGGGAGTCCGTGGCAACTCTCTCAGTAATATTAATGGATTCGCAGAGGACGATGACTGGTATATCCAACTGCTTCGCAGCGATGGCAAGATCGCATGTTCCGGAACGAGCGTACAGGGACCCGTTATTGAACATGGACTCGGCAGAGATGAAGATCTTGGTGACACCTTGCAGATGGGATCTCAAACCACCGAAGTCTCCATAGTAAGACACATTGATTCCCGCAGACGCCATGTTCTTTGCTAGCGTCTGACCCTTCTTCTCATACGGGTCATCGAGAACAACAAGATTAAATCTCTTTCCGGCGAACAGATGAGCTTGGAGCAGGGTGCGCTCGATGATGTTACTCCATCCAAATGTCAGGATGACATCGCCGTTCTGAATCTTCAACTCAGCTTTCTCAGTAATAACAACATCGGCCATACTAATTCGCTCCTGTATGAAGGTATCGATGCTGCTACATAGCTGTTTCTTGGCCTCAAGTTCAGGAACGTCAGGGTCAATCTTGCTAACTTGCAATTTAAGCCAACGGATTGCATTTCCCATAGAAAAACACATAGGCCGGCATGCAGTGAGGTACTCAATCTGAGGGTTCAAGACATGAGGTGTTAGATGTCTTGCAAGTGTATTGCCGGGAGGAGTAGTGTACGAATCGATGACCTATTTGGTGGTTAGCATGGGTGTGTGACTTTGTGGTTGACCTCTCCTGAATGAAATACCTTCTTGAAGGCTAGCAGGGTTGCTTTCAATCGTGTAATGCTTTCATCGATCGTGAATGTAGCCATTTGCTGGCCCAATGCAAGAACAGTGGGGTGAACGTCCTTGTCCGCCTGAGTTATGGGAATTCTCTTGGCCATTGAGAGATGACTGAAGCATTCAGGAATCGTGAATTTTGGCTCGGCCGGAGCAACAGGTGCAGGTCCCTTAGACGCTGCTTGTTTGCCTGTTGCTGGCGTAGTCGTCGCACCGCCATCTTGCTTCCCCTTTGCTTTGCTACCCTTAACTTCGCTTGCAGATGGACCCAGTTGTCCGGGGGTTGATGACACAGCAGCTTCTCCCTTGGCAACCTCCTTCGATACCTTTGCCTGAGCTCGTCTTGCGGCCTTCTCCGCCTTAGCCTTTGCTTTCAACTCAGCACCTGAAGGTTTAGATGGCTTAGATGCCTCAGCTCCTTCATTTTTCGCGGGTTTTTCTTTAGCTTCTTTGGTTGGCGGAGGCTGCACCTTGTCAATTTTTGCGGCTTGCTGGGAATCGGCCTCCGGAGGAGACCGATCCTGTGCTGCCGACATCGTTAGGTTTCTACGTTGACGAATTCTCCAACCAAGGGCTACGATAAAAACTATGAGAAAACCATAAAATAGCATGAAAAGGGGAACGAATTACGGATAAGATCTAGGCTTAAATGGAAGGTGAGAAATTGCCGAATAAAAAGCAGCTTTGAGAGGCTCTTTCCCGTTTTGCGATAAATTTAGACGCAGTCACTCCAGTTTTGAGTCACCCATATTAGCGCGGGGTGTGTGCAAGGTGTGCAAGGATTTCTTCAAGCCACGATAGAGGGGTTATTGGCTAGGAAATTGGGGCTTGTACCCCTGTATGCACTAGCCACAATTCGTTACAGGCATTTTCATCCTAATAATTACCTAGTATTTATATGAAAACGATTGCTACAAACAATCATCAGCCATCCACTCATCCACTCACAGGGAGGGAATTTTTCTGCGAAGGGGAGATATAAGAATAGCAACCCCTTGACGACTTGTTATCAAGATTCACCTAGACCAGTGTCTTGAACCTATGAACCTATCGTTGTCTACTCAACACTTGCTCTGTGTCCAGCCGCCTCGATAGTCCTTAGAAACTCGGGAGGAAGGGGGAAGGCTTGACGCGGCAGACGGGAAATAATTTCACCAATGGGTTGTTGCCTCCCTCGAAAGCCAAATGACCACACGGTGGAATCGTCCAATGAAGTATTGATAAGTTCGAAATCTCCACCAGCGAAGCAGGTTATATATGCTTCGTCAATGAATTGAATGTTGAGTATTTCTAGGGCTGGCATCTTGGTGACCGCGCGACCTAGCGCATTGACAAAGGGATTAAATGTATTCGGCGCGGGACGATTACGGTAATAGTTGGGAGTCATCGGGAGTTGGTTGTCAGCGTCCTCCCCACGATTACCAGTGAAGTACCATTGCCTGTCAGGAGTCCTTCTGGAGAGATGAAGGTGAAACTCTCTGAGAGATCTCGAGATGCTTTCACACTCATCGTCCACATCAAATATTTCAGGTGACAAGATGAAAACACCGTGCAATACCAGTGTGGTCAGTTTCGGCAACTTCAAGATTCGGTTCACAGCCAGACTTAATCGGTCGCTCCCGTCCACACCAGCATAATTTTCGGGTCTAAAATCGTCATTCAACGGCTCTTTATCATTGAGCCTGATCATCAGGTGCTGAAGATGTGAAAAGTCGGTTTCGAGTAGTGTTGATGCTAGAGCTTCCCTCAAACTAAGTCTAAGGGCATCATACGCGAAAGGAGGATAGGTAATTTCCCAGATCATATTCTCTATGCGAGGCACAGCTTTACAGATCGTTGACATGGCGCTAGGGAGGATGTCTATTTGTTCGAATCGAATGTGGGTGACGAACGGTAGCTCGGGAAGGACTTGGTGGTTGTGGAACCCGACGTGCTTGTGGCCATAGAGCATATGTCGGTAATTGTGGTCGTCTCTCGGTACGCCATTGAATGTGAGAAAAAAAGGTTTGTCCGAAAGACCTCGAGCAGCATTCCATTTGTGTAGGCTCTCAAAAATACCACGGACGATTCTGGTGAAATGCTTGTTACGCCGTATGCCGAGCGGGAGCCGGCGTCCATCTTTTGTTCTTTTTCTCGGGATCATGTAGGCAGGCAACCAAATTTTGAATTTAATGCTTTGAGGTAAGTAGTGACGACGTGGATTTGCGAAAATAGCATCGAATTCTTCTACTTGCGCTCTGTGCCTGATTTTTTTGACGATGTGGGCGAATGTTCGAGTCTCGAGCCACTTTTGGAACCCGCGACATACTGTTGTATAAGGTGCGAGCTTTTCTTCGCCAAGATGAGATAGTATGCGTAGTAGAATTTCTGGTGGTAGTTTATCCATACTTCCATATCTTGTTGAGGTATCTCATGAGGCTTGAAATGCTTGTGACGTGAAGATCTATCTCCTGAGTGGAAAGCCTGGCTGATGATTTTCTTTTGGTGATAAAGTTTGTCTACAATTATGATGCAAACCTTTTGATACCTAAATCCATTCCATCTTAAACCTTCCACCTTTGAATTTACACATTATAGGTAGGTACTAGCCTACTTGGTACTTAAGAAGAAGGCACGCCTAGTCAATGTTGAAAGTGAGAAGGTGCATGTGGAGATGTGTTCTAATATTTGCTGCGCTCTTCCTGTTTTCAAAGTACTCCATCTGCAATAAATGCAGAGTAGGTACCTAGGTACCTACGGAGTAAGAGAAGTTTGGAAGTCACGATTGAAAGAATATAACGCAGGTGGATGATATCGCGGGCTTAAAAAGCAATGGGGGCAGTCATTGATATTCTAACACCCAACTCCTTCTCGGTACAACATCTGCACGACCACGGAAACATTCCTACCTACGCACACCCTCTGGATTATCGGTACCTGCATCAAAGCAATGCGTGCGTGGAATCAGGTGGTACCCTATAGCCGTGCTCATACCCGACACCGGTTAACCCCAACCCCCTAAGCGACCTCCTTCCGACTCTTGTCTGGGCGTTTACCTAAAAAGGGTCGGAAAGATGCCGTATTGAGGTCCGACTAAGCCACTCAGCCCGTGAACCCCGCGAAACGACCCCGCGCACCCCAAAGATAGCTTGTCTGATTAGACGGTACCTGTGCAGGTAAGTCTAGGTAGACATGGGAAGGTAGAGAAGGTACATATGTAGGAGCTATAGGTCCGCCTTGTAAGGTCGAAATTCATCATACTGACATAATACCTTTACCAACTGGCAACCGCCTGGGATTAGCTCTTCCAGGTGAAAGACGGACATTGAGCGCATATCTCATGCATCCCCTTGCTTTTGTGTTTCCCAAGTACATATATGGCTCCGAGCCCCAAAAAGCCACTTCGTTCCTTAATAAGTATCTTACACACCTTGATTGTCCTAATCTTGCAAAAAATGCTACCATCGAAAAGACCCGGACCTGGTTCCAGACCCGAGATGTCGACAAAGCATTTCATTAACGACCCCACCCTCCTGGTGAACTCGGCTCTGCAGAGTCTCACCTTGACTAACCCTTCTGTGGCTTTGGATGCTGATAATAAGATTGTTTATAAAAGACCTAGTCATGGACCCTCTCAAGTCTCAATTATCAGCGGTGGTGGCAGCGGACATGAGCCTAGTTTCGGTGCCTTTGTTGGCTCCGGCTTGCTCTCCGCCGCAGTGGCCGGCACTATCTTTGCATCGCCTAGTGCAGAACAGATTCGCAGGGCGATTACTTCGAGGGTAGACACGGATAAGGGCGTGCTAGTAACAGTCATGAATTACACGGGTGATGTTCTGAATTTCGGTATGGCGGTTGAGAAGGCCAAGGCTACTGGTCTAAATGTTGAAATGGTCGTTGTTGGTGATGACGTCGGTGTCGGGAGGGAGAAGGGGGGTAAAGTTGGTAGGAGAGGAATCGCCGGGACGGTGCTAGTGCACAAAATTTCCGGTGCTCTTGCAGCCCAGGGACGCAGCCTCGAGGAAGTCTACAAAGTCGCTAAACTCACGGCAGCCAATCTCGTAAGTGTTGGTGCGAGTCTCGAACATGTTCATGTGCCTGGGAGAGCAGCGGATCCGAAGACCGGCGAGAGCCTCAAATTCGACGAGGTAGAAGTCGGCATGGGTATCCACAACGAAGCTGGATCTGGACGGGCGAAAGTTAAGCTTCCAGAGCTTGTGAGCACTATGCTTTCCCAGCTCTTAGATCAGAACGACAAGGATAGGGCATTTCTCAATGTCAATTCGAATGAGGTGGTTCTGCTCGTTAACAATCTTGGTGGTGTTAGCGCTCTCGAATTAGGCGGCATTACCACTGAAGTTGTGAAACAATTAGAATCTTGGGGTATCCAGCCGGTGAGGATTCTAAGCGGAACTTACAGTGAGTAAACCCCGCGGTTATATCTATGTCTGTGTGCATAACAATTGCTAATTGCAATTACTTCAGTGACGAGTCTCAATGGGTTGGGATTTAGCATCACATTGCTTAATGTGGTCAATACGGAAATCGGTGGTCCGAGCATGATCGAGCTGCTAGATTACCCATGTGAAGCTACTGGCTGGTCAGCACCAATACAGAAAATCACCTGGGAAGCGAAGAACACTGCTACCAGAGAAGATACATCTGGGTTTGATCAATCCGTTAAACCGAGTGGCCTTAAGGGTGATGCAAGTGCATTCAACAGTACTTTGGCCTCAGGGTTGCAAGCCGTTATCGCGGCCGAGCCGGATGTGACGAAGTATGATACCATAGTTGGAGACGGCGATTGCGGTATTGGCCTGAAACGTGGTGCTGAAGGTAAGTCGATGCCGATATATCTATAGTCACTATAAACTAATCCTTCATAGCTGTCCTGAAGCATCTGCAGGAGAAAGCCGCAACAGGAGATGTCGTTGTCGATGTTGCTCTCATCGTCACAGTAGTTGAGAAAGAGATGGATGGCACATCAGGAGCGTTGTTTGCTATCTTCCTCAACGCCCTCGTACATGCACTTCGAGTGCTTGCACCGGGAGACGCCACGTCGCAAGTCTGGGCTGGCGCTCTCAAGCAAAGTTGTGATGCGCTTTCGAAATACACACCAGCTAGACCTGGTGATCGCACACTGGTAGATGCTTTATATCCGTTCGTCGAGGTCCTCGGGAAGACAGGTGACCTTAAGAAGGCAGCCGAAGCGTCTAAGAAAGGTGCTGAAGATACTAAAGGCATGGCTCCTAGCCTCGGCCGGGCGGTATATGTTGGAGGCACTGGCTTCGAAACCGTGCCCGATCCTGGTGCTTGGGGACTGGCCAGCTTCTTCCTTGGTTTGGCTGGAATTAAAACCGAGGAAGAGGGTTGGGAAGCTATATAAAGGTTATCACCTACGAGTATTATAATCAGATAATGAAACGGTATGGCTGTTCGGAATATGTATTCAGATTTAATAGCATCTGCCTTAATCCATCTACCTTAACCATGACCCCTTTTGCTCTCCAATCTGGTCATTAAAGGCTGCCT
Organism: Annulohypoxylon nitens; assembly: GCA_022496965.1. NCBI lineage: Eukaryota > Fungi > Ascomycota > Sordariomycetes > Xylariales > Hypoxylaceae > Annulohypoxylon > Annulohypoxylon nitens. The sequence goes on from MU386625.1 coordinate 510,147, forward strand.
TGTCAAGCCTGCCATCTTCATAATCGAGCATCCATGGATCGCCCTTGGCAAATTGCTGCATTAGTATGCTGTCTCGACCCTTACGCCTTTTGTCTACCTATTTTAGACACTGGATATAGTAAAGAGTATGTCGTATGAGCGAATTAGGGTTGTGTAATTGGTTTCTCGTTTCAAACCTCTAGCTTAGTAGAACTAGAATAACCGAATCTCCTCGCAGAAACCTGTTCAACGTATAATATTAGCTTCCTAAATACCCATCCAAATTGCAAAAACCAGGTAACATACATCTTACTGATGAAGCGGTCCTTGTTGACTGGCCTGCCCTTCTTGCCACTGGAAAGTTTTGGTGTCTCGGTCCACATCTCTTTCACATTCTCTAGTACCATGTTGCAATGCCGGTCGAAAGCCTTGACACGCGCTAGTAGCTTGCGATTGTTGCGGCAGGAGATGAGGACTTGTGTGTGCGATCGGACGGCTGTTTGAAGAATGGATAGGGGGCCCGCGCTAAACTCGTGCTCTTCAAGAAGAGAGATCTCGTATTCCCTATACTACATGTCAGAAATGACAAGAAAAGAGGAAGACGGTGTAGGATCTGTTGGGTTGGATTGCGTACGTTAATTCATTACGAGGCTTCGTGAGAAGCTCCCTGGAATAATATTGTTAGCTGTGAGCTCTGTGAGAGAAAGGTATCTAGACCTGTGCTTACTGGATCTTTGTGTCGGCCATGATGATCGCTGCTGTCAAGTTGTTGAATTGAAAAGCAGCTCGTGATGGATTGGCGCAAGGCTGAGAATGTACCGTCACGTCTAATTCGAGAAATCACAGAAAGTCTTTGGTGCGGCAGGGAAAATGAAAGATTTGATTGGTCAGAAGATTATCAGAGCGCGTTATGGGGGTGAGATGGTCCAGTGATATCCCCGATCGCCCCACTTCGGCTGAGTGCCGGACTTTTGTGGTCCCAGCTCTTTGAATGATCAATTCTTGGGCAAGTGCTCAACGTTTGTATCGATGTACCTAAGTACTTGTTGTACTTCGGTAAAAGTGAAAAAATATGCCCGCGGCTTTGACGATTTTAGTCCACTGAAGCTCTTCACCCAAGTTCCTCGATGCGCCAACGTATCTTGAGGTCGCGCATCGAGTCAAAAATAGACTAGATGTCTTTCAGAGTCTTCATAAGGAGAGCTGGGTCGGCAGCCACCACTGCTGCTTCTCCTTGCTGGAGATCCAGCTCGACAATGCCTATAAGAGCCAAGATATTAGATCCCCGGGGTGCGATACGAGCCCAGGTATGATTACGGAAGTGTTTCTTTTTATATTTTTTTTTCTTCGTTTGACTGTCATGCTAAATATCTAGAGCAGATGTCTACCGCTGCTACAAGCCCGGGAAATATTACCAAAGAGCTAGATGGTGATGAGCCCTATGATGTGCTCTTCAACAATCTATATGGTCTACGGACTATCGAACTTAACCGACCAGATAAGCTCAATGCTCTCAACGGTTCTATGATTCGAAAAATATTCCCACGATTAGTCGAGTGGGAGAAATCAGATATGGCAAATGTAATTGTTGTCAAGGGTGCTGGCAGGGCGTTCTGCGCTGGGGGTGATGTAGTCACGCTTGCGACGCAAAATAAAGAGGGCCCAGAGGGCGTAAAAAAGTCGATAGACTACTTCGCTTTGGAATACTCCCTGGATCATTACATTGCGACATACCAGAAGCCGTATATTGCATTCATGGATGGCATCACTATGGGTGGGGGTGTCGGTCTTAGTGTCCATGCCCCATTCCGCATCGCCACTGAGAGGACAGTCTTCGCTATGCCGGAGACCACTATAGGCTTTTTTCCCGACGTCGGTGCCTCGTTCTTCCTACCAAGATTGCCGGGGGCTGTAGGTACTTACCTAGCCCTTACGAGCAGCCGCCTACACGGGGCGAACGTGTTCTATACAGGGATTGCGACACATTACCTGCATTCGACGAGTCTGCCTAGTTTAGAATCGCGTTTGGCTGAATTGAGATTCAAGGATTACGAATCGATGGAGGACCGTTTAGCTATCATCGAGATGACCATCGAAGAATTTGCTACCGGTCTTCCCCATGATGTTCCCATCTTGCTATCAGGCGAGCTCCGGAAGGCTATTGATCGGTGTTTCAGCAAAAGCACCGTCGAGGAGATCATAGACGCTTTGCAGCAAGAGGAAGGTTCTACCAGATCATGGGCAGAATCGACGCTGGAAACCCTACATCAACGATCGCCCACCTCAGTTCACGTCGCTCTCGAGCAGATGCGACAAGGACAGCGCTGGTCTATCTCGGAGACATTTCAAAAAGAGCACCTGATTGCCTCCAAGTTCATGAATTACCCTGACTTCAACGAAGGCGTAACGGCGTTATTAGTTTCAAAAACTACTCCTCAATGGCAACCGGCTAAATTAGAAGATATCCCGCCTGACAGCAAATTCGCCGATCAATTCTTTCCACAGTTCGAAGACCCTTTGAAGTTACAATTAGCGGTCAATCGGACTTATGATAGTTATCCGTATCAATCTTTTGGTGTGCCTACGGAGGAAGATGTTGAGCTGCTTGTCGTCTCAAGTGGGTTGTCTCGACATGCTATCCGCGAGGATTTTGTTCGAAAGAAGAAGGGTAGGCAAGGTATCAGCGCTGTTGTGGGCGAGATCCTATCCAGGAAGACCTTCGTGAATGACAACGGCAAGGCTGAATGGATGTACGAGTGATGGAACATCATATTGTGGTGCATCAAGTCTCTATGTATATTATCATCAGTCACGGCCGGCTAGAAGCAGGATCGTAGTGCTGGAAATGTACAAAAATCAAACAACAGAAATTAAATAAAAGTCAGCGTGAATTAAGTGATTGAAATGAAAACCGTGGATCCCCCCTTTCTCCTTAGATATATACTGAAGTACTTGTATAATCCTGTTTGAAGTCAGGATGTATCTATTTTCTATCATCTGAGTCATAATTGAATCGAGAAAATGTGGGGCTACACCGGATTACCGGCGGGGTATAAATACCACCACGACTTCCCCTCATCAGAAAATGCGAGGAAATAGAATTATTTTTTTCTATTTTGTTTGAAGAGGAATAACGGACTGCCGGAGGTGTGTCTGCCTTCAAGTTCTACAATTAGATCTGATAGGCGCTAGCGTGGCTTTCGAACTCGGTAAAAGTGGCCTGTGCGCTCGGCCCCACCACCAACGGCGGTCAGTAATAAGTGGTCATAGCGCTCTAGTACAAACAATCACGAGTGTTCCAGCCACCGGGATGTGACGTCTGACTTGCAGATAGGACGGCACGTTTTCTCAAACGCGCCTTGTAAAAAAGCCATTAGCGCGACTTTCAACCACTTGCTTAACGCGTCCCGTTGGTGTTGCTTCCAAGTTGCCCAGGCCCCAGTGGTACTTGGTCTCCCTTAACAACTTGTTCCACTTAACTTGTACTCTGTACTTTTGAACTTTGAACCACTAATTCTTGACACCTTCAATTCTATTCTACCATTCTACCATCCTACCATCCTACCTATTTTCTCCATCCTCAATTGTTCGTTCTTCAATTGACCAACTCGTTCAATTCACCTTGGTCAATTATAGTTGAGAACGTTCGCTCTCTCACTTCCCGTATACAATTGTTGATCGCAAGAATTATTTCTTTCGTTCAACATTTGTTTCATTCCACCATTCACCCTGCACCTCTCAACTCCAAACTCTCACACCTTACTGTGAATTTCATCCATATAAACACCACTTCCTCACTTCTTTACTGTCCTGGTTCAAAACCGTATAGGTTGAGACTTGTTGTCTTCATTCTTATACACACCATACCCTTTCAATTGGCAATCGTATTCACAATTCTCCCCTATTTTGTTTCCGCCAACAGCTAGTCTCGTCGGACAAGGCGAAAGCCTTCCATCTTTACGCGATGGATTCAGCTACCCACCAGGGCAGTGGACGAGACACAATGTCACACAATGCCGACGACAATGGATTACAAATGAAGACTATGGGGTGTAAGTATTTTGCATATATCGCAAATCGTTTCTGAGACTCACCAACCCCATTTAGTGAAGGTAAATTATACATTCGACATTGGTTCACAAGAACGATGCTTGGCCCGATGGCCTACCCTTATCAATGTGCAAACCTTTGCTACTGAGGATGGGTCCAAAATCGGAGTTGTCGATCTACAGATATGCCTACGCACGATTGAGCAACATAGCCCTGAATTGATTAACGACGGCGAGAAAGACTACGCCATCTATGCTTACGATTATTCTGAGCCTGATGTTCCTTTGGTTGGACAGGGTATGCTGAGCTGGGGTTTTGGCCATGAACCACACCCTAACTTTAGAAATCCTCTGGTTACCGGACGCATTACCCAAAACTTACTTGCCATAGTCAATAATGGTATAAAAGAGACCCTAGAGGTCAAATTTAAACTCACACCTATTGCAAAAACGGCACAAACTAATCTTCCGCAAACTCGCCCATTTAATCCTCAACCTGTATCTATCCTTCGACCATCCCCCACTCCTTCAGAAACATCTGACTGGCATTCTTCATCTCGATTCATCCCGAACATCCACCAGCCTTCAGCAGTGCCTATTGGCATCGCTCCTATGGCTACCGGACAATCCCATCACGGCCAGCCAAATTACGAGGCTCAGTCGAGCAGCCAAGGCCCGCCGCCGACGTCAGAGCGCCGCATTGCTGCAATCGAGCCCAATACGAGAGAATCAACGAGCTCCTCCACGGGAACTTTTGATGGACCGGCAATAGCGCCAGCTCCTACCAAGGGAGGTAGAACCCAGTCGCGACCTGGTTCTCGAGCTTCTAGCAAACCTCCTTCTGGAAGACCTAGGGGTCGACCGCGCAAGAAGCCTGCTCAAGCCGAGGGCAGCACTTCCGGCATTGAAGATGCTACTGACGCCGATGATGGACCGTCTCGAAACAAGAAGCGAGCTATGACGACACAAGTCGAACGTAATAACAATGCTACATTCAGCGGTGTCCCAGATTCACTTCGAGTTGCTGCTAGCACCGCTGGATCTATTCGAAACATGCGACCGGTCGCAATCACAGGCGATGTACGTGCAGGTGGTCATGTTCAGGAAGTCCCACGAGCGCCAACACCTGTTCCTATGATACGTGTCCAGAGCTACCCGCAAGCGCGACCCGTGGCGTCGAGCGGCCTTAGACGCGAATCAATTGCAAGTACTAGAATGGATTCGTTTACTTCAGCATATAGCCAAGAGGCTCGATCTCCCGCTGACTCTACTGGTGTTTCTCCGGGCCAAATATATTCAGATGAAGCCAGCCCCGCCGACATCGGTTCATCTCCTCCAGGTCCGCGTTCTGCATTGTATAGCACCCGATCTAGTCCGGCACCTTCGAGCCCTATCCTCCCCCCGATGCCGTCAGCGGGAGTACCGATCGATTCGGGATTTTTTAGTGGAGGACTCGATAGTCGACTAGATGATGATGCTGCGAACAAGACAGCTGTTGATGCGGCGCAGAAGGTTCCTGCGATAGCGAAACCCAAGCCTCGCCGGAGCCGCGCGAAGAAGGCACCTGCCAGTGGCCAAAGTGATCTTATTATTCATACAGAGACTCCTGGACCACCCGAGCTCTTGCCTCAAACATCGCTCTACAACCCGCCTCACATGATTAAGAAGAATAGTGAAGCTGCCAAAACTGCGGTGGTCACCAAGCCTGAGCAACAAGCAGAAAGAACAGACTCAGAGGTAATGGAGAAGAAATCTGTGGAGAAGGCCACGGAAGATGAGATGGCACAGGTGGAGATGATGAGTTTCGAGACGACAACGCCAATGGACTTAGATGATCAGAATCAATCGCAACCAGATTCTTTTGACGATAATGGACAGCATGTCGAACTACCTGTCTCTACGATATCTGACAATGGCATGTTACTGACTGCGAAACACAATTCTGCCATGACTAATGCCATGGTGCCACCTATGCTTGCTATGCCAAGTCGTGCAACACCAGTCGAACCAGAGCTTCCGATGGTTCCTGCGAGCGACCCTGTGCAACCCCGATCGATGTTGACTATGCCTCTCTCAGAGCCTGCACACCCCCAGACCGATACCATTGGACCCGCCGATATAAAGTCAAACAAGAACGTGGTTAAGCGCCAAACCATTAAACAGAAGCTGGAGGAGGCCATCTCGAAGGGCCTGGCACCTTCTTATTGCAACAATTGCGGTGCCATCCAGACGCCCACATGGCGAAAAATCTGGAAGCAAGTACAGGCTGGAGTACCAGCGTATCATGAATATTCGGAGAAGCCTGGTTGTGTTACCGCAATTAACGTACTCTCTCGAGATGCATCCGGCCAGCCTACTTCGTATGAGATCATCAAAAAATCCTTAGGTCCAAATGATAAGAAGAATGCTTGGACTGAGGTGCTTCTGTGCAATCGTAAGTTTCATATAACATCTTCGCAGATGGACTTGGTCAACTAACAATTCGTAGCATGCGGAATCTGGTTCAGTAAATTTAAAAAGCACCGACCATCCGATAAGTGGGAGAAAGACGAGCAACGTCTGTCCCAAACGCGTAAGAAGCGACCGAACGGAAGCGGACAGCCTCGCTCTAAGCGAGCTCGGACGAAGAGTGATGCTCAATCGGCCTTGACTTCTGAGGCTGGTCTCCCCACAGATCCTCTCGGCCCGTTAGATGGCCCTACGCATCTGGAGGACATGATTGCGGCGCCGGCTCTTCAGCGACAGCAGGAACAGGAACAGGAGGATACGGTTGATGGAGTGGCCCGACAAGGCTCAACACATTCTAGAGCGTCTAGTCACTCCCGAGGCAGTGGCACCTTGAACAGTCCAATTGCTGTCGACGACGATCTTGGAGCAACCCGTAGAGTGCTCTTCCCATCTCCCCGCAAGGAGGGCGAGCAGAGAGTTTTAGGTGAAGTCGCCGTCAATGTCGTGCAGACTTCCCCGGAATATCTCGGCACTAAGAGTGCGGGCACCTTGGGAAAAGAGAATGACGACCTAGCGGCGGATGGAGATATCTTCACTGATAATGATTTCACCGATATATTTGGTACCCCCCCTCGACCATCCACGCCCCCTCCCGCTGCCAACAGCAGCAGTCTTTTCAAGACACCCACTCGCACTACGCCGGGCCATCGACCGGTCACTAGAAGTGTTACTAGGTCTATGCGTTCTAGTAGGTCCGTCAACTCGCCTAGCCGGATTCTGTTGATGGAAACTCCCACGAGGACCTCTCATCCCGGCTCGGCTAAGCGCCACTCGCCAGACGAGTTCGATCCCTCGCGTATTTTTGAAAACCCGTTGTACACAATGCCTTTGTCGCAGTTTGGTGATTTCCTATCACCAGAGTTCACCAGGCCGCGGCCCGACTCGCCCTTGCGGCCGGATATGAGTAACTTCGACGAGATTATGTTGCAAGAACCTATGAATTGGGACCGCCTATTTGGTGCACCACGCGGTATGTCTATCGCGCCCCCCGAGCCTTCTCGACCCAAGAAAATGTTCCCTCACTATAGCGACGAGGAGAACCGACGTATTGAAACATATTATGCGCAGATGGAAGCAGGCACTGTATTTATCCCTAGAGTGGAAAATGGCAGACCTGTCGAGGAGAAGGGCAAACAAATGAAATAAATCCTCTGCACGCATATACGGAGTTTTGTGTTGGTACCTGGGTGTCCGCGGTGGCATGATAACGTTCACCTGCACCTTTAGGAATTCGCACCGCACGTCTCTTTACGCACTTTCCTTGTCATTCGCTCCCAGGAGCATACGAGATACCCCGCGGAAGGATTATGTTGATTTCTGATTTTTGAGGCGTTTGGAGAGGAAGACCCGTACGGGCAAAGTTATAGCATGGTGAGGCGCAATGGTGTAACATAGGCGACGTTTTTCCCGGATGGGTTCCACGTCGTCGGTGTCAATGAAGGGTGAGGATGCTTATAGGTGCGGAGCCTGTTGACCTTAGTGTTGAGATGATTACGAGTTTTGTGGACGAGTTGTGCCGATGTGGGGGATGTGCTGTAGTCTGTTTTAGAGATAGCTCTGCACTCTTAATGCCACGCGGTTCACTGAGATATTTACTACCTGATGATATGTGACATGATATGCTGTGATTTGAACGTGGGATTCGCGTTGACTAGTAAAGAATAGGGTAAGGTGAAATAGCCGAATAGTCTATGACAGTAATAAGGTCACGATAATTTCAAAATTTAAAGCAGCAGCATGAACAGATTCGCTTTATTCCTCTAATCTAAGCAACCTAAGACTTGAGTAATCTACCTATCCTCATACAACTCCACCTCAACAACCTCCCGCCTCACGATCCGCCAGCGGCCCTCGTCGTCCAAGGTAAACGTTATCACGCGGGAGCTCTCGTCGCTAAAACCCTCGAGGATCATGTCTAGTAGCTCGTCCGCGTGCTGCTCTGTCTCCCGGCGTCGCTTGAGTTCGGCGGAGCTGACGAGGTTGCCGGATTTGGTGCGGTAGAGACGGCCGCGGGGACGGGGGGCCGTGGGCCAGGGGATGGAGAAGGGGAGGGCGAAGGGGAGGGTGGGGAGGTAGGATGGTGAGGGTGAGGTGATGCGTGGAGGAGAGGGTGAGACGATAGGTGGTGGTGAGGGATTAGCGATAGGCGGGGGTGAAGGTGAAGCGATAAGCGAAGGCGGAGGTTTGACGGCAGATGGAGGCGAAGCTGGGATGCGTGGTGGGGTTGAGATACGTTGACTTTTGGTGCTGCTAACTGAAGGCTTGTTTGGAGGTGTTGGTGAGAATAGCTGTTCAGGGGGCGGTTGGAATTTTATAGGGCGTGGGCTGCTCTTCCGTTCTCGTCGTTGATGGCTAGTCGCTTCTTCTGTGTATTCGGTGTACGTCGTATATTGGGTGTCTTGAGTCTCTTGGGTGTTTTGGGTACTGTATTGAGTTGGTTGGGTGCTGAACTGGGTTGATTGGGTTGGCTGGGTACTATTAATATTAGATTGCTGGCTAGTGAGTTGAGGGGACCGCGGCCTCTCCTGGATGGATAGTTGCACGAGCTGGCTTGTGGGCGGAGTGATCACTCGAGACGACCAAGAACTCGTGGAAATAATGGAAGCAGTAGAAACAGGGGAAACAGCAAAAGCAGTATCATTGGCTGGTTCAGCAACGGATGTTATTTTTTGTTTTTGTTGAGATGCAGGTTGCGCTATAAACTGTGGTTGAGGTTGAGGCTGAGGCTGAGGCCGAGGTTGTGATTTTGGTTGCTGAGATGAATATTTATGCTGCTGCTGTTCGTGCTGCTGCGAGCCAGCCGGCCATCCCAGAGACACGCGTCCACGTGCAAAACGTCAGTTCATCCCTCCCTGGTCCGAATATACGAATATGTCCTTGAACTGATGCGTAACGTCAACGACGTTTTGGCATAGTTGAAAATCTATAGGGCAAGTTAGATAAGAATCAAGATAAGAGATTACACAAAAGATGTATGACACATACCAACATTGTTACCAAGATCTATAGCATTCAGCACCTTGATGGATAAGTCTGGGTTCACCTTTCCAATTATCTGAGCTCCATTCCCTACCATAAGGTGGCAGTCCTATTCAGTGATATAATGTTTAGCTCATATGTTACGGGCTATCAGGAACCAGGGGTTATAAGATTCGAAATGACTGGATGAGATAATAATCCACTCACTCTATTGAGGTTGGCCTGAATTTGACCATCAGCCTCAAGGAATGCCGTGTCGCCGCGGAGTTGCACTACTTTGCCCACGATGATGACGTTCTGGCCGACGTAAGAATCCATTAGGGTGGCAGAAATGCGGGGTGTCGAAGTAGACTCCATTTTGACGATTTGACACCTGAAAACGGGGCCGCTACAAATTTAGAAAGCTAGAACGATCTTGAGGCTTGGACTTCGTCCAAAGATTGAGGTCTCTTTTACGTTTCCGGTATCGTTGAGAAACTAAAGTTTACGAATAGAGTTTGCGTAAAGACCGTTGAACTAAAGTGAGAAAAGGTAGCAAGAAAGCGCGACGCGTTAAAACGGGGCTATTTTTTCGGTGGGGCTTCCCAGCTGAGCTTCAAGGTTTAATTGATCTAAAAACGGCAAGGAAGCAAGGAACCGCAGAAGCAATGTGAGCAGTCACATCCATTCCCAAGTAACCATCTCAAATCTCAAACGACACAACCAAAAACAATAGCCTTTCACATTAACAAACGGCTCATTTAGGTACAAATGCAGTGACGGACCGGACCAACCTCCAACTAAAGGATTCATCTCCGCCGTGATGCGGTTACACAACAGCAGTCTAACCTGAAAACCCGGTTGGCGGTTGGGCTGAGCTCGATCCAGGTGCTTCCTCAACCAATAAGACATCCTGGAAACCGGTTATCTTCCTCCGGAGTTACTACCTGGCCCAATTGGCTGGCTGAAAATTTATCCTTCGATTCTTCGTGTTTGTATTATTTCATATTGAAGTAAATATGGAGGCTCATGCATGCCAGGCACTTGTGATATGCGGCTGGCTACAAATGGAGAGCCCCTTATCACGATGCCAACCTGCCGGAGCCGAGACTGCGGAGGTAAATTCTCAAGTCAAACCAAAGTTATACGGGGCATTCCACTATTACCTAATGGCCAAGGAGAAAGGTATGGGTGGATTATTACGACGACTCTTTCTACGGGCTTAATGTCCCGACGCCACCAGATGATTCCATCATGTTTCACAACATGCGCTCTTCTGCGGGAAAAAAAGAAAGTTCATAAAAAGCATCGTTTCGTCGAGTCTATTCGGAATTTTATATGCTAAAAGGTGGCGGTGAAGAAGTGGCTAGAAAAGGAGGCTACTACAATATCAAATTGCCGGCCTAGTTCCTTTTGGTGACGTTGGTCATGATATAGACATCTTCTTCATGCGGTGGTTCCGCATAACCCTAGGAATTATAGCTTTGGTGATTCTTTCATTTCTCATAGGGTCATCTCGGAATAGATCTTCTCAATCTGCCACGAATTTCCAAGTTCTTGTTTGGATCTCTGTCGCCTTCGCGCAAAGCCAGAACCGTGGTTCTTAGGCCAGAATAAGCTCGACACCATACTACGAACGACCTAGACCAGGCAAGAAAACCGGCACATGCTCTCACTAAACAAGAACCGCGGATCAATATTCGGGAGACAAAAAATTGCACTCTGACGGAACGATCAGCGTTGGAGTTTTGGCCAGGCCTGTTAGCCAGCAAACCTAGATTTGCTTACTTGAATTGCCCCCTTGCTCGAACACATGAGCTCCGGATCGATACATCCGGTTCTATTGTACCCAGCCACTCGGTGATCGTGGTAGCCCTATGCTCGTATTTAGTGTTCGGTATCATTGACGTTGAGTAGTGGTTCCCGTTGGTTGGTAATCCGCATTCCCTAGCCTTGGCTTCAAGCTCGTGACATATTAAGACCGATGGGGCTTATTATCTTAGACGATAGGTATTGTTACAAATCCAGGACGACTTCTAGCCCTTTTATTCAGGCTCCGTGGCCAACACACGATACCCTCGTTACCCCTGGGAACGTTGATTTCCTTCTAGACCACCGGGAATAGCGAATACGACGAGTTCCATACGTATCAGCAGGTTGTATACTTCAATACCCAGTATCCGATTAATTAGACTTCTGTCAATGCCGGAAGAAAGCCTAATATGAGAGGTATCTAGGAGTCGTTGATGCTTTCTCGTTTGGCTTTTAACTTTACACTGCCGCTTCTGCGGACGGATATGCAAGTTCCGAGCATCGCCTTTAGTAAGAAGTTAACTTCTTCTAATAGTCTAACATGCACGATAGATATAATAGCACTAGGTATAGCTGATCTGATCGAAGATCTGATCTCGGCTTCAATCTAGAAAATATCGGGAATTCGTGGGCCGTAGGCAACTAATCCAACCAGAGAGCTTCTGTGACAAATAAATTCGCCTCAACCTAAGAGGCGAGGCGAGGCGAGAAAAAACCGTTTCAGGGAGGCAGAGAAAGAAAGTTTCATCTGAAAAGCAGTTCGAAAATTGACCGGTGGTGTTACCCTTCTATCCATGTTCATATTGCTACGAAGGGAAAGGGGTCGAGCTTAAAAGATTGGATGAATTAGGCCAGCCAATAGATCTGCCTTTTATTACGTAGGTACCGAGGCAGCAGCAGCAGCCTCCAAGACCTCTAGGCTCCCAGCTACAACTGAGTTTGAGGAAAGCACCTGGGCATTCACAAATACACATGCATGTATCTTCCCAGTCCGCTAGTGGCCTCCTTCCCGGACTTGCCCATATTTAGCATACTTAGCGTTTCTCTCCGCAGCAAACTTACTTTCAACTGTCAATCCACGAGGGCCTTCCTTCCGTGGTACGTTAGTTGGAGATTTAAAGTTGCTTGTGATGCTTTTGATGGGGCGAGGAAACCGCGCCCCTAAGCTATTCTTGACTCGCGTAAGCTAGGGATCATACCTTTAACTTTTACATTTTAAACGAGCGGGCCGTTCTTAATAAACTCCAAGTTATTATCATCTAAAGGGAATGAGAAATCCATTAAACTCATTAAACTCCCGTTACGCTGCTGATACTTTACTTATTTCGTTCGTCTATCAAGTCTGAGTCCTTGATCGATATCTCCCTAGGCCAAGTGCCGCGCAAAGTTCCACAGCAGGTATGGATGAACCGGCGAACTTCTTTAGCAGAGATATCCAGGATGGCGGAAACGACGGAAGCCAGCCATTTGACAGCCAATATATGAAAGATTCGAGAAACTATTACCAAGATGCCTCACTTGGCCACAACCTAGACAATCCCTCCATTGATCCACTGTCAGCCCAAACTCATCGAATAAATCACTTACCTATGGATTCGATTTACGTTCAACCCACGAGAAGAACTTCAAGTCGCCGTGCTAAATCCCAATCAACAATTCCGCACTTCAACCCGGTTAGCTCCGAATCCCCCGGCTTATCTAGTGGATCGTCGGATACTCCGGAGTCTCACTCGTCGCAACACACCGTTACGCCCGAAGACGGGTCTGGTACACATAGCTTTCTTCACCAGGAGTCTCCTCCTACCAAAAGGAGGACACAGCGGGGCAAGAAGGATATGGATCAGGGCACCGAAGTAGCCAAGCGAAACAGATTCTTAGAAAAGAATCGAGTTGCAGCAACTAAGTGTCGTCAAAAGAAGAAGGAATGGGTTTCAGACTTGGAGGAGACGAGGTTTGGCTTAGAAAGCCAAAACAATCACCTCCAGTTGGAATACAGCAGCCTCAGAAACGAGATCACCCAGATCAAATCACAGCTCATGGAGCATGCTAGTTGCAACGATCCCAACATCGATAAGTGGATCGAAAACGAGGCAAAGAGATTTGTGGTGGGAGCAGGCGAACGATATGACCAAATGTTGGCTAACTTGGGACATGCCCCTGGAATAGCCGATCGCCACGAGAGCTTCTCTTCAGCTTCGGGGTACCCGGGCGTTCCAGATTCGGAACTCATCAGTCCAGTGACTTCATCACACAGAGGAAGCATGTCATTCCCTCCCGGGACCATGTTGCCGAACTCACCAGTCTTATGCCGTTCGGACCTAACGCCAAGTATGCCAGAGCCGATGGCCGTCTCAGCTGAAGAGCCTTATTCAACAGGTCATATGCCCAACTCAATGTCCGAAGATATCGGTGGGTTTGATGGTGTGTCGATGGGAAACGAAGCATTTTAGAGCTCGGAGATGCCCGAATGTTGACAACGATTCAACATTAAGGAGGAATAAGCTCTTGTCGTGGTACAACACACACATGCTTATGTACCGGGATACCTAGTGAATTTCTTACGTCTGCCGCTCGTCATCATCATTATCGACAGCAACATTTGGAACCTGGTTCTATTGGTATATACGCCAATGCGGTTCGAACAGCAATATCGAACGGTGATCTAGTATAAGGAGTGTTATGTGGTTTCGGCGTGAGTGATTTTCTGGGTCGTCGCTAAGTGAGTGTTGCATCTGATAGGGAGTATTTACGGAATAGGGCGCTTATATGCGAATGTTCGTGGGATCAACTCGAATCGTAATGAGGGATATTTTCCAAGACCTAATCTCATCGGATAGAGTCTTGAGGAGAATAATATGGGTTAAGGATAGGCGCCTGTCATATCGATACTAATCGAGTCGGATGGGAAAAAATAATGACGGAATGAGATTACGACGGATTCGGAACGCCCTCGCCGCCACGAGTGCCTGCTAGGGCTGGTTGTTCGTATCTGAGCACTAGGCGATGTTTGTTAGCTTTATTATGAAGCGGCGTTGAGCTGAGCAATTTTAACATGGGGAAATAATATGGATGCCGGGCAAAACACCTTGATTTCGGCTTTGAATTGAACTTTTTAAACTTAATACATTTAAATATGAAAAAGTTGGTGACTTCTAGCTCCTAAAGAACGAGGACAAGCACATTAATAAATCAGTTCCGGTGCAGCCGTAAATTGAGGTTCAGGAAGAATATCATATGGCCCCATAGCCGTCGGATTACGGCCGTGTTGGGGTAACCCGGATGATTGTCGCCGCCACGGCTGAGTTGCTGAGGGCTGGTCTAAATTGGAGCAAATACCGTATATGATATAGAATGACGTCTCATATACACTAATTCTTCCTTGCAAGCAATTGAGTATCTTAGGTAATTAGAATATCCCATTTCACTCCTTAAGCTCGATAGAACCTGCACATTAGTCAGCCAGTTGTTGAGTATACGATTTATGTTAGTTCACTTTTGAGACCCTTAGATGCTAAGGTAGTAAGTTAGTTACAGAGGCTTCATAAGCCTTGATACAATATACAACCAAATACACAGATATGATACTGTTCTTCGGCGTTCCAGAATAGATATTCACATCTACTCTACCAACACCATCCCGCTCTCAGGCGTCGTCGGCACCTGCACGTTATCCACGAACACCTTCGTAACCAGATCGCTCTGGTGCGTCTCAATCATCTCCCTGAGCGCTTCCCTCTCCACGACCAACCGTCCCGTCTCCAAAAGGTCCTTGACATCCACATCCCCCACTTCGATAGCGCGTCCCCAATTCGGCACCTCGGAGAAAGCCTCGAACAGGTTATCCCGCAGGTCCGTCGTAATAACCGTGCTCCTTCCCGCGCGCCTCCCCCAGTCATTAGCATCAAGCACCTGCTGCGCCCACTTCTTCCTAAAATCGCGCGCCAAGTCCTCCGTCAGCGCCCGCGCGTCCAGCATCTCCAGATACTCCTCCGGATACGGCAGCTCCATCCCATCCTCACACACCACCAGCTCACCCCGTCTGTACCGGTAGCTGAGGGCGGTCCGCCAGGCGAGATCGTACACCTTGCGCGTGATCTTGGTGCCGAAGTCGCGCGGCTTGGGACCGAAGGATTTACCGCCGCCTTTGAAGAGGGGCGATTGACGTGTGCCCTGTCGCGCTCGTCCTAGGCCCTTTTGCGGCGCCATTTTCCGGTGCGAACCGTGTACTTCCCACCGGTTCTTGGTGGAGGCTGTGCCCTGCCGCGTGTTGTCGCCTTCGAAGATCACGGCGAGATGGAGGATGTCCCGACGTAGGGGCACGTGCAGGTGCTTCGCGGACCAGGACTCGAGGCGGGCGGGCTCGAAGGAGGGGAAGTTGAAGATGGTGAGGGGGACGGAGGTTACTGTTGGTGTATTAGTGGCGGGGTAGGGGGAGGTTGAGGGGGAGGGGGGGAAGGAAAGGAGCATGTACTTGGCTTATAACCGGAGTCTGTGGCTGATGTGGTCATTCTAGGTAGAGGAGCCTCGGTCGCCATTGATCTTGTGAATGTTGATGATGGTATTCGATGCTGTATTCATTAGATTATAGTCGAGGCTATTTGTTGGAGGGGTGCCATACTGAGACTGCTTCCCGACATGTTTGTGATGATAGGCTCAGGCTTCTTAAAGCCTCATTGAGGCCTCTTACGCCTTTGCTAGCCATATTGCCAACACCGAAAGATCAATGTCGGATTATGACTGTGCTTGCTGGCGTTGGTATTAAGTGGTTCGCAAAGTCGATGAAGTCAATTGAACCCCAGAAAAATTGTCGAAGATGCGGTTAAAGATACTTTGGTACATCATATCGATAGGATCGATGGGTAGGGCAGGATTTATCAACCAATCATATATAGCGAATTCCATATTTCTAGTGGGTCACAAATGGAGCTTCAAAAAAGTTCCGGATTTTCGTTTCTCTAATTCAATTATCTGATAAACTGCTATATCGCTTCCACAGACACCCCGCCATGTCGAGCTGTCAGAGGGTCGCGAGGCCCCTCGTGCAGTCCCTTCGACAAGAGCGCCTCTTGCTACAAACCACATCGCATTTCTCGCGATCATTCTCGAGGACTGCGCCAAGGCAAGATGAAGCCGCTCCACCACCACCACCCCCGCCAACCTCGACGATGGCCTCGTTAGACCAGCTCGAGGCGGCTGGAAAGGCCACTGAAAAAGAAGCTGGGAAATTTCGCATGCAGGATCGGTTGATGGACCCGGATACCACAACGGCGCATTGGGCCGAGCACAAGTTGTCCCGAATGGGTACGCCGCCGATCGGTTCAAGACGTCGAAGAGCCGCTATACGTACCTCCGAGAACGTGCCCTTCGAACAACTCCCGTACCAGTGCTTCCAAGAAGCGCGCAAAATCTTACAGCAAGATCGTCAGGAGAAGCTCCAGCAGCTTGTGAAGGAGGCAGCTAAGATTAAGAGGCTGGAGGAGACCCCCGCCGACCAGGTTCCCGGCGGCGAGCACAAGAAGAATTTGCGACTTGCAAGCATGAAGAAATACTTGGAACAACTCAAGATTTTGGTCGATATTAACGACCCTGCCGTAAAGCGCAAGTTTGAAGATGGGCTTGGTACGTATTATTTCTCTCACCTTTGCGGGGCTCATATTATCGCATAACTCCCCTTTTCCTTGTCGATTTTCTAAATTTTGACTGTTGCGATCCAATTGAGTCTGAAGTGGCTGTGCGTTGAGTCCAAAGTGGACCTGGGTGCAGAGCGGGTTTATAAACTGGATTAATTGGTCTTAATTTCACATACGACCATATGATCTGGAATACTCGGGATCCCGTCCGCTCTCCCATGGATAAGCCAGATACAGCCAGATTAGTAGTTGGGTCGGTGACGACCAGCGAATCCCTGGTGTTGTATGTTTTCTTTTTTTTCTTTTTTACTACCTTTTTTTTTTAAAAAAAAAAAAAACACCTACTAACAGTCATGTAGGTGACTTTGACAAGCCAATTTATCGACACTATGCTGAACAAAAATGGCGTGGCTTGCCATTTCGAATCATCACGCAGCGTATTGCGCAACTCAACATCGTTCCTGATGTGCTACCTAAGTTTGAGCCAACTATTGATGTTCAACTCTATTTCCGACGATCTAAGGTCACCCCTGGAGAGATCTTAGATTCCCGGATAACAGAAGTGCCGCCACGTTTAAGAGTCCAAGTCTTCAACGCTGGCGAGCGTCTCGTCTCAGTCGTGGTTATGGACTCGGATGTCCCTAATGCTGAGACGGATTCCTTCGAAAGACGGTGTCACTACCTCTCAGCAAATATACCCATATCTCCCAACCAGCAGTCTTTACCCCTTGGTAAGGCTAATAAGGAGACCCAATTGGCTGTGCCCTGGCTTCCAGCATTCTGTCAAAAGGGCGCTCCGTACCATCGGCTATCTCTCTTTGTCCTGGAACAGAAGCCCGGCGTCACCCTAGATATCGAAAAACTTCGTGAACTCTACTCCTCCCGGGACGGATTCAGTCTTAAGAGCTATCGGGACAAGTTTGATTTGACCCCTGTCGGCTTCAACATCTTCCGAACTGTCTGGGATGAGGGTACAGCCGGCGTTATGGAGAGAGCCGGCATGCCGGGCGCTGACATCGAGTTCAAGCACAAGAGAGTCTACTCGATGAAGCCGCCGAAGAGGGCCAGAGGTTGGGAAGCGAAGAGGCAGAAGCCCAAGTACAGGAGCTTATGGAAGTACAGCAAGAGAATCCACGGTATCTCGAACCGCCGGAAGTAGATGTATTATCCGACTTAGTGTATCATATATACATGTACAAAACATAAATAATTGTATATGGAATTGGGATCTGTGAAAAGCGTGGTCGTGATATTTCTACAGTGTACAGCATACTCCTTTGCAAGTAAGTTTTCCAATCCCTGCAGTCCAGGCTTAATCATCTTGGTCAAGAGCCGCTAGATCAATAACGGTAACAGTGAGGTTGCTATTGAGATGTTCGCGGTAAGTCATTCAGCTCAATTGATCCGACCCCGCAATTATCACGATATCTCAAGGATAGAAGGCGACATCACACCAGAGCAGCGTTCACTACAACGAACGTCGGCATTTGTAAATTGCCGTTGCACCTGAATACCTTGTACCTGTCTTCACTATCTGCAATGGCAACATTAGGGGTTGAAATGGTAGAATCGGCTTAGCTTCCGAATAAGATTATCAGCCCTCTTCCGACAGGTCGCTGCTGCCAACTATCTACACATCGGGCTCATTCTATCGGATCCAGCCTTCCACTTAAGACCCCCTGGTCATGTAATACGTTCCCTGTAGAATCGGGTCTTCATTAGCGACCTGTATGTTTCCATGCTCTTGATTTATATAATACTGGTGTGGACCTTTGAGCCGCACGAGATCTTCACTGCTCCTTTTAATCTAGGTGTAAGCTCTGAAGACACCCATAGTGTATATTGAGTGGAATTGATATTCGAAATGGCGTCACAGGTCACAGAATCTCTGGCGGTCGCTGCCACAGCTACCGTTCCGGCGAAGACGGCGACTCATATAACCACCGAATCTGAGGTTGAGGCAAAAGAAGAGGCGCTCAGGACGCCTTCGGATGGCGAGTCCGGGGATCCAGGAGATCGTTTGTACTACCACCAGCACATTGTGAGAAATGGCCAGCAAGTGTTGGTGAGCTGGACAAAGGAAGAGGAGAAGAGGGTAGTCCGTAAAGCAGATTATTTATTTCTTCCTATTTTCGCGGTATTTTTTTACCAAAACCAATCCTCATTCTCATGATACTAATGATATTAGTTGATGTTCACATGGATGGCTATTGACCGTACAAACGTCTCCGGCGTCCTAACCTCAACGTTTCTAAAGGACACGCATATGACGCGGGATCAAGCCAATACTGGCGTCTCACTGCTCTGGTTTGGAATCGTACTGCTTGAAATCCCATCAAATGTAAGATCCCCTGCTTTGCACTATTTTCATAGCGAGTTATGCCAATTAAGATTCCTAGATCATCCTCCATCGCATAGGTCCACACTACTGGATCCCACTCCAAGTTGTCGTATGGGGCATCATCGAAGTTCTACAAATGTTCGTGAAAGGATACGGCGGGTGGATCGCAGCACGCCTGTTTCTGGGACTTGCCGAAAGCGGGTTCATACCCGGTAGCTTGTACGTGCTCTCGCGATGGTACACACAAGACGAGCTCGCGAGTCGCACCACCATATTCTTCTTCGGACCATCTATCTCGGCGGCTTTCGGATCCCTGATTAGTGCCGGCGCGCTGCGGATTGAGGGTGCGGCTGGACTTTATGGGTGGCAGTGGTTAGTTAAAGCCGGCGCATCCAATATCACGGTTTTATGTTAACAGTGATGCTTATAGGATATTTCTCATTTGCGGCGTTTCCACCATAAGTAGGTAAAACATCCACATTTTAATAACCGTTTTTCGCCGTACTAATAACTTCTCTTCTAGCTACTGGCCTCATAGCTTTCATTGTCGTCCCGAAGTCGCCCCATGATACGAACAGGCTCTTTGGCGGACTAGTTCCGTGGAATGGATGGCTTTCCGAACGTGAAGCGGATGTCTTCGTAGCCCGAATCATCAAGGCTGATCCTAAAAAGGGACAAGCTGCTTCTATGAGCATCGGCCTTAAGGACGTGTAAGTTTGAGAAAGTTTTAGAGGCGAAGGACAGTGTGCTAATATTACTGCGAAGGACTGATGTTCTCTTCGACTGGACTACATGGCCCTACTTAATCATCTGTCTAAGCGGCCTACAGTCAGCAGGTGGTCTATCAACATGGGGAGCCACTATCATACAATCCCTAGGCTTTACCAGCATCCGCGCAAACTTACTCAACGCCCCGGCGCCTGTTTTGGCCTCTATTCTCGGCCTCATCCTGTCCTGGTTCGTAGATCGGTATAAAAGGTTTGGTTACACGATCGGATTCGCCGCAGCCTGGACTATGGCCGGGCTTATAGCTCTCTATGTTAGTTAACGTCTCCATTTTCTCAAGTGAATTACCTGATGCTGACATGGCGAAGAAATTGCCAGTTACCACAAAGGCCTCGTGGTCATTTTATGCTGCTTATGTCGTGACGGTTGCTGCTCCGTAAGTCGTGAATCCCCCGCTTACGATGCTTTCGGACATGTATAGCTAATCAAGCCCGGATATATAGAAGTTGGCAGCCTCTAAATGTCACATGGCTGTCTCTTAACTCGAAGACACCTCAAAAACGCGCGATCGCATACGCAGTATACAGTACGTATAGCCCATATTTTTCTAATATTTCTTAAATTGCGATCTGACGAATCTCTAGTTGGATGTTCTAATCTTGGTGGAACATACGGCAACCAAGTGTTCCGAGGAGTAAGCCATCCCCTCCTCTTTATCTGAAAAAGTAACGCTAAATAAGTATCTCATTCACTTAGTCCGATGCGCCTCTATACCGTAGAGCATGGGCAGCTTGCTTAGCTCTCGGCGCTGTGTGGATCGCAACACTCATCGTCCAGGTATCCCTTTTCAAGTGGTCGAATCGACGCTTCGCTAAGAAAGTGCGCGATGACCCATCGCTGGAGGCTGAGGCGTTATATACGGACCGACGAGGTCGTAAATACAAATATTACTGGTAGATACAGGCCTGAGAATTTTAATTCTCTGAATCTGTACACTATATTTAATTCGTAATACACCATCGTATAATATGACCCAACTAGTAAATTCTCTAGTTAAATTTCACATTCAAATACGACATCCCAGGCTCTACTACATCCACACCCAGCGACTCTCCAACCGCGTCACCAGCCGCCCCCGCAGCCACCAGCAGCGGCGTGAAGTGCTCGACGGTTGGATGCGAGCGGCGGAACTCCGGCAGCTGTTCCAGCTCTAGCAACGCCTTTCTACGCTCCTTCGCAAGCTTAATCGAGATCGCTGCCCGGATCGCCGTGTCGAAGGTACGCGACTCCGCGAGCACTTTATCCCGCGTGGCTTCGCGGGCAGCATCCGACGGCGCGTTGCGGATCGACGCGATGGAGGGCAAGGAGTGGACAGCCATTCCAGAGGCAATTATTAGGTAGCCTTCATTGCTGCACAGAAGTAAGTACCCAAGGTATAGTATAGAGAAAGGAATGATAGTTGTGGCGATGTTACCGGAGCGATGCGACAGCTTCACCGAGGCGAATCTGACTTTCTAGGCCGTACCCGTGAAACGTGGAGACCTGAACAACCGGGATATCAAGCGGGGTCTCGGGCGGAAACATGAGCTTGAAGGGGACCCAGACGCCGTGATCAACGCCGCGCTCAACCCGCTTGGCTTTGATGCCGGATTTTGTCAGGTGTCGCCAGACTTCGGACGCTAGTTTCGGTGCATCCTCGTGAGGCCATTCATACTCGTAGACGAATGGTGCAGAGTCGTGGAAGTCGTTGACGAAATCATGCTACTTTGATAGTTAGACTACCTTTTTTGAAGACTTTCAATATGTATATCTGGCGCCTCAATTTGACACACATCAGCAGAGCCCACTCACCATAATATAAGTGCCCTTTTTCACATTGACTAGTATATGACAATGGAACAATCAAGTTAGCAATGCATGATTTATGGGCGCTACCTGATAAGACATATTTTAAGGGAGGTTGAGAAGGTTCTCACCCTCTATCACACCCGGCCCGTGGATCTCTCCCGCCTCAAAGTGTCCACTAAACGTGAGGATAGCTTTCGGCCGGGGTGAGATCCCGCGAATCTCCTCCCCAATAGCCCGAAGATTGTCCTGGACGATCCGGTTCTGAGGCGACTCGTTAAACAAGAGACCCACTCCGGCATGGCCGATAAAATAGACCGGCAACGGTCGGTCGGGAACAACGGCGGATGGCATATTGGTGTTTAGCTTGACTAATATTTTCTTATATGCGCAAGTAGATTATGGCCAACGTGGGTGCAAATCAGTACCGTGTTTCGAACCGGTTCCTGCAAGTGATTGCGCAGGAAGCAATGAGATGGGGCAGCTATCCTCATTTTGATCAAACAGCACAGGCGGTATTCGCTTTAAATTTCTCCTTGCTCCTGTGATGCGTATCGGAACGCGTACCGATGTTGGGAGGGGTCGACTGTGTGACCATTCATGGAGTCGTTACGTGCGGATGGTATAAAATGGCGTCATCGCCGCAATGCGGCATGCCAGGTAATCTCGAAATATAGACTTTGCTAGGTCGCTCGCTATCAATAAAGTGTTTTTTATGTTGCCCGGTGGCGCTCATGGCGCTCATGAGCCTGAAAAGCTAAGCATTATTGAACCTTAGTAGTCGAGCTGCCGATAATTTGTTCCGATTTCGAAATATGGCGTATATCAAGTCCACCTGCGAATCCAATGGATAGCAAAGAGAGGAGTAGGTAGTAACATTCGTTCGCTCGTAGTGCCTTTAATCCCTACTCTACCATTCAGGATAGCTATCCCTTTGGCGTGATCGCGGCAAGTGTCACGCAATGCAGGACTCTTATCGGTGAGAGAGCTCCGAGCTCTCCTCATCAGTAGAAGCTGCATAGATCAACGGCTACATAAAAGCTGTTATTTCCATTCAATTTCCTCCGAAAGCTTTCGCCAAGTCATCTAAGTGAACAGTTGAGTTCGGCCGTTAGAGATCATCCCTTAGTAGGAATAGGTCGTACCATCTCTCTAAGAAGCTGTCCCCTATCATGACAGTTAAAGCACGGCGCGTAGCCGTGATCGGTGCCGGGCCCGCGGGCGCCATCGCTACCGATGCGCTAGCCAAGGAGCAAGTGTTCGATACGATCCGGGTATTCGATCGCCGAGCTGGGATCGGCGGAACTTGGGTTTACACGCCTCACCTGCCGACCGCGATCCCGTCACTACCCGACTTAGTATCGGGTAAGGCAGATGTCGCGATCAAGCCACCGGCAATACTACCCGCCACCACGCCCGTATCCGAGGAAGTGAACGGGTATCAGAGGCGGTTTTCGGATACGGCTCTGCATGAGAACCTGCACAGCAATATTACACCCTCCATCATGAGCTATACGCAAGAGCCCTTCCCTGATAAATTATCCCCTCGCACATTGGCGGAGCATGGACCCGGCGCACCCTTTCGGCACCACACCGTGATTCGCGAATGGATCGAAGGAATATTTTCGCGCGGAGGGCATGAAAAATTGCTCGAATTGAACACCACAGTGGAGAGGGCTGAGAAAATTAATGATGAGTGGGTGTTGACTCTGAGGAAAGAAACACTGGGTAGGAATTATTGGTGGAGGGAGACCTTTGATGCCTTAGTTGTGGCGACGGGCCACTATAACGTCCCCTGGTTTCCGAGTGTACCAGGTCTCCTAGAATACGACAAGAAATTTCCCGGGAGGATACAGCACAGCAAACATTTCCGCAACTCGTCTAAATTCAAAGGGAAGGTAAGCAAATGTCCCAATCCTATCTTCGGTATTATTCGTGCCCGCCCAGGCGCTAATGATCGTCATAGCGAGTGGTCGTAGTCGGGGGTTCTATATCGGCGCACGAGGTTGTTCATGAGATTCTAGATGTGGCCAAAACTCCCGTATATGCGTCTGTGAGAAATGAACCAATCCCTGCTTTTGGGTGGGAACCATTCCTTCACCCATCAATCACTATTAAGAAAGAAATCAAACGCCTAGACCCAGAGACCGGGCGCGTTGATTTTGTTGACGGCTCAACTCTCGATGATGTGGATTACATCGTTTTTGGGACTGGCTATACTTTTAGTGTTCCGTATATTCCACACGTCCAAGAGCGAATCTTGAATGCCTACCGTCGTCTTCCCGGTGTATATCAACATACTTGGGACATTGAAGACCCGACGTTAACTTTTGTCGGAATGGTAAGTGATATATGTCTCCCTTATATATTAGTGCTTTTCATACTGACACGCCTATAGCTTGGCGGTGGCTTTACCTTCCGCGTTTATGAATGGCAAGCAGTAGCAGTTGCGCGACATCTCGCCGGGCGCGCGAAACCGCTGCCCCCGATTCCCGAGCAGCTTGAATGGGAGAGAAAGCGCGTAGCTGAGCGAGGAGGCGGTAAGGATTACTACTCAACCGCACCCGACTATGGGGCCTACTTTGAGTTTTTGCGGGGCATCGCCGGCGAGCCAGCGCCGGGGACCACGGGACGTGTGCTTCCCGCTTTCGACGAAAAGTGGTTGGAGATCTGGACTGGCATGGTAACTCATAAGATCGAGGGTTTTAAGCGTAAGAGGAGGAGGGCGGAAGAGGCTAACGGCCATGTGAGGGCGAAATTGTGATGAAGTGTGTTGAAAGTAGGTATGTCGAATGGTTATTAGATAGTCTGGAATAGTAGTTAGCGATATATTGAGGTGGTCATTCTGCCTTTAACTTTTGTATCAATTTTATGAATCCCCATGATTAGTGGAATGACAGATAATGTTAATATCCTATTGTTAAGAACGCTGTATGAAATCCTAAACTTATACTGAGAGCCACGCTGTTAGTTTTCGATTTTAATTGTTACCGACTTGCCATATGCCGTGTATCCATGTCAACCAGCTATTAGATTGGTCGTCAGGCCCTTCTATTGTCCTAGTAGTAGCTGACGTGTCCCTCCAATTTTCTTTGCCCCTGCTTAGGATTGCCATGAATAGTAGTGCTGTTATGATCATGGCAGCTATGAGCAATCGTGGTTTCCTGCTTCCAATACGGGAGGAACATGTTATCCTTTGGACAAGATTTCCCATGGACTCGTATTTTCCGTTCCATTTTGGCTCCCATTTTAGCTGATAGAGACACAGACCGATGAGAGCCAAACTGTAACCGATAAGTTGAGTGCGAACTATGGGTGTGCGCCAGATTGCCAAGGCGACGCCCACCAAAATGATGTTCTTGAGAACGCTCAGCAGTACATAAACAAGAGCGGACATCTTTCCGATCTATATCTGGTTAATACCCCCTTTTGAAACTGAAGTTAAAAGTTGAAGTGACGAAGAACGAATATTAACAAACTTACTAGGAGAATGCCAAAGATATTTAAGAAGAACGCTACGAGTGCATTCGACGTTAAAATCCAAGGTCCGGTCTCAACAACATGCGCCCACCTAAACGTCCCCCATTCGGAGGGGAGAGATAGGAAAAAGTTGGCGATGGCGCACACCGGTGCATAGTAGTAGAGAAGGACCAAAGGCTCCATTTCCAGGCCTTTATTTGATAAGAGAGACTGTATCGAGATGACACGTATTGATTCGAGCAGGATGCCTGTCATCTGGAAGAAGGTCCCGAGCCAAGAAAAATGGATCTCGCCGGCGCTGGCCATAGCAACACCGATGACGATAAGCAGGATATGACCGAATTTTGACCAAGTTGGATGTTCGATGCCCCATACATAGCCGACTATGAGAGTCACTATCGGTCCCGTAGCCTATTTACCTCGTTAGTTGCCTATCTAATACATCACGCGATGTGTCCATGATGAGTGTATTTTTATATTGACCTTTAGCATCTGTATGAACGGCACGCTTAAGTGGAGGTAAACTAGATTATTAAATATCATGCTTCCACTATACAGAATGCCGATCGGAAGTATGGTTCTCGTGAATAGCCGTGGGGCCATATTGGCCTTATGGCGGCTGTCGAGAAATGTTGTCTTCCGAGCGAGCACCTGGGTGAGCAGAGTAGCGACGATCATGTGCCAACATGTTAACAATATAGCTACTAGTGGTTAGAATTGACCAAGTGTATTAAAGCAAGAATTTGACTTGCGATATCCTAGAAAGAAGACATGTTGGTTAGAACCTATACTAGAAGATCGATCTCATTAAGTGCTTAGAGAGGACTCACGGAAGCCAGTATCGTTGATTAGCCATTTGTTGAAGAGAATGGTGGCGTTTGAGAAGATGATCCAAAGACTATTGTTGTGTTACCATTTAGCAATCTTGATAATCTTCCGACGGAACACAACCTACGCTGCGCAAGAGTATCCATTGAGGTTTATGCTAATTATAGAAGGCGGCATTTCGAATAATTTGATCCTCGATGAGGATTTGTGAGATCCGACGCTCTCCGAGCCGATAAGTGAGTGCTATTCAACAAAAAATAATCATAAATTCGAAAAGTTGAAAGCTATCGTAAAGAATGTTTCCTACGCAGAGCAGGGATATTCATAGGTGCTATAAGCAAAATGTCATTGTCAAAAAAGAGATGAATGGTGTTACGATGTGAAAGAGTTAAGACTTGAGATTTAGAGCTTCTAGGTCCCATATTGTGGATATTTTGATGAAGTCTAATGATTAAACTAAAGGAAGCGACGACAACACGAAGTTGGGCTGAGGTGAGGGCGAAGCACTCCAGGGCTGGAACGTCACGGTGGTACGTACCCGCCGTAGGGCAGCTTCTTTCGAGTTTGGTCCCCTTGATGCCGTTACTCTAAAAGGTTAGCCAATAGATCAAGTCCCCTTTCCCACATGGTTATCCACCTAATTGCCTCTTGCATAGCCCATAGCGTTGGATCAGTGTTACTCGATTGGACAAAGATTTTAGACTAGCACTCCGAATCCCCGCAATCTTCTTTCAGTGCTATGCTGCGCCCGCTCTTGTATGTAGGACTTAGACTCAAGTCTAATCTTAGAGAGATATATCAATGTCTCTATACTCTGTCTCACCCTTAGGTAAGCTTTCGCTGTATGATTTGATTCATTGGTTGAGTTCATAGTTCTGGATTCAATAAAACAAGAATGTGACAGATTCCTGGTCAAAGATATCTCGAAATCGCTCTTCCTATTAGGTTGGTGGAGGGGAAATCAAATACAGGGTACTCACTAACACTGTATTCTGTCGCTAAATTCAATAGAAATATAGGAGACTTAGGGCACTCTATCCATCGGTAATTTTAGAGGAGCTATGAACTTTGCATTCCTAGTCATATAACTTATATCAATCAATTCTCCATGTGAAGCGCATCGATTTTATAGCATACTTACTATACATATGGTATTGTGGAATTAATTATAAAGCTTTGTTTTGAGTCGTTTCCGAGACGTTAGGGCGCTGTAACCCGCGCAGCTACACCTGATCGCAACCACCACCAATACGCTAGATTCTACACGCTGCCTCCCTTCTGTAAGAGCCAATATCTCTAACTTAGATCTAAGCCTTCTTAACAGCATAGCAATTAAAGGTATCGCGAGTAAGATAACGAAATGGAACTCTTATATTATATCAAGTACTATATAGGAAGATAATTAAAATATCTCAACTATGCCAAGTCTTCAACCACTATACCAGGTCTCCGAATTCTAGAACGGCTTGCCTAGTTCCCAGACTGTTCATGTGGCGGCCAATACACTTATCTCAAATTCAGTCTTCACCAGCGGCGTCGTCATTATCAGTAATCCTATCGAACCCCTCATGGGGGCCGAAGGCGCCGCCGACATCACCAAAACGACTCCGGCTCTAGAAAGAACCGACATCCGCGTGGCGCATCAATATTCAAGCTTCTGTCCATGGTCGCCGTCTTCCCACATGCACATCGGATTCCCCCTCAACTACGCCGACAACCAGAGCAGTGCGGAGCGAAACCGCTCCTGCAGACGCCTTCGTCTCTATAAACTCCGCGTCTAGAAAGGTTCGACGAGTCAAAACTTCCTCGTAGGTATCCCGAAGCAGCCATGATTCCCAATAAAGACACTCTTCCGACTCCCTAAGGCGTAGTCTTGACATCGCGCGCCGATCAGGCTAAAGAAACTTGGCACTCGCTGTATCTTGGGGGGAGGGGCATCGGTGCGACGAGAACACTAAACGCCTACCCCATACACCGCAATGGAGCTGGGCGACTCGTTGCATATGCAGCCTCCAATATTCCGGATCGGTAGACAAATGAGGTGTCGGCTAAGGGAAACGTCACACCGCAACATACAAGAGGGAGAGTAGGAGGAAAAAAAAATCAAGGACGAGGGGGGTAAAAAGACGGCACCGAGAATTTTTGTTGGCACATATATAATGGCTGGTGTATATTCATTCATGATGCCCAAGGGTATCACTAATAATTTTCGAAACAGATAAAAAAATATTTTTCTAAAATAAGATGGATATCAGACAGAAGATTATTGAGTCTCGCAGCTCAGACATCGTGGCAGTTTCCTCATTCAACAATTCTCAATGAAAAATATTTCGTCTCGTACTGTATTCCAATCCATAAATATCAACTGAACACTTCTTCAAATATGCATGGGATTATATCATGTCCCATAAGTCGGGAATCGTGGCGCCGTGGAATTGGGCACATGCGCGATGGTCGTGACGGGTCGTAACAAGCAAAACATGGTGGTATCAAAATACAGAAGGAGACTAATCTCCCCGGCCAGCCATCTGGTGATCACCTCGGTGGCCTTAGAATCGAAAGCGCAATAAGTCGAGTGCCTGATTTATAGGAATCCGCCCTCGTTAGCGCCGAATACGCCAACGCTGCCCCGCCACCGACAGCGTTCGTCTCGTTCGGTCGGTGATAACGCGCCACCTCTGGGACTCAATGCGCCAGCTCTCGGTGGCGTCGTCTGCTGAGCTCCGTCGATCTCGCTACTCCCTCGACTGCTGTTGGCGCTGGCATTCGTCTGTACGAGTAAAAGGCTACTCGTGCCACTCAATCGCTTGGTGAATTCATTAAAGCTAAGCCGTTTAACATCAGACGTTGAGTGACGTTTCTCATGGTTTCGTCGGGTCACACCTTCTTCCTGTACTCTACTAGGGATAGCTGACATCCCGAGCGCTCCCGCAGGGATCTGCGGTTGGCTACTTGTTCGCTGAGCCGCGGGCCTTAATCTTGAATGTGCGGTATGTGGTCGGAGGATGGCTGGCCCAGATTCCTGGATATTCGATACGGTCCCGGTACTCGACTGAGACCATTGCGACCTCCCGCTATGCCGGTTGGCGATGAATTGCAGTGCCCTTTGCGCGGTTGGTCCAATCTCATCATTTCCTAGGTCCTGTTCAAACGCATCCTCGTCGCTTTCGTCATCATCCTCGGCGGCTCCTTCCTCTTCATCACTCTCGTCTTCTTCCCAGGTACTCTTCAGTGGCTCCTTTCCCGCTATCGTTGTTGGCATTGGCTTTTCCTTCTCAAAGGCCCTCTGGCGTTCCTCTGCTTGACGCATTAACGCCTCGAACCTAGCGATGGAGCTAAGTTTCTCCTCTCCTGGAACCTCGCGGTCCGAACCGGGGATGCATCGTAGCTGAAATGCCCTGTCCAGAATGGTTTCTCGGGGTGCCGGGGGCGAGCCAGATTGGATGCTGGGCTGAAATTGACCTGGTGAAGAACCAATACTTTCTCTGGCTCTAATCGGAGAACTCAAGGTAGACGACCGTCCCTGCGCAGATGTCCATCCTTCGATGAATTGATCATGGTATTCCCCAACTGTTGTGGCAGGTGACGGAAGATCGGAAGGGTGGACTGTCGTATAATGCTGCGTCGCGTATGTCGTGTTAACAGGAGCCATGGAACTAGCGTGGGAAGACGAGATATCACTGTTGCCGGAACGTATACTAGCTGATCCCGCGGACGTATAAGGAACGTTAGCTTCCCGACTAGATCCATACGTATGACCTGACGACTTGGTAGTCATCCTTCTCCGCGTTTTTGAGGAGCTGCCGCTCGACGTGGCAGCATAATCCCGAGCTACAGAGGGGGCAAAAGGGTTGATAAATGTTGGCGACGTTGGGCTGATTGGACTTATCGGATGCCGGCCAGGAACCTCGGGCTGTATTATCGATTGTATGTAACGAGACCAGTCCTCTAGCGTGTAAGTGCGATCATCCCCTAGACGGAACCATAATGTCGTCGGACCCGAATCCTTGGTGGTAGTCAGACCTGCAGTTCGGCTCGAACGACGTTTTCGCAATTTGTCAGTAGCGGGATCCGGTGATATCTGGACGGCAAGGGTTGGGAGTACTGGTCCTTGTTTACGGTGGGCGATCATCTGAACCTGTGAATCCGTAATAGACGCTATCGAGTGTTGTTGAACCGGTTCCCAGTCATCCTACAGCGCATTAGAATTTTCAACGTTAGACTAAAAGGGGGGATATCACGCGAGGTCCCCTTACCCGAGCTTTGTATACCGACAAATAGACGGCATCCGATTGTGGCCTCAGCTGCGGCTGTGCCTTTGATACTCGGTTCCCAGCGTCCTTAATGCGAGCAGCGACCTGAGAGAAACCGGTATTCGACGGGAAAGCATCCCTTTGGGGGCCGATGACGATATATCGAGGCTAGATATGAGTTTAGTATATTTCGAGTGACATATATACAGAATATGCAGATTGTGGATGCGCATCGCAGAGAAGATGAGACTTTATTACCTTCCACACGGCTCTACCGATTATAGTACCCCTATCTGGGGGAACGAGCAGAGTACCCTCCATATTAGATTGCGCCGTTTGTCGTCGTTACGGCGCAGGTTGCGCGATACGTCGGGATTCTGCCGCGGCTTGGTCTGTACGATCGCGCACAGCAAGCGACAGGTCGGAAGCAAAATCGACTTGGTACATTAAGGATTAAGGCAGCATATTGCAAGAAACCAAATGGCTAAAAGAAGGGAAAGACACTGTCTTTCTTGCACGCTTTGTACTTAGTAGGAGTAGGGGTAAGAGCAAGAGTAGGAGAATCGAGAAGCCAAACAGCCAAACCCATCCATTAACAACAAATAAGAAAAAGAGAGGAAGACTTCGGGTCTTCCCGACGATGCTCTTGGAGGCTTTTTTACCGAAATCGCACACTCAATTGGCCCGTCGCAAAAAACAGTTGCAGAATATGAATATGGTAGAGCCAACCGGATGGAAGGGGTGGCAAGTTAAAGATTTAGAAGAGAGGTGTAGGAGATGTAGGTGTGTATGAATGGCGAATGGGTTAAAGAGTTAATGGATTAATGGGTGACTACACTAGCAAGTACATAGTATGTAAAGTGTAGCATCCATGGATCAATGTTGCTGACGAGACGAGGCTTGTACTAGGCTAGGTACTGGTAGAACTT
This sequence comes from Annulohypoxylon nitens, assembly GCA_022496965.1. Taxonomy (NCBI): domain Eukaryota; kingdom Fungi; phylum Ascomycota; class Sordariomycetes; order Xylariales; family Hypoxylaceae; genus Annulohypoxylon; species Annulohypoxylon nitens. The sequence goes on from MU386625.1 coordinate 541,485, forward strand.
GAACTGGTAGAAGTCTTGTAGACCTTGTAGACCTCCAGGGCTTGTAGACGGAGACTGTGTTGCAACAGTTTTAGTTGATTTCTGAGGACCGAGGACCCCCTAAGAAATTAATAATTATTTTTAATGCAAGTCATTTGGGTGCGCATTCCTTGTACAGTCTAGTGAGGTCCCATGTAGTGTAATAAAATACGCTGGTACTACCTGACAAGTCCTTACAGGTACCGTACCGCTGTTGTACCTAGGTAATTGTACATGCCCAGATGTAGCACGAAAATGCGGCAGGGGAGCACGGGAAGAAAGTCTGGGACTCTGGGTTCGACGCTTGAATGTTCAAGGTTTGTCAGGGTCGCCTGGGACCTTTCCAGGTACTTTGCACCTTCCAAGATCTGCAAATAATCATACAAATCTAGATATCTACGTAATTTGTAACTGCCATCTTTTTTGTGTGTTGGGCAACTAAGGGGAAAGACTAAGGAAACCCGTAATTTATGACAATTTATAATAGAGGCATAAATCTAGGTGAGACAGACATAAACTGTAATGATATGAGGTATGCTCTCAAGTGCTAGCGTATGTACCTGCCTACATACGTATGTATGATATATCAAATACAAATACTCAGAATAGGTCTAAACTCAATTGAGTTCTATGTCGTATATCTAGCACCAATTTCACTAATAATTTCACCAATTGCCATGTGATAGTTAAAAGGAGTAGCGCATTTCAGAGTTTAGCTCTACATCTGGAGCAAAGAATCGAGGAATTATTTCCGGAGCTAACGGGTATGAAGGGAATAAAGGGTATGAAAAGTTATGCGACAATGCCACGAGATATCATAATTTTGCCATAATTTCCTATGCCTTTAACTAATTCCACTTTCTCTCTTATTCAAGTGAGACAAAATAATATTATTCGGCATATTACTCAGGCAGTTATACTACTATGCAGTAGCCTCTGTATAGACATCCAATGCTATATGTAGGTCTCACAGGTTTTTTAGTGCCTTTAGTGGTCTTAGTAACGACAATGGCCCCCAAGTCCAATCATTGTCACCTATCCGAACCTCGATCATGGAAATAAGTGGTTTCAGCTAGAGACGAAGGATTCAGGCACAGGGATATACTCCGCAGAAAGTGGTGTGTTTCGTCCCAAGTCTGCCTAGTCATTGAAGTTTAATGCTGTATCCGACAAGCTGGTCACACTTTCACACTTGCGAGAAAGGGTGTTCAGACTGTCAGTAACCATCTGGGCACAGTTAAACAGCAGTGGCCGGCAGTAACCAGATAATTGCTAGCTTGCTGGAGTCATCGCAGGCTAACCCAGAGCCAACCCATAGCCCGGAAGTCTATGGAGAAACACTTGCGAATCCGCGAATCCAGACGCCACCAGCCCACAGCTGGATCACTAATTCTTTTCTTTGGTTTTCTTTGGAAGGAAAATACCCTCCTATGGAAGCCTACCCATCTTCGGAAACTCCACGATACTCCACTACCTTACCAATCAAAGCCTTTTCCTGGCCTCGGTTCAAAAAGACCTTCTATACACTACACTAGATTGCTGGACATACGAGAGGCGAGGTGGAGAGCGGCTCGATGTTGAACGGCGAAATACGCTCAAAACGTATACATAGTGGCCAACAATTCAAGAATAAAGGGGTACCCAGCCACCGCTAGTTGTAATGCGCATCCACTACAGTACATACTTACATCCATACAATATGGATACTATGGTATATACCGTACTTACCGAACTTACCTACCTCCTACCTACATAGTATCTAGCGATGGCCGCATGAGATGCGACCATCGCACTAAAGTCAACAAAAGAATTCAATGCCCCTATGAGGAAACACCATAACAATGCGAACGTCTCGGGGGTTTCGTCGCCCTCTGGTCGTGTACGGAATATTTTGACCCTATTAGAGAAGCTGTGAACTACTAGTCTTCTGCACGCTTTGACCCTGATTTGACAACAGACCAGTTTGCCAGTACAGGGGGAAGCCCTTCTATTGGACCATTGGTCAATCAGCTCTCTGCAACTAGTTTGATGCCCATGTGTTTTGCATGTACATGTTGGTAGACAAGGTGGATCACTTGACATTACCATCTGTATGTGTATGCAGTAGCGGTGCAGCAAGATTCCAAGCCAGAAGGTGTCCTCAATGGATAGGTCGACCGCGGATGTACGCAGTGCAGCGGCTTGGCTAAGAGAAACCCACTACTGCAGTTTTCTACCAGTGTTCTAGAAGCCCACAAGGCGGCGACAAATAAGGATCGAATACCTAGCATTTTAGAACCCGCTCAACACAGAGCCTAACTATGCTAACGGCCTCTCTATACGTAAGCATTATAATAGGTCGATCGAGATTATAGATGGGACGAAATAGTCGCATTAAAAAAGCAAAAAGAAGCGATAGACTATTTTAGTCATCTGACGGCCAGTCTGACATGGGAAGATAACCGACGTCTTAGGGGGCGATCCTGGTAAGGATCAGGGGTAAAACCACATCGCGAACGGTTCAACCATCGGAATAGTCCCCGCACTCTCAAAGAAAAAAAAGGGGATAACCCCACTAACGTTACCGTTGAGATTTAAATCTTTCTGGCTTTGTCGTTTTTCTTCGTGGCTTCGACGGCTTCAACACCTTTATGCTAAAATCAGATGTTCTAGGCTGCTAGGCCAAGCCACAACACTTTATTTTGAGAAGAATCGACCACCTGGCCTCATGTCTCCAGGTACCTGGTCGACGAGTAGTACGTGGCTAATGTCGTGTTATGGCAACCCGAAAACGACGTGTCTTTATGATAACCGAACAAACCGACAAAGTCCGAAAGTTCCAAAGTTCCAAGTTTGAAGGACCACGATCGCGGCAGGCAACTTGTTAGAGCAGAAGCAACAGAGGCATAATGAGTTTGATTTTCAATTGGCCCCTGTTCCGCGTATTAGGAGGACGGAGTCAAGCAACCTGAGCTAAAGCAAGTCGGATTTAGCGAGACTGCGGCCGATGCCTCAATTTACGAGTACGATAAGGTTTGTGAGATCCCGCGTCAGAATATGACACTGTACAATACAATTCATAAAATACCAGGTTTTGGTAAGCAGATAGTGATGGCAGTGTAGCAATCGGCCTATTGTAACATCGACACCCTGAAAGTGTAAAGTTCCTGAGTCCTTCGAGTGTACGAGTACGTTTGATATACTCTATCAAAAGTCAGAGTTGGAGTTGGAGTGACGCTGAAGATGATCTCACCCGTCTCACCTCACTCTACACAGTAGGCTAGACGATTTAGATATTGCAATTGAGGCTCCTAATCTCTTATTCGTCGTTGTGGATGTCCTCCACCTCCGCCTTCGGCCAGTCAAAGACGCTCTCTTCACCGATATAGTGGCGATTTAGCGAAGATTTCTGCTCCTTGCATAAGGATTATGCACATCAACACCGAAACCGACCCGGTCTTCAACTTTCTTGTCCGGTGTAACAGGTCTGACTTGACGACGTTTGCAAAGGCATAATATTAGCGTTGCGCCCCTTTCAAAAACGGGCGTTTTTCAATAATGCCGCCCAGCCAGATCTACTCAATTTTATGTAGAAACCAATGCTACTTTTCAAGACTAATTCGGTCCTCGTAGACATTCGTTCCTGGATAGGATTTCAATCGGTCTTCGAAAAGGGTTTTCAGAGCATCCGAATTCGGAAGGTTGATGGGCGGTTGGCATACGTCTAAAATGACCTCTTCCTTCATCCGAAATCCTTTCTGCTCCCTCCGTTTTATGCAGTCATGCTGGCGCGCATATTGAATCTACATCGACGCGGCTTATGTACAGCTTGTGAGACAGATCATGATGAGCAACAAGGGGGTGCTGAAATTATCGCGGTAAATTCCGTAACAGAATTCCCCCTTTCAAAAATGCCTGGGAAACCAATACTAGCTACAGTAGCACGCACCACTATCACCAAGCCCTGCCTATTCTACACACACGGAGCACTTAGAGGTAACTGCAACAACGGGCCGGCCCTTGGTACATGGCGAGAGAAGAAAAAAAAAGAATCGGTCAAGAGAAGAGCGAACGAAAGCCGCTACAATATGAATAGCCACCCCACCGCGGACCACACCCGCAAATCCATATCCTGGATAGTTGCAAAGACCAAAAACCCCACTCCTTCGCAGAATCCCCATATTAAGAACAATTCTGTGGGGATCGACGACAGCGAGCAACGAGGCGGAGAAAATACAGACCAAATTAACAGCGTGATGGTAGGCAATTCACACGTTCTCGATATCCTACTTCAACATACATGATCGATATTCACGCGAACAACATGCGAGGCGTCGCAGGATATAGATGCCGTGCTGATCGATATCACATCAAGGCCCCTTTTTACTGACCTGACTTTGCGACTCGAACCTTCGACTCACAAGGTAGCCCCTGAAACCATACGGTTGGGTAACATCTGCACCGAAATATTGGATTTGGGTCGACGCAATCACGCAAAAAGGTCAACCCTTTATCTGAGATCCGGCGCTCCCAAGCCAATGTTCTTCTAGGCCTCTCCCTTGCTTAGGTGGCTATCGATGTGACGGTGGCCCACTTGCGTCCCAAGAAAAGACGACGTGTGCCAGACCACAGGCTAAAGCCTAAGCAGTAAGGAGTAGGAGGCTAAGGAACAACAACACGTCGTCGTTGAGAAATTACCTACGTAGACACGAAAGACGAAAATAAACTCAAAAATTACCTGCTAAAGCGGCATTGTGGTGGACGGTGTCGGAGGCACTCGATAGACGGCATGCAGTCAGGCCAAGCAGTGCAACTCTCGCCGTGTTAATATCCGTCCGGGCTCGGAGAGGGATCAAACTCGGGATGCTCCCCCACGCGGCGCGAACGGACGACGGGCTCAGCTAAGCAGCTAAAGAAAGAAACCCAACCCCGGCCCTCCACATGGCAGTTGTAATGTATGTGCGACGTATATACGTAGGTACAGCGAATACACACATAGCAGCAGCAGCAGCAGGCAGGCAGGTTAGGTATGTAATTACACATTAGGCTAGGCATGTAGGGACCTCTCCATATCCCGCTCAAGTAAGGTCCGGGACCTTCCCTCTAATTTTGGGATATATTAGGCGCGAGATATTGAGCAGTGTCGCCGGGTGACGCACGATGACCTAATTGCCTTCTTATGTGCTACAAATATCACCACACATATAGGGACTTGGCAATTTAGCCCGCGCCAGAGAGACGCACACCGGGCAGGCGCAAACAACGCTGATCGGCGTCCGTATAACCCGTTGCGACGAAGGCGCGGACGATGTCGTAAGCCTGAACCGTCAGCGACGAAACGGCGTCTCTCAATCTTAAATCATCAATCTCGCCAAATTTTTTATTATTATTACTAGAACTTGCTGTATGTTTCCAAGAAAAACCGGCACGGTTAATTCGTAAACGATACCCTGACCGCTCTTTCGAACTTTTTCCCCATATCCGTTGTCCGCACTGACTCCCGAACTATCCAGACGGCTGGGGAAGAAGAGGCGTTCGATTTATTATATGTGGGTTAGGGTACAGATGGGGCGCACAATTGCTTTTCTTGGAAAAAGGAAAATTCCAGAAAAAAGAAAGGAGAAGTGGTCTTTGCTTTGGCCACTCCAATGCAAGGCGGTCGGTTTGCTAAAGCGTCTAATTTGAAAGCCATGTGCTTCTCGACACGTTAAATCTGTATGGCATCACATCAGATCGGGGTAATGGAATAAGCAAATACCCAGGGTAATCTGCAGGTACTTACTACCTAGGTACTCAGGTAAGTACTGTAAGAATTCTTATGTCAAGTACCTACTATGTAGGTACGTAGACACTTGACAATTCTAGTTACTGAGAAGCCAGCTACTGTCTCTTTAGCACATGAAGAGGCACGAGATGAGGTAAAATTCATTATTCCCTTTTGAGATATCTCTCTAGCCTACATGTAGAATATGCCCTAACCATCCCTTTCATTATTCATAAAACGGTTGGGACAACTTCACCACATCATGCCTTAGTCATAAGATCAAGGCAAGAAACTGGCCATTTCATCTAGCGCCTTATTCAACAATTCCGTCGCAATGGGGTCTTGGGGGTTTATAGCTAGTGCTTTATGTAGCACCTCGACGGCTATGTCGAACTTGCCTTGCTCCATGTATATCAAGCCCTTGGCAGAAAAGATCCCCGCATCTTTGCCGCTCTGCCGGAGGACCTCGTCAAACTGGTCGAGTGCATCATCGTAGCGCTTAGCACGGCGGTAGGCGTGCGCCAGGTTCGTGCGGGCTGAGATCCAGGCATTGGGTTCCGCATCGATCTCCTCGGCGACATCGAGTGCTTTTAGGAATAGTGTGGCGGCGTCCTGGGGATGATCTTGGTGATAGTAGACGATGCCCATCTCGTTGAGCAGCAGAGGATCTGTCTTGCAAAGTCCATATGCAGTCTTTAAGAATTCATCGGCTAACGTCATGTTGTTAAGCGCATGGTTCTGCATCCCTAAGAACACTTGCGGTAGGTGTGTGCCCATAAATAGCCGGGCGGCCGTAGAGTATGCCGATATGGCCTGGTCGTGCTCACCCTCGGCAGCGAACGTATGTGCGAACCCAATCCAGGCTGGTCCGAAGTGGGGATCCATCATACTCGCCTTGCTGAAGTAGCGTCTCGCCTCTGCGATCTTTTCGATCGAAAAGTAGTAGACGCCCACGGCGAGCCACGTACAAGGCTCCTCCGGATGTGAATCGGCGAGGTCGTGTGCGATCAAGAAGAGCACGTTCTTCCGTCTAAGTTCGTACAGGCAAGCTAGATGTAGAGGATATATACTGAAGTTGTATTTATCCTCTTGGAGTACGGATTCGGTAATAGCGAGTGCATCCTTATACTTGCATTGCGTGTATAGTAAATCTGCTCGAGCAAGGAGCAGGTCTGGATTTGAGGCTAGGTTGTAATGTGTCGATAGAGTTTCGCTTGCCGTTGTGAAAGCGGCAGGGTTTCGGTACTTAGAAAGTCTAGTAGTGTAGAGCATCCTAGTGAACTCGCCAGCCTCCTGTGAAGATCCTGGGTCCGCAGCGACGGTGATGGAATCGAAATCTAGAGATTCTAAGAACTGCCATTCTTCGTCGGGAGACATAAGCGAGTTCTTCATTAGCTGCTGGAATGCTTCAAAACACTGGACGTCGATGCGCACGGCATCCTTGTAACACTCTTTTGCCCGGTCGAAAGCGTTTTGCTTGGCATAGCAAAGACCCCTTAGAAAGCACATAGCGGCTTCGAAGCGTCTGTTAGCCGCTTCTTCCTCCGACATCTCGGCTCTCTGGTTATGTGCCTTAGATGCGCCTCTGGCATGATGGGAGGTAGTACGCCCGCTAGTATGTTGGGTTCTGCGCTTAGTGGCTGTGTTAGAAATTAAGTGCGTAGGATTTCGTTCGCCAAGCACAGCGAGCGCCTCCTCAAAGCGAGATTGCTTAATGAAGCAGTGGGCTGCTAGATATCGACAAGACGGGTTTCGGTTGATGAGGTCTTGTTTGGATAGGAAGGTCTGCGCCCTGGTATAGTTGCCAGTGGCAAAATGGACTTGTGCAAGCCAAAAAGCATCATTATCATGGTCTATGAGATGGATTAGCATGAGGCGTGGCACAAAAATCACATATCCAACTCACTAGTCAGTGCCAGAAGCTTATCTCCAATGAAAATAGCAGACTCGTACTGCGCCTTGTTCAAGGCATCTTGCCGCCACTCGCGAAGAAAGCTTTCCATGCTCATGGATTTTGGTATTAGGGGTATATGCGATAGTTGAGTTCAATCAAATGAGGCTCCTGAGAATGTTGTGGGGACGATCCGGGATGAGAATCGTCTAGACGCGTTAGGCTTTGCCGTCGCGAGAAGACAGGTATGAAGGCGCCAAGGCCCGAAATGGCATGTCCCTCGTAGATTATTTGAATACCATGCAACGGAACCGTGAAAATTGAAGCCGCCGAGATTGTATTAATTTTTTCCCCTCTCGATCTCTTCTTTTGGGTATTGTTTACGTGCGTTGATGTTGAAAAGTGTGGATTTGTTTGGTTGACGTTCTTTCACGTGTGGTAGCGCACTAAACATTAAATCACTAAAGACGCTAAATCCCCTAGTCTCAGCCCTAAAAAGCGCTAAACTTTGTAATACCGTCAACCCGTAGTGCTGGGTTGGGTAAGAGCTCCCCCTGTCGAGCCCTGAACAAAACCTTATAATTGAGCCTCAGGATCCCAAATCAATAACCCAACATTCAAAAGTTTATCTTGAAATTATTGAATATGGAGTTCGTTCCATCGAAACCGAAATTGTACATCCTTACATTTGTAGACACCGACAGTTCTGCGATGCCTTGTCGTTTTGTTGTCAGTTGTTTCAAGAAAATGACTTGAGACCTAGTGAGCGTTACCTAACAGTTAGCTATACATCAGAATCTTAAAAAGACCTACTCTATATGAGCATTAAGGAGTCATGATAATAATGGATCTCGGCTAAAGCGATATAGGGCGGCAACGATACGTTGTCTGCATATGAATCATAGATTCCCGGCGCATACGATTGCACGGAAGATACAGCACGGGGTTAGAACGCATTTTGGATTTGGATTAACAGGTAGATTGCGCTGTCTGCACTCTCGTATGTAGTTCATAGATTGGGTTGGTGGCTACCGATCTAGAGATCAAATTTGCCTACTTACTAACCTTGATATTTCTTGACCCGAAGTTAAAGTGTGAAGTATCTGTTGTAGCGGGTGTGTAGGTAAACCTTTACCTCACAGAGAGGATATATATAAACGCCATTACCACCCGATAGGGTCTCATTTCTTTCTTCCCTCTTCACCATTGGAGTAACACCACTCCTCAGGTAAACCATTTCCTATTCAGATACTCTATTCATCTCTCTCAAGATGGATGCTCTGACCTTTGGCGTTAAGCTCGAGGCCGTTTTCTTCTATTCCCGCGACTATGACCGACTCAACGAGTCCACGGGTGACCTGCCTCCCCTAATAGACATGACCTATGAGGAGTTTAGAAGCCGCGATCGTAAAGCTTCTAGATGTGCTCATATGATGAAAATAGGGCGAGATGAGAACATGGCTATCGAAGTCGAATGGAGAATCAAGCAGTTTGTCAGAAATCTCCCAAGGGATTCGCGCGGTTTTCGACTCCAACTTCGTGAGCAGATCTCGCAAGACCCGCATCGAGTATATCAAGATTGGCAGGTCAAAGCCAGTCCGTCGATCAATCTGGATGAAAAAGGCTACGACGCTGGCCTTGATTATGGAGGTCTGAAGATCTTGTCCCCGGCTTTCTACATCGACGAGAGAAGCTTTCGGGAAGTCAAGGAAGTTACCGATTTTCTGCGCAAAGCTTTCCGAACTGCCGTGCCTCCATCTTGCGGGCTTCACGTTCACATTGGCTATGGGATGTCCTGCCTTCCCCTGAAAACAGTTCAGAAACTGGCTGCCATCTGTTGGGCTGGCGATACTATCTTTCAGCAGATGCATCCCGTGTCCCGACGCTTCAATCACAACTGTCTCGGCCCGCGAGTCAAGTCCAACCTTGGCAATGGAGAAAAGGCAAGGAAATACCACACGGGATATGATCTCATCGCATTGAGCATGAGGAGGGAGTCACCAAGTACAACTGCGCCAAGCGAGATAGCCGATACCAAGGGACCTGATGCTGCGACAGTTGCTGCTTGCATCCATGCAATAACCAACCGTGGACGAGCTAGACGACTCGAGAACACGAAATTTGACCGTTCTATACCGCGCATCAAGCATGCTGTAATGCCCTCCAGGGAGGAGATTGAGATTTGCCTGAAGCGAGCTTATAGACTGGAAATTCCCGAGAGGCCACTTAAGCTTCTCAAGGGTCACGGTATCTTGACCGGAGTAAAAGAGCTCTTCAGTTGTCTTAACTACAACGCCGTCGCGGCTCTCATGAGCAGCGACACGCGGGGCGCATACAGCTTCGAGAACTACCTGGATGGTAAGAGGGACGTCGAGATGGAACGCAACGGGAAACCAATCCAGACTGTCGTATTTCGTCAAGCGGCTGGCTCGTTAGACGGCCACTGGGTAGGAACATATGCGAGAATCTGCATAGGGATTGCACGGTTCGCAGATACCGCCCCCGCGTCAAAAGTATGGCAGTTGATCTACGAGTGCCACCTCGCAGAATCATTGCAACATCAATACGATATTCTCGACTTACTACTCGACATGGAACTACCTAAAGAGGCTGAATTCGTTCAGAATAGGCTAGCAAAGGGTTCGCATGTCGTGGAAATGCTTCAACCGTTTCTGTCGGGGAAGAGTTGCAGAATGTGCGACCATATTTTTCAGCGGGTGATGTCCTATCAGAACAGCAAACTCCGTCGGTTTGATCGATCAGAATTGCTGGAGGGCTGGGAAAAATGCGGGCAGTGGTAATATCCTATGGTTGCACATTGGGTATGAGGGAAGGCGTTGTGGCTTTGAGACATGCATTAAATTTGTGAATCTTGATTTGGTACCTGTAAGCTTATTACTTGTGAAAAGGAGAAGGAAAGGGGGGGGTATAAATGGGAGAATGTCAATGATCGTATTTCGTGTTCGTTTTTAAACATAAGGCTAGCAATATAAATATCCAGCGTCGCGTATGAACTTTAGAATTAAAATGTGACACAGCCCATGGTCTGAAACAGATGATAGTGATGAAGCTGAGAGCTTTACGATATACCTGGTTGGTTGATCGGCAATGTATGTCAGCAGGAGGATTGGTTTCCCGTCTGCTCGCATGCAAGCCGCGCGTAGTGAGCGGCGTCATTGGTGAGATTAGAACGCCGGCGACCATCAACTCTAGGATACTAGTTAGTGCCAAGTCTACAAGGCGTTACTTGTTTGATGAGTGACGTAGTACAATCCAACAAAATCTTGTGCCGTTTTGCCGATTGCCTATTGCCTTAGAATTTACCTGGTCCAAGAGCTGAATAACGTTGATGAAGAAACCCCTTACAAAGGGCTGTAAGCATCTACTCCAGGGATGTTCGATATAATATTAGGTACTCCCAGGGCTGATCGATCATGGTGTAATTTTTCAACTACTCAGAAGACCGTTGAGGGAGAACTATAGCATTCGTAGCCGCGCTATTATCAGCAGGTTACAATGCTTAACATTAGTAGATTAGCAAGTGTGGTCGCAATCGCGTTAATCCTCATAGGTGGGCTGTGAAATATGTAGAGGTTTCATCCCAACTGGTAGACTGATATCCGATCGTGTAGCACTCTTCTTTTTTACCCATCCGGTCGACGTCGAGTACCAATGGAACCGTTTCGCCCATGGCAAGAATAAAACTTCTCAAGATGGAGCTGTGGCTGGTGGCATGCCTTTAAGAATCATGTTCATTGGCGCCTCGGTAACGCGTGGTGAGGTCTCAACAGGGGATAGAGGATATAGAAAACAGCTGCGTGATAAGCTCACGTCTCTGGGCAATCCGGTCAACTGTGTCGGATTTAATCGCTTTGGCGACTTCCCCGACAACGATGTCGAAGGTTATGGAGCCGCGCGAATCAGACAACTTCGCGATCACGCGGAACAAGCTGTGCCATACCTCCAACCGAATCTCGTACTCGTCCAAGTCGGTACCAGCGACTGTTTCCAGAAAGACGATCCCGCGAATATTTTGACGAGGATGCGCGACCTTGTCGAGTACCTACTAGAGGCCTCGCCGAAATCTACGGTCATCATGTCGACACTCGTAACGACCCCAGACCCGGAAGTCGAGCCATGTATGAAGAGCGCGAACGCACAAATTCGTCAAGTAGCCACCGATCTAATTCGGGAGAAGAAACCTATCGCAATGGCGGAAATGCATTACGATCAGGGGCTTCCTGGTCGGCCTAGACCCGAAGACATTGGGGGAGACCGTATCCACCCTACAGACGAAGGTTACTTCATGATGGGAGATATCTTCATGGAGAAAATCCGCGAGGTTGAAGAGAAGGGCTTTCTGAGGTATCCGACCGAAAATGGAATCCCCGAAGACGGAGATGTGAGCAGAGAGGTTGAGGACCAGCTTAAAGAGAAGGCGGAAAAAGAACATCCTTTGTAAGCATAGCATCGGAGTCTAGGCGTGGATCTGAATAGACGGGTATGCCGGACGGACTTTTGACATTCGTAACCCGATCCGGTCGTCGGAACGGGTACCCGTATCTGTACCTGCTCATCTTCCGACTGGAATTTAGATTCGAAAGCAATAGCATATACCTCGGTTGAGTGGTTCTGTTTTGTACCTACCTAACATTCGAAAGTTGATTGAGTTTCGTTATGCGAATAGTTTCTAGTAAGGACGATGGGTCTTTTAACAAATGAGACATGACACATTTATGAACAATAGTGCATTATGCATTTTGTGCAAGTTTATGCAGAACTACTAACTTCTTGGGAGAAGCAGGACCTAATACTACGCTTCTGCAATTATATGGGAGAGCGCGACCCGAAATTGAGTTTCCTCGCCTTCTGTTCAATACTTTATCACGGTTTCCGTATTTTCAAGATGACGAAGAGCATCCAGATATGGCTTTAGGTGCAGATGCGCTGTACATACCCAGTACCGGACTTCCAACTAGATCTAACCCCGAAGCTGCAACTAGTGAGCAAGTTATAAGTCGCTTGGAAGCCAGATTAACAGCGAATGTCTCGGCTGCCCGCAGAAATAAAGCTATCGTGGGGGTTTCTGTCAGTCTTCCGCAGCACCCCCTTTCTAAGTCCTATGCGGCATGCGTTCCCGTCGATTGTATGTGTTCAAGACTGGCTCTATGGTAATTTTTCGAAGAAGTTCATGCGTGGAGCCATACGTGCGATCCTTTTCAATGTTCTTCCTATACCCAAGGACTACTTACGGCGGATATATCAAGTTAATAGAGACTTGAAGGCTGCATTCATAGACCCTTAGCAGGTAGGACAAGCTAACTACAAATGTACAGTTTCATGCGTGGGGTTGCTAAGCATGCTCAACTTCCTGGCTTGATGATCGAGGCACAGCTTTATGATGGCTTGACAATATCAGCGCTCTTAGCTACCTCTTCCCATTCGTCGCATATCTTAATCATGTTCTCGCACTTGTCCCTAATTCTTCCCCATCCATCGCTTCCTAGAGGGATTCGTAGGGGAATCTCCTTTCCTTTGGCTACACCAGTACCCTTCACCAAATCAATCATAATCGAAACGGCTTTTTCGGCATCGCCAGGTTCGTTTCCCACAATGCCGGCCTCGATCTCTCGGACAGCTGCATTAAATTGAGCATAATCAGGCACGCGCGGAGGCACATGATTGATTTTGGAGAAAGCTCGCGTTCTAAAGTAGCCTGGCTCTACGATTAGGACCTTTAGGCCAGGCGCAAACATAGCCAATTCTTGCGATAGGCACTCAACGGCACCTGCAAAAAGTAGTTCATAAGCACTCCGTAGAATTCAGGGGTACCTAGAAAACCTCAAAGAAACATTCATAAGGATGACAAAGATAAGTACCTTCAAGTGCAAATTTACTACCGCAGTAGCCAGCCGCACCAGGATCAGCGTGCCAACCAGCTTGAGAGCTGAGATATAATAGCGTTCCTTTGTTCTTAGCTCGGAGCTTTGGGAGAAGAGCTTTAGTGATATTTAGGGGGCCATGGAAATTGGTGTCGAAGATATCTTTCAGCTCTTGGGCACTAATATTTGGTTAAGAAATTGTTACACTCATTTACAATCGATACAGGTTAAGTCGATGGGTAATTACTAACGTGAGTTCCTCGACAGCACCGCTGAGAATGTAGCCAGCATTGTTCACGACGACATCTATACCACCGGGATACATATCCCATGCCTCGGCCATTTTAGCCTCGATTTCAGGGACAGGTGCTGTAACATCAAGTTCGAGTATTTTAGCACCGGTATCAGCTAGATGTGCGAGCTTCGATGGTGCATTCCGGCCTGTTGCAATGACATTGTCTCCTAAGGCACGGAGCTGGCGGACGAATAGCTCGCCAAAACCGCTAGAGCAACCAGTAATAAGCCAAGTCTGGGGGTGTGACGCCATGAGGCTTGATCTAGACCTAGCAATTATATCTTGATTTTTAAAAGAAAAACTGGTCACTAGTCCAGGTCTAATCCAGCTGGAACAGTTCCGACAATAGGGGAAGGAAAGCAAATCTCAGAAGAAAGGTACCTACCTACCTAGGTTTCTAGCTCATCGAAATACTCAGAACGAAACCCACTATTCTGCCTAGGTATTACTATAGCAGTATGGGATGACCAATACATGTTCTCAGAATGTAAAGCCGAGGACGGACGGGTAAGATTCACGATGGGGTATTCTGATCTATTGGTACTATTAAATGATTGACGAAACACGCAGCAAACGTCGCTGTCTCGTGCTATATCGTCACCCCAGTCGCTCCTTAGAATGCGGGGTGGACAACGTCCAAATCAGCACTAAGCAATATAACTATCTCGCCAAGAGTAATTACAAAGCAACGTCAACTAGTTCTAGGGGCGGAATGCATATAGATCCCTCTAAATCAGACTTAAGTCATGCTGTGACGGTATGTTTTATATGAAATGATTGCGGCAAAGAGACGATGGAAGCTCACTGAATTAGAGACGTGGATGAGTTGTCCGTTTCTAAGTTGGTCAGTTGGCCTGGGATTTTAAGGTGATATTGTGAGGGGTTCTTCTATCTGGAAGACACAAGCCTCAAACGAACCTCTTCCATACGAGACATCTTACATAAAGTAGTTTACATAAATAATATATATACATAAATGTTATGCAGTCTTCATTTTATCTCTTACCCCAATCATCGGCGCAAAACCCACTTCATAAGAAAATCCTCATTCAACTCTCCGATAGCTCTCGGCCTTTAAGCTTAGGTAAATTTGCGACACCCTCTTTTATCCCACTAGTATTTTATCATTATAACGAGCTATATAGATGCATAATAAATGCGGATATTCGAATAGCATCGCCAATCAGAATGGCTTTGTTCCTGCAGACCTCGGGACCGCCAAGCCTAGGTTATCTAGAAGAACATGCGTTTGTGGGTGTGCGATCTCAGCGATCTTGCTCTCAAACCACATGACAAACACGTTTCTGTACATCATCTGCCAGGCACACACACAATGTAACGAGCCATTGACAAGGGGCTCTTAACGGATTTCCCTCATTCCTAATTGCTGGGAGCTGCGAGGTGCAGGGGTAGCTGACGAAGCTGACGCCTCACAAAGACGTCTAGAGCTTTTTATAGGATTTTTGACATTCCCGCTCTAGGTAGGTAGCTAATAAAGGAGGCTTATATTGATACAGTTAGACCAGCCAAACCATCCATATTGTCGGAGTTAAACCACATGCTGGTAGCCGACTTGCTCAAAGAAGCCGCGCGGATGGATTGCTATTCGGCACGATATCCCATGGAGATATTACCAAATGCATCCCTGGCTGTAGGATCAAAAGAACAATCTCAACAACTTTGACGACCTGCTCAGAGGAGTTGATTGGGATTGGACGAGCGCAGCGCCGCTATGGCGTGGAAAAAAAATGTCGACACTAAACTTCCAGCCACGGAATTCGGCCCCCCTGAAAGTTGGGGTGAAATCACCTGCATGTAAGTTATATCTTACATATCTTACTACAAAAACCGGTAGTTCAAGGCTGATCCCAGCTGCAAAAATCTAGATGGCGCTCTTACGTGGGTTTCACTATTACAGCTATTGCCGTGAACAATAGAGCGGGAAGCTAATCAGGAACCGTCATTCATTCTCCTGTTTCAGCCAACCTGCGTCGGTAGGGGCCGCGACTAAGCAACAATATTGAAAGGAAACCCAACAGCGAATCCTTCCAATTTACCACCTTCCTTTGTCCACTTACAAAAGCTCAAAGAGCCTTGTGGGCGGGAAGGCCAAACACACGCTTCGGCGGGTCCCCGGCCGCCAACAAAGCACGCTTTGAGGGCAGATTATCATGAGCGATGTGACAGAAATAGCCTTTCAGGTGGGTATCAATGGATCCGGTAGCTCGGGGCTCTCAGGCCAGCACACGGCCCGTATATATAAGTCGAATGGCCTCAACCCACGATGTAAGTTCGCCAGCAATACCGTCTTTTTTGCCCATTCTCTGCACTCCTTCACCTTCACAGCCTGTCGGCCAGTCATTCCTTCTAAACAGACAAAAACAAAATTTGTTCAAATTCACACCTACTCTCCTTTTCACACATACAATCCTTCAAGATGCGCTGCAGCGTATTGTCCTTCCTTACCTCCGCAGCGGCTGTGTCCGCGGCGGCCATTCCCTCTGCCCCCGAGAAGCGCGGCACCTCCATCTCCGTGACGCCGCACGACTCCTACTCGAGCTCGATCGGCGTGCTCGGCTGCAAGATCAACACGAACCGCGCGGCGTACTGGCCCTCGGCGCCGGACTGCAACAACCTGTGCGTGAAGGTGACCGCGAACGGGCGGTCCGTGAACCTGCTCAAGATCGACCAGTCGGGCGGGGCCCACGACATCTCGTACGACGCGTGGAACTACCTGATGACGGGGAAGAACGCGACGGAGGCCCCGACCGCCGGCGGCGGGCTCGCGGCAACCTACGAGGACGTGCCGATGTCCGAGTGCGCCAGCCTTCTCAAGGACGGCAAGCACCTATCCTTCGCCGCCGCCAACAGCATGAACTTCATCAGCTCGTGCTCGGCTAGCACCTGGGTCGGCAAGAACTACGCTCTCTACAACATCTTGAACACGCAGTGCACCTGGGGCTACGACGAGCTGTGCCACCTGCCCGACCCCAGCCAGGGCAACCAGCCCATCTGCGAGCACCAGCTCGGCCTCACCGTGGCCTTGACGACGTGTCCCGTCACCAACATTCTTTACCCTAGCGGCCAGACCTCTATTGCGGTATAAGACCACCACTATCACTATCACTATCACTATTAAAAAAATTGGCGTGGTTACTCCTGTATTAAGGAGTTTTGAGGCAAACGTGCTTGAAGCACCTTCATTTCCGATCCATAGATCTTTTTGGTTCAAAGAATCACATACCCACTATCGTTCACTGTAAATATTCAGAAGCTGCTATATGCTGTATATAAGTTAAAACAAGCACTTGCCTCGATTATACATACATTCACTCTTCAAACCACTGTTCAATCTTATATGCGTGAAGATCTACAAAACATCTCAACATCGTGATATGTGCTCACCGAATACTAATCAAGACCGTAGTTTTCTCAGAATTACTTTGGTATTTCAAGTATACCTCGACTATGTGACCATTCAACCATCCCATCCAGCCAGCCCAGCCAAACCATTCCAGCCCAGCCGGGTCAAACTGTGAAAATTCAGACATACAATCAATCGATCCATTCCATACAAAACTCAAACACCTGTGCCATGCAAACAACAGCTATCCACCCTGGTAGAGGAAAAAAAAAGCGAGGATCCAAATGCGGCAGGAGAGATGAATGACTATCTCCGATCCCCACTCCGTTCCTCCGGTGGTTGAAAATGTGAAAACTCCCTTCACCCTCATCGTACATGCCCAGATTCTCGTTCGCAGCTTGCTTTCGATGCGTTCATTATGATCTTGTGATCTCGTTCTTGGGATATCCCTCGTTATCCTACACATTATTGCTTCATTGCCGCGTAGCGTGGTACGCGCTAGTGAACTAAGCATTAGGCCAACGCTGTCGCAGACCATCCACCCAGCGACCGAACAGGACATCAGAAAGCTGCTTGCAGTGTTCCATGCCGGGCTGAGCAGGTTGGCCGGGGAACTTGGCCATCATTGCCGCCTTCTCCAGATCCCTCTCGCGATCACGGTCTCGCTGGCTGCTCTTGCCCGGACTTCCGTTACTAGAGATTGCGAAGCTAGACTGTCGACGCTTGTGGCTCTTCAAATGTGGGTTATTGGAAGCCAGCACGAGCTTCGCCGGAGTCGGGTTCTGCTGGCTCGGGGTTTGGCTCTTGATGATCACCGTGCCTTGGGGCGTGCTGTCATAGCCCTTAGTATCGTAGCTCTTGATAGAATCGTTGGTTTGCTTTAAAAACGCGTTTGATAGCTTGGCGTCGTGCTGAATGTTTGCGTTCAAGTTACGCAGCAGGTGGTAAGCACCTTCCGGATCAACGGAATCGAGCAACGCAAGCGCGTCGGATAGCTTGCCGAGAGCGTCGCGCTTTGCCATGCTCGATGTCTGAGCGTGCAGTTCTGCGAGAGTGGGCTCCACAGCCTTGGCGTAGAGACGACGTCCGAGCACTGCTTCCTTGCTTGTTGCTTCGGCCGCATTGGGGTGTTTGTTCTCATCTGCGGGGATGTCGTTTGATTTCATCGACGAAACTTGACCGGATGTAGAACCGTCGGAAGGCACTCGTCTAAAGAGACGTTGAGATGAGCCTGAGTTGCCAAACGACATGTCTGGTTGAAGCGGTCGTCGCATCGCCGGAGCAGGCGGAGCACGTGCGGAACCGTTTGCCGACATCTGAGCAATCGATTGCTGTCGTCGCATAGTAGCTTTACGCATAGTGATCGGAGTGGCTGGAGAGGAAGGTTGGAGAGGTGCATCCTTGATATCCATTCTGCGCAATGCTTCCTCAGTAGAAAAGATGGAGGATGGCTTTCTGGACTTAACAGTCGGCCTTCTAGGTGCAACTGATTTGACAGTATCAAAGACCCACTCATCACCGTCGTCCTTAGGGGAGAGATCTCGCATGGTCTCCTGATAAAAGGCTTGCCTCTTCTTCTTTGTTCTAGTAGCGTCGTACTTACGTCCACGCTCGATCAATTCCTGTAGCGCCTCTACCTTTCCTGAAGACTTGACAAAACGGTGCTTAAGCAGTTCTCTGGCCGAGGGTCTTCGGTCCGGATCCTTCATGAGGCACTGTGATACAAAGTCTTTAAAGTCTCTAGAGAAGTTGCCCTCAAGCCTAGGTGGGGCGCTTTTTGGAATTTCGAACAAAGCCTTCATAGGGTGAAGCTTGTGATAGGGGGGCTGACCGCAGGCCAACTCGAACGCAGTGATTCCCAGAGACCAGATATCGGCCTTGAAATCGTAGCCCTGTTGCATAATAACTTCGGGTGCCATCCAATAAGGGGTACCGACAAAAGTATTACGCTGTGACTTCATGTTCGTGAGTTGCGCCGCCACTCCAAAGTCGGCTAGCTTGACCTTGCCCGTGTCGGATAGGAGAATATTGGCAGCTTTGATGTCTCGATGGATCTTGCCTTCGGCGTGAAGGTAGTCGAGGCCACGGAGCAGTTCGCGGCATATAATGGCGACATGCGTCTCGCTGAAGTACGATGGACCGGGTTTAAGCTGTAAACAGCGATCCGTCAGATATGGAGGTTTCGTATCCGTTTGGTTAAGATATCTTACCAGATCAAGACACGATCCGCCCCCGAGGTATTCCATGACGATCCATAACTTACTCCCTTTCAAGAAGCTAGCTTTGTATTGGGTGACGTAAGGACTGGCGCAGGTGCTAAGCACCGAGATCTCGGCTTGAATATCTTGGATGTCGTCCTCGGTAGATTCAAGATCAATCTGCCAGGGTACGTGTTAGTCTAGGATTATATTGGTGATTAAACAAGGGAATGCGACTTACAAGCTTGATAGCGACAACTTCACCCGTGGCGATTTCAATGCCCTTGTAAACTACACCAAAGCTACCACCTAAATGTACGATGTACGGTTAACAGATGTCGCGTGAATGATCGGTGGTGGGACGGTGTACTTAGAGAACTTAAGGGGAGGGGAGACATACTGCCAAGTTGCTCAAGGACCTGATAGTGGTCTGCGATTGCCTCAGAGCCCATTGTGACGTTAATATATTACGATTCGTACTTTGAACTATGCGAATTGCTCAGCAACAATAAAAAGTACGAAGCACGGCGACAACAATAATCGTTGGCCGGACTCAGTAGGCAGTGGCAGCTAAGTAGCCGCGGGCTGCGCAGGCAAAGCAGTGGTTGGTATCGAGTAATGCGATCAGTGTGTCAATATATGGAGAACTTTTGTGCAGTGGATGGATAATCTGTGGATTGGGTATTGGAAAAAGGTGATTGGAAGATGATGAAAATCGTCTTCGACAAGCAAAACCAGCAAAGTAAACAGCAATTGAATAGCTAAGCTAGAGAAAGAGGAATTAGAGGAATTGTGACGATTTTCAATTAAACCAGTCTGAAATCTAGATGTTCGGAAGAGTTGGACGGTTTGTATGTTTAAAGTGTTAATGACGACGGTGTTGGTGTTTAAAGTGCGATTAGGATTATTGCGATGGAGCGTCCGTTGTCCAGGTGCAAGCTCCTAAAGAGCTATGACCATCAACAGATTGCCGTTATGGGGACTAGTGGGCGAATTATCACACGGATTAACGTTGGGTTCGCACAAACGGCTCGGAGCTTAATACCTAATCTACCTATACGTGAGGTACCTCCAGGTAGTAGGTACTTTCAGGTGGTCGATATGGGTGGTCTTTCGTCGGGTCAGCCTTTTCTTCTTGGTCAACGTAGACGTTTTTAATAGTTGGATTCGAAGTGTCGCGATGATGCTCATGGTGGATAGGCCGAGAAGAGTAGCTAAAAAGAAGGAAATACGTAAAGCTGCATATGATGGACTAGCTTTAGTTGATAAAGCACACAAGAGACGCATGTATCGCCTGTGTGTTTTACATACCAGTGGCTACATTAGCGGCATGGAACATATGCACAACCAATCCGGGATTTTGATTCGCGAATGGCCGATAAGTAAACAAAGTGACGTGCATCCATTGTCCATCGATTCCTTTTATTGTGTACCTTTTTATTTTGTTATTATGCGACAGTTGCGATAGTATGCGACCACGATCATGCGCAAATAGATTTAACTACGTATATAGTACAAAAAAGGGACAAGGCAGAGGTGAAACTATTCGTACGAAGCTAATCGCCATCTCATCGTAGGCTTCATAGATTTCATCTGAGATTGACAGGATGGCTATGGTAAATGTATAAATAATTCGGATAATAGCACGGTATCCGATGTTCACGGTCCGTGTACATATGCTCTCATGTACCTTACATATAGTGTGTACATATATCTTGTACATCGTGTACATCGTGTACATCCACACCCGAAACATTGAACTTAATGCGAGTGCGGGAACCATCAGACCTTATTCCTTTTAAACTTGCGGGTCCCAGCTGAACCGTTACCCGGCAACCCAGCACCACCCCTCTGTTTTCCTACGATGGTCGTGCCAAGACCCATAAACTGCAACTTGCTCCAATTACTGCCCCGAGCTTCTGCTATTGAACCGCACTTTTCGCACTCAATATCCCAATCATAATCGACAGATCTGACCTGATGTGCTGGCAATCCCCATACTTTGCTGCTTTCCCCTACAAACCTGCAAGTCCCCAAATTCCTGACCCTTACCACCCGCTTGCCTAGGTGCTGCTTAAGGTTGCTTAGCTGCTTAGTACCGATAACAATCATAATAATCCAGCGTATTATCGGACGGCATTGCATTGTTGATCCATCCGTCGGGGGACGTACCCACGACCGCACACTACAATACTATTCGTGTACCACACCGCCTCAGATGCCATCGTCTTCCTCTGCTGCGTATTCTGCGTGTTTACTCCATCGCCTTGCAGCAAGAACCGAAAGCGCCGTAAGGGATTTAGAGTAGAACAATCGAAATCCTCTTAGGCCGAACCGACTTTTCACACATCCTCCATCGCCGCATATTGCTGCAAAGCTGGCGAATAACCGATTACTTACGCTGCGAATATCGGCATAATGGGGTCAGCACCGCCGCTACCCACGCGGTTTCCGTGCTGGTGCAGAGCCGTTTATTCTTGGGGAGGAGAAGTACGTGATTGACTTTTTATTTCAACCGTTGAACTTTTTGCGCCTCCGCCTAAACTTTGTTTACTCTTGCTAACCGCCGGACCAGTCACAACACGATTTAGGATTCATCGAGGGTGATTTAATAGAATGTCTCAATGCGGGAGATGGATCGTGGTGGACGGGGAGACTGCGGCGAAACAAGACCGTTGGTGTTTTCCCGTCCAATTTTGTCGAGGTCTTGCCCGAGGATTTTCGACCTGTTACGAGGTCTGCGAGTCCGTTGACGTCGAGTCACTCTCCGAGTCCTACAAACACGCCGCACAAATCCAAGTCGCGAAACTTCCGCAAACCGTTCGAGGCTTATGCAAAGGCACCTCATTACACAACGGCAAAACAACCCGAAATAATACGAAATACATCCAATACACCTCCTAGAAAGAATTCGGCTAGTTCGTTTAGAAACGATGCGCGCCGCGGCGCTGACCGCGGCCCGTCGCCGTCTGAGATTCGGGGACATGGATCGAGAGGTCCGTCGCCGGTACCTCCTCCTACGGCGAATAGTTACGCCCCTAGAGGCGCGTCCCCAATACCTCCTATGCACTCACATTCGCATTCAATGCCGCAATCCCTTTCGCGTCCCCATTCCAGGGGTCCTTCACCGATTCCTCAGCAAAGCTATAGCTATAGCCGAGGTCCGTCGCCAGTCCCGCCTCCATCTCAGCACTACGGCTCAAGGGCTCCGTCGCCGGCTCCGTCATTCAGCTTCAAGCCGTACCGTCCCGGAGCAGAGCGCGACTCACCACCACCTCCCGCTCCTCCCCCTCATCGTCATGTCATCACGAGAGGAAACTCAAATGCGTCTCACATGTCGCGTGCATCGTTTGAGACTCGGCGGCAAGAAGGATATCATACACCAAGAATTCCTTCACCACTACCCCAATCACCAGCCGGCGATGGCTATACCCCATCGCCGCTGCGAGAGGCCATGGACGGCGTGATCGAGCAATTAGACGCGTTAGGCATGTCCCGCTCGCGCTCAACCGAATCCCCCGAGCCGCCGGCGTTAGATCCGTGGTCGCCCGAGTCCTTCGACCTAGTTCACCGCCGTTCTCGAAAAAGAGCGCAGACGCGACCCCTGGCATCTAGAAGTATGCATTTCGAGGACTCGGGGTACGGCGGCTCGTTTCACGGTGGCTCGTCGCAAGAGAACACATTCCACGGCAGTGTTCCGCAAGAGCATCCGCTGCCGCAGTTGAATACTTACGTGGAGAGGATGGAGAACCGCTTTCGCAAGATGCATCACCAGGGCTCGAATGCGGGGAGCATGGATAATGATGAGGACATGGGTCCACCGCCGCCGCCACCGCCTAAGAATCCCATATACAGTCGACCGAAGTCATCCATGGGTGATCGCGATGAAGGTGGAGGACGCAAGTTCCTACGAAAGCAGAAATCGTCTTGTGAGGTCGGTCTGCTGGATAGGACAAGTACAACGAAGACGAATTCGACGAATGCTTCGTCTGGTAATAGGAGTACCGCGACGAACAGCACTCAGCGAAGTCTGATGAGTGGCGTCTCGGCCGGCGGAATCAGCGCTACGAGCGCTGGTAGCCTGGCGAGAAAGAACTTACGTGCGCGGAGTGCTTTGGGATTCAGGGACGGTGGTGATGATGAGGATTGGGATCCGAATCGACCGACTACGCCATTTACCGGTGTATCTTATCACCCGAGTCACTCTACATCTGCAATGGCAATGAGACCCCAGTCGCAAGCTGGCTTTAATGAAGAGGGCATTGCTTCTGTTGGAGGTCTCGTGCAGCCAGGAACTACAAAACCTAAGAAGCAGAATTTCATCAAGAGAATTTTGGAGGCGACGAAGACCGGCGTTGCTAGTGGTCGCAGTAGTATTGCGACTGGTTCGGGGTCTTCGCAGGCCTCGCCAACTAGACGGTCGATTGTTCCTAATGGGATCACGGCTCTAGCGGGCGGTGCTAGCAGCACAAACCTAGCCCGGGACGCGGCAACGGATATGGGGCTTACGAGTGGCGTGGACTGGGTTCAAGTACGAAGAGATGTGAATCGTTCGAATACGTTGAGCAAGAACGAGCGAACCGAGCGACGCGACCGCTGTCTGATGCTGGATTACCCGGCAATAGATCCCGTCGATGAACTTTATGAGAGCGTCGAGGGTGACGAAGGTGCCGACGGCATGCCAGTGCGCGAACCGATCAATTACCAAGCCATAAATCTGAGTCAAGTGGACAAAAACTCCCGCTTCGTCAGCAGTCTGCCGTCGATGACGACTGCGGTTACTCTAGCGACGACTTACGTCTGCAGACCATACAAAAGCGAAGTGCAGCGCCTCCGAGCGATCTTCACCTGGGTTGCCGAGAAAGTTAATTGGGAGGAAGATTTTGATGGGGATATAGATACGCGCCGGGTGATCTCAACAAAACGAGCCTGCTCTGAAGAGTACGCGGTTCTTGTCCACGAGATGTGCACAGCGATCGGCATACCCTCTGAGGTGATTCGTGGCTACCTGAAAACTCCGGGCGAAGTTCCCGAGTCCGGGATGATGCCTCGATCAAACCATTGGTGGAATGCTGTGCTCATCGACAATGAGTGGCGCATGATAGATTGCTGCTTAGCAAGCCCCTCGAACCCCCGCCGCGGACTTTACTCAGGCGCCAGCAACAGTACAGCGGAATTTTGGTACTTTCTCACCCGGCCAACTGAGCTCTGCTGGACGCATATCCCTGAACATCACGGTCAACAGCATATTTGCCCGCCGGTTGCTCATGAGACATTGCTCCACTTGCCTGGTGCATGTCCTCCGTATTTCAAGCAATCAATTGCTATGGTCGACTACAATACCTCCCTAACTCGTATCGAGGATCTCGAAATGGTGCACATCAAGTTTAACGTGCCTCCTGATATCGAAGTAGCGGCTGAGGTTGAAGTCAAAGGGTTTACACGTGATGCAGATGGCGATTTGTTCGAAAATGGAGAGGTGGTGAAGAAGCGTGCCCTTGCACAAGCAGATTGGTACAATGGCGGAAAGCGGTATACAGTGAAAGCACTCCTTCCGGGTGATGAGGGCAGTGGTATCCTGAAAGTCTATGCGGGTAAGCGTGGGCTTATGCATAGTATCAAAGATATACCGCACCCTTTGGCATTTGCATTGCCAATTATGCACACGGGTGAAAATCCGCCTTACGAGTTCGTAACTCGTCACCCGACGCCACATGCGCAACGTCACGACATCTATGTCGTCCAGCCACAGTGTCAGCGACTGGCGCTAAATAACACATTTGTGTTCGCTATCCGCCAGCACCCGTCCAGTCTTTCGGGACCATCCAGTAATCCGGGAGGTACAAGCCCGATTCCGTTCGCGCGACCGGGCAGCGCTATGAGCATGTCAAGCAGCGCCGCGGCGTCAAATCCAAGTTCGGCGACGGGTAGCATCGCAGGCAAGAAACCGGCTAAGCTAGCGATTCAGACACCCGGAGGAAAGATCCTCAGACTCATGCGTAAGGAGGACCGGAGTGGCAGAGGCGGTATCGGAGTCGGCGGTCGCGCTCCGGTCGAGGATGACCCTAGCGACGGTGGCACGTGGGAGACTATCATAAAGTGTTCGGAGCGCGGGGTCTGGCGCGGCTTGGTGCTCGCGGACCGCACGGCCAGGTGGTGTGTCTTTGCGGAGTGGGTTTGCATCTAGAACCTCCTCGATGTTGCCCTAACTCCGCCCTCCGCCCCAACTTTGAGTCAAGACTAGTCCGTCCCCCAACTTTCTACTACGCTGGTCACTCCTCAATCCCCAAACCTCCTAAACTAGTGGCAGGGGGTTCCACATAGGTGGTAATGGCGGTAGTGGTGATGGTGGTGCGTTGCGGCGATTAGTACGAGAGTACATGTACGATCCAGGATTCCACATACGCTGCAAAGTGATACTACATATTGAATGGAGGCCCCGGGGGTTGGAATTCGGGGAGACTATGGGGATAATCTACCAACACAGTACATACCGGGCGAAGATCTGTTCATACTGAGACGCCGGTGGAATAGTCGGCCGGACCGGATTGTGGTATATCTTATTTCCTTTGCTTTGTCTCTCGTCTCTTCTGCATCTACTCGGCGTTAATGGATGAGATAACGTTCCAGGAAAGGAAACGTTGGATTCATAACTTTTCATTTCTGACGGCCTGGATGGGTAAGATGTTCGATCACCTTGGTTCTTCTTTTATTTTCGCACCGAGAGGCGTTTTCAGGTGGCATGGATGAGATAAGGAGGTGGATGTTATCACAAGTACCAAATGATGGTGCGATGTTGATGTTGTCAGATTCAAATGTACGTGTAATAGGAATTGAGGAATTGAAATGCTAGCTATGCTGTGCGCATAGCACAATACTTGAAACTTGAGACTTGATCGAAAATTTGTTCAAATGTTTGCTGTGACCGTTTACTAGTGCTGCTGCTCGTCCCTCCCATCTTTGTTAGATGGCGGATGGAAAGGGTGGAAAGGCATCCGATGTTTGCTGTAGTCTGTAGCCCCATTGCGATGTCTGTGTCCATGTGATTGTACTGTGTTTTACGGTGACTCAACTTTAAACTAACGTACTTTAGAATGGCCTTTCAAAGTCGCGCAACAATTTGGAACTATGAAGGCCTCGTGAGTGGGATGGTTTGTGAAAATGGCACAATGTCGAAAGTTCTCGCATTTGCTACGGGACATAATTACCAGGTAGGTAAGGCCTGTAGAAATTTTGATTTCAGCTGAGAGTAGGCGCAGGCTTTAGTTTCGGGCGTGCGAAAAGCTAAAGTTCCACCTGACAACGCGCGCAACGTCTTTTGCGGCAGGCGCCGTTGGTAAGGATCGGTGCGACCGAAGAAAGTCCAGAACGTTAAGCTTTTTTTCTTTCTATTACCTAAGCCTTCATGGGTACATTCATTTTAGTTTCAACGTTCCAACGTTGTAGAAATCTAAAATTCTTCAACACGTGGCAAGGATCCATAGAAATTAATTAGATCCTTTGAAGCTGCATGGATTCCAAGGTTGAGAAGGTTGTATGGCAGTTTACAACTTTCCAATTCTAAGACAAGATAGAAACGTTTCGGCGAACATTCTTACACCTTCGTCAACGCATCATCAATGTTATCGATAACTTTGCAGATGGCGCAAGCCAATCAGCTCAATAAAACCTGCAACAACTTGGAGGCTTTATGAGGGCAATACATCCGAGTCGGACCGTCTTCGCTGTCTTCTTTACAAATGCGTAACCTTAGCGGCTTGACCTCCGGAGAAGCTGGAAGCTAGGTACATAACAAGTCACCGTTGATCGCAAGTTGATCGCGAACGCGAAAGAGGAAACGAAAGAAAGAATCAATCGAAGAAAGATGATTAAAACAATGGAGATTGAAGACGGAACTTGGAAGTCTCCAATTGATTGACACCGACGAACTGGAAGCGCAATTGACCGTCGTCGCGTCGTAGCATCGGGCCACCTTCTCTCCACTACGTCGGCTACCGTTACAGAATTGAATTTAGATCCATCTTCAACCAATTTTTTCTGGTCCCCGGGGATGTAATTATCTTTTCCTGAGCTTCTCATTTGCCCCTAGAAAATTTAGGGTATTATGTCCTCATGACATAAACAGCCTACTAGCCAAGATTGGCCAATTGCCGTGTTTAGAACTGAGCTTGTCAGCGGAGCCGCATCTCATTTGGCCTTTTTTTACCAGGGGACGGACCATAAAGTCCAAGGAAGATTGGAAGCCAACGACAAAACGGCCGACGCTATCGCCGTGGCTCCACAATCTGGCCGAATATACCGAGTCAGGTCCACGCCTTAACTCTGCGTTCAGTCTTTCCAATCCTCTAGTTGAATGAAGCTTGGATTTCGGCCGATTTCTCTTCCTTGTTCTTTTGCTTTTCTAAAGGCCCTTTTTCAATGCGTCTTTCCCATTTCTCCTCACGCCAGCTTGACACCGGACCGATCAGTCTACAAACTCCATGCTGGGGAGAAACTGGGGGGGAGTTGGGGAAATGTGGTGGGTAGTTTAGGTAGCTGAAGCTTCAAGTCGGCCCAATGGCTGGTGGAGCTGTTCATCTCATATTCTGGAGTTGACGGGGAAGAGTACGGGGGAGGCAAGAAAAAAAACCCTCTTCCCACAAGGACCCTGAAACTAAGTAGATGGGGTTTTGGCTTCGCTCTTCGGATTACCAACCTAATACGAGCTGAGCTATTACACCGAATTCTTGCTTGCTGTTAATAGAGAAGCGAATCTTTCGCATAGACCATTGCAGCAACATATCCCCGAAATCCTTCATGGGGTGATAAAAATATTAGGCCGAAAAATATCAATTGTCAAATGACTGACGGAGACTCAGAGGCTGTGATGACTAAGAGATACGAGCAGTCACAGGAGCAACGGAAGTCACAAATTCATGGTTTTTAGGGCCAATGAATTTTTACAAGGATGATCTTAGAAAAACTCACGATAGCTTCATGGAATAGCTCAGTCTGGCAATGTCAAACGAATTGTTTCCTGGAGCAGCTGGAGCAGAGTGGGTGACTGTGGGGGTCAAGGGTAGGCCGTGATTTCCAATGTGGGAGGTGTAGGATTGCATGACGCGCGTAGCAACCTCGGGATGAATACAACCTGCTAACCCTTCTAAAATCCCATCGCGTTCCAGAAACGTAAGGTTCCTAGACTAAAAGAGAGCTAGCGGTGGCCAGCTTTAGTTGGTGACCCCGAGGGGACGGAGTATGGAGCTCTGGAGTGCTCTGGCGTATTTGCGGGTTGACCTCGTGCCCGTGCATGGAGACTTTATGGAGTGATTGTGGGCATCAAATTGGCACCCATTCTATCCCAGGCATTGTCCGGGGAGCGGAGGTGGGTCAGGAACTAGATGAAGAGATCTAGAGGTAATTAACAAAACCGCGGCGTTGGTAATTACACTCGCATGTGTATACCCTGGGTATATTTAAAAGACGATCCCTCCTTTTTCACCTATACACTTTGTTCCTCACTTCTCTATCACATATTCTAATATCTTCACTACTACCCTCCCCACTACCCCCCTAACCCTAAAAGATCTACATCAGGCACTCGGGCCAATAATCCACAGTGCTTACTATATATTGGGTATATATATATATATATAGGTAAACAAATACATATATATATCTTACCATCCCGCCAACACTCTTCCCCATAATCGGAATCCGAAATCCCACGTCGAGCATTGATACCTCCGATAAGTCGACGTAAAACAACTTTCACAATGGCCGGCGGAGCCGTTCCCCAAGGGTCCTCGGACGTGAACCGGGTCGAAGCACCCGTCACGCTCAAGGCCTACCTCATGTGTGCCTTTGCCGCCTTTGGTGGTATCTTCTTCGGATATGACAGTGGTTACATCAGCGGTGTCATGGGAATGGACTACTTCATTCACGTAATCGAAGGCCCTGGCGCTACCGTTCTTACCTCAACCCACAAGTCTCTGATCACTTCTATTCTCTCTGCTGGTACTTTCTTTGGTAAGCGAACAGGATACACAAAGGCCCCTTTCTCGTGATTACCTAACTAACCCATGATTAGGTGCTCTTATGGCTGGTGATGTCGCTGATTGGATTGGTCGACGAACCACTATCATTCTCGGCTGCGTTGTCTTCCTGATCGGTACCGCTCTCCAGACCGCCTCTTATGGCTTGGGTCTCATCGTGGCCGGTCGTCTCGTGGCCGGTTTCGGTGTTGGTGCTGTCTCTGCCATCCTGATTCTGTACATGTCAGAGATTGCCCCCCGAAAAGTTCGTGGTGCCCTCGTCTCCGGCTACCAGTTCTGCGTCACTGTCGGTCTTTTGCTGGCGTCAGCTATCGACTACGGTACCCAGGACCGAAATGACACCGGCTCTTACCGTATCCCCATTGCCATCCAGATGCTCTGGGCTCTCATCCTTGGAACCGGTCTATTCATCCTCCCCGAATCCCCTCGATACTACGTCAAGAAGGGAAAGCTCGACCTCGCTGCTAAGGTTTTGGCTCGTCTACGTGGCCAGGCCATTGAGTCCGATTACATTCAGGATGAGTTAGCTGAGATTATCGCCAACCACGAATACGAATTGTCCGTCGTTCCCCAGGCAGGATACTGGAGCTCCTGGGGCGCTTGCTTCAGCGGATCTCTCTGGAAGAGCAGCAGCAACCTCCGCCGTACTATTCTTGGTACCTCGCTTCAGATGATGCAGCAGTGGACAGGAGTTAACTTTGTGTTCTACTTCGGTAAGTCAAAATCTTTTTGCTTTTAATCACTGATTAACAATTTCCTATCCCTTTGCCGGTTCTGGAATTAAACTTTACGGAGTATACGACGTTATTTGGCAAGATTTGAAATTTCAAATCCTACCGAACAATTTCATATACTTCCGCAATATCATATTTCGGAAAACTAGGTGATCACTCAATTCACAGAGTCATGTTCTAATTCATTACAGGAACTACCTTCTTCAAGCAGCTTGGAACTATCGACAACCCCTTCTTGATCTCTCTCGTCACCACCCTCGTCAACGTCTGCTCCACCCCCATCTCCTTCTGGTCGATGGAGAAGGTTGGACGACGACCTCTGCTCATCTGGGGTGCTCTTGGCATGGTTATCTGCCAGTTCATCGTTGCCATCATCGGAACCGTTACCAGCGCCGACGCTGCTGTCAAGACCATGATTGCCTTCATCTGCATCTACATCTTCTTCTTCGCTAGCACTTGGGGCCCGTAAGTTGATCCTCATCTCCAAAAAAAATGTTACATTTTCATATACTAATTGTTATACAGTGGCGCTTGGGTTGTCATCGGAGAAATCTACCCTCTGCCCATGCGTGCTCGTGGTGTCGCTCTCTCCACCGCCAGCAACTGGCTATGGAACTGCATCATCGCCGTCATCACCCCCTACATGACCGACGAGGACAAGGGCAACCTCGGTGCCAAGGTCTTCTACATTTGGGGCAGTCTCTGCGCCATCTGCTTCGTCTACGCCTACCTCCTGATCCCCGAGACCAAGGGATTGACCCTAGAACAGGTCGACCGCATGTTGGAGGAGACTACCCCCCGAACCTCAGCCAAGTGGGTGCCTCACTCTACATATGCTGCCGAGATGGGCTTCACGGATAAGAACGCCGGAACTCATCACGAGCACGTCTCCAAGGAGGAGGTTTAAGTGTGGTAATCATAATGGATATGCTGTGGTGAACCTATAGGGCAAGAAGAGCCTTGGGTATGAATGAGTATGAAGTCTAGACACAAGACATAAAGACATAATCACTTCGGCGTTGGGGGCAGGTCTAGATAGACCGCAGGCATGCAGTTTTAAGATGAATCAAAAATCTGTTAACATATATGATATGTGTACGATTATGATTATCTCTGGTGAAGCGAGATGACTATTCTTTTCTATGTAGTATGTGTTATTATTGGCATTGAGTCAGACTCTAGCTACCGTATATATCATCAAGTCCGTTAATACCCGTATTGGACATTGAATATAAAAGCTCATTTCGAGTATAATCTTTTAGGTTCCGTTTGCTCGTTTGAATTGCTAAAGCACGCGACACTCCTTTCCCCTTACCTTTTGAGATTCTTGATTTCTAATAATCTATCACAGCCTCATGCAGAACGGTCACTTTATGGTCACTACGATACTCTTTTCTTACGCAACTCTGGTCGTCTCCACAGATTTTAACTATCTTATAACTATTCCCGAAAGCTCTAACCTATATCAGTAACGACGGGTCTTTGTAGTCGTCGATATCGGAGCTCTCGGCCTACTTAGTCGCAGATGTCAGAGTATTCCCGAGCCGTGCTCCGCAAAGCAGCAAGCTTGGGGAAATCGACCATCGAGAAGAGTATAGCGTTGTTGAGGGGCCCCAGAATGACCGCGTCAGCGTCTCTGGGGATGCTGCGAGATACCGAAGATGAGGACTTATCTATGCATCCCGTTGGTAACGAGACACGTGGCTGACATAGCCTACTTTACTATTTCCTCTTCCCATCGACGCAAATAAGATCAATCAATACGAACTATTGACTGCAAGTCCATCGAACTCTTTAGATCTCGCGATACAGCGATCTATCTGACAGGTCATTCATTACAAGAGTTGAAGATTGAAGACGATATTTAGTGCGCAAATCGGCCCGGGCATAGCGACATGATAGTCGGGTATACTTGAACTCGGCGGCTCTCGAAAGTCGCTCATGAGATTTTCTAGGCCGATCATGCTCAAATGAGTTAACTACTCGTGCCAATAATACTACGCAGAATTCAATATTTATCTTCTAGGCAGTAAAGCTTATGTGTATATACGTCATTCCATCTATCAAGATCTCATCACAGAGCATGACCGACATTATCACATTTCGCAAGGCTACAGCCTTCAAAGATAGGAGGCCTACGATGGTACAATGAGGCTCGCATATCCATACGTATTGGGCTATGACATGATTGATACAATCTACATCGTAGGTTTTGAGCTTCCTACCTACCGCTATGCAGAACCGTTACGCAACAAGTTGCCGAAGCGCGGCTCGGGATTCGATTCGGCTTGGTGAGCAGAGCGTGGCAAATATATCAACCTCTAGACGCCGTATCGTGGGTGAACAAGAGCCCGATGACAGGCGCCAACACAGGCACGTTGGCGCCTGAAATCAAAATGTGACGCATGTCCACACTCTGAGCGCGTCAAACCGGAGACACGTCGCCCGAGAGGCGGCATGAAGACGCCCCTGTGTAATTCTATCCAAAGTACCGTAGCCGTATTGTAGAATTTTCAATACGAAGCTAGCGATCCAAAATTGGTGATCTTGAAGGCTTCGTCATGGTTGCTGGCGCCGAGAGCTCAGCGAATCACGTATTTTTCGGCGCTGGTAATTTTACCAATTTATACCTTAAAGGGAAAGTCAGCACATGTCATGTCGGTTCCGAGATGAAGTAAGATGAGTATCGAAATTTAAGGTTGCGGTCGCTGTAGCAAGAGCGCATAACAATGATGAGATTAGAGTGCCTGGGGAAGCTCTTGGCAGCGAGGTCAAGGCGACCTTAGCCACGGACAAGTTTTTCTAGAACGTGGGGGCCGCTTGCGAGACATTATCGGCCCTTCTATCGACAGCTGGATTCCCATTCTGTCTCTTTGCAGAGACGTATTCTCCGCGCGGTGTATTGCCTCATCGCGCGCCTAGCGAGGACGACTTACCGACAGGCGCGCTTCGGATAAGCTTACCCCTATATTCCCGGCAAGTAATGTGTCGCATCCACACGTCCGCAGGCTGTCAAAAACGGGCAAGCTAGTCCCGCAAAGGGCGAGAGATGTCGTGAAAGCTGCTTCCGCGAGCGAATAGGTGTTGTGCGATCCCGGCCAATAGGAACGCGGGATGCTTGGTGGTTTTGGGACCATATAAGGAATTAGGGAATGCGCAGAATCTCATGGCAAGTTACATACATGCCATAGGGCTTTGCCCAGTGGCCACGCCTTTCTTCTTGGGGGATAACCCGTATTAGCCGGTAGCAGTCTCGCAATCGAACCTTGTCCGGTATTTCCCCAAGCGGCTGGAGCTAACGGGACAGCTACCGTCGGTAGCGAATGAAGCAGCTTGAATTTACCCATCTACCTAGTAGGTATCAGAATCATAAGCCGACTACCGTACAACTGGGGACCTCGGGAACCATTATCAAGAATTCTATCCACGGTTCTTGATATTGAGATAGGCCGGTACGACACGGCAACGAACTGTACGTCAGTGCTTCCTCGCTGACTAAAATTCGATCGAAGCGATTGTGTGCATTATAGTGAGCTGAGGCAGCTGATAAATGTACTAAGTATCTTCATATAGCATCCCGAAAATACGTTTTTCGGAGGCGGAAATGGGTCAACATCTAGGGTCACGGAGGACCATCACTTATCTTCCGAGACCAGGATGCTAGATCAAACTACACCCTGTCGATGATATAGATTATGATGCTTGGTTTGGTTCACGAGAGCTCTAGACCTATCGTAGGATCAAGAAAAGGCAAGGTTGGATGGTGTAAGGGTGGCAAGCTATACCGTGAGCGATACGTCCTTGATTTGGGGCGGATACTGCCTTGATCGCCCACGTGCTGGAATTCATGCAGCAAAGCATCTTCGGTTCGTGCATGAGGCGGGAGAGGAAAATACTGGGACGTAATGGACGGCTCCCGCATAAATCCACGAAGTATGCAGGCCGGGGTTGTAGAGGAGGGGAGACTGAGATCCATGCAAATGCGGGCTGAAATGTTTATTCTGGTCAGCATCTTGGCCTGGTTTTCTATAGCTGAGAAGGGAATTTAATCGTCATGACGTCCTTGTAGATCATCTGGTTCACGGCAGATAGGTCTGAGGGTATTTCTGGACCTTGAACCGGGCTTTAAGCAGCTGGGCTGATGCAGGAATTTGCGAGAAATCTATTGATGTTATTGCCGGAAAAGTAGCCGCAACTTAGTGTAGATAACCCTCTTGGCACTATCACGGACTAAGTGTGTAGGTAGGTACCTACTTAGTAGACTCCTAGCTGAGTTTCTTGACGCGTGTGATCTTTGTTGTCAGGATGTGTTCGTTGAGCAACAAGAAAAATCAATGCCTTCAAGTGTGTCGTTTAGTTACGATCTGGAAATTTGTACGAAG
Organism: Annulohypoxylon nitens; assembly: GCA_022496965.1. NCBI lineage: Eukaryota > Fungi > Ascomycota > Sordariomycetes > Xylariales > Hypoxylaceae > Annulohypoxylon > Annulohypoxylon nitens. The sequence goes on from MU386625.1 coordinate 576,026, forward strand.
ACAGCTTCACATTGCTTGAGTCTTGGGTGTGCACGAAGTCCATCTTGCCTGAAAATTACTGGGCGAAGAACACTGCTAGCGTCATGTCGCTGATAAATTGGAGCGTACTGCCTACGAACCGTCGTGACTGGAATGTTTAGCCGCGGTGGTATGTTCGTGTAGTCTCTAGGGTGAATGTCGTGGTAGACCAAGTGACATGGGAGAATAGACCACAAAGATTGCACCTAAAAGCCGTCAGCCTGTCTCGTCCTAACTAGGGCGAAGATATCGTAGTCCATAGACGGCTGGCGTCCCAATAATCAGGTGATGATTGCGCAAGTTAAGTCGCAATGTGGCTTGCGCTATTCCCGCTCGGCCGTTAGAATCTTAGTTACGCTTCCATGTAAACTGTTAATTGGACGAGAGCGCAGATGGGTTCATTATGAGGGTTATCCATGTGCCGTAGCAAGACAAGGGGGGAATAAGATGTCGAGCAGTCACAATCTACATATTACCTGGTATGGCTCAACGGCCAATGACCGGCGTACGGTTGGTTCCAAGTCCGTCCAATCGGTAGGTTCCATGAGGCGTTTCTGTGTCGTGTAAGTACGAATTTCGACGATTCGACCTGATGGAAACCACCAGCAAGCCCAGGATCCGCCTTGTACACTAGCACGGAGATGAGCCTGGAGCATCGTCGGCAATGGAAGCCCAATTCAGGAGCTTGTTTCCCCCAACCCAAACTGTACAAACTGTGTTGCTGCCGCGGAAGAAATGAAGATCGAGATGTGACCGGTCTCGAACGTCGGCAACATCGCCAAGGCGATTAATCGGAATATTAAGGTGTCAAATAGTCCACCTCTTGGATATTGACATGTGCGTCGGAAAGACGACGATGGAATACGGGACCGCCAGTTTAGTGGGCTGGCGTACGCGGCTGAAGTCTCGGACAGCCGACATATTGGTTTTATTCGCGCCTCCCCAAGCCAGAGCAAGCCTCTGGGTTCACAATAGGCTAGTTAGGTAGGTAGGTAGGTAGGTGAGGTGAGGTCGGTTCCCGCCCTCCACACCTCGTTCCCTGAACTCGGGGTCCCGACCACCAGCTAGAACTCCGGGACGGCTTCTTGCATGAGCTTATCCAAAATTTTCGAGACCTAGCATCCACAGTCTTAGAAGCGTAGATACGGTCCAGGTATAGGCTAGGGTGAAAATGAAGTGGCTGTTTTTGTGCAACGGAGGGTATCCTTGGCATGAGAGAGAGGCGAAGTACTGGGTAGCGATTTCGTACATGACATGTCGTCAATATGTCACAGGAGACGACAGCGTCTAATTACGGGGAAATCAACCGCAGGGAGGAAGAGCAAAAGGAAGCTAAACAACGATTTAGCGCGTTGCGAAGTTGTGAGGGAGAGAAAAATGATACAGATGATACGTACGATACGCACGAAAAAAACATGTAGAAAGGGTTACCAAGTATTTCCTATGGACAGGCATTATACATCCATGGATGCCTCATACCCTACATACCTAGCAGTATACTATGCCGATGCTATGCAGCACAGCGACCAACGCTATGGTAGGAAGAAGGACCCTGGTACTAGGTTAGGTAGTAAGGGTAGTAAGTATTTTGGGAGCGACGTTTTTAGTATTTACCATTTACCCCTGGCGAGATTTGCAGGCTTTGCAGACTTTGGTAAGAGCTTATCGATACAAAAAACCCCTTGCTCGAAATCAAGGTCTTCATGGGTTCTCCAAGATTCCAAAGGTTCCTTGTCTCTTGTTGCAGCGGACAACTTGCATGTCAACAGCAGCGAGGGATGGGAACACACGGAGAAACCGAGATCTAAGGATAATTAGAAAAGAAAGATGCACAAGATCACGGCAAAACGTCTCAATTGTAAGATGGCTGCTCTAGTTTCTTGCACATTGCCTCGTTGCCTCGTTGCCTCACTAGAGAAGTACGGCATTGTCTGTCTATCGTCGCATTTCAGCTCAGCCCTACGAATAATGACCGTTTATCATATACCTTGCATAGTGGTATTAAGAATTATGAATTAATTACAAAAATATATTATCAAGATTGACGAGGGATCTTGGTAATGGTTAGCGGCTGTCAATCCAGGATTTCATGATCGCCTAGTATATATACCAAGCTTGGGTTTCAGTATCACTTCCAGTAGACTATAGGCAGGCCACCAAGTTACCGTGTTTACTGTGTTTCGCGAAGTACTATATCTATACGACGCAACAGCCAGAGGTAACGTGTACAAACATGCAAGGTCTGGATAATTAGTATGCAGTTGAGTGCATTTGTGCACCACCTGCATCATACCAATCAGCTCATGGCTTGGAGAGCTACCAGAACTTGCCTAATGACCTACTACTCACCTACCAAATTACGTAGGTAACTAAGACAACATCTTAAATCGGATCGTCGGTTTCGTAGTTATCGAAATGCGCCGTGCTTTGCTTTGCACACCTGTCTATCGTCGGATCCCATAGAAGATGGAACAAGTTGCAGCCAGTTGCAGCCGGTTGCATATCGACTTGGTTAACTTGGCTGAGCCTCGGCGGATGAAATCTCCAGTGTCGAGAATATGCCGGCATGCGGAGATTTCACTGTTACTTGGATCTAACTCCTTCTGTCCGCTTGGTTCCAGACCCTTTCATAACCGGGGTTATCTGAAATCTGAGCAAATCCAAATGCATCGTGTTGAACGGAAGCACGTCTGACGACAGTAAAAAAGTTCACTAATGCGCCAGAATCGTCTGACGTAGTGGTCGAGGCCCTCGGGGAGCCTCGCGAGATTCTTGAAAAAAAATTGAAGACATAAGACATGGCCCGCCGGGGGCTAGCGGCTTTCAATCCGCCGCCATCCGCATCATCCATGAGAATTATTAGGGTTGGCAGCTTGCCCGCCGCAAGAATCCTTGTGTCAGATCTCTCGAGATGGTAGGTCGATTCAACTTGGCGCGGTCCGGCAATGGCTGCATCTGCAGAGAGATCTTCCTTACTACCTACCTGGGCTGGTGGGATGTATACCTCCTTGGAAATCAACACTTGAACGGCAGGTCGACGACACATAGCCGACGTTGAAACTTCTGGCGCCTCAGCGCGTACTGGTAAGAGCTACCTACCTATTTATATCTCGTTGAAAATATGCCTAGCTGCCTACCTATGTAGGTAAGGCCTCTTAGAAGGATCTGCATTCATACTATTTTGGGTAGGTGGCCCGGGCTGCGCTCATCGTAACATCTTGGAATTCTTAGCAACTGTGGCGTAAAATAGAATACCTAGTAGCTTGGAGAGGTACCCAAAACCGGGTGGCAGCTTTAAGCGTCCCCCTCTAAGGATTTTTTCAATTTTCGACCCTTTCAAGATTTACGTAGTAGCTCGAGTGCTAAATACAGCTCAGACCGAAAATACTAGAAGGCAAAAGGTAAATATAGGTGAATATGCAAACTAAAAGTCGGCTTTTTGTAATTGATGCTACGGCTGCATGTGCCTGTGCCGCTAACAGGGGGTTTCATTAGGGACTTCCCCCTTTTTTCTCTTCTCTTTCCTCTCCTGCGATTCGTGGTTTTTTATAATCGGATCCACTTATAATTTTCAAAAGATGTAAAAGTCTTAAGGTCTTATGGCTTTCTTCCAAGGTTGTAAGAGTAAGTGGCTTCAACATACCACCCTAATAGAACATGAATTGACAAAAACATCCGACTCGCCGGTCGAACATATGCTAAGGATCCTATAAGCGAAAATCTGAAGCATCGTCGATTCTCTCCGGGCTTGGATTTCTACGATTAGGGAGGATGGGATTAAGTGAAAGCAAGACTCGATGGGCGGCACAAGTGTCACAGCTACACCACATGTGACCCTCTAGGTCTAGCAGGTCTAGGTACTCAACAGGCGGATGCGCGCTTACGGTTACTCAAAGCTTACATCGTCGACTATTTTAGCCACTCCAAAATGGGCTGAGGATGGGGTAGGTTAGCTACCGACCTAGGATACCTAGTACCTACAGCGAGCTACAGCAACTTACAGCAACCTACATAGGAGGTAGGCAGATTGTAACATTGTAACATAACCTTATGCAGAAGATTGATACCCGAGAGTCAACAATTCCCGATCCCTACGGCTACCTGCTTACCTACGTCGACGGCACCTCGTGGGGGCCGTTTCGCAGCTTTTTCAACATTTCGGCCGACACTCAGCCCCTGTTGTGCAAGGACGGACCGTATCTGTATCTGTATCTGTATCTACGCCTGTACCTGTATCTGGGTACTCTACGCCACAGAACCGCATATGACCCCTTCAAAAGTCTTTTGTACCATATCGAGATGTAGATTGACGTTTGCATTGCCGGGTTGCGGCTCTCGACGGTCGTTCTACAGCTACTAACCAATTCATCATTTACCTATTCGCTTTCCAGGGGTCTGCCAGGGGTCTTTACCAGGTCCCTACAACAATTGCCTTGATCGCCCATATCCTGACAATAGGCCAGCGAATAACAAAGGAAGTTGTTCAGCAAATAAGCGAGACCCGTCTTCACTAACACTAAAATAGAGGCCGGGATTTACCGAAATATCGCGTTGAGAAAATAGTTGCAACGGTTTTCAAAGCCCGGGCAAGCTGCGCAATCGCCGGTTACCATACCGTCGGATCTTGACTAGGCTGGGCCTTAATTACTAGTCAGGAACGACTAATTTACTTTAGTAGCTGTCTCAGAGCCTCTTTCGTACGATTCTGCGTGACCAGAGGTTTGGGTTGGTAGGTTAGCTCAAGCAGTGTACCCAAGTGTTAGAAGATTAAATGGATGTAGATACCAAGGGTGTTTCCATGTAAGCAAGGTAAGCAGGTAAGAAAAGAGAGGTACAGGTAACTACTGTAACTGCTAGGTAGGTAGAGGTAGGTAAGCTAGGGAGTCGCGAAAACTCGCATCCCTGCTGCAGCCACGTTCCCCCCTTAACGTCATATGAGGTATTCCCAGTTGAGCACGTTGGCGCCGTATTTGTCCGTGACATATTCTTGAAACTGAAATATAATAGCAAATAGAAATTTATATCAGCACTGAAGCGATATTCGGATGTATATAAGGAGAGCCTTACTTTCTTGTTACTAAGCCAATGCTTGGCTGTTCGCGATAGAAAGGGGTACTATGATATTCCAGATGTAGTAAAAATAAGGTATTAATAGTATGGCTAGTATGGCTGTCAACATATACTAAAGATTTGCTATGGATGTATGGAGTATGGTACGGATGTGTGGATGTACATACAAACATCAAAGCAAGGCCATGGAGTTGTCCTATTCACCCAGTCACCATTCATGGATGCTTGCCCATGTTAGCAGCCCATGTTCAGCCACCCCGTGCTGCAAGACATCGATAGGTCTGTGCTGGACGATGCTGATGCCAATCAATCAGCACAGATCAGTTCTGGGCACATTGTATTTTATACTTCCGGAGTGGCGACCCGACACGCCGGTATGCAGGTACATCTACCAGCTGCGAGACTATCCTGGAATTGCAAATGTGATCTGAAATGACCAAAAATCAGAAATGATCAGAAATGATCCACGCCCAATCCCGCTAACCCCTCCATCACTCCATCACACACTCACTCACACAGACACAGCTGGAGCTCACAACACACGCAACACACATACACATACACGCTACTGCTTCTACTACATATGTACGAAGCATACGCGCTTCTCCTTCATTCAAAACCTTGGAACAGAAAACAAGTGTTCGAGGTCGCAGTCTTCACCGCCTCATCTAGTGATGTATGGCGTCAGATCCTCAATTCCTTCTGACCAAGGAACATAAAGAACATTGTCGGGATATCGTTGCCTGCCTTTTCCGTCGCTATGCCGCCTATTACGTATAAGCCAGCAGCAGCAGGAGCAGGCTAGGTAGGTGTAGGTAGGTAGCGATGGGACAAAGAGTCCACAGTGTAAGGTTGACTTATGAGCCTTCTTCAGGTACAATAAACACAATAAGCACAATAAACAGAACGAGTTACGCAATGATGCCGGATGTTTCTCGTTGCCAACTTTTTGTATCCCGCTGGCTTGAGACAAATCTGTTCCATGAGGTCGGTCTCGCATGGAATGAAAGGGCTCTCGCGTGTCTCCACAGCTCAACTTGAGAGAGTTGCCAACTTGGAACTTACCTTGGTATTCTTTCTAAAGATCTCGTCACTCTGCCGTAGCTCATACCGCTCATATTCCATACATGTTCCGATCCCTCTCAAATTACGGTCCTCGCTAGAAATCCTTCTTGGCAATGGTGTTGGTCGTTGTTTTATGAATCTCGTTCGTCTGTCTCGAACAGCATCTGAAAGAAATCAATCTTATCGCGCCATCTTCGTCCTCACCCTGGCACGGACCCTTGTCGTCGCCCAGCCAGCCTCCCCTGATGAAACCACGGGCTACTATCCTTGCCGCAGAGCCTTCCCACGCAGCCACGCTAGAGGCATGCTCCGTCCTTGTACCCACAGAACCTCCCTACAATAGTCTAGTCAAATCGACCAGCAAACTTTTTGAAGTCTATTCTAGATTTCGAAGCTGTCCAACGTCAGAAAACCTCAACGGGGATTCTCTCAAGACCCTTCACACATTTCACGTCATCCCTATTCCTTGTCAACTTGTTTCCAACACTAATCACTTGAAATATCTCTCGTCCGTGAGCCTCTCCACTCAAATCTTAAATCTATACCTCTTTCATTTGCGGCTCCTCCTAAGAGCTGGCAATCTTGAGAGACCAAAAACTGCATTGCTACCTCACATACCACTAGCATCCAAACAGCCATACCACTAGGTACCTGACTTCACATACTGTTGCACTAGGCCCCACAGGTTTTTGTAGGTAACACATTATCAGCCTACGGCTCATTCGGCGCAGATTCCCACAAACCCCCATCGCTTTGTTCGGATGGCTCTTGGGGTTTACCCACCTAGCGCGTCTTTCTTTGTTTGCCTCTTGTAGCGGCCCCCTCCAGATCTGAAGCTGTTAGTTTGGATCCTTCAACATACATGCTGTAGTTCCCCCAACAACCCATGCTCGTTCCAAATTCTCTATATCAGGTCGTCGAGCGCATAGTATTGGAGGTTAGAGCTCGTACTAGCTAGCGAGCCGACCCGATCTCACTCTCATTCTCACTAATGAGAAGGTCGACAGCTAGCTACTAGCTACCTACCTAGTAGGTAATTGTACCTATATTGCAGCCTATAGGTGTCCACAGGAATGTCTAGCAGAAATCCTCATCTGTCCACATCGGCTCATCACTCTTATTTCTTAATAAGCATTAAAGCGCGGGTCGATGACAGGTACTCTGCATGCCCGCTCTGTCTGTGCGAGGTACATATCATGTACTGGTTTTCGGCAAGGAAGATCTTATGGGATCTTCCCTTGATCCCCTGTCGCCACCGCCAGGGCAAGCATCACAAATCGATACCCCTTGCTCGCTACCTGGCCCACATCTCTTCGCAGGCTTACTTCCCTACCGATTCGGATGCGATCCTCCAAAGCAATCTGTACATCTGTACATCCATGGGGCACTCATTCTCCTGGACTCCTGGGCCAGTCCTCGACGTCTGCGGGGATAGCCTGGAGGACCACACCCACCCAGAAGCGTTGATCTTCCTATTGGCGTGAACCTCCACTAGTCTCATCAACGGTCATGCGTTCATCCGCGAAGTCTACGCTGAGCTAATGTAATGAAGGACCAATTACCAGCTCCCAGATGTCCCAGCCGAGATGTTATGTTTTCCCTATCCTGTCCTCTCTCCGAGGACTCTGCTTACCGCTGGACCGTACCTTAGTTTCTATTCGTATACCATCATCAAGTCCCATAAGTCCCATGAGTCTCGACCTGAGGAGAACTGGGCTGTGCGAGCAAGATCTGATGAGGAAGTCTCGTCAGTATCCTAGAATGTGTCGTGTCAGATTCCTTCTCTGTTTCGTCCTTGACCTAGTAGTCGCTAGGTGATATTGGACCAGAACCAAAACCAGAACCAAGAACCAAGAAATACCGAGTTCTGAACGTTCGAATACAAATTATGCCTAACAGTCTAGCGGCTGTCATTCCGTAGTTACTACTATTATTCTATTGACGTTTCCGGTTGGGGCCTGTGACAGCAAGGGTCTGTCTGTTGGTTCTCTGGCAGGCCACCATAACACGGCATTAGCCATTCAGCCGAGAAAACCCAATGGTCACGGCCCACTCGATATAGACGTTGCTACTTCTACTATCATCCATGAAAGAAAAAAAAAGAAGGTGTGTGGCTCAGCAGTTACCATGCTGGGGGATTTTTTCCCTATTACCACACCTAGCCTATTAAGCGTGCGGCTTCTGTCTTGGTAGACGAAGCCTTAAAACGTGCATCCAGTCCCTTTTCAATATCTCTACCGTATCTGGCCAGGTACCGTCCCAGGCTGACCCAACACTCACGAACACCCTCTTCTCCAGACGTGCAGGCCCTGCCCTTTCCTCGGACCCTCCCTGGACATTTCTCCGTAAGGATGGGCGGTACCATTCGGTATTAATTCCACCTCTGTCATCCTCAAGAGCAGGGGTTACCTCGAAGGCGCCTTGTTGCGACCACGGACTACTTCCAAAGCCCAAATACATACATAACGCAAGGCCTACCGGTGTCTAGACGCTTTGAGGCGACCGACCCCACCAGACCATCATTCGAGGATCCTCGATCTATATACACGACTCGTCATAGAAAATCCAAGAAGGGCAGACCTTAGAGCAACTTCTCCATATCAACATCCTCAACATCCTCTCAGCATATACCTGGTGTGGCCTCATATCTATGTCTCGCATCCTTCCTGTCATCCAACCCAGTCAGTGACAAACAGGCTTGATCATAGGTTTGTACTATTACAGCTTGTGTTGCTTTGACTCTACTCTCGTTTCAACAATTCGATATATATATACACTAGGCCTTGGTCGGTGAAGAAGGGTGTCCACCCACTCCTACTCTTACAGTTACGGATTTCGAGCTTCGACAGCTATAGCTCTCTCTTGCAGCGACAACCTTCGAAAGTAAACAAAGCAAAGGAAACGCTATCCAAGGAAATAAAAGGCCCTACCACGATCGTTCTATATATCCATGGCATGCATGTGCGACTGTCCTCGGCGGTATTAGAAAGCACCTAGAAGCTACAGCTACAGATCGCCCGAGCCTAACCCGGTACTAAAAAGGGTGCTGGATAGTCTCGTCTCCCAGTCGTCTTGCAGTTCTCTATCGATAGCCGAGATTACTGCTGACTTCCAAGCTCGAAGTCGGGGAAATAAAATTCTCGCCTTACTGTTACTCTGTCGAATCTTGACCTATCGGCCTGTCGACCGTGAAGAGTTTGGTTTTTCTTGGTTTTCTTTGGTTTCCTCGGGGCTGAATTTTGAACAACGTACTTCGGCAAGTAGCTACCCCTAGCTTCTGGAATTATATCGCTTTCGATACCCAAAACCCCTGCAACATTTCCAATGCTCGTTACCAGGCATCTCGAACCGGAGCAAAACCACTGGTCTAGCAAATTTGAGACCGCCTTCCACAAACCCACAAGCCCACGCATGTCGAGCTACGACAGCCATCTGTCGACACAGCCTGATTGGCAGGGGCAATACTCCTTTCTGCCTCCCGGAGAGAGTCACATCTTCGCACAACCCTTCGAACAAGTTACGGGCTCCAGTAGTAACAATGACATTACTTCACAGCAGCGCCCCGCAAGCGCACATAATAGCACTCTTGATAACACAAGCCAGGCTACGCAGAGCAGTATCCATTCGCCAATGAGCCACTCTCGCATATTAGATCCGCTTCCACTTGGACTACGACAACCGAAAGCAGAATCCCCTGTACAAGAACACACTGACGTACAGGGCGCGAGCTACGCCATCAAGGCAGAGTCTGCCCACGAGGAATCGTTGGCTTCTACAGATACCCAAGGACTCCATCTTGGACCAAGTTCGCTAGGCCCATCATCATCAGTGCAGGGACAAGAGACAACATCTGGTCCAAACCGGGACGAAGAGAGTGCTATAGGAAAAGATGATGATGATGAGGTATTGGACGACGATGAAATGGTGGAAGGGGAAGGGGAGACATCAACGCAACCGCAGACCGCAGCTGAGCGCACAGCAGCTAGGAGGAAAATGAAGCGTTTTAGGTAGGGAACGATGATTCAGCTACTAGTTAACATTGTTAACATAAGCAGGCTTACGCACCAACAAACTCGATTCCTTATGAGCGAGTTTGCAAAACAACCACACCCGGATGCCGCACACCGAGAACGACTTTCGAGAGAGATTCCAGGACTGAGTCCGAGGCAGGTTCAGGTCTGGTTTCAAAACAGGTGAGATTATCGCGATGTTTTTTCAAATGCCGCAAAGCTAAATCATTGTAGGAGAGCGAAGATCAAGAGGCTTACAGCCGATGACCGAGATCGAATGATCAAAATGCGAGCCGTGCCGGACGACTTTGACAATGTTCAAGCGCTGCACTCTCCTTACGGGGCCGTTCATGGATTGGGGGGAGTAGGGCCAGGCCCGATCACGCCTCCTGTCGATTTTGGAACTTCGTCTTACACGGATCATATCATGCGCCCGCTGATGGTGGACACTATGCGAAGAGGGGAGAACGACGACCATATGTCTCCTAGTGGACTAACTCCAGCTTTTGGCGGTATTAATTTTACCCCTCAAGGATCGATGAACAGTGACATACTTTCGCCGTTGTCGACATCATCGAACGACCGAGGAGGATATTATTCGAGTCATCTGACGGGTCCTCTTGGGGGAGGCCAAAGAAGTTCAAACCCTTTCGCTCGACAAAACAGCCTTGACTCTGGTGTTTCAATGCATTCGCAAAACAGGCAGCAAATCCGTCCTCTACAACCGCTTCAGCTTAGGGAGACCATGTCGAGGTCACGACCAGACAATCTACAGTCGCCCTTACGCTCGAGCATGTCTTGGAAAGGGGATTCGATTGACTATAGCACATATCCAGGAACTAGTGGAAGCCCTGGAATCGGTGGGAGGCACCAATCTCTCTACCAATCCGACCAGATGGGTAGCAACTCAGGGAATTCGTTAAGCTACGATTCCAACTCTTATTCCAGTAAGTACTACAATTCTTACTATTTGGAGTAATCTGCTAACTTTTTGTCAGCTTCGGGCGTTCAAACCTCTCCCACAAACATTAATTACTCCAGCCTTCAACAACCTTCGCAAAACAGATCTCGACTCCGAGCAACTTCAGCCACTCTTCCGCTCGGCTTAGATCTACGACACCAATACCGACCCATGTCGTCTAGCCACGGCCTTCAATCACCTAGCCATTCTTCAACACCTCGAGTTACAACTACTGCGCCTTACGGATCTTCCACATACACTACGAGTTTTCCGTCCGCTCCCTTAACAGCACCTATCGACTTTTCGCTTTCCAGGACCTCAGGGATCACCAACAGGAGCTCGGTCCAGGATTATTCGATGCCGCAAATGAGCGCGCCAATCGCGCCTCCACATGATTTTAATCAAGCACTACACAGCAGCATGGGAAGCTCGAGTACAAGGACCCCGATGAGAGATACGTTCGGGGGTGGTCCCTTGAGCGTGAGCCAGGGACAGGGATCTAGCGAAAGAAGCGAGGATTACTCGCAAGAGGGACTGGGTGGATCGGGTTCAGGGTTGAAACGAAAACGGAGTTCATTTAGCCTCTCGCAAGGAGGTCATACGCCCGGACCGGCTCAGACTTCCCAACCATACGGACACACAACTTAAAGGATACGTCATTTAATAACGGTCCCGAGATACCAACAAGGGGGGGTTCAAAGCACCATGACACAGAAACTCGAAAAAACGATGTGGCGCTCTTCTAATTCCATTCGAAAATAATACCCAATTTTTTAAGGACCCTTATTAGATTACCATGTGTTACTATATACTTTTTTGTTTGATTTTTTTGGATCGTTTTTTTGAGTTGCATTTCTCGGTGTGGATGTGTCACAGTGTCACGACAAATTTGGGGAGTATTGAGCGTTTTGGTATATCGGTTGGTTGGTTGGCTGCTTCGTTGATGGGTTAGGGGGCGGAATCAGAATGATTGTGTTTATGACCTTGAGAGAAAAAAAAGAACATATCAAAACAACATACTATATACTACATACTGGAGGAAGAAGGATACGAAACTGGCGTGGCTACGAAGACGGACGGAAAAGGCGTGTGATCAAGACGGTGAATATCAAGCGAGGCAGATACCTACATTTCCACCGCTTGACGCGCGAATTGGATACCTTACCTTACCCTTTGCACTTGGGGCTGTACATAGGCACTTCCTCGATCGAGACAACAGGAAGGTCTCGCGGTCAATGTAAACTGCTGATTCGCAAAAGACGAATCAGGCTCGTGAACAACTAACTTGCTCATCGCTCATCATATCTGAACTCAACTCTTTGATATTTTCGTGGAGGCTTATTTCGCTTGTTGCTTGCTCTCGAACGAGGATCCACACGATAGTACGATTGCACGGATTCTACGACCAGTCGGATTACTACATACCTTACATACCTCCTGTTTGAAGCTTGGTACCGATCTGCATTCCAAATTCTGACGTTCTCCGCAAGCCCCATAGATCTGTGTTGAGGCTCACGACTAGTAAGGCGCGAGCTTCTCTCCCGGTATACGTCGTGGCTTAGACGTCCTCAACGTAAACGACGCCAGCGCGACTTACCGAAGATATGCGCCCCAGCTTACTACTACTACAGTAGTACGCCAGGTTCTCCGACTGCTTGCCTTATAGCATACATATAGCATACATAGCGAAGTCGTAGCAGCGTGGAGAAAGAGGGTTTTGCCCCTAAAATCGGAATGTAACGCCGATAGATGGTAAATCTCGTTTTGGAGAGATCTCGTTCCACTCAGAATTCCCCGAACACGTTTTAGCAATTAACGAAGACGGCCCTCCCTACCCAGGCAAGTCTCGATGCGACATTGCAAGACGTTGGATAACTAGCTGCCTCTCTCATATTCTTCCTCTGCTTTTTCTCTCGAAACCTCCCCGAGTCTATTTCCGGGTGGATGATCGACGCGCAGGTATAAAACGCGACATCGTCCCGGTTCAGGGGAGAGGTTCGAAAGGGAGAAGAGAAAAAAAAAATCCTTACCCCTGCAATCATTTTGCTATAGGCCTTCTCGTTCCGGTAACGTTATACTAAATAGGCAAGAAAAAAAAAGATAGGAAAGTGAAAAGACTTGTAACATAACAGCCCATAAAACCACGACAAAACCGAGCTGTCGACCGGCCAGGGGTCTTGTCGAAAGGAAAAAAAAAAATTGGTGAGGCCGGAAATTTCGATCCATCATCATCTCGCACTCCCTCACCACTTAGAGCAGCGCACCAAAAACAATTTCCTGGGATATGCGATATTCCCACCCACAGATAATGCAGGCAACAATAACGAAACGCGCGGTAACAGTTTGGAAGCTTCCCACTGGGTTGCATGGATGCACCTGGGGTACTTGGAAGAGGCCAATAAAGGTTAGGGAAGACCCCAAAGCTGACAACTGCATGATGGGTTGCACAAGACGCAGCCTGCTGCATACGAAAGGGATGGGATTTATGACGGCTACTGCGTTTGGTGCGACCCTCCACCACTTAGGTACCTAAACCTAGGAAGGCTGCTACCATGCAGGAGGGAAATTCGAAGTTATGTAGGTACCTATGTAGGTATCTAGGTCGGTATGTATGTGTGTAGGTAGTTAGGTATGTATCTGTAGAAGCGTGGGTGATGACTGGATGGCTTGACTGCCCGACGAGTGGACGTATGGATGTACACACGCACGGCGGCGCGGTGAGACCCTGTCGGGAGCTGGATCTTAGGTTCTTTGTGGAAGACAGCACAGGGGAACCCAAAAACGATGCTGTGCCAGATACCACGACATAACGATTGGCTCAGATCCTCGGGCACGGGAAGGAGTTTAGGTGGACGGCCCTTACTCTTCCCCAACCTCGAGAAAGGAGGAGGGATATTCCCGTCAAGCAAGCGAGCAAAGCAAGCATCCACCTATACGACCAACCTACATATGTGTAGGTAGGTAGGTAGGTAAGTAGTAGGTATACATGTGTGTATACGTACATCCATATCTGTGGATATACATATGGGTATACATATACTGAGTAGCAACGAATAGGTACCAGGTATACAGGTAGGTAACTTACCTACCGACCTCCTAGGTACATACTACGCATGCCCACACACACTTCCACATCCACCTTACCAAAAAAATAAATGTGCAAAAAGGGTAAAAAAAGCAACCGTACGGATTTCCCACTTTCCTACATGTCACGCCGCACAACAGCAGCCGCCGCCGCTCGCCGGCAAAGATGTGCTATAATATGTCAAAGCTTAGCCTAGGGCAGGGCAGAAGAGTTGATTTCCGGCCAAGGATTGCCCGGTACGACGACCGTGCCCAAGACAGACAGCTGCGCTACGACGCTTAAGATCGCTCCGATATTTTTGGCTAGACGGTCCCAGCTCCTTCGGGACTAGGCGCCGGACAGCGCAGCAATCGGTAGTGGTAGTTGGCGTCCAAGCGTGTTTATAAAAAGCGAAGTGAAGAAAAAATAAAGAAGGGCGAAAAATAAATACTAGGTAAATAAAAAAAAAAAAAAGGAGGATTTGTAGGTAGCTTTTGCGTCATTCCGCATGCGAGACAACATCGCGTTGCAGATGATGATCATTTTGGTTCTCTTGTCTTCTCTTCTTCCCTCCTGCGTCTTCGCTTCGTCGCCTTCTCTTTTGTTTTGTGTGTGTTCTCTTCAGCAGCACGTTCGAGGCGCCTGTCGGAATCCCTCGGTCTAGCCTTGCGCACGTCGTAGTCGTAGTCGTAGTTGTATCATGTCTCGAAGGCGAAGGCAACACCACAGCTACGTTCTCTGCTCTGTGTTGGTTTGCAGAACCTCCATCCATCCATGCCTACGTATCTATGCAGACTGCATTACAACATCAGCGACGACCGAATCTGACTGCAGTTAGATTTAGTCAACGTGTCTCTGCGTTGTTTTAGACGTCTTAGCTCTGTCGTGTTCTACTGTTATTCTCCCGTTCGCGCCATTACACCTTCTAGGCTACGCTTACATAGATGGCGCATAGATGGCGACGCTTATCTTATTTTTTTTGTTATTTTTGTTGTTCTTTTTCTTACCCACCCCCCTCTCAAGCCACAGGCGCAAGCGTGCGGCAGCCTGTCGATCGGTTCTGGACGATTTGAATCTTGATCGAACAGATTTAGATGATTACTGTCAATCAAGTTCGCGGACCCGGCTGAAGCCACAGTTTGGTTCGTGTTATGCACCAGGCCGTGGCAGCCGAAGCCAGGGCTATAAGATGTGCTGTTATAGCCCCCACCCGTTCCAACCCATCAGAGGCTTGCTCGAATCTTGACTTCCCCCATTGAGACGTTGTGTTTCCCATCCCGTCCTAGTCTTGCCCTTTTCCGTACGTGTAGGTTACTAAGGTAGGCCAACCATGTACCCCCGATGTAGATACAAGATACGGAGACCCTATGTGGTTGTACATCGTAACATATTTTCATTCACCGTATGCTTCTTCGGTAGGTGGCTTGGGTAGCTTCTAGGTACGGAATGCACGGTGACGGGCGTGCAGAGGGAAATCCAGGAAGGCGATCATTTTAGTCACGCTCGATCGAGTTCTAGGCTTGGCCCTCCTCGCTCCAACTTTCCGACCCGCGAATCATAATCTATCATCGGTGCAGACATGACTCAGCCATCCTCTTTGTTACCTTACCTACCGTGCCTACCGCTGACTGGCTGGACCCCTAAGTCTTAGATTCGCCTCCATCTGCTGGATTTGCCCTCCCTATAACCCGGGTACGCTATAGGCTACCTGGAATAAGGGGCCGCAAGGGATCACGAGAACGATGAAGAATATGACGGGAACTTCAGCCTTGATGACCGACGGAGCCTCGCCTAACAGCCCCCAATACTCTAGCCTACCGGTCAGGGGCTGCCTAGATTCGCTAGGAGGGAGATCGCCCGTCATTTAGGCAAAAGGTGTGGAATGACAGCATATGGGGTTCCCAGGGGCCAGTCAGCCTGAGAGCCGAGACGATAGCTAGGTCTGGCCTGTCAGGATTTCCCATACGTATACCTAACCGGACAGAAATTTTCCGGCTGTGGGGGGCAAGGGGAAAGCAAAAGCGAGGAAAAGGTGTCTGCTGAAGTCACGCATCGTTCTCGTGTCTAGGGAAAGGGAACAAGGGACGCCGCATAGGGGACAAGGGGAATCAGATTCCCACGATGTCGAACGATGGTAACTTCCGAAATGACCAAGGGTCGAACAGAGTAGAGGTCGGGGCCCCGGAAGGACGATCTCCAGAAACCGGTTCCTGGAGCCTAGATGCAGTTCGGCACTTTTCACCAGCAGCTGAGGGCGACCTCAGAGTGGGTATCCTCCTATTCTACCTATCTTTATCTTGCAGGCGTAAGTGAAAGCGTGAAAATGTGAGCCAAATGACCCAATATTGGGGCGAGTGGCTTGCCGGGCGGAAGTTCTACCCCCCCGACTACCCCCTTACGCCCATACACTTGGTTCCTGCGACTTTCCACAACCGCCTACCGAGGTATGCTAGACACCAGTAAGTTGGGTATACTAAATCTATCGCTGAAACGAGTGGCGGCGCCATGGGGGACACTATACGAGTAGCGTCCCGCGCCGAAGGGCAAGCCACCTCGGCCACGAGCCCGGTCGCGGGCCCGAAACCCAGCACCACTCGCGAAAGTCGAAAGATTTTGTGTCTCTGTGGATACGTCTTCATCACGCCACTAAGCAGGAGGCTATAGGCACCGTAATCTTTGCTTGCAGATAGATGACGATAACCGTGCAGCTGTTGGCGTCTGCGGGCTTGCTTTGTGCGCCCGGTTCTTTCACGTATTTCCTGGGTACCCGACTCGGCTGTATTGCAACTCACATACACATACCTAGACAGGTTCGTCTACTTGTCCTATAGCCGCGCCCTGTCCTTGCATCTTGCATGGTGGTTATGGTCCTTCTTAGCACGCGATGATGCCATGCGACTTATATTTCGCCGACAGCAAACCCTAGTCTACCAGCATATGGGAGATGGCAACGGGTAACAGCAAGACGCAGAACTTTTTTTCTTTCTTCACGAACCGGTCCCCTACTAAGTGTATGCTAGTAGATGCTAAGTTGATAATCGTGCCCCCCTATACCTCCCTATGTCCCTAAATAAGTAGGCACCCGAAAAAAGGAACCCTTGCCGCAGAGCCTAAGTCCTGGGAATCTGGTGTTCGGACGCCTTATTTTCCGTGTGTTACTTACAAGGGCCTCATGCTCATAATCTAAGACATGTAATCCCCAAGCTGTCTCCGGAGAGATGGCCCTAGAATTTCCGTTCGTCCAGGAAACGAACCTGGGATACAGACATGTGTCTTGGAATCCGGGGGCGGGTGGGAACCTGCATCGCGGGGGGCTGGCACATCCATCATCTATCTATCAATCTACCTATCTATCTAGCAGCAGCACGAGGACCTGGGCAGTAGCCATGATGTTTAGAGTGACCTGCAGGATTTTGGTATAGTGTAAAGGAACCTCCTAACGTGGGGATGCAGGTTAGGGGTTTAGACGCAGGAATAGACTACCGTGCGCACTACTACTTTCTTCCCGGTGGCTTGTAACCCCCGTACGTTCGAAATGGGGCAGGCGGCCAAGAGCTACCAGTCACAAGCAGGTAAGCGGCCAGAAACTCGGTGCTTCTACACGAGACTCGACGATGGAGGGGAACAGGAACTGAACTCTGCCTGGAAACCCAACGTTAACGCCCCCTTCCAGCTTCGCTTGGGCCGCTGCCGCGCTCCTACTCGCAAGCCCCATCTTCCCAATTCTTACCCATCCCCTACTACCTCCGCTAGCCGCCCTATGTGCACCGGCTCATATCGAGATCGAGGGGAAACCAGCCCGGCAGTCGTCTTCTTCTTTTGTTTTACGTAGCGCTAAATCCTTAAGTCCTAGATGCAGATGAAGACGACGGAGTTGAAACGGTAGGATGGGTCTTGATAGTCCAGCCACCGTCTGGGAAACAGAAAGGGAAAAGATGCGTGTCTGGTGAAAGAGCGGCGTTTACCCGCTGTAGCGATCGATCCCGCTACCGCCGTCGCCCAGGGGAAGGAGGGGGACACAACGACATGTAGTTGCTGTTCAGGCTACTTTCACCAACTTTCCCTCTTACAACAACAAAGGAGTAGGTTCTAACTTGTAGATCCAATAGTTGTAGTCAAGATCATATCAAAGTTAAAGCATCATCTCGATAGACGAACTCGTATCTTGGTTCGTGATAATTATAGACACGCTGGATCGAATAGACATGTATTCCCCTTAATGAAGCCAAATTGCCAATTCTTATGAATTAAGGGCCTCGCCCCCTATAAGGCGCAGTGATTGCTGCGCGGTTAAACCAGCATACGGCCCTATCACAGATGTAAATGAGCCCAACAGATAGACGAATAGACGAACCGGTGAACGCGATCGAATCGTTTAATGATGGACAATTCATAGAACAGGTTTCAAACGAGATTCAGGAATGAATCGAAATACTCTTCTATTATTTCCTTGTAATTATGAGCCTTAAGTAGACTCGATGCCCTTGAGGGTAAAATCATTGCAAGTTTCGGTTGGCCTTGCTAGAGCTGAGCTCTAAGGAGAAAGCCGGGGATCACGGCCACGATGGTTGTCCTAGCTCAGGGTCTCGAAAAGATTTAACGATAACGAATACTATGGTTAACATTGAAGCATCCATTCTATTGAGTTTATGAACTTCGACTTTATTGAGAGTATTTCCCATTCATATATTGCATGCCTTCGTTGGTAGGGCCATCGGTTTACCCCTTTCTTTGATTTGCCCTTATCCCGCCTTCTCTCCGTCACTCCAGCATTAAGGGAGAACAACTCAATATAACGCTGGGTCAACCACCTAATTATTTCTCTCAGTTGATATATCAATTGATTAGTAGAGCATGTAGGTCGTGGGTTTTTTAATCTTTCAATTTCCATCATTTTGGCTAATTATTTCCTTCCAATCTAGCTACTAGTGACGACACCCACGATACCAACACCCCCAATCTCTGCCGACGCCTTATTGAACGACTAGAAGTTTTATATAAGAGAATAAGAGGCACGTTGATAATGAAAAAGAGGAAGATTAAGTGTTCCAAGATAAACAATCAGATAGCATGCAAGAAGGGGCGTCGCCGAGGCAAACAAAATTCACCCAGATACCTACCTACACGACGGTTTCAAGATGCATCGATGAACTATTCACACGGATATTCAATATGAAACATCTTATCTATGGTATAGATTGGAAAAAGAAGCAAAAGGGGGAAATACGCCGCCTTACAGCCGCACAGTTGGAGCACTAGATAGGCTCAGCAATGAACAGAGAAAGAGACTGCGACTCAATACACTAACTGATCGGCCAAATACCTACAAACCTATTTAACGATCGCTCATTTCTGTCACTAAATCTGCAACTTTTTTCTTCTCAAAATCTCGATGAGAGTTGTGTTCTGACCCTCCCTACGACTTCTTAGGATCCAACATCTTACACCACCAACCCACTGCTAGCTCTCCAACATCTTCGGTATTGGTTTATGTGCCGTCGAAGGATCTGAGTTACTGCATTTCAGATCGAGTTGGATCATATAGTCGACCTAATCTGTCGCTATGCAGATCGAGAGGATGTGCAAACAACCAATGATTCTGTTGGCAAGGTTAGAGGCAGGGCCGGAAGCCCACAAGTGAGCATCAAAGACCTCATTATCGACTATCGCGAATCGCGAATCTTTACTCGGTTACAAAAAAAAAAAACGTTACTCCTTTTAGCATTTTATTCACACATCCTACCAACCATGCTTCTATATACCGTTTGTAGCTAACAAAACTCCATTTAACCACACCAACCTCAATATTCACAATCTCCCATCTGGTCGTATGTACAGGACCAACTAACTCTCCTCCCGTGCCAAACTCCGACTAGCCTGGCCCCTCCTACTAACACCCAGCCGACTCATCTCAATCCCGACATCCTCCTCGACCGCTCTCCCACGGCCCTCCTCAGCCATCACCTCCTCGCTCTTCCTCCTCCCTCCCGTTTCCGCGCCAGCATCTACAGGCACCACAACACTCTCACTCCCACTCCCGTCCCCACCACCATGCCCATGCACCCCCTCCGCCGCATACGAGCCCCCCACACTCTCCATAGTAAACGGGCTCGCGGTCGGCGCATCCAAGACCCCCAACTCCCTCGGCGTGAAAACCCTCGGCAAAACCAGCGCCCTCACAGGTATAAGCGCGAGAATAACAACCGGGAACCCGACCGCGGCCACGGTCTGCGTGATCGCGAACGTAGCGCCAAAAGCCGCCAACTCAATGCCCACAAACGCCCAGACAGCGCCTCTGCGCTCGATTTGGTTGAGTGGGTGGCCACCGGGCGTGAGCGCGCGGTCGCGGAGGAGGAAGAGGAGTTTAGCCGTGATGCCGTTGCCCTCGAGGGCCTGGTATCCCATGATGAAGAAGAGGCCCGCGAGGACGGCTTGCGGTATCAAGTGTAAGACGACTAAAAGCGGGCCTGTCATCGTGCCGAGGGTTAGCAGGCCTTGGGCTAAGTTTGAGACGCGCTGTTCGACGACGTGGGTGCGTTTCAGGACGTAGTGGCCTTTCGCCTCGCCGTTTGTTTCCTCGGTGTCGGCGACGACTTTCGTGACGCAGAGGGATTCGGTGTGGAATGGGGCTTGCGGGATCAGGCCGTTGGGGAAGGGGAGCCCGAGGATGCCGGCGACGCCGGTTGTTAGGCCGAGGAGGAAGAGGTCCCAGTGGAAACCTGCGGGTTTGCGGAGGGGGAATTCGGTTCCTTGTGCGATGAGGGATGATACTATTTACGCGGTAAGCCTTCTGAATCTTAAATTAATGGTGCGAGGGGAATCATTGAAGTTTACCATTATGATCGAAATAAAACAGGATCGTAAGCAACACCGCAAACAGTATCGCAATGAATATATCTCCGACATCGATATCCCAAAATTGGACGAGCCAGCCTCTATCAGCCGTAGGAAAGAAAGCTGCACTTGTAGGCAGCCTCTCGAGCTCAATCGTCTTCATACGGCCGAGATGCACGAAGCCGGTGAAAAAGATGACGGTAAGCGGGGTGCCGTAGTCTTTAAGGAACACGCGCACGGGGTGTCTGAAGAGCGGGCTTTCCCCCAACTCGCCGCATGCATAAGCGATCATGAAGACAAGCAAAGCCACCATGACGGATAGGTAGAATGGCGAGTCGTCGCCGAAGCGCTCGAGTACCTGGACACCCTTCTGCAAGTAGATGAACGCGACGTAGAAGCCGAATATATCGCACGGAAAGCGCGTCACGTAACGTAGCCAATTGCAGGAATTGGTGACGGCAAGTATCCAATGAAACACCAGAGACCATAACCCAATCCAGGTCATGAAAGCCAAGTAATTGGTTCCAGTAGGCGTCATGATATCGTAAACCGTGCTGGACACTTCCAGTCAGATACAGCAATGTCAAGGTATAGGCAAGAGGATAGGAGACATACTAGTTGAATACCGTAATAGGACCCGTAACTCCCACAATGACCAACGGCTGACACGCAAGTATCGCAAATACCACCGCGCCTAGAACTGACGCTAATAGCACTTCATTCACGCCATACTGCATATTAGTCTTGGTGAACATGTCAAGCGAGAAAGCGAGAGCCGGAAGGATACTAAATGGCTGTCAGTCATCCTTATTCTTGTGTAACGAGAATTTATAGATTTCTAAGGAGGCGACGATAGGAGGTATGATAATTCAATCCGAGATAATAACAAAGAGCGAAAAAAAAGTATTCATGAGTAAGAAAGTAAATATATAGGACTAGTAAACGGGTTCATACTTTGCAAAATACATATAAACCGTTGACGGAATGACGCGATAATCCCAAGCGTCGAGCCAGTCGCTCCAGTAATACGGGGCACGGCGGCGCAAGTCGTTGACCATGCCGCGGAAGAAGTGTATCTTCCACCACTCTCCAGATTCCTGGTTTGCGCCATGTCGTCGTTGATCCGTACTGCCATGATAAGCAGAAGAAGCATTGCGCGATGTCAGTAGGGAGTTAGCCCAGCGCCGAATATTCGCGCTCGGCGACGACCCGGCACCAGCTCCTCCGGATTCGGCCGCGCCGCCGCGATTACTCCCGGAAGAGTGCATCGCTGTCGGAAAGGTCAGCGAGTCTGCCGTCTGAGACATGGCTCGCGGTATAGATAAATTCCAATTTAGCGGGAGATCTAGTTAAAACCAAGATACCATCCGCATAAATCGGCACGTATTTTGTAAATATTGACCGAGAATGTAGGCAATTAAGACCCAGAGAAAGACGTCCGTCTACCAATAGCACTATTAGCCAAAATGAAAAATGGAAGCCCGATCTCAGGCGATGTCCATATCTAAGAAGATGCGGCCGGTGAAACCCAACCACCAGCAACCTCTCCGAGCAAATCGAAGCTCATTCGCGAAGTGTAAAGTTCGCCGCGGCCGCTGTGGTAAAAATACCCTACCTACCAATATCGGCGGTGTAAATGATTAAAAATCTACGAATATACAATTAGCTAATCGAAGATGTAGATAACCTTTTTCAAGGTTCCAGCAAGGACCCCGGGTTATTCTCTACTTGGTTTAGTTCTACCCTCGCCTAGTCGCTTCCCCACAGCGACCAAGAGAACCCGTAACCAGGGGGGCAAATAAGGAAAAGGGAATGCGTCATCGGCACGTTCATTGAAATTCTAATCTCTCTTTTTTCTTCTCCTTTTCTTAACATCCAAACGCCAGTGCCTTGCGATTATGTGACTCTTTTATCTAGTATTGTACAGTATGTGCAGGTCGCGGCAAGATTGTATGTGTTTCCCCTTTCTCGTTAGTAGTAGAACATACATAGAATGAGTTGAGAGCTTCGAGTCATCATAAATCATGACAATAGCCCTCGACAACCCCCCGTCCTTGAGAAGTCCTTGGGAATGAGGTTGTATATACAAAAAATTCATTACCTCCTAATCTCGCCGTTATCTTCCTTGAATAATGCAGGGCTAGCAGGAGGAGGTTCCGGCGCATCAGGTAGCCCCGGCGTCGATGGCGGCGGTGGCGGTCCAGCTGATGGTGGCGGTGGCGGCTTAGCTGAGCCTCCGAAATACTTGGAAAAGTCGTCTCTATCCTCAAATGGTCGAGGACCTAACAACCGAACCATATCGTCTCGGACTAGCACCTCCTTCCTCAATAACTCCTCCGCAATAAGTCCTACCTCCGTCTTCTTCTCTAACAAGAGATCTTTGCACTTCTTATACGCCTGCTCGATAATCCGTCTCACTTCGGCATCGATAGTTTGACCCGTCTGCTCCGAGAAAGGTTTGTATACCCTACTCTCGTCGTTGCGGTAGTGTACCGGGCCAACCTTGTCCGACATACCCCATCTCGTAACCATATGTGTAGCCGTTTGCGTCGCCTTATCAAAATCGTCGCTAGCACCCGTAGTTACCGTGGGGAAGTGAATTTCCTCTGAAATTCTACCTCCCAACGTCATAGCCATTCTGTCCATCAGCTGTTCATAGGTCATGAGATATGCGTCTCCCGGTAGGTACTGCGCGTATCCTAAACCTCTACCTCGAGGTATGATCGAAACCTTTAATAACGGATCGGCGTATTGGAGGTACCAGCCGCAAATAGCATGCCCTGCTTCGTGGTACGCTACCGTCCTCTTCTCCTTCGGATCCAAGACAAGCGACTTGCGCTCAAGACCACCGATAACACGTTCGATGGCTTGCTCGAAGTGCACCAATGTGACAGACGTAGCATTGCCTCTCGCAGCTATTCATCATGTGAATATATAATCACAAATTAAAGTAGGGGTGGATAAACATACCAATGAGAGCGGCTTCGTTTACACAGTTCGCAATATCTGCACCAGCGAAGCCCGGTGTCAGAGATGCGAGTCTGCCGCTGAGATATTCGATCTCCTCATGAGTCACAATTTTCTTAAGGTAAACTTTGAAGATATCTTGTCGCCCCTTCATCGTTGGCGCATCAATGTTGATGTGCCGATCAAAACGTCCAGGTCGCATCAGGGCCTTGTCCAGGATATCTGCTCTGTTGGTACCGGCGAGAACGACAACCTGGTCCATGGTGTTGAAACCATCCATCTCTGTGAGAATTTGGTTAAGTGTGGCTTCTCGTTCGTCGTTCCCCCCGAACCTTTGGCCTTCTGCACGAGATCTACCGATGGCGTCAATCTCGTCAATGAAGACAATGCATGGAGTATTCTTGCGTGCCGTGGCGAAAAGATCCCTGACCCTAGATGCACCGACACCGACGAACATCTCGACGAATTCTGAACCGCTCACGCTAAAGAACGGCACGCCTGATTCACCAGCAGTAGCTTTCGCAAGCAAAGTCTTACCTGTTCCAGGAGGACCGGCGAGAATTGCGCCACGTGGAATCTTCGCGCCAAGCTTTTGGAACCTTTCCGGCTTTTTGAGGAAGCTGACAAACTCCATGATCTCTTGCTTAGCTTCGTCCATGCCGGCAACATCCGAGAACTTGACTTTGATCGCCGTCTCGTGGCTAAAACGCTTTGCCTTGCTCTTGCTGAAGCCGAAAATACCGCTCGACCCGCCAGCACCGCCAGGGCCACGTCGCGAAGCCCAGATAAGTAAGCCGACAAGGGCTAGCGTGGGCCCGAAGGCCAATATGATGTTAAAGAGCGGGTTTTCACCGGCATAGCTCACGGGTATTCTCTCGCTCGTGGGGATTCCAAGCTCATTCTGAACATCATCTAGACGCCTTTCAAAGCCATCGCCTGAGGCAATCGTGAAGTAGTAATGAAAGCCAGGGCGAGCTGCAATTGAGTCAGGATAGACGGATTGGGTCGCTTCTCGGTTTAGGTCGACACGGACTGTGTGACCCTGAATGACCATTCTTTCAACAAGACCCTTTTCCAAAAAGTTCTTTCGCAGCTCCTGCCATGTGATTTCCCGGCTACTCTCTTCGGCGAAGGAAGAGTAAATCCAATAGGCAACGGCTGAACCCACGACTGTTGTCACCCAGTCGTTTTTGTTTAGGGGGTTGTTGTCGGGGGGAGGGGGAGGCGGTCTATTCGAATTATTCGACTTAAAGCCGTTGAAGTCCTTTTCGCCCTGGTTAGACTCCTGTCGGTCCTCCTTTTCCTGCTGCCGCTTCGACTCTTGCGAAGCTTTCCGTTCACCTGACGCCTTCTTCGCGTCGTTAAATCTTTTTCCAAGTGGAGAATTATTCACTTGCTCTTCAGCTAATCGTTTGCTCAGGGCGTTGATGGATTTCAGTGTCTTGCCAAAATCTCCAGTCGTCATCATCCCTTCCTTATGCTTCCTCATTAATTCCTTTAACTGCACTGGTACTCCGGTCTTTTTCATGTTCTTGAGCATCTCACCGTCGAGGAGATCGAAGATTCCTTTAGGAACGTTGTCTTGAAAGTTTTTAAACTCCTCCTCGGTAAGATACACCCAACCCTCAGGTAGTGGTGGCCTATCATCCCTTCGTGTGCCAGGTGCTGCAGGTGCTTCACCCTCTGTTGGGCCTGGTGAGCTGGAACTTTTCATTTCAGGCTTCGACTCAGCATCTTTAGATGGAGATTCCCCATTCTTGCTGAGCTTCTTGCTACTATCGGAATCTTCGGATTTCTTGTCGGAGTAGTAACGAGGTTGTTGGGTACGCCAAGCCGAATGCGACGTGCGCAGGAGACGGGTCGATCGTATACTTGTGCGGGTAGAAGCATTGAGGGAGATGGTGGCGATGCGCGCCAGACCGGCAGACCGTCGTAATATGCTTGACATGGCGGGCAACTGCGAGGTTTGGTGACCAGCCGCGGGGTCCGCAGTGAAGACGAAGCTGGAGGCGAAATATTTCTGGTGTGCGCAGATGCCGTGCTATCTTATGCCTTATGAGAACATAAGACAGCAACCGCCAATACAGCGGGCTGTTCCTGTGTTGGCTGAAATCCGACCGCAGGCTGCGTCGGGAATTTATAATACAGATTTCCGAGGTTGGAGGAAGTTAGAAATTGAATTCGGCTTTGCGCTGACTGATTTGACTGATTTGAATTAGATCCAGTGATTTCAGTGGATGGTGATCATTCGAAAGAAGCTTCCCCGCTAAACCTAATCGACTTTAGTGAGCAGGTATCCCTTCAATTACGTATCCGTGTTCACGTGACTTATGGAGATATCGGGCTTTAAATATTTTATTTTTCCATTGCACCTGCCAAGCTTCAAATTCAGCTGTCACCTAATTAGCAGAAGTGCTCTATTCTGTATTTATTGTGAAGGGGGCTTTCCATTTCGATATTTTCTCCTCATATCGCGAGATTTGCTTAGTGAATCCACTTAGCACACCTAGTATTTGAAATCTAGGTAGTTTACGTTGTTACTATGATCTACAGTTGCATATGCAATAACAATCGCTCACTGTCACCACCACATCATGGCTATTAATTTCAATCTCCCCCCAAAGATATTGAGCCATTAATCATCACTATAACATGAGGTAGGGTATACCGGATATAATATAAATACAATGCCATTTCAAACTCTCCTCAAACATCCCTAGGAAACTTGACGAATCCACGATCTTTAATAGTTTCCGGCGGAGGCCACAACCGGGATTCTTCATCTTGACTGTCCAGACACCTACTAGCGTCGCTCAGCGTGGACATGTCATAAGATTCATCTTGGCCATGGTTCCGCCGCTTGAGGTTCTGCCTCTCTATATTCTTCTGCTCAACCGTGTCGATCACCCGGCCGCTTTCCGGTCCAGATGACAATGTCCCAGAACTCTTGCGCCCGTGTGCCAGGAGCGCTGGGAGGAGTCGGCTGAAGAAGGGACGGACTACTGGCACTGAAGCGC
Source organism: Annulohypoxylon nitens (assembly GCA_022496965.1). Taxonomy (NCBI): domain Eukaryota; kingdom Fungi; phylum Ascomycota; class Sordariomycetes; order Xylariales; family Hypoxylaceae; genus Annulohypoxylon; species Annulohypoxylon nitens. The sequence goes on from MU386625.1 coordinate 603,032, forward strand.
ATACAATACCAAGGTTGACCTCGATGAAACAAAGGATCACTGCACATTTCAAAGTTAGTGATTGACACTATACGAGAATGTCGAGAAAACAGAACTTGGGGTTCTGCAAAGATCTAATCTGTATTGTGTGCACTTACTGTCAGGTACGGCATCCCAATCATAATCTTCGCTAGCTTCAAGGGTGGGGATGTAAGTAACTCGTTTGAGAGCAACACAGCATACCCTTATTAACCAATTAGCAATTATGAACGATATTGTGCAGAGGAAGAGCATATATGTAATTGCACTTACACAATTCCCGTCGCAAAGAGTAATATCACCGACACTTTTTGTCTCTTAGGGAGCTGCATTCGAATTACCAACGGTATTGGCAATAATAGAATGATGATGTCGATTCCGATATCTGCTACATGTGAGTAATCTCATCACAAGTGTTAATTATCACGTATGGCATACTATAATTATGTTAGTCTTTGTTGAATATATCATGAAGCAGAGGAAATTTTCACTATACCTTAAGCTGCTCAGGGAAATGTAAGCGGGATAAGAGTCGTAGCACACAGCGTCTAGACTCTCATTGATGATACCCTCAAGTGGTCTACAGGCCAGCGATTCAACCAAAGCCGCCGTCACCGAATAGCAGGCTATGATCGCGATGCATATATAGCAGGTCCAACGAAACCACATGTGTGGTGCGAGCCTCAAGTATAGGACCAACATGGACATCTTGGCGAAGCTGACGCTAAAGATGAAGCTTAGATAAGCTAGCAGGCCATACTAAGATCAAGATTAGCTACTGCGAAGACATCGAGAGAAGGATATCATCTTTACCAGGCGCTCGCCGATGTGGTAAGTGTCTTGCAGGATATCCCAGACGTGGTATGTGAGGCCATGATCGATGTCTATTTCAAAAAATCGGGTTAGAATAAAGCTAGAAGCCAGTATTCTCTCGGAGAATATAGGACTTTCATACCTTTCTTTACAAATACCAGCATCGCAACCGAAATTATATAAGAGGCAATAACAAGCCCTTTCGGCCGATATTAGCTAATAGCCTAAAAAGCGCCAGGTGCCTTACTCACAGTCGTCAGGTTCGAGCTTCTTCTTAAGCATGTAAACCCTCGTATAAAGACGAAGGCTAAGAGCAATTCCGGCGATGATAGTGGTTGAGATGCCGGCGGCCATCAAGCTGCTGCGGCGCGTCGGGGGGTTGACCGGAGTGCGGACCTGGCCTGGTGGAGGCTCGGCATAGTAAAGGCTACCATCGCTCATCTTGAGGACCCTTCGCCGCAGCCAAGCAGGAACTGCTCGTGAAATTGCGAGAAGCTAGACCGGTCCGGTATACAGCTTTCTTTTTTTCCAAGCTGAAGTGCCGACGTCGAGCTCAATATAGCGGCGGTCTGGCGAAGGGATGAACCGGCGGGATGGCACAGGAATATTAAGTCATGTCTCAAGGAAATCCGTAGCCTTGGCTTGATGGTGTGATTCGTGTGATTCGATGGCATGCAGCGAGCCAGTCAGCCCGGCTAGCCCAAGCTGCTTCCTCCTAGGGCTGCGCGTAGGTGGCGGGATGATATTAGGTATTATTGTTTTTTTTTCGTCGATAAAGTGTTGCAATCGCTATCAACTGCTAGACCGGGATTCACTTCTAGGATTCATTAATATTCTTGTGCTTATGCATGCACATTCGCAAATAACTATCGAGCGGCTAAAGCAACTTTGGTCCTTGGAACCCAACCCAAAGATAAACCCATGTGAAAAAAAAAATCCACCAGTCCTTTCCGAGTCAGTTGAGAGGTTCCGGACCTTATGTTGACCACAGTTATTGATCAACCAAATTCTGGACCAGTTGGGTAGGCTTTCCGCTTTCCGGTGGGTAAAAAAAAGAAAAACAGAACCAAGTCTGTTCGGTGATCGCATCGGACAAGCCACTACCTTGTACTTACAGATCTCGGTAGGCCACGATATAACCATCGCACTTCCCCTCCTCAGGATCGAGTGAGGAGGCACAGAAGGCACAACTGGAGGCACAAGACTGCCTACCTACCTACCTGTACATTTGATACTTTCTCCAACACGAAGTGGTACATTTGTGGCTTGCCAAGGCCAAATATCACTTAAGGGAGGATTATCGTTACGCGCCCCCCAGTCCGAGGTCGTCGACTCTTTCCCGTTTATCTCTCTTCAACTCACCGCCAAGCCACCTTAGGTCGCCTTGGCAGTCTATTTTCTTATTTATACCGCTAACTTTGCATGGGCTAGCAGCCCCTACGTAGGCGTAGTTTTAGGTCTTCCTTCAGTGATTTAAACCCCTCAAGAGAAATGCAGAAGAGTTTTCAAGTTCTGTTTGAGACATCTGCCGGTGGGGTTGATAGCATGTTGTCAAATGAGGCTTATTGCAGGTGGGACTTCCCCCATTGCCGGTACCTAGTATATTTATCTAGAAGATTTCAAATACCGAAGAGAATCCAACTTACTTGACCTATTTTGGTCTATACTAACTAATTCCTACAAGCAATCACGATGTTATTGGTCCTTTAGGTCCTTATCCCGGTACGACATGTATTACCTCGTAGGTATATTGTTAGGTAATATCAATTTACCATATCTCAACGTTGGGATATCGTGTTTCTATAGCATCGAGGATCTGAAGAAATAAAAGGTGCGCTCGGTCTCATTTAGGGTCCCGACGAGATGGGACGGTGTGGTACAAGATCATGGGGATGGTCCAATCCATGCACAAAATTTGCTTGATTGTTAACCTAGCAGAAGCTAGTCGACGACATCTAAACTTCAAACCAGGCTTACTATAGCAATCAAGCAATGCCTAGCCTCGAAGGATTACGCTATATATCGTGTTGGATATCACGTCCGCTTCAGCGGATTCAAGATTTCCTCGCCACGTTTTTTCGGCAGTACCATCATCTTGGGACTCGATCTACCTTCTATAAGCGGAGTTGTTTGCAGACATGAAATGAGGTTTTGGACATATATGTGTTGTCTCTGAACATGGTGCCATGTCTGGCCTCGGCCGAGATTTCCGTCGACCTCATCTTACTGGCTGAATCTAATAGCAATGGCGATCGACTTGGGTAATAACCTTGGAAGCCAGAGAACTGGTCGGTCAAGGGAGAGCACGGCGGTGTGACAATCAAAATAGCAATGTCAGCCAGAAAAGCTTGACTTAAAAAAGTGATTCACGATGGCTGAAATGATACGACGTCCCTGATGCCGACCTTGTAGAGCCCATGTTTCCCAATCTATCTCTTCCAATCACATATTACCGCAGAAATTTCAGCCACCCAGTTGTGAAACTCGACTAGGACGTGGGTAGCACAATTGACGGTCTTCATAGACGCAAAATTTGGCTCGAGGACGGATCTGCTTGCATTCGTATTTGATTTAGATCGCACGTATGCTACCTTTCAATTAAACTATCAGAGTCCGGCGGTAGGCAACCCTATTGCGTAAGGGGTTGTGGTGGATTGCACAACATGGAGAATATTCCGATCGAATGCAAACACCAGTGTACGACAGGTTCAAGATGATTTCCGGGGAAACTTCGATTAAGCCCTCGCAGTAAACAGGGTGTTCGTCGGACTTTGCCTCGGACTATGCAGGTGGCCGTACTGCCGGCACAAGCCAAGTTTCCAGGTTTCCAAGTTTCCATTTGTTAATACCGCAAGACGCAGACGACAATTAATCCGACGAGCGGCAAAACAGGCGATCTATTCGACAAGCATCTCTAAATTTTCCAAGTTGTAAGTCGCGATAAAAAAACAAGCCGACTGCCCTCCTGCGTATCGGCACGATGCATCGTTTTTATCCGACCAGGTATTGCTCGATATCCTTATCCTCCTCATCCTCCTGCAGCTCTTGAAGTCGCTTCTCTTCGGCATCCAACATCTTCTTGAGCACATTTCTCTGTCGCTTCCGAGCCTTCTTTCCCCAATCCGAAGCCGTTGTTTCTCCTTGTTCGTCATCATCATCGCTCTCGTCGGGTATACCAATCTCGCCGCGAAGTTGATTGGGGGAAATTTGCGCTTGTCGCTCTTCCTCCTCTTTGAATTGCTTCTCAAGTTGCTTCTCTTGGTGCTTGGCACCCATCTTGATGATGTAAGGTCGCAATAGGGCGTATGCGCCGACAATGATGACTAGTCGAATCCATTGCTTAGGTGTCATAGATGAGAAAGACTCGGTGACATTGTGAGAGAAACGCTCCCTGACTAACGTGAATAATTGGTTCACGGAGTCGAACAGATGGGCGACGAGATCAAAGAGTTCCGACATGCTGGGCTAAAGATTGTCGTTTTTCTGCCGCAGCTGATGGGAAATGCGCGAAACAAATCGCAGACGATTCACAATGCGATTATACTGTAATTGAGGGATAAGAAAAGACTAAGAAGGACGAGTGATTATTGTAGAATGCTCATGGTAAGTATAAATGCTCGCCGGAAGCTTCGGTATTGTGAACCGATGATAATAAACAGTTGTTCAAATGTATGGATCCGTAAACTTGAGGTAAAATCAAACAAAAGATCTTTGGGAGAAAAAAGCCTCTCGGCATTAGCGTGCACAGACCAAATTAAAGTGGTACTCTCTTTAACCTTAATTGTGCTGTCGCGTCACGGGTCTGACGTAATTTAGACGCGTTCAACCATCCGCCGCTATTATCTCCCCTAACCCAAATCGAAACATCTTCAAAGCTTCTAGACGGATCAATTAGTCGATCATGGCGGGTGAATCCGACGAAGAGGTACGTGAGGTTAAATGATTGAAACAACCTTTGGAAAAGCAAATTGGCTAACGTGCAATGTCAGCAACTAAAAGCTGCGTTATGGTTCGCTGTGGGGAAGATGGTTGATGAAGAAACCTTGCGGAGGAATAGAAACGTCACCCCTCAATTCATCGGAGCTCTGACTGAGATGGTCTGGGCTCAGATAGGTATTTATCTCACCAGATATCTCATCTTTGAGAATGATTGAGGTTATGGGCTAATGCTTCCCAGAAAACGTTGCATTGGACTTGGAGAGCTTCAGTCGTCATGCAGGACGAACTACCATCAACACAGAGGATGTTCTACTCCTAGCCAGGCGAAATCAAGATCTACACGCAATCATCAAGGATTTCGTGGATAAGCAGAAAGCCGCAAAGGCGAAGGGCAAATCGAAAAGGTGAAAATGAGCAATGGGCAAATGCTTATTTCACATCCGACTCTAGCCTCTTCAGTCTCTGGCATGAGAACGTGTCAAGGCTATGCTTCTCCGTCGTCAGGCTTATTTCATGATTTATTAGCACAGCATTGAGCTAGGCGTTAGAGGGAATCTGTGCCCAGGCGTTGGAACAATCCGGGAGAGCTTTAACGGTGAAGGACAACCTCGGAAGTAAGCCTTGAAAACCGTTGGTAATGCGAATGAGATAAATGGTTATGTACGACTCAAAAATGTTGTCATCATGGTACACAGAAAACCATTTTTGAGTTACATGAATACAACACGCGTTGACGCAAGACTTTCGGCGAACATTGCATTAGGCGTATCATATATCGCGACCCCTGACGCCTCATAGTTTCAAAGGTCCATCTCAAACAAATTTTGAGGGTCGCGATATGAGAGCCTTGCCAAGATTTTTGTGAACCATCTAAATAATCTACTATCTCTTGAGATGAGCACCTATTCGCATAGATGAAGTTAACTTGATGCATTCCGGCTTCTTCACAATGACTTACACAACAGCTAAGCTGAAGGCTGTAAAAGCAAGGAAGTCCTTGTTTCAAGACTATAGAGAGATAGCGATCACTGACTAAGGCTTCTACTATTTTCTATCAGCTCGAAAATTTTGTCAGAATAGGGGTCTTAGTAGCTTCATCAAGATCCTTCCAGTATCTTCTCATCGCCTAATTTTCATAAGACGGTCCGATCAATACAATCTAATTTTTCAGCTGAATAAAGGGCAGCCCTCAATATTCATTTGAAAATCGACGCCAATACCGTTTTATTATTGTTAGACTCCTCGATAATAATTCGACGCGAGCTGAAAACCAAAAAGGTACAGCGCTGCTGTAATTACACAGGTACACTGGAAGGTACACAACCTTAATAGAGCCCAGTAAATTGGAACGACGTCATCCCGAAACTCAATCTTGAACCACGAATAAGCGACACGTTATTGTTTACTGTTAGTAAACAGACCAGTACAAATAATTGTGGAAATAATGCAAATAATACAAAATCTTCACAAAGGGTAATCCCGAATATTCACGTGCTAGTCTCCTTTTTATGTGTTTGCCTGTTTGCACCGCTTTTCTTTAATAAAGGCTACTTTCTGCGACGGATGAGGCGGATAGATGACGATCGTCATTGGGGGTGGATCGATTGTTGAGTGTGGCTGAAGGGTAGAGCTGCCACAGTTTCCGCCACGAGCTATGACGATTTCGGGTGGCTCTGCTGCTCTTGTAACAAATCAGAGTGTTTACTGGTTTTCTGATCCTTGTCAACCCCTGTCGACAACTAACGTCACATCGGTAGATCGGTAATAGCGCAATGAGCTTCTATCGAATCAAAGGCTGTGGAGGGGCAACTTGACCCAAAACCGACCCAGAATTCGAACGACTTTGACCACATTCGTCATCGTCACGGTTCCAAGGTTAATTAAATTGATAATTGATCGGATTCAGTAGTAGAAAGTGCGGTCATCATCCGACCTTATTTTTTAAGACCGAGTGCCGTTTGATGTTTCTAATCGACATCAAATCTCTTTCACCGATCGACGACTACCTATACCTAAGCAATCCGAAATACGACCTACCGGGTAAGAATTAGTCTCGTCAATCTCCATTCAACCTTACCAACCAACCTATTAATTCCATTCCTGTCTCCCCTCCCTTTGTATTTTGTTACTTCCTACGCCTTTTGTGACCAGACCTTTCCCAACCCATTTCGGAATCTCTGGATCTCTGTAGAACTCAACTCACCAATACACACTCGACATTGCACGACACATCAATCGTACAACTGAAACCCGAAATCTAATAATCGTATAAGCAGCAAACAGCAATCGTCAACAATCGCCATCATGGGCGCAAAAGCGGGTTTCGCGCTTAAGTTGCTGCAGTGGTTCATCCGAGGAATCCAGTTCTGCTGCAGCGCTCTCATCCTTGCCATCTTCTCCTACTTCCTCGCGACCCTCAGCAACCGCAACTTAACGATACCGACATGGACTCGCGCCGTCGAAGGTATATCAGGAATCGGAGTCTTGTACACCCTCCTCGGCCTAATGCTCCTATGCTGTCTCGCCGGACATCCGTTCACCTCGTTCATCGCCATCGTCTTGGACATCTGCTTCATCGGTGCCTACATCTACGTCGCCAGCTCCACTAGAGCGGGAGCTAGCAGCTGTACCGGCACCGTGGACACCGTTTTCGGAACGGGCGAAGCCACGAGTTTGATCAATGACAAACATCCGACATACCGAGAAGCTTGTCAGATGGAGACTGCATGCTTAGCCGTTTCGATAGTTGCGATGTAAGATACCCACTCAGTGTTCCCTTTCGATCCCATCTTGATAGCTGCGATTTACTAACGAATCAATCAGCGTCTTCTTCGTCTTCTCCGCGCTCCTCGAAGTCGTCCTCGTCCGCCACCGACGCAAGGAACAGCGCTTCGGCCCGAGTCCAGCTAACAACTATACATCGGGCTACGCCAAGCGCCGGGGCCTTCTCGGTCTCTTCCGCAAGAAGCGCGCTGCGGAACCCGAGGACAACCCGAACGCATTGCCCGCGCACGTTCAACCGGATGAGTTGCGTCAGAGCTATAACACTGAGGCTACGGCGGTGGGACCCGAGGCGGCATCGTACAACAACAAGTACCAGTACGATGGACAAGTAGCGTATCCCGAGACCGGCACCGCGACGACGCACACCACGCCGGCTGGTTACCGTTACTAAGCAGGCGCGGACCTGCTTACGGATGCATGACACTGTTGATGAGGACGGACATGAACATAATGAGGACAAACAGATGGAGCCTTGTATGAAGCAGATATGAACTGGAAGTGATACCCTGCAGGGGTTTGACATATGGGATGATTGTCGCTCGCTGCTTCACGGAGATCAGAATGAGATTTTTGCTAGGCACAGTTTGGTGGCATGTGGTTGTTTAATGATAATTCCGCTGTCGCAATGTTGGGACTGTGTATCGTAATGTGGATGGCCATTGGCAAACCCCTAGATTTTGGGGTCATGACCAGGGATGCTGTAGCTATGTCAGATGATTCAACACGATATTTGCATTCGTGATATACCGCGTGTTAAGCTTCGGTTATAAGTGATCGTAGATCGGAAATTCGCAACAGAAAAGTAGGCGTACCATGCGAACAACATCGGATCCTAGGACACCTATAACACAAAGACAGCACTATTAACGTTGATTATTTTATTTTCATTTTTACCTAACCCATCCCACTTCTACACGCTCAAAGTCCCCTTCGTACTAGGCACCTCGCCCTCCTTCCCAGGCACCCTACTCGTCGCCTGCCGAACCGCAACCGCAAGCGCCTTGAACGCGCTCTCCGCCCTATGGTGGTCGTTCTCGCCCCTTATACAATCCACGTGCATCGTCACGCGCGCCGCCTGCGCGAAGCTCTGCAGACAATGCGGTATCATCTCGCAGCTCAGGTCGCCGATCTTCTCGCGCTTGAGACCGAGGTCGATGACGCTGTACGGCCGGTTCGAGAGGTCGACGACGGCGCGCGAGAGGGCTTCGTCGAGGGGCGCGTAGGCGGAGCCGAAGCGCGCGAGGCCCGTTGCGCTGCCCAGGGCGGTGGCGAAGGTGTAGCCGAGCGCTATGCAGCAGTCCTCGGCGGTGTGGTGGTCGTCGACTTTGTGGCATGTCTCGTCAGCTCCTCAAGTCTGGGGGTGTGGGATGGGACGGGTGCGGTGCGGGCTCGTACTGTGCAGATCGCCCTTGCAGGCAAGAGCCAGACTCCAGCCGGCGTGCTTGGCTAGGGCGTGCAGCATGTGGTCCAGGAAGCCGATGCCTGTGTTCACGCTGATGGTTTGCGATTTGCTCGACTGGCTGGCGTGCCCCTCGGCCACAGAGGCTAGCAAGCGGGAGTCGGTGTCTGGGGGGAAGGCGCCGCCGTCGAGGTTCAGGGCTAGTTGGATCTTGGTCTCGTTTGTGTCGCGGGCGAGCGCCGCCCACCGCTGGCTAGGCTTTTCTGAACCCATTTTCGAGGGACTGTGTAATAGCTAAATTGACCTCTATCCAACCGATTTTTGGAAAATTGCTAAAATATGACCGTTTAGCTGAACGGGAACGGGACGTAAACCTTAATTAACATTTTTTGATAGGCCGAGCATCGGCTTAGACGCAGGAAAAAAAGCTACTGCAGACGATTGACCAACCAGGACAAAGCAAATTACTAGATGTGGTGTAACAGGCTCGTAGTGCCCCACCTTTGGACCAGCCCCCTCTATCGATAGCATCGATAAGGGAAAGGTTCCCAAAAATATTTCTGCTCTGCAACTTTACAACAGTGAACTCCAAGTAATACTGAATTCTTCAAGTTGCTTCTCGTCGCAACTCCGCACAACTCACAATGGCGCCGTCGCGAACAAAAACCGTCAAGAACAAGCATGCGACAAACAAGTCTGGCATAAGCTCCAGCAAATCGTCAAAGGGTGGCCCGTCAGATGGCGTGAGCAAATCGAAGCGAAAAGGACCGGTCCTTTCGAAGCAGGTGAAAGGCAAATCTGTCGCCGATTTGATCAAGAAGAAAAAGAAGAAGGTCTACACAGAGAAGGAACTTGGTATCCCAGAATTGAACATGGTCACACCCGTCGGGGTTACGAAACCCAAGGGAAAGAAGAAGGGCAAGGTCTTCGTAGACGACAAGGTATAGCTACCAACCTCATACGAGCATTTTGCGCAATTCAGAGTTCTAATGTGTGTCGCTGCGGTAACAGGAGAGCATGAGCACGATACTCGCCTTAGTACAAGCAGACAAAGAGGGCGAGATCGAATCCAAGATGATCAAGGCCCGACAGATGGAGGAGATCCGAGAGGCGCGAAGAGTAGAGGCCGAAAAGAAGGAAGAGGAGAAGAAGGCGAAGCTCGACCAGACCAAGGAATCGCTGAGGAGAAAGAGGAAGCGAACTAAGCAACCCCACGAAGATGCCGACGATGTTGTGGTTAAGGATGCCACCACCTCCGGGACGAAGGCCACGAAATCGAAAAAGAAGAGAGTGTCGTTTGCCTAGGGTCGAGGAGAGTCTGATTCATATGAGTTTTAACATCAAAGGGCGGCGTTCGGGCGTTGGTTCGGGTTACTCCCGAGAAAATTCGATCTCTCATAGATGAGATTAGCATCAAGGCATTTTCGTGATACCCTGAAGACAAAGTTGAGCATACCTAATACTTTTCTCCACAGCATGAATCCATGTGCAAGACGACTTGTCCTATGCGTCATAACCTGACATCATACTAGATGCTGTTCTGCCCGATGGTGTGTTAGTGTATGACTCTAAGGGGTAAACCGCTCTATATGTTTAGAAATTGATTGATTTTTTGTTCATTACGGAGTTCCACGATTGCTATGTCATCTGTGGAATCACACATACTAACGCCATACATAAGATATTCTACAATCCAACGCTTCTAAACATGTTCTATTTAAACGTGCCTTTTCCCTACAAATCGTATATTTCTCTCCAGATCACTTCAGTCATCTTTTTTCCCTGGAGATTTCATATATATATATGGTTGTTATCAGGTAGCCATCGTATGAAACGCCTTTCTTTTTACTTATCTACTTAACAATATGATACACTTCGTGTAAGCACCCGTTATGCTAAACAACATTTTGAGAATACCGAGCTATGGAGTTCAACAAGGTATCAAACTCCATTTTCTAGAAACGGTCTCGACGATAGCCACAGCACAGAGAGATGACGCTCTACCAAAACAATGTGAGATGTGTATGAGAGCAATCTTTACGCGTTGGTGCTTCCTTTCGGTAGAACTGCGAAATAGTATTGCGTCTCTTTTTAGATGAATCAGATGCCGCATCGATCATCTCCTCCCACTCCTAGATCTCTCCCCAGAGAAGAAATTGTTGATTTCTGTTATAACAATTATCGATCATATAGAGGCATTCAGAATCCTCCACATAGCGCCCCCCCCCCCCAAATACCCCTTAGGGAGGTTGCGAAGAGGAGCCCACGCCCATTCGCTCAGACGTTAAACAGAACAACAACACATAGTCTCCAACCTCTCAGAAACCAACGAAGACTGGGTAGGTTCTCAATATGTTGTTAAGGTAATAATGAACGTACAGGTATTCTTGACCCAACACATGTGAAATATTTGTTAGACTCTTACCTAGTAAGTAAGGCATCGTATTGGGCGACGAAAAATAGGTCAGCCGACTGCCAGCATGTATGAGGGTGTGTTGACAATATTGAGGTTTATACAAACCCCATTGCCTCGTTAACGATGTCTGTTAGCGATGGCTTCGAACCCAGCGTCCTAAATTTAGGCCAACAAGATCCGAATAAATTATGCAACAAATACATCATGCACGAAGAGAGCATTGAGGTGTACCATACACCATCTCATACCTAGATGGGGAACTCGAGGAACGCATCTACATGAAACTATTCCCGACGCCGGTTGAACAACAGTTCGAAGGGCACTTCGAAGAGGTGACCTAACATAGATACGGCTCCCATAGGATAATCGAACTCATGAGGCCCCTTTATGGATTGAAGCGAAGAGAGGCAGAGCAACAGCCACCAGAGAAATGATTCCCTACATCCATGCTTCTTATATCCCATGACAACGATAAAAATTAGGACGCCGGCCTACCTCGCAAACAAGACGGATACTGAGGAAACATACAGGACAAATTGAGCGAACCGCCAGAGATTTGTGAAGAAAAGATAAATTGAAAGATAAGAGACAAGAAAATACACTTCGTAGATGATGGACATAACCTGAAGCCTGGCTTATGGATTAACATAGATTAAGATTCAGTGAATATTTTTTTGACGCTTCGACGCGTGGCTGTGTTATCTTGAAAAAAGAAATCTCATAAATGAGATTGAACCCGTCTAGAGCTAGCAATACATTAGAAATGTTACCTGTAAACCGGCAAAGGAGAGGGACGGCCTATTGAGAACGCAAGCTTCTATGTAGTTGATGAGCAACCGTATTCCCTAGTGCTCATTCTTATTTTATGGTGATACCAGATATTCGGGTTCAAGCCAGGGAACTTCCCTTTTCAATTGGTCTTTTAACTCAAGAGAAGAGATTTACGAGGAATCTAGCAAGGATACAGCTAGTACGACAAAATTATAAAATCCATTGCTTACATATTTATAGCGCTACTAGTGATCCTTCTTCAACTCTGTGGTCATCACTAATACTTTACCTTACTATTCTGTTTTCTAGCCATGTCTGTCGTCGCTAATGCTTCCGAATGTTGTAAACCAGGGCAATGAGCTTGTTTGTCTCTGATGTGGGTTCTGTTTCCTTGGCCAGGAATACATGGGTAAGGCTTCTTTCAGAAGAGGCTCACGCGTTGCTATGAAGCTAGAACACCACGATGGTCCACGATGGTACGTGTATCGCATGCGGCTTGGTGAAAAACTAGGATATAGGCCGAAGCTAACCACTAGTGAGATCTTGGCCTGGAGCTTTGAAGTGTTACATGCATTAGTAGAAAAAAATATCTAGAGCTTCGACTTCGTAGTGTACAGACGAAAATCAAGTTTACATGTTGGCCGTAATCTGGATTTATATTTTTCGGATTTAGGATCGTAATAACTAGATCTTTGAAGGTCAAAGTAACTAATTTCATTTCATACAGACGATAATTTCTTACCGATTATGACGCAATCTCTCGTGGAGGATGGGTGATTTTAGAATTGGTTCAGATGGTTCAGTACCCAGGGACTGCGCGTAAGCATCCGCAATATAAATGAGGCGGCCAGGATGGTCCACCCATCGTCCCGGGGTCCTGATTCTAATTATTAGGTCGGGAGGCTAGACCGATCTAGCTAGAGTTAGGAGATCAAGACCTTGATCTTTCATCAACAACAAAACCGGGCGGTAGACGCAGACGAACTTGAAATCTCGACCGTAGTCGGCGAGAATTATTGATAAAAGACTTTCTTATTGCAACCGTAAACTTGATCCCAAATTGGTGTGACAAACCCAACCCAGATTATCTACCCACATAGAGAAATCAATCAATCTGAATCGCGTGGCTCTCCATTAGATCTGCAATATCTGCAATAGGCACATGCACCGAGGGAATACGAGCTGCTCTACAGCCACCCATAGGCTATCCAAGACACAACGGGGACAAGTGGTATGCAAGAGATATCTTACCTGCCTTAGCTACCCGTGCCTAACCTCGAGTGGGCTTGTGTGGGATTTTAGTTGGTATCTTATTGCAGTCCCGACTTCGTGTTCCGTGTTCCTGCATATGTCGGTTAGAGGCTAGGTAGGTAGACTTGGATTAGGGAGTGTTTTTGGCGGGTTTTTTTAGTAGTGTGTCTTAGATTTTGTTCGCGTCAGCAGCTTTGACAACTGTCTCCCATCTCTTAAGTCTCCAAATACAATAGCAATGCTAATAGGCAATAAAAATATAAGACATACATACTATATACATATATCCATATACAGCACAGACGGCATAAAATGAAATATGAAAAAAGAATTGTCACATATCAAAATAATAGGGGTTTCATAAACCTGGACAACTTTTTAGGGGATAGGGAAAAGGGGACAGAAAGAAATATCAGGAGTGGTGCAACATTGATGATGATAATGATGAAGGATAACGAGGATAGCAAGAGATGGCCGAATGTTTGCTAAGAAATTCCCCGTGTCCCTGGCCAATTATAGGTGGTCCTGTCATGTCCCTGGTAGTAGCTTTTTCGTATGATTGGCTCGTATGTTTATGGCCCCCTTGTCAGAGGGACAACGCTCAACCGAAGCGAAATGAGCAGAAACACCCATCTAGCAAGCCATCGTCCATTTACAGCGAGACAAAGACCCCCCCAAGGCACCCCCAAGCACCCCAAGTTTAGGACCGTACGCCATAATAAGTCCATAATCGAGTTGCCCGGTGAAGCTAACGATGCTTGGGGGTGGTGTCCACTGTTAAGAAGCATCTCATTTTAATTTTGGTCTGCAAACATATTATCGAAACGCAGCCGCCTCCAGGTCTCAATTAATTTCTTTTTTTCCTCTCTTTTTTACTCCTTTACCTCATCCTCCTACTTCCTCCCTAACCGTCGAGTCGACCGTTCGTCGCTCTGGTGTCGATGATTCGGTTCCAGCCTATCACGCCAACGATGAGGACCCGGTAACGATCAGAAGGGTTTTTTTTTTTTTACAGAAGAGATTGAAGAAGAAGCAGCCGCAGTAGTAGTAAGAAGGATTCGAAAAAAGAGGAAAAGAAAAGATACAAGGGGACGATAATAATACGATAATGATGGGATACTGAATACTACACTGGACGATCTTCAACCAAACTTAACGTATACATTCATTCTATCGTTTACCAGATTTACCATTTTCGACCTGCCAGTCAGCAGTCAGCCAGTCTCTAGCCAGAATCCAGAATCCAACAAGCAAGCAAGCAGAAAGAAGGAAAGAAGCCGGACGAGTCAAGAAACGCACCGCGCGCCCCCGAACCCGTCAGCGAATCCGACTCGACCTTCTTGACCTAAAAAAAACTAAGACTACCTAGTTGTATTCTAGTACAAGCTTACACGCAACGCAACGCAACTTGGAAAGCTCGTATTTCTCCATTTTCACCGCCACGCGCGATGACAACCCCAGTCTCGGGGTCTTCACTCCCTCAGGCCCGAGACGTACATCAACACAATCATTTTCACAACTCCAGAGACAGCCACAGCCGTCATTATCAACACACCCATAACCACCACGCTCGTTCTCAAAACAGAAATAGCAACGTTAATGTCAATGTCAACGCCAATACCAATTCTGGTAAAAGGGGCCACAAACGCACTGATTCTGACGAACCCACTATTATCGTCGAAACAGTTTCCGTTCTTCAGATAATCGATTCGTCTGGTGCGACCGTTACTCTTCAGACCCTTACGCCCTCAGGAGGTTTTACGCCAGCGACTACGATCAATCCTGGATCCGACACAACCACCGTCGACCCGGCCACTGAGTCCGTATCTGCTCAAGGTTTATCTTCTATTTCGACAGCAACCAGCGACGATGCAGGCGCCGATAGTTCGTCGACAACTTCCACTTCAACGATAGACCCGACCGTGACACCGTCGGAGTCTTCGATGCCTACTTCGTTTCCCACATTATCTTATTCGCCTTTGACGTCCACTCCTTTATCAGGCTCTTCCGTTTTTCCTTCCTTGGCTGGCGTGACTAATACAACCCAAGGTCCGTCCTCTTCATCTTCGTTCTCATCCTTATCCTCATCTTCAACTTCATCTTCAGTTTCCCAATCCCAGTCCCAATCCTCGTCTTCATTTGCTATTCCCACTACGTCGCTCTCAATATCTAACTTACCCGAAGCATCATCGACCTCGATTTCTTCCAACAGTACTTCTTCAACTTCAACAACTTCAATTCTTCCTTTCTCCGCAGAAAGTATCAATAGCTCTTCTACATCATCACCAGTATTGTCTAGTAGTAGTTCGCTTTCTTCTGATTTTTCGTCCTCGACTTCGGTAACGACTACGACAAGCTCCGGTTCCAGCTCCGCATCGATTACCTCCGATTCATCCTCCGCATTTGCGTCTTCTACGGGTTCGGGTGGTGACGGCGTAGGTCTAGGTGGCAATGTGCAACCATCCTCTTCGAGCACGTCAACCGCTGACGGCGACTCGGGCTCGTCTTCTAGCGGGCCCGGTGCAGCCACGGTCGCGGGCAGCGTGTTAGGAGGCGTGGCTGCACTCGCAGCTCTCCTGGTCCTAGCGCTCTTCCTCCTGCGATGGAAGAAGCGTCAAAACACTAAACAACTCATGCGAGGGTCTGGTAGCGAACGGGGTCCCGGCGGTGCGTTGGTTGGAAATTCCGGCCCCGCCGGTGGAGGAAACAGCGGTGCTATGTCGGAAACACGACGTTCGATCCCCTTTGCCATTCCCGCTGCACTCGCCAGCTTGACCGGTCACAAGCGAAATTCCGGACGTAGCGGTGCCTCGTCGGATGGTGGTGAGAGAGGGTTTTCTAAGGTATCCGGTAGGAAGTTGCCTCCGGTTATACAATTCGGAGGTGATGGCTACTCGGATCCCCGAGATACCATCTTGAGCGACCAGTCGATAGACTACCGGGACTCACAAGCTTTCCCCGGACTAGCCCCCGCGGGACCGACTAGGCTAGCCGTTGGTGCCCCGATGCGGCCGGATAGCGGTATCCCTGTTTACAACCCAGGGCCGGCCCGGACACCCATCACGGAGCAAGCTCCCTTAACGCCCCCAGACACTTCGCCCCTTGAGCCTCCTCCCAGAGATCCGCTTGGACCATCTCGTCCTTCCCAGGACGGTTCCAACCGGTCCCATGTTTCGGTCTCCCGGTTCACCGAGGTGTTATGACCCTTGGATTGATACCCTACCTTTGTGCTTGTATACATTTCGTTTTCTTGATGATACCTGTTTGTTATCTATGTGTCGGGCGTCCATACATGCATGCTTCGTCACAGCATCGGGTTGGCGTTGACATTTTGAAATAAAAATATCTCGAAAGAGGGTCTCATAGGGGGAGAGGGAAAGGGATGGGAAATAAAGGGAAAGCCTAGCTTTTCAGCCGCGCAACAATAACTTTTTATTTTTCGCACCTACGTCAGATGCAAAAACCACACCATTTCTTGTAAATAGCCAGATGTGTCGTCCCGGGCCTTCGGGCTGCCAGGGTCGACACCAAAGGGCACGGCTATCGCGGAGTCGAGATCGCAGCAGCTGGTCTCCTCCGGGCCTGCTCCTAATCAAGCATAATTATCATCAAACTCTTTTTCAGCCATGCTTATCTCGGGACCTGTCTGAGGACTGTTTTGAGGCGCCCGAGCCTAACGAGCTGTGTTATAATGCCGGTGGGCAGGATACGCGTATTAAGCATATCCAAGGCATTGGTATCAAGTTATTTTAGCCCACATTAACGGACGGAGCCGAGGAGTTAAGGCGATATTTCCATACAGTATTTGATAATGGTTCTTGGTGGACATATATCTGGGCGCCAGTCGCGCACCGCTAGTTCGCTGCTTGATCTACAAACCAGAAAAATTCCCCGTCGAGATGGGAGGTTGAGACGTTTATGAAACACGACTGGATCTCGCATCCCCCTACCCACAAACGCTTTGGCCCGTTATGACAAATTATTGCGCCGATGGTTTATAGTGACAAAGCATGTTCAGTCGGTGAAAACGAGAAGAAAAAAAAGCTTAGCATCTTTAGTTTATTCCCCGTATGCCTTTCCCCCGGACGAAGCTAACGTACTTATGTTAAGACGAGCTTCCGGCTCCCGCTCAGATGGTGAGTCTGTCGAGCCTAGACTGTGTGGATTAGGACTTCCCACCCCATGCACGGCGGATGAAACGAAAGCCAATTCTTTAGGGTGATCACATCAGACAACTGGGACGCACGTAACCTGGCTCCATGGGGAAACCCTTAGAAGGATTCAAGCTTATTCACTACCCCCATGTGCATGCGGTCGGCGGCCTCCTACGTCAAGTATTCAGCCATCCGCCACCTAAGTCCTGGTAAGTCTGTAAAGTAGTATGTATCATGATATGATGATGTCTACATTATGTCGCAACTTGATGAGAATACGTCAGCTTATTGGACCAAAACTAACTTGAAGGAATTGCCGGTTAAGCCGGCCAATGTATACTGATAACATATTGGAACCATATGCCACTGAAGTTGTTCATGAGATCTAAAATGGGCAGATATTTCTTGCGCTGCTATTAGCTCCCGGAGTCGTTCTTTCGTAATCGTAACAAAACCCGAAATCCGTCTTTCTAGCTGATTTTCCATAAGAGACCTGAGGGACTAACTTCGCTGACATGACGAACTAACCAATGCACGGAGCTTTAGTTGCCAAAAAGGGTAGGAGGGGTTACATAGGTAGTAGCCCTGGAGTCTTTAGCGTTAGGTGCTTGAGTCCTAATGGATATTCAGTCTTAACTCGAGAAGCTTGACGAGGTGTTGGCGGAAACACCCCGGCAAATTTTTCTACCTCCTGGGTGCAATATTCTGTCTTGAGTAGACTTGGGGTGAACAGGTTCTTAGCGGCGTGGCAAGCGTGTGATAGTAAAGATAGTAAGAAACTTGAGATGATTATTTAGAGGGATTGCGAATATGAAATACTCCAGGGCTCTAATGTGCGCGTGTGGCAGGACCCTGCCGGCAAAAAGATCCCCTCAAAATGCAACGGTACTTGATGCACCTAATAATGCCAGGGCATCCTTATAAACAAGGTGGTATTTACTGAGTATCACAGACCTTCAGGTAGTAACAGGTAAAGCAGGGTGGCCTCTGATTCGTCGATATATTCGAGAACCACTGAATCATTGTCAGGACTAGGAGTGAAGAAAGTCATTGCACATCCCCGAGCGTCCGTACCTTGCGTACTATCAGGCTAGTTGGCTGTCCTGGCTGTGCAAGTAGTTAGACTAACGTATATGTCAAATATTAGTCTCAGACGAAGATTTCTATCCAATGTCTCAAACCTTGCATTTCTTGTTTTTAATTTTCTTCCTCTTCAGTCGGAGGAAAAAGAAAAGAAAATCGAATCTAGATTATTCTTTGAATTCTATTTTTCTGATAGTTAACAGCGCTTTAATTATTCCACCAAGCCTCTAAGCCACGCGAGTCGAGTAACCCAACTTACATTTCGATACATAGAAGATCTTAAAATATCTCTGAATTCTTACCTATCAAAGCAAGCAGTGCCTCCACTAGGCGGTTCTACCAAGTTTAGAAAAGAACGAGTACGAATCCGCGAATCTGAAAGCCCCCGTGCACCCGTACTGAATTGCTCGGCGTTTAAATCCGCTCCGGACCCCTTAGATAAGTTACCGGGCGAATTACAAGCTCGCTTCAGGTCTTAGCTGGGACAAGTCGATTGGTCATCTCGCCCTAGTTCATAAAGGGAGACAGACAAGGGGATCGATCGCTCACACGGTACACCCATACCACCCACCAAAGCCACCAAGAGAACCCGGGGCTTGTTCGTGGGGACTCTTAAACCCGCGGATTCCAGGTACTGAATTAAGTACCTACCTAAAAGTTACCTAGATCGAATTGTTTCTACAGGAAAACGTCAACTTACATCTACTTTAATTAACCTAATCCATCCCCTAAGAGCCCTACGAGACCATCCTTGTGGTACCTTCATAGCCGCGCATACAGCTTTTTTAATCATCCCTAGAGTGAACGACCACAGACCAACACGACGAGAGACAGATGATGGATCACATGAGAGTCGACCCTGGGGGCTTCCAGATCCCAGGAATGCCCCGTCCACAACTGATGAACCAACCGCCACAGATATTCGGAGCTTATGGTCATGATGCTTTGTCTGTGTTACCACCGGAGCTCGCGGCTCAGATGGCATTCGACCCATCAGCGTTGCTCGACGATGCGAACGAGGCAAAGAGACGGAGAATCGCACGGGTGAGCTTTTATACATACACCTTAGGTAGTATAATACTCGTATACATAGACTGACCCGATTGTTGAAGGCTTGCGATATGTGCCGAAAGAAGAAAATAAAGTGCGATGGAAAGCTTCCAGCTTGCACGCATTGCATCAATTACAAAACAGATTGTGTATTTACACAAGTTGAGAAGAAGAGGAATCCTCCGAAAGGGTATGAGCACAGACGGTACCACCATTTAACAAGCTTCGTATAAGGCTGATTTGAACTTGTAGTGCGAAGTATATCGAGGGATTAGAAAACCGCTTAGGACGTATGGAAAGCTTGCTAAGGTTGTCGGGTAAGTCGAGAGTTGTCGCCGTACACTGAATATCCTACAACAACTGTAATCAACTAACGCGACCGAAGGCCTACTTGGAGATGACGATGAATCGACCGACCTCGCCACGCTCGAAAAGCGCCTATCAGAGAAACATCAACAATCAAGACAAGCTTCACAAGCACTAACCTCGAATCCTACGTCACCGTCGCAAGCCACCTCCGGCCACGATGGCACAGTATCGACCCCACGAAGCTCAATAACATCACCGGAACCGAGTAGAGAAAAAGACTTCAGGAAAGACCACTCTCCACAACCAGAAAAGCCAAAAGATGAGGAAGAAGTAGAGGCGCTATCCGAAATGATGTGTTCATTGGTGACGAACCAATCAGGCGAAACAAGATATATAGGTGAGTGACTGCAAACTAGTCGGCTGGCTGCATGTCTAGGTGCATATCCGCTAACTTCGCGCCAGGATCTTCTTCCGGATTCTCTATATTCTCACCAAAGGGTATACAGTGGGTGAATGAGAAGACAGGGGACACATCATTCCAGCAGATGATCTCCGAAGTTTCCATCGACGATCATAAATGGAATCACTGGAAACCCGAGATCTTCAGCGATCTCTTTCATCGTCCCGTCTATCGGCCACTGCCGCCCAAGCCTGAAGCGCTATCCCTGCTCAAGGACTACTTCGACAACTTCAACTGCATGTTTCCGTTATTCCACCAACCGACGTTTATGCACCTCGTCGAGAGGCAGTACTCTAATGATCCTTACCAAGGTTCCGGATGGTGGGCGAGTCTCAACGTCGCCTTGGCCATTGCGCATCGTCTTCGAGTTATGAGTAATCTTGTACCGCAAGAAGACGACGATAAGTCGTGGGCGTACATGAAGAACGCTATGGGTGTCTTCTCCGAATTAACGATGCGCAACACTGACTTACTAAGTGTACAAGCTTTACTTGGGATGGCCTCTTTCATGCAAGGTACTCCGAACCCACAACCTTCATTCTTACTCGTCGCGGCAGCTATCCGATTGTCACACAGCATTGGGTTGCATAAGCGCGGAAGTGGGTTCAATCTTAACCCAGCTGAGATTGAGCAAAGAAAACGAGTGTTCTGGATAGCGTATATGTTAGATAAGGATTTATGTCTTCGATCTGGGCGTCCTCCAGCACAGGACGACGACGATATGAATGTCGAGCTTCCGGATGCCGACCCCATTGACAACATTGGCAATATCCCTCTTGCTGATGGAAAGGGGAAAATGAATTTGTTCCGAGCTATGTGCGAATTAACGGTCATCGAAAGCCAAGTCTACAAGAGGCTCTATTCGACCAAAGCCACGAAGTTATCTGAGGGTGAGCTATTACAAACAATTGGCGAACTCGACAAACAATTAGAGACATGGAAGGACAACATACCACTAGACTTCCGTCCAGAACATGAAATAAAGGCATCTCACACCCCTCTCATACTACACGTTGTCATGTTACATTTCTCATATTACAACGCTCTCACTACCATCCACCGCATGTCCGTACATCACGGCTACTGGACGAGTCGACTCTCTAACTACGCAATCCAAGGTCTAAACGCCAGACCCCTAAACCCGCGAGTGTTTGCCTCGGCAGCTTTATGCGCATCTGCCGCCCGAGCGAGTATCCAGCTACTCAAGTACATCCCGCAAGGCGATTTCTCCTGCGTTTGGTGAGCATCAACCCTTTTCCCTACCCCTTCCCCTATTCATAAAGCTAACAAAATCCAGGCTCATCCTCTACTTCCCCGTCTCAGCCCTCGTAACCCTCTTCGGCAACATCCTGCAAAACCCTCTCGACCCACGCGCCAAATCCGACACGAAACTCATGAACCTCGTCGTGACCTTCCTCTCAACCCTTGGACAAGAAGCCGAAACGGGCGGTGTCCACCGCATGTTGGGTGTATGCTCTGAATTTGAGCGGATAGCCAAAATCGTGATCGACAAAGCCGAGCGCGACACCTCGAAGCGCAAGCGCAAGAGCCACGACCACCGAGCCTCCGTAGCTTCTCCTTCCGCACTATCGCAGTCCGCGCACACGCACCACACGCCACGACCATCATCATCGGCTGCGACGCCGACACCGAGTTATGCCACGCAATTGTCGCCGAAGTTTAATGGAGAGCAGAACCGTGCTAATAACAACCATAATAATAACAATGGAGGATATAGCCCCATGAACACAGCCTCCTCAACAAACGGCGCAGCCCCCCGCGACGGCCCGAACGCCTGGCCCAGCGCCGCATCAACGCCCGCGCAAACCGCAAACAACAACAATAACGGCGCACAAGAATGGAACCCGAACGCGATGGACTTCGGCAACTTCTCCGAATTCACCGGCTTCGGACAACCAATCGCATCACCCCCCTTACCAGGACAGAACGGGTACCAACCGCTACTACCGCAGGAACTGTGGCAGATGTCCGGCGGCTTGGACTGGGACTGGGCCGAGTTCACGGGGGGCGCGTATCCGAGTTTTGAGAACGGGAAGACGGATGATGGGATAAGTTAAGCCATTCTAACTTGACTTCTCCCCTCCCTTCCCTCTTCTTCCCCTCCTCCCCCCTTTTCAGAGAAAGAAAAAAGTACGTGTGCTATATACAACCTACGGCGGGCCCCTAGCATAGCTTTCAGCGACCTCAAAATCGGCCGTTCTGTTCGCGGGTTTCGACGACGGATTGCGCGGAAACGAGACTGGCATCTTCGGATTGATTGGAGAACGGGGCATTTTTGGTCTATGAGCATGAGCATTTAATGGTAATGGGATGCGGGCGCGCGTGCGAACTGGTTCTTCAAATTTTTGCCAAAAATTGTTTTGAAAAGGAGTTTTTTTTGCTTTGGCACGTTTTTGGTTTTGGTCTGGTTCTTCACGCGAACGCGATGAACGTTACTGTGACGGCCGGCATATCTATTACTTAGCTCATGAGGAGTTTCGATTTTGGTTTTCTAGTTTTGTTTTGTCTTGCTCTATATACAGGTTGGGTATTGTATAATGAGGTGGGATATGAGGGATGGATGTTCATGTGGCAATTCACCACTTACTTAGAAAGCTGAGAGATCTGTGTATAGCATATACTCGATTACTATGTCTTATTCCTCATTATTTATGCGGTAATTAAATACTATGATTTGATTTCACTATATGGCTCAAATGAAGCGGCGACTACTCTTGATGTCAATTACAGATGTCATGATAGTTGCCCATGTCGGTTACGCATCGATAGCTCAATTATTCCGCTGGAAGTTGCCGTTGGCTTTAGAGTGGCGTGCCTCGTTCTGGATTAGGGGATTACGATAAAGAGTAGATCAGTGTTTCAGGAATCGTAACACAATCGCTAAATGACATGCATCGTCGCCCGTCTAAGCGTTGATCTAATTGAAAAGAGGGGATGTTCCAAGGTTGATGTCGCATCCAGGAACCCTCGGCCAAGATCGTCAAGCTTGACTGAAATCGGTAAGCCACAAATCCAACTTAACCTCGTATCATACCGAGACTTCCTCGTCACCGTTATTGATTCCTAGTTGCCATACAGGTACGTAGTTCTAATTGCCCCGTCCCTGTGCTGTATGTTTGCTCGGATGGTGCTAATGAGATTGACTATAGGTGCATTGCAAACATGGCCCAAATCGAAACCGATCAGCTCCACCCCGGCGATCAGCATGAGATTCCGAGCTTTGAGGCTCATGAATCTTCTGAGTCGCTGAAGGGTAGGATCAAGAAGCACTATGAGATAGCTTCGGATTACTACTACTCCCTATGGTAATATTTTTCATCGTTATGAATACTGCCCACAATGATCGCGACTAAATTCTGGCAATTGTAGGGGACAGCATATACACCACGGCCTATTCAAGTCCGTCGATGAGACTAAGGAGCAAGCTCAAGTCAATCTTATCAATTACCTACTTGAGATCTCGGCTCTGCCAAAGGGCTCTAAGGTTCTTGATGTTGGATGTGGCATCGGTGGCACAAGCCGATTCCTTGCAAGGGAACACGGAGCCGAGGTCACAGGTATCACGATAAGCGGGCGGCAAGTCCAGATCGCGAAGCGATTAACCGGCGAGGAGGTTGGCAGCACCTCTACCATTCCGCCAGATGACTTCCTAAAGTATTCCGGTAAGGAGGGTAAGGAGGGCGGAAAGGTCCGCTTCCTTGAGCTCGATGCCGAGAAAATGCTTGAGTACTTTCGGCCGACTGTCGAGGAGGGAAGGTCCTTCGACTGCGTATGGATCTCGGAGGCTTTGTCGCACCTACCAAATAAAGAACTCTTCTTCTCTTCCTCCTTTTCCCTTCTCCGGGGTGGAGGGTCTCGATTAGTGATCGCGGATTGGTTTAAGGCGCCTGATCTGTCTCCCGAACAGGTCGAGACCGATATCAAGCCTATCGAGGACGGCATGCTCCTTCCTCGGCTCTACACGGTGGACGAGTATGTAGAGTTCGCGGAGAAGGCAGGTTTTAAGATTCATCAGAAGCCAATTGATATCAGCAAGGAAGTCGCTAAGACATGGTAAGCTGATTGTCCCTTCACTATGATCCTGATACACTAATTCTGCTATATAGGGATATATCATGGTCACTTGTATCCTCTCCCTCGTTATGGGCATTCGCTATCTCTCAAGGACGCGACGGACTCTCGTTCTTGCAAGCATTTAGAGCGATGAGAAGGGGTTATGCGAATGGGACGTTCAGATATGCAGTCATGTGCTTCGAGAAGCCTTGAGTCCGAAGTTTACACCCCTTTCTATAGTATTATATATGTTTATACTAGCGACAGCATAGTCAATTGATTGAATGCATCATACCAATCATAGTAGCGAGATTATACGTGAGATTATCAAGCTATAGTATCTAGACGGATATGAAAGATATAGGGGTGACGGTATACGATATTCAAAGGAGTTACCTCCTCACGTCGTCTGTATTATCGCGATAGAAAATACCAACAAGGCTCATACAAGAAAGAAACCAGCTCTTCACAAAACCTGTTTCATATCCACTATATTTATCTGCCGTAAGGTTGCCCCTTTTGGCTACCATCTGTCGTTATTGGGAGAGATTCTCTCCACACGAACTGCTGTTCCTTCACACAATTCCAGTTGAACGGCTTCATAGTCCGTTTGAATCTGTTGGGTTGACGGTCTACGCTTTCTTTTGGGTATTGCCCCAAGTTTTTTCCATTGTATATGTCGATTAACTTCTTGCAGTCTGCTTCTATTGAAGGCCTAACTCTATTCTTGTACCAGTCGGTTTGGGCTTTGTGGTCTTGTCGAGAATCTGAATAGTAGGCGGTGCGAAATGGCGGCCGTGTACTTTCATCCTTTCCTTGATTGTTCAAATCGGGATTATCGCCCTCCCATTCTGTCTCATAGATATATTCGTAATAGAAGTGCCCCTTAGATTTATGCGACATGATCAGTAATACAGAGTGAAAGTAGTGCTTTAGTTCAAGTGTATCTCGTGATGGTCATGCTCAAGCTCTGGGGTTCCGCAATGATAGTATGTTGCGATATTATGGTTGAATAGCAAAAATCCCTCTAGACCGCCACCGTAGGTAGTCTGTACGCTCTGACAGCCTGGCTTACGAACTTCTCACATATCGCCTGCATGATAAACCATCCATTCAAAGCTAGCACCGCCTATGCGATGTAATCTGAAAATTAGCCACGTTAAATAGTAGCCTAGACTTTTTCAACAATGTGGCCTGCTGATGTGGTGATACGTCAAAGTGAAATTTTTGGTCATGTATAGGCGAGGCCATCGAACCATGAATGCCATGTGAAGATGAAAGATGCCTCCTATCTACCCGGCGGAGCGTCACATACAGGAAAAGAGAGGGCGAGGAGAAGCGTATTGTGGCCTCATTTGCCTGGTGGCCTTTTACCGCATTGCTGCTTTTGGCGGTCTAGCAGCTTGACCTACACTTAAATATTACTTGAGGTAGCTCACTGGCTTATACCTCGCCTTTATTCGAAGCTTCGTGATACTTGCCCTGTGACGCCCGAAGCGCTAGAAAGTAGGTGCCTAGGTACCTACCTACGGTACCTAATTTGTCGCTCAGGGCAGATCTTAGGTACTCGTACCTAGTTCTAATGAGCACTGGGCAGCGCTCATCTTGGGGTTCGCACTATTCGACGCCACAATACAGGCACGCTGGAAACTTCCACTAGCATAAACGCTCACCGGTAACTAAAATCCTATAGAGAGGACCTGGCGTAAACCGTTCGTTGTGAGATCTCGTCCCATTAGAATTCGATGTCGCGTGCTCATAGATCAATTAGGTAGTACCTACTAGCAGAAGCCCGGAATCACTACCTACCCAGGGTTAATATATCAGACTTTTCGGACGTTACAACAGCTCCAAGCTCTGAGTAGAAGCGAGATTGGATCCGAATTATTGAGATGATCTTAACTTATTGTAACCCATTGTCTTTGGCATATTTAGCCGCATCGCGATTTTACGCTTAACATGCCTGACGTAAGGGTAGTAATGCTGCAATGCACGTTCAATCGCTACCGATCAACATTCGGCAGCGATCACGACGACATGTTGATACGAGGAAGACGAACAGATTGACGTCTCAGAGACAGCAAAACCAATACCCAATTTCCGGGCTAGTGGGAGAATATGATAGGCATTCCCTTAATGCTTCCAACGATTGACGGATTGTGACACAGAGGCTCTGAATGGGAGTGAGACAGGTTCATCGGCGCCGTGTTGCAAGAAGCAAAACGGGGGGCAACAAGCTTAAAAGCCAAGAAGATCGAGTCCTTCCCGAAACATCATAGCGATAAACGAGCTGCAATGCGGGCACGGTTTAAGGTACAATACATGGGGTAGCGTCGCGTCGCGTATAGCCGTTGGCATAACCGATTCGGACGATCTTCTAGAAAAGATACGACGATCTCGGCGGCACTAAGACATGCTTTTCGAATATTCGTGAGTCACGATATTTGATATTGCACGCTCACCGTTCGCGGAGAGGGATCTAGTTCTACGTCCGAACCCTTGGCGGGTGCGTGTGGATTCGTTAGGGTCGAGATAGATTGTAGCGGTGATACGTCCTGTCAAATTTGAGCACTGTGACTCTGTAAATTAGCCTAGAATATGCTTATATCTCCGCATTCTGGAGAATATTGATCACAAGAGGCTCTTGTGTGGGGACTAAACTGCATGAAAGAAGTAAGCGGTAGGAGTTCCCCAGTATGGACGAATCGATGTTTGAGCTTGGTGGAGATGTTCCATGGCGGCCATGCTCTCCAAGCTCGTCGGCTCCGGTGGAGACATGGGACTGGTCCGTTGACGGGCTAGTCGTTGCTAAGGCGGTTCATCAGACGGACAAGCTGGTCTGAAGAAATCTACGACCGTGTCAAAATCTTCATATTTAGTATGTTTAGTAAAATTGTAGTTTGAACAAACGCCTCTAAGGAGGTTTATTGTGATAGGAGTGCATGAGTTTCGGCCATCTCTTGACGCCAAAGACCGTTTGTGGAAATATCGATGGGAGCCTGTGGCATAGTAAAAAAAAATTACGGAGGCACAGACTGTCTGAGTGTACCTAAGGCGACCCTAAGGCGAAATTAGCCATGGCTATTCCTGCTATTCAAGCCTCGTGGCATTTCAGATCGGAAGAATCCGGGTCGTCTGCAAGGATCAGCAGAAGACCTATGGAACACAAGAAAATTCGGGACTCGTCAGCCCTGTCAGCCCCATCCATCGGTGTAAGTGATCCCTTGTAACATCGTGATCAATTTCGGGCGAGTGCAAGATTGGGTCTCCAAAATCCAACTTTTCTCATGGATAGGGGTTGCTTGGGCAATCAGGTATGATTTCCATGATTTCGTTAGTCAACGGTTGGAATTCTTTAGTCACGATATTCCACTATTTCTTCTCTACATAATCAGCACAATACGTACTAAAAGTAAGTACATAGTATCTAATTTACCCCAGATATGTACTCCGTTTCTTGAGAAACCCCGACTGTTGACGGAGTACAGCATGAATGGGATTCTGCGAAGGAGGTCGAGGGATATCTAGACCCCCAACTTTTGAGAGTCCTGGAGGCTGGAGGTGAATGGAAAAGGAATGGTTCGAACGGCTCCTCCAAACGCGGGCTTGCGATTACATGTACATTAATCATTATCAAATATCAAATCGGAAACATTGGACGGTCCCAAGTTGGGAATCTAGCTTATGCAGGCACACGCAAAGCCAGCCCCATTGGCGCATGCCGGACACAGGTTAGAAAAAGTCGGGACTGCGGGATCGACGGACATGCAACCTGGAACGACAGGGATTAAGGGTGAATCCGATCCCCCAAACTGACCGGAGTCCGTGTTGCAAGATACAGACAGTATCAGGAAAATTTTCGTCGATGTTGCTGTCGCTGTGTATCCAGGTGTGGTAAAGATGTTTCGAGATCTGAAATCGATCTGAAGTAAAGGATCACATCTTTATTGGTTACAGAATTCGAAGTTGGGCATACTCTTTTATATTTAGGAAGTCAACTGATATTTATGACTGCTCGTGCGCTTATGGTTTATCAAAAAGATCAATACCGTGACTTTAACTCGGACATGTGAAGCGGAAGCGGATAACATTAGAGAGTTTGAAAAAGAGAAAAAAAAAGTCCACAGTCCACCGTTAGCTCAGGATTGTTTCCCCGGACCAATTAAGAGCTGCATTACTTTCCTAATTCGGTTCATCTTTCTCTCTCCTTGGACACCGGTCCCGTAAGGGTGCTGTAGCTAAGGTCACTAATGTGACTAATGTATCTATTCCCGTTATCGACCTAGTCATTGTAGACGTGGATGTTGTAGACTTGTAGTCATAACCTTCGCGACTACGGGAAAACTACCAAATTACTCGTACACAAGACTGGTATTTCCAAGTATTCTGACATACAGACCGGGTCCCAACAAATTTTCTATCAGTCATTCGTGGGGAAGGGGAGAAAAATCGGAAATTGACGAGTCTAAATTCGAGATGTAAAATGTCAATCCTTCATCCATCGTGTCTCTCTCTCACTCAGTCGTCATTAATAGCCCAGAAGCGTCTTTCACCATTTCCCCATACAAGTCAAAAGCATATTGCCAGTTTTGGAAGCTTTGGACGATACCTATACCTTGTACCTTGTTACTTGTTTGCATGTCTGTGTCTATGCTGATCTAGACACGCTTGGATTGGACGACGGAATACTTGCAAATCTTGGTAAGAAGCCCGTGCTCTTCTGGTACATTTTGTACATTTTTCGGTAGCCTTTTTACCTTTTCTTTTCTTCGTGTTATTCGTTCCGTAACTTGCCGATCAGCCGTCCCCCCCCTTAATAAACCCCCCCTTAGGTTATTAACAAAATACTACAGCGATCTGGGTCAGCTAGACCTAGTGTTTGATACCCTATGAAACCCCAACGAAACCAGGGCTCGCGCTTGTCACAGCTTGCACGTCTCCGTGTTAGCAGCCCAATGAGAAGCGATGGAGGTCTGAGTACGAGGATGTCAAGAATTTCGAGGATATCAAGGATATCAGGAACATCTCGAACAAGGGTCCTCGTCCCGCCTCACATTAGCGCTGGGCTGCCGTTATTAAGAAGCTCGTCTGCACCATCGCATGTCATCATCGACGAGCCTGATCTTGACCTTGTTGGAGCCGGACGACGGACTTTGATTAAAGATAGCCATAACCATAACCATAACGGCAATAATACAAAAGATTACACGATTACCATTCGGGACAGTAATCAGCAGACACACCACCACCATCACCCACATCATCCACCCGAACCTAGTTCCTTGCATTCCTTGCATTCCGGACTTTTCTCTTGCAGCACTACTGGTAGTGGTATCCGAAAGAGGGAACCATCATCTATTACGCCTATTACGCCTACGCCCACGCACTCGCCTTCGCCTTCGCCTCTTCCTCCGTACACGTTACCCATCTTACCCTTCACGTTACTTGCACCTGGTTCATCTGCTTCCCATAGTACTTCCCATAGCGCTAGCTCTATCGGACAGTCCTTCATTCGTCCACCTGCTCCGTCTTACCCCATCAACTCAACATCCATATCCACATCCACATCTAATTCCACATCCAACCGTTGCTTTTTAATACTTCCGCACCGCCCAACACCGAGACGTCCAATGGCGTTTAGTACATACAGTACCGCAAGCTCAGATATATCAACGCCTCGCTCTGCTTCTCCTTCCTCATCCATCATCTCTGCGCGTTCTTCCCAGTCTTCTGTCTCTAGCAAACGACTCTCCTTATCCCTACAACGGAGACAATCTGCGCTAAACCCAATGTCCACTGTCGATATTGCTGCAATTGAAGAACAGATGAAGATGGCTGCCCTAGACGGTCTCAGAGGCTACGCACAAAATCACTACGGAGAAGTTCAGCAATACAGGTCTACGGACTACGTCCCGCAATCTTCCGCCTGTGGCTACCAAGTATTGCGAGAACCTCTGTGGAACAAAGGTATTATTTTTTGCTTATTTTTCTTATCTATTTACTACTAGCTTCCAAGTTATTTTCATAGCTTCAAAAAGCTTCCGGCTTTTCAAATTTTCAGCTATTCCCATCTTAGCCGTCTACTGACGCCTAAGCTCTTCTATCTAGGTCTCGCCTTCACACCGGATGAGCGCGTCTCCAAGAACCTGACTGGTTTAATACCCCACGCCATGGAGAGCGCGGACACCCAGGTTATGCGATGCATGAAGGTGATCAACTCTAGACAGACCAACATCGACAAGTACCTGTACTTGTCCGCTCTCAAGGACCAGAACGTAGATTTGTTCTACCGCGTGCTCATCGACAATGTCCGTGATCTGATGCCCTTGGTCTACACCCCGACCATCGGCGACGTCTGCTTGCAGTACTCGACGCTCTACACGCGCCCGGAGGCGCTGTACATCTCCATCAAGCAGCGGCGGTCGATCAAGACGATCCTGCGTAACTGGCCTTACCCGGATCCCGAAATCTGCGTCGTCACGGACGGATCCCGCATTTTGGGGTTGGGCGATCTCGGCGTCAATGGTGTGGGGATTTCCGTAAGTTTTTCGATGGCTGACGGATAGGCTTGGCCTACATTAGTGTACCGTGCGATGAACCCGTGGCTGACACCTACCTAGATTGGCAAGTTGGCGCTCTACACCGGCGCTGCTGGTATCCACCCCAGCAAGACCCTTCCCATCGTGCTGGACTCCGGCACCAATAATGAGACCAACCTGAAGGACCCTCTGTACCTCGGTCTTCGCGCCAGGCGTCCCTCCCCGGCTGTCGCCCAGGAGTTCATGGACGAATTCATGGAGGCCGTGGCTGAGGTCTACCCCAACATGGTTGTCCAATTCGAGGACTTTGAGACCGAGAAGGCCTTCAACTACCTGACTCGTTACCGAAACAAGTACAGGTGCTTCAACGATGACATCCAGGGTACTGGTGCCGTCGTCTTGGCAGGGTACGAAAGCTGAACTTCCCCAACCAATCACAGTTGAGTAAAACTAATCCGCGTACAGTTACATTGGCGCTGTGAACCTGTCCGGTGTTCCTCTAGAGGAGCAACGTCTGGTCTTCATGGGTGCTGGTTCGGCAGGTGTTGGTGTCGCAAAGCAAATGGTTGAGTACTACACTCGTCGCGGCCTCTCGGAACAAGCTGCCAAGGAGAAGTTCTGGCTTGTCGACACCAAGGGTCTCGTTACCACCGACCGTGGTGACAAGCTGGCCGACCACAAGAAGTACTTCGCCCGCAACGACAATGGCGGCCACCAATTCCGCACTCTTGAGGAGGTTATCGAGTACGTTAGACCATCGGCTCTCGTTGGTTTGACTGCGACTTTCGGTGTCTTCACCGAGTCCGTTGTTCGTGCCCTCAAGGCCTCAGTCGACGCTGGCGGGTCTGGACGCCGACCTATCCTCTTCCCTCTCAGCAACCCCCTCACCAAGGCTGAGTGCACTTTCGAGCAGGCTGTCCAATGGACAGACGGCACTGTCATCTTCGCATCCGGCTCTCCCTTCTCACCTTTCGCCGTTAAGGCCGGCGAGCGTGCCATCACCTACTGGCCTAACCAGGGTAACAACGTCTACGTCTTCCCTGGTCTCGGTCTCGGTGCCATCCTCTGCAAAGCATCCAGGATCACCGACGAGATGGTGTACATCGCCGCCGCCTCTCTAGCCGAGTCCCTGAACGCGGAAGAGATCCACAAGGGCCTGATCTACCCTCACATCGAGCGTGTGCGAGACGCCAGCGTCATCGTCGCTCGCGAGGTAATGAAGGCCGCGCGCCGCGAAGGCGTGACCACGCTCCCCGAAGAGCAGTGGGTCGAGTGGGAAGAATGGGGCGACGTCGCCCTCACAAAATTCATCAAGTCGAAGATCTACGACCCCCTGAAATGACTACTACCTGACGCGCAAAACGAAATAGAGGAGGATAATGCATAAAGAAATCATTGGTCGGCGTTAATAGGGCGGTTGCCTTCCCTTTTTTTTTTTTCTCTCAGATAAACGTTGGCAATAGTACTTGTCGGCACTCGCTTCGATTCGAAGGAAATATTTAAAGATATCCACTGGGTTTTTATTTTTTTTATACAGGCATTGTCACGCTAGATGGACGTCGATGGACCGTTGGTCTTGAGGGCTAAAGGCTAGAAAGTTCGAGGAATAGATTGGCACTTACGCCGGCATAGGGGTCTATAGATGGTTAATAGACTAAAAGGACACTTTCCTTCTGATCACAACAATTGCCACAATTAATGATTAAAGATATGTGATATGGCATGTACCGAGCAGGTATGAACTTTTATCTACCTAAGTCTGGCTTACCCTCTACTAGATCTCTACATGTTAAATCATTGTATTAATTGCTAAGAGTCTAGTCTAGGCACATCAACTGCCTCTCCACCGTACCCCGATCCAGGCACTCGTGTTCATCCATATCCTCGCCCGGTTTAGTAGTAACTCTCCCGATACAGGTGGCGGTCCTGAATCGGCCAATTCTCGTGGTAATTAGGCCAAATCCATTGCTGGCTTGGAGTCGCCTCAGGAAGAGGTCGACTATAGTGGTTAGGGCTGGTATGGGGAACCTCATATCCGTATTCATCTTCAGAGTAGTACGCAATGTCGTCGTCGAAGACTTGTGAATCAGACTCAAATGATGAAGCTGATAGAAATGATTGGAAACCGTCTGTGTGTAGAAATGAGGATGTCGAAGATGTGGTATCATAGCTGGATGCTTGGCTGGGTGGTGCTCTCGACTGTCCACTTATAGTACTGCTCCAAGCGCTGTTGAACCTGGCGCCTGCTGCAGAAGCACTGGAAGAAGTTCCGCTAGCTGAATAAGGAGGCCGCGCAGGATGATTCTGCGGTGAGGAGTAACTTCGTGTGCTTCGTCTGCTACTTGCCTGCGATGATGGGTAACTGGCTGTAGAGTAACTGGTTATAGACGGGGTTTGCGTCGATGTAGTTAACCCTGTCCTAGAGCTTCCGCTCACCGAGTCCTGATAGCTTCTGCTAAGTGGTCGTCCGTTGTGGCTCTGGTTCCCATAGTAGCTCGACCTGCCTGTATGACTGCTACGCCTGAGATGCTCTGTACAAAACGTAGAGCTGTTGGTGTCCAAGTAGTTGCCACAGGTTAAGTTGCTGCATAAACCCTGGGATATTTTCAGTTGAGCTGCCTGCTCCCCCCTGCAATAGGTACACGGCAACTCCGTGCATACATGATTATTTCTGAGAGAAGGCATGATAATAGCTTCTTTGGTAATATGAAGAAGCTTGTATTCGAGGATATGATTGAGGGTTGTTGTGCCAAGAAAAGAAGTAGATTTTGACAATGGAAGACAAAATAAATATCTTTTAGAGCCACCTACCTACCTACCTACTCACCTACACAGCATCCAAGACTCTGACGTATATGACACCATAAGCTTCAGTGAATAAGTCTTCAGAGCTATAGAATGATTTAGAGCCCAAGTACTAAGTAGGTAAATACCTAGGTACCTAGGTAGATGGGCCTTGGTGATCAGACTGAATAAAAACATCTGTATATGTCGATTGAATCAGGGGTAAATAACCTAAACGCATTTCCCGACTATTAGTGAGTGGAAAAGAGCTCTGGCGTCCTTAAAGTCGCCTTATGCCATAATTTGTATACTTCTAAAAGAACTCCATAGGTAGTCATAATCGTGACCTTTGCAATTAAATTCATCTTCAGCGACACTTCATTTGAGCCACTAGTCTTTGAGGCGACGAGTTAGTCATTCTTAAGCCAAAGCCCCTATTCCAAGGAGTCGGAGATATTTAGATAGTCTCTTGAACATCCAATGGGATTCAACGTTGCAGTCTATGACTTTCCCGAATAGTCAATTCAGATTCGATCGCGTCCAATAGCGAGCGTTCTCCATGGCGATCAATTTTCAAGGAAGAGATAGAGCTTCATACTTGGTAACCGTGTACTTGAGGCAGACAACGTCGAAGTCCCCGATTTCCCCAAACTTCTCCATAGAATTAATTTGCCGTAATTCGAAGCTCTCCCCCTTCTTCACCGTACCTAGGTAATCCAGACCCCAGGTTTTAATATCCGCCTAATCAAAATCTCCCTTTTCTTCCACCTATAACTCAAATTAGCCGAGTTCGTTGACCTAGCTTTAGCTTAGCATCCTTGCATATACCTTCTCATCCACGCACCTTGATTTGAGCGCGTCATCTTTCAGGACGTGGAATGCCACGTTTTTTTCCTAAAATAGTATTGAGGTAATATATTCCCAGGTATGCTGCTGCTTGCACTGCAACATCATCGTGCCCCTCTCCCATTTTCGCCGCTCATCGTGGCTCGACCGAGGTAGCCTAGACCTCGCGAAAGCCAGCTCGGTAATATGGATTACTTGATTCTATTGCCCTGAAAAAGTTTGACATTGAGGGGTGGCGTTGTATGAAATATCTGCGAGCCGGTGAGGTCTCCGCTTTCTACAGCATGCAGCCATTCTTATTTCTACACCCTGCTGTCACGCCTTCTAGAACTAGATATCCTTTCTAGGCACAAGTAGCTTAACTACTACACGAGAAACGAAATTGAACATGAAGCTTCTTCTACCCACGCTGTTAGCGCTGGCCGGTGTCGCGTCGGCGGCCCTCAATGTCACGGGCTCGACATGTACCGTGACGCCATTGACGGAAGGCGTCAACGGAAAGGAACCGGACGACACGCCACAGATCCTAGATGCCTTCAAACAGTGCGGAGTGAATGGGAAGGTCATCCTGACTGAAGGAATGTTCCACATTGGGCAGATCATGGATCTTAAAGACCTCCAGAACGTCGACGTCGAGATCCACGGAACCCTCCGGTGGTCTTCTGATATTCAGTACTGGCTACGCAACAGCATTGGCGTCGAGTATGCGCAGCGGTCGACTGCCTGGCGCATCGGCGGTCAGGGTATAAGTATCCGTGGCTTTGGCAAGGCGCTTTTTGATGGCCAGGGCCAGCTGTGGTATGATGAGAATAGGAGCGGAAGTAATCAGGCAGGCCGACCAATCAGCCTGACTCTCTGGCATGCGAAGGATGTTTTCATTGACGGAATCACTTGGAGACAAAGTCAATTCTGGCGTAAGTGAATCAGTCATTACAAACTCCCCTATCTTGTCTATAGCTTGAGTCCGAACATCTGGTTCAAGAGAAAGAAATGCGAATAACCCATAATCCGAGCCCAAGCTAATAATGACACTTGCGCTTAGACACCTTCGTTGCCTACAGTGAGAATATCACCATGACGAACCTTGATATGAACTCGACATCAAACAGCCAGTGGAGCACTGTGAACACCGACGGCACCGATACCTGGAACTCGAAGGACGTGTATATCCGAAACTGGACAGTAACATGTGGTGATGTAAGCCATTCCTTTTCCTTTTTTCCCAAAACCCCTTAATTTCCCACCTATGCAAACCAACACCAAAATGGTGATCAGAGCAACCCTCATCCCTAACCAACCGTACAGGACTGCATAGCCGTCAAAGGCAACAGCACCAACATCCAAGTGTACGACGTGCACTGCTACGAGTCCGGGTGCGCCACGATCGGGTCCCTCGGGAACCCAAGCAACGTAGCAGACTACGTCGACAACGTGATCTTCGACAACATAACATGTACGCACAGCTCAAACGCGGCGTGGATCAAGACCTACAGCGGGACGGGCCACGTCAAGAACGTCACCTTCTCCAACATCAAGTCCGAAAACGTGAACCAGCCCATCTACGTCACCTCCTGCATCTACTCGAACAACGGCTGCGACTCGAGCCGCCTCCCCATCTCGGATATCCGCTGGATCAACGTTACGGGGACGTCGCGGTATAACATTGCCGCTGCGATGCATTGCAGCGCCTCGAGCCCGTGTTCCGGGTTCAGTTTCGAGAATGTCGAGATCACGCCGCTGGACGGCACGAGCACGGCGAAGTATCTCTGCAGCAATATCCAAGGCCAGGACACCTCCGGAATCCCCTGTACGGGGACCTGTCCGGCGGGCTGGCCGCAGCAGCTAAGCGGGAACCGTTAACTCGCACGCCGCACCTAAGAACGCGAAACAGGTCTCACAAATCCACCAAGAATGTATATGGACTGGGAAAATCCTATAGTGAAATTGTCATGATCAGAAAAGAAAGATTAAAAAAAATAATAAGTTCGTAGTCGTATCTAAGCGTGCGTGACCAATCCGTACGTATCTCATTACTTCGTCGTCGCCGTGCTTTTTACTTTTCGCTTCATTAACCATAAACCGTACACATGCCTACCTAATAAGCGCGCGCACGTAGTCTGTCGTACCCAGTGTCGTATCCGTATATCATACCCCCGGGCCTTTATAAATGTCTCTAATGCAACCGTTTACCGCCCCGATCCTGTATTACCACCACCAACCTTACTAGTAAATAGTTATTCTTTAGGAAGTAGGACCCTATTCCCACCTCTGCCACTCCCGCCTCGCCCTCGTAACCTCATCCTCAACCCACGCGGCCCCCAAAATCTTCACATCCAGCCCGACAATCCTTGCGTGATACTCCTGCTCCTTAACCCTGCGCTCCCTAATCTTGCTCTCCAGAAAGTTCGGATCGTTATGTCTAACCGCCGCCTTAAATATACTCCGCATGCGTTCCGAATACAGCTGACAAGCCGCCAAGGGCATTTTCTGAGGATTTTTATGGAAAGTCGCGGCAAGCGAGCTGTTATCACTCTGTATCATCGGCCAGACGACCTCGCCAAAACACTCCTCGCACACCGTGAAATGCGGGATCGACCGCATGACGTACCACTTTCCATTCCTGACGGGGTTTTCGCGCGCGCACTCGGGCACTTCCGTCGAATCGCGGATGCGGTCCGCGAGGGCCTGGATATCGGGCGTGGACTTGGTGAGCAGCGCTTTGTCGGAGGCGGCTTCGAGAAGGTCGAAGTAGAAGAGGAACCGCCGCTCGTTGTCCTGGTGCATGGCGCAGACGCCGCGCGCGGGCTCCGCGGGCGAGTCCATGTGCACGAAGAGCCCGGTGAGGTTAGGCAGGAGCAGTTCCACGGTCTTCGCGCAGGTGTAGCAGACGTTGAAGCTGTCGATTGGGCGGCCTGTGCGAGGGTCGAGGACTGAGAACCAGATGCGGGTGACTTCTCTGGGACCCGTGCATGGCTGGTTCTTGGCGGCGACGGTGGCGATGTTGCGGAATAGTCCTAGATCCGCTTTCCCGTATTTACCGGTTAGGAAATAGGCCATGTGGTAATAACGAGACGTCCCAAAGTCGCAGGCGAGAGGGCGGTCTATTGCGCGGAAGGGCGCTGGGACGAAGTGGTGGGCGAACTCCGTATTGGAGAATGTGGCTTCGTAGCATGATGGGCAAATGTTGAAATTGTCGCAGCGAGGCAACGTCAGCCAATCAACATATCCTGCAGTCGGGTTCCGCCGAGGGCAACGATGTATATCAGGGAGCTCGCCAGATTGAACGTCGTCGAGATATCGTCTGTACGGAGTAGTAGGCTGTGTTGTGCTGACAATATCCCTCAACGGACTTGTTTCCACCACTGGTTGTCGAGGTTGTCTGTGGGGGCTGGTCGATAATGACGATGCTGAAGAACGCGGACCTAGTGGGACGGGCACTGTTCTCGGTGGCGTCCTTGGTGGCGGTGGTGGAAATGTTGTTGATTTGCGGGGATCAGTTGGCGTGGGACCGGAGTTCAAAGATGCCGTGGTGGCTGCAGCAACGATAGCAGGGATCGCCACAGAAGCAGAGGTATTTAGCAAAGATTTCGCTGTAGAAGTACGAGATAATGGTGGCTTAGAACGCTGCTGATCGCCTCGCGTAAATCTAATTTCTTTCGGAAATGTAGAGCTGCGTGGGCTAGAAGACGGCGAAGCCCGTCGTGAATCTTTCTCGAGGACTTGTGAAGTCCTCGGAGATGAAGTTGGGGATGGCCCACGAGATCTCCGCTTATCACTTGCTCTTAACTCCGCCGCAGGTTGAAGGAAAGGTTTGGTATCAGATACTACTGATTCTTGTCGGCGATGGGAAGGAACCTCATGCGGCACCTCTTCATCACTGGAATAGTAGTATTCGTTATGAATTGGAGATTTCCGTTTCTCCGTAGAGTTGGATATAATTTCAGATCGCGAATAACCATTTCGGTCTGCTCTAGGAGACCGGGGTTCGGCGTATTGACGTGGCTTCTCGTAATCTACTTTTGAGGATCCTCTTGATTGTTGAGGAGGAGAATCCGCAGTTGAGCGCCGCTTATGATGATTAGGGCTCGTTGACTTGATAGGTTTGTCCTTATATTTCCTATCATCGCGAGGGCTCTGCTTCTCATATTGGACATTGGAATGAGACGAGCGATTGCGGTGGTGCGTATACGTGCTTGATCCGCCCTGATAGTACGCTCGATCTCGTCCTCGACTTGCATGCTCTATTACATCTGGCGATAACATGCTCCCTTCCTGAAGCCGGGAGCTGACGCGAGGTGAGAAGTAATCATCGCCACCTTTGTCAGGCCGACCTGCTGATTTTGGTCTTCTCACCTCATCAGGCGACCGTGGCTGAGGCTTAACATCGGTGACGATAGTAGGTAGATGGTCGAGTTTGCTGCGACGCTTCTCATGAATTGGTTGCGCATCGCGCTTTTTCTCTGACTCTTCCTCATGATGCGCACGCGCCTCATATTTGCGGCCTGTATTTGCTTCATAAGAAGTAAGTTCTGGCTCGGGATCGGCTTGTGGCTCCCTTGACTTAGGTCGCCTCGGCAATTTCTTAGGCCCGTGCGAGTGATCGTCTGTAGAATTAGATGTTGGCACTATGACGAACCGCCTCTCCGGGTTGTACTCGTGCACTGGAAGTAAAATGGGGGTCTGCTCAGGATCCCCGCGATGAATCGGTTCCTCGCCGGGTGATGCAGAAATCGGAGACCCGTGTTCTTTAGCGAGTGAATCGTTCTCATCCTCAACACTCGGAGGCGGAGGATAATTGCGCACGCGACTGACGTTACGAAGTAACTTACGCGGCGTTACATTCACAAAGGAAGATTGGCTCGATGTAGCGCTCGAGGTTAAACTGCAAATTGGTTGTTACGTCTCAGCAATGCCACTCAACTCCAGCCCGCACAAATTAATTTGACGAGGCTTCATTCCAAATAAGTTAAGCTCAATCTACTTACACCCTTGAATCTGGGCTCCTAGCCCTGGAAGTTGGCCAATAGCCTTGTCGTAGAAATGCGTCGACGTCGACATCAACCATAATGACGAAATTAGGTCGACTTTATTGGGAGCCTACTTCTGGAACATGGCAAGTAGGGTCTGCTGACGGGCGGAAGATGGGCGGAAGATGGGTGGTAGATGTGATAGACGTGGTAGATATGCAATCTAGATGAACCAGATGAACCGCCTCTCCAGCCTGCTTCGCCAGCCCCGAGGTGATTTCGCCGATCCGGGCTTAGCTCTATTTTCGACAGTTACAGGATGACAAGCAAGGCAATAAACAAGTTACGGGAAATTAAATGCTGTAAACAATAGTTCGCGGGAGTTAGGAAACTTTTTGTAAAAATAGCCCGAAAGTGGAAACTTGGCGGTAAAACGGTTCCGGTGATCAATGTGATCAATGTGAAGAATGAAAGATGAAATCTGAGATCTGACGGGAGAAAAGAACGCGTGAATCTTCCAAGCAGAATCCTGGAGTGTGTTGGCTTTAGAGCGGATTAAAGACGTCAAGTGACCCAGTGAGGCAGTGTGTCTTAAAAAGGATGACCCCCCCCAAAGACCCAGAAGACGCCTCAAGATCAGTGGCTTCGGACCTTGCCGTTTCCACGCTTTCTTCCCTTCGACATTTCTTTTTTTTTCTCTTCTTCCTATCTTAGCATCCTAGCTCAAGTTGCTGCTTAGCTGTTGTGACACTAACCAAGACGGTCTAGCTGATGTACGAAAATAATCGAAAATGACAAAATAATATAGATCCAATATTCAAGTGCCGTGGCCTATATTTCGCCTCGTCCAATGTGTTCAATGCGTTCAGGTCCAATGTTCCCTCGATCAGTCCTGCTACTGCACCTCGTATGCAGTTTCGCGAATGGGATAGGGAGCAGGGGACCCAAAATCCAAACCACAAAGTCAGGGGTCTTCCAACTTGTCGTCGAAGAGGTGGCAGTGGAGGGTTGCATCCATCCATGTATCTGGTATCTGGTTCAGCTTGAGATGCTTAGATTTAGATGAACCGGTTGGAACTGGTTCTTCTTTTTGCCCCTCACTAATCCTAACCAGGTAGGCGTCCGTAAGCTGGAATAGGGATGGGGATAACACTGGCTGGAGCTGACTGGGACTGGCTGGGAACACTAACTCCGCAGAGATGGAGCAGATCCATATTGGCTTGGCTCCTTAGCCTTGGAATATACTGCTACAGTGTTACTACCATGTAGCATTGTAGCATAGTACTGCTGTACATGACGGTTCCATTCCCATGTTCCAGCACTGTATGTCGTACGTCGCACAGCATACACGCATAACATAACAGAATGTTATGCATATACACCTGGGCACCCTTCAAAATAATAAGACCCTTCTCGCCCGGGTACACACCTTGATCTGTTTGCAAGGTGTGTGCTTGGTGTGTGCTGGTATATTCCCCATCCACCAAACCCGGGCGTCGACCGTGTACGCATACGAACTCGTGGGCAAAGAGGCGATAGTTCGTCCCATATGCTATCGCCCGACAGAATCAATATTTCCGCTCGTTACCTCGTCGCCAGTTTGTACCCCATAAACGGGCAGGACATGATCGAGGTTGACCAGCATTGCTTGTTTTTCTGTTTTCTGCCATGGCCTTGTGCTCTGAAAAGAAATAACGAGCTGGCCCGCCATGTTGGGTACGTGACGCTGTACTTCTCGTCTCTGGTAAAGAAGGTATCACCTTGACAAAAATGAGTGGTCAGCAATATACACGACGACGGTTTCTCTGGAGCCTCAGTTACGAGTTTCTGTTGTTTGAACGATGACTTGACATGACTTTTACCTGATCATGGAACCTCGCATGAGAGAAATGGAATTCCCCACATTCATATGAAACTGACAGCACCCTCCGTGTACATAAAGCGGCGGTGACAAACTAAAAAAACAAGTTGAATGAGAATCATTACCGAGTAAGGCGACTTGCAGACTTGTCCGCGAAATCAAGTTTATATGTAGTGAGAATGGAACATGACATAACTTGGATCATTTCCAGATACTTGTCACGCATATTGCCAAAGGAAATTTTGGGAATGGAAAGTTGTGAACGTGTCTCCAGCTTTTTCCCAATTTCTAAGATGTCTCTCCCACTGCTACCTGCTACCACGTAGTAGAGGGTCCCTGCGGGTTACTATGCAGCCAATACTCCGACGTCACACCTCATGCGACGACTTTCTTGCTTCAGAAGCGCGAGGCAGCGCCCGTTCATTCTGTGTCGCTACCCAAAGTTTCACCACAGCGCTTTTCCCAGAACTATAGAGCCTCGGGTGTAGCTATTACAATTCTCAGGGTGCCATGGCAAAGTAACGGAGACGCACCATTCGCCGCGATGCGCATCCCGACACATGCAGCTAAATATCACGATATCGAGATTCCGCTGTGCTGGGACCTCTCATATTCTTCAAATAAAGCGGTACTCCGCGCAATGAGGTTCAAAGTTGCCACACCAACTCATCCCCCAACGCTTAGAAAGGCAGTCGAGTGGGTAGATTAAACATTTTGACCCGTGATATACCTTGTCGGAATGGCGCCACCCTCCCTAACTTACGTGTGAGGCTGTAGATCTAGTCATACGGCTCCGATCAACTTAGGACTGCGTCAACCGGCCCGGACACGGGAGGCGTCCAATCTTGGAGGGCCAACAAAGAGGCTCGTTGGACCCTTGAAAGCTGAACTGTCACTGTTCCCCTGAGGATTAATGCGAAGATCACCGGAGCGTTAGCTGATATAAATGTAGGTAATTGTACATCATTTTAACGCCTTATTCTCGGTGAAGGTCCGATACGGGCTTATTTCTCTGTCTTTTCGAATACTCGATTCTATGATACTGTCATCATGGAAGGTTGTCATTGGGCGAACCCCTCGTTTGCTATTGCTAGTCCCACAAGAGGACACTTCGGAGAAGCAACAATAAGCGTAGTTTGCTAATTGATGTCGTGAGCCTAATGGAAAGTCTCGATGACCATGTGAAACAATGCGAAAGGTCATCTAGCAGCGCGAAATATCTGCACATGAGTTAAGCTTGAGGCAGTGAATGTCAGGAGATAGGCGATAGAAGCCTTCGGATTGTAGTACAATGTCGCGTAGACTCGGCACATTACGCGTCAACCTTGTGAAGGCGATAGCGAGAATATAAGTGTGCTGTTTGATGAGAAATAAGCTCTTGTCTGCTGTCGTGCCACCTTGTCAAGTTGATAGTCTTGCAGGGAGGCGGGCATGCGAAGTAATCACCACGTAGAGTCTTGCGGTGGCAAACATGACCGCTTCGAATGCTCCCGTTGCTGACATGAACGCTACGGTGGAGAAACATGAGTATCTCCTCTAATTCAACTACATACCGAAAGACTTGCGTTTGGGTCCTGTTACTATCCCGTAGTCTTTCTTGGCTGGATGGGACAGCTCAGCACTAGGGCACTGTTGTGCTCTCTTATGATCTGTCAGATAAGGAAATTCTTAGTATATATCATCTTCATTAGAAACAACCCGACTATCACAACGGCCCTGGTTTCGTTTCAATGTGATAAATGATAGGAGCCCGGGTTGCCCTTTGTCCTCTACACAAAGAAGAGCCATACATTTCCGGGCCCAATGTTGCAGAGGAGCTTCCGCTAATGCTATGTAAGTAATTCTTGCGGAGTCACGGCCGTATCCTGACTCAGATTTATGCTAATACATCCCGAAGGAATTTCCTGCTGTTCATGACAAGAAATCCATCGACATGGCTAAGGGCAAGAGAATACGAGCTGAATCACGCTCAGCTCCCGATAATGGTAGATATCAAGATGAAGAAGTGAGGCTTATTCGTGAGTACTTGGATTGGCCTAATTGGTGAAAATAAGTGTGGATACACAGAAAACAACTGTTCCTAAGTGTCATTGGTTATGTTGACCGAGAAGGTGTAAACTTGAAGTTGCCATGAGCAAAGACCGCGGGGAAGACAGCGTCCACCGCAGATCGGCAACAACAAACCGGATTTGTGTAATGGAATCTTTCTAACAAGTCTTCGTATAGATCAAATCCTTATAGGGATGATATGCGTAAGCCCGCTCCGATAATAACACCTGCACTTGTCCGACCTGACAACATCATCATGATGAAGATGGATAAGCTAGGTATCAATCGCCCGAGGGGTGAGTCGAGGCGAGAACATGTTACCAGCCCGGACCTAGATGTGTAGTCTAGAGTTGTACGCGTTTTTTCTAGATAAGAGAACGGTAGGTAACCAAGGAAACGGGTATTGTTGAATTAGTTGTTGTCAACCGGGTGCCGAACCTGTGGTAGGTTATTGTAGGACGACGTCAAACCCCGAACTTATTGTGACAACGGCACGGTCCGTTACAGGTGGGCTTGAGGAACATGCAAGACCGATGCTCCATATGTATGGCGGCGCCCGATGCGGTATAAGTGTTCGAACATGTCAAACGAACCATCAGAGAGATATGAACAATATAGAAGAAGAAGCGCGGCGAGGTCCGACAGCCCGAAATCGTGAAAAAAAAAAATTACTTTGGATCACAATGCGATCCATATATATATCAAATATACAATAGCTAATATGTA
The DNA here is from genome assembly GCA_022496965.1 of Annulohypoxylon nitens. Classification (NCBI taxonomy): domain Eukaryota; kingdom Fungi; phylum Ascomycota; class Sordariomycetes; order Xylariales; family Hypoxylaceae; genus Annulohypoxylon; species Annulohypoxylon nitens. The sequence continues at coordinate 647,325 of MU386625.1, forward strand.
TACATCTGCTAAGAAAAAATGAAAAGATATGGCCATAAAAAGTGAGGTTTGTATCGTTGGTTAATGCGATGAGGCAAGAAGGACGAGAAAATAGAAAACATCAAAAACACCAAAAAGTTGAATCACCAACTTCTAATAGGCGTCGTATATTTTCTGGGGCTGTATAACGCGATCGAAGCACGATCGATTCAAATACGAAGGAATGATCTGAAGTCTACTATTACTGATATACTACCTACTCAACAGCGCTAGCATATTCAACTCACCTATCAACTTATACCCATATAGCTGTACTACTTTTGAGCCTCCTAAACTTCTGAGTAGCTGAGACCAAGTGCACTACAGGAAGACGTCCCGATGACTCTTTAACTGCCAATTACGCAAATCACCAAACAGATCAAGGCCATGTAGTCTTTAAATGTGTTATTGTATTGTGTCAAAAGAGGTAGGGGCATCCTAGCTCTCATCTTGAGTGCTGGAGCTCCCCTCTGCAGCAAAATGTGGGGTGTTGGTGGTAGAGAACGATGCTCATAGCAGAAGAAATAAATAAGAAAAAAAGGGCGAGCAGGTAGGTAGGTGTGTGTATGTATGCGGATGTGAGCGTGGGCGTGAGTGTGAGCGTGTCAAAGGATAAGACCTAAATGCAGGAACCACCTGCTACAGTAAAAGCCAATTGAACACCGGGCCTAGGATACTACCAATCCGAACCCTACTCCTTTTCCGGGCCTCTCTCAAACGGGACACTCCTCCTTTTCCCTTTCCTCCGACGATCCAAAAAACCAGCCCGTGGACTCCCCAACGCAGCCTTTTTTTCGAGATCCAAAGTCGGTCGTTACGGGCCGTAAAGATGTTCCTAATTTCTCTTAAATAGCCGTTTCGTACCGCCGACCTTACCCATCTCGCCAAATTTCGTGTCAAGTCGTTGCTCTGGGGGAGGTATCCGATCGCCGCTAGCTATTCGGACTTTTTCTTTTACACTCTCTACCCAAGCTCGGCTCTCGTCACTCATATCTACCTTCCTTCCCTTCGGACCGGCTAACCCAAGTGAGCTATCTTCCTCGTCCCAATCTACGCGCGACGACGACCGTGACCTAGTCGATGTCTGAGGAGACGGTGAGTCAGCCCTCTGCTCTGTAGAAAATGGTGTTTTTGGACGCCTTGGAGCCCCCTCTTCACCCATACTCTTCCTAGTTTTCCGGACCATAAGGGGGGTAGGTGTATTAGGGGAATCCATCGCTGAGCCAGGTCTACTAGACGGGCTTGATCCTAAGCCACTTGGAACAGTCGGTAGATCTCTGATATCCACCTTCCCTTCGCCTTTAGAACGCGAGCTATGATGCACCGCGTACTCTCGCAGGTATTCTCCTAAATCCGCCCATCCACCACCAATTCGGACCATCACTCTCTCACCCTTTTCTCCAACGCAACGGATAAGCAATTTAAGCGGAGGTTCACCTGTAGATCGTGACAAATGGTAAACCCTAATTCCTTGACTGTTCTTTGCCTTCGCCCGTGACTCTCTCACTGGTGCTAACATAAAGGATGGGGTTCCGCTGCGAGAGAATGATGTACCGGATCGTGCAGATAAACTAGAATTGCTGCGACGCGCAAAGTCAGAAGCTCTAGATTTAGGCCGAGAAGGGAGCTGAAGGTCCGGTGGATTCAGGTTAACAGCTGGTGTCCTCTTAATCCGGATCTTAGCCGGGATAGACTCGAGGATATCGCTGATTTGCTGATGGAGGTGTTCATCTTCGCTAAGAGAGCTGACTGTACTCATGCGGCTCGGGCTGCCGGCCTGGCTCTCGAATTCGAACGAAGCGTCGGCATCGAAAGTTTCAGGGGGTTCGAGCGGGCTTCGAGGTGGACTACTACCTAATTCTATGCCCGCGTCTGGCAATGAAGCTATTTCGGGGACATCCTTGAATGTGACCGATGTCGACCGAGTCTTGTATCGTAAAGGTGGAGAGCTAGGTGGACTGATGTTATCGCTTGAGAATGGCTCGTCGGGGTCCGCTAAACGCGGCAGATCAGGCTCCATAGACCCCTCTCTAAACAGTACACTATCTAAATTACCGAGGAAGCTATTAGCAGTGCCATGTATGACAGTAGACGCCATGGATTGGTTGCTGGACTTGTGATTAACGAAGCGGGCAGGAGGCAATTCGAGTTCTTCCCCCTCTCCTTCTTCTTCATCTACAGGCTCTAGAACGGATGGTTCCAATACCGAAGATTCGTACTCATCAAAAACTGGTTCCCTCTCAACAGTTACCTCGGGCTTCTTATGTTCCGGGGGAGGACTACGAATGATATTCCGATCGACTTCGCCTAAAACAGGACTAGTTCGAGGACTTTCAGATGCCTTGTCGTGATTCTGACTGCGAGATTGCTTAACCGGACGAGATAGACGCGGGAAATCGGGCAACACGTTAATTGATTTAGGAGCTGCCTTTTTCGAAGGTTCAGGCCGTTTTTCGCTAGCACTATCGAGATTCAGGCCGGGGTCCTTGACTTTGGTTCCCGAGTCGATATCGCGTTGATGCGCTGGAGCGTGGAATTTCACCGCGACAGGTTTCGAAGATGCAGCAGGCCTTCCCTTCGGGAGCTCAGGACTATTGTCCATATCCTCGGCAGGCTTTGTATCTGAGGAATAGTCAGACGGTGTCGGAGGCGAGGCAAATTGGTCGAAGTCCGACGACTCCGGCAAATCTTTGGTTGGGCTCGGACCTTCGATATGAATCTTTGGACGCGGGGTTTCTGGGTCGGTTCGGACAGACACGTCCTTAGGTGACACCTCGGGTAGGTTGCTCCTCTCTCCCGCCAAAACCTTGCGTTCCGCAGTCGCTTCCCATATCGCATAACTACGCTCAATTTGTTCCATCTGATCAAGCCACTCGTCTGGCAGAGTATCCATCGATCCTTCTAACGAGTCGAGCATGTAGTCCAAAGCCCGACCAGGCTTGGTTACTTTCTGCTGTATGACGCGTTTTATGATATCGAATTCTATTCTCGAGAGGCTAGGCGCGTTATCCCGCCCGGTCGCTCGTGTGGGGCTTGATTCTGGCGATTCGATCGCGTTCCAGCCGGAGCGTAACGCGACTTCCGCATCCGTGATCATGACCATCAGAGATGGAACTTTTCGCAGGATAAGCAATCGCGTAGTCCACGTGTTTAAAAGTCTTGTCAGTCTAGACAAGTTAGGCAAAGCCTGTACTGTGATGGCGGTGACAACCGCAGTCAAATCTTCCATCTTCGCGAACATGGAAGTAGACATGACAGAGCACCCACCATCGGAAAAGGCGGGGCTGGTAGGTCGCGAAAGCGGCAAGATGTGGTGGTGTAAGACTTGGCTCTTGATCTCCTCTAGATCTAGTTCGTCTAACTCCTGTTGTATCTTCTCGACTCGTTTCTCGTAACGGTCGACGTCGGCAACGCGCAAGCTGCCAAGATAATCGGTATCGTACGGGAGGTTGGATTTGGGCAATTTGCCATTGCCCTCACCTCCCGACAGTTCGGGTTCAAATAGCTTCCTCTTCTTAGCAGGGGGCATCTCAAAACCCGTAGAGCCGTTGCCCTTTTGCCAAGTCCAGCTGGAAAGCTCATCGAGCCAATCGCGTATTTTCTTGGAAGCAATCGCGGTTCGCGTCGCAAAGGCTTGCTCGGAGGCGGAGGCCTTGTCCATACATGCTTTCAGAGCTCCGGTGGGGGATCGGAGAGCATCGACGGCTGAATGGGGCGAAAGTTGGGAGAGTAGGTCGTCACCTAGGCGTTGGTGACGAGAAGGCGACGGCGAACTCGTGCGCAGATGGGATCGTCGAACCGCGCTCCGGGAGCCGGTAGGCGTGGCCACGCGTTTTGGGTCGGCCATGGTTGTTGGTTGCTGTGTTGGTTAGTATCCGGGAATGTGTGTCTGGCGCAGCCTTCTGAACAGGCATTTCTATTTCAGATATGACCTGTCGACACGAATGGGTTGGGATGAGATTTTTAGATTCGGTCCTCCATAACGGGGGGCGACGGCTTAGTTGGTCGTTTGGATACTCTCATCCCCTCTTACTTTCTTCTCTCTCTCTTACTAATTGGCGCCTGAACACCTGAACACCTTTGCTACCTTCCTGTGAGCTCGTCCTCCCGACTTGAGACAAAGCAGGGGCGATGTCGGGCAAGTCGTCGCGATTCTGGAAGATGGGCGGTAGTTCAAAGAAGGGTCTCAGTTTCTCCGGTTACCTGCAGCAGTCGGGAACCTTGGAACCTTGGGAAAAGAGCGAAGGTGGATATAGGTGGATAGAGATCAATCTAGTGTTTGGCTGATCAGTCTTGGTGACGTGTGTGACTGTGTGGATAAAACGATATGCGCGACGTGTATTACGCTGAGTGTTCCCTTCTTTTCCGTTGATTTTTATTCAAAGAGCGACAGGTAATCAAGCTGTAGTGTATACGTCACGTAGGACCTTAGGTACATTGGGGAACAAATAAAAAAAAGAACAATTATGAAAGTATCAATTAGGCGTAAGTGCAGGGAACCGATTCAATGAAGAACCAAATAGACAATAGACTCAATAGGTGAGCACGGCCGCAGCCGATGAGAAAGGGACAAAAGGAGAAAAGAATGAAAGAAAGTGTGTCTATCTAATGTCGTCGTGGGGAAGTAAGAAGATGAATACGAAAATAGAAGTAACGAGCCGTGGATGACAACAAGACGATGTGTACCTTCTAATGGGACGGGTTTCATGAGAAACCACTATCCGGTGCTAGCTAATCTTGGCTCCAGCGCCTTTGTTTGCTCGCGCAGCAGCTGCACCGGGAGGATCCTCCAGTAGCGTACCTCCACAAGCAGCACATCAGCAGCATCAGTGTAGGGGAAAACCTGGGAAACCTGGGAACCTTAATTACCTGGTAAGTGTTAGCGAGCCGCCCGTAGTAACCAGTAGCAACCAGCGGTTAGTACTTCCCAATTAAACTCATTAAAAGGTCGCAACAGCGATCCAATGCAATTTAATTCGCCTGTTATACCGGAACCCCTGTCCACTCTTTCCGCTCTTTGCATAGCCTCAGCCTCTTGATGAGCTTCCAACCTTCAACTTTCAACTTCATAACTCTTCACTTGTGTAGACTCCGCAAACTCAACCAACATTTTGTCCATTTTGAGTGATAATAGCCTATCATAGATTGTTAGTCTCAACAATGGATCTTTCTACATTTTTCATACCTTATAATATTATGTTTTTATTCAATTCGTATATCTGTTACATTACTAGGTAAGTTGAGAGGTGAGGGGTTTATGAAAAGAAAGTGAAGGCTCAATCTATTCAAACGGCACCTCGGCACCCGGTCAAAGTTGAACCAATGATCCAATCTAAATAAGAGCCTCTTCCGCCACGAGGCTCTATTTAAGACAATCCATGCTTTTCCCACGCACGGAGTCCCGGGTCTAGTCGATCAATTGGGGTAAATGGAATGCCAATATCACATGGACACCCGAATTCCTGGGCCAATTACGAATCCCACTTTACCAGACCTGCCAGACCGGATCCGAGTCAAAGACAAGAGAAGCACATCAGGCAGATCAAACACGTCGTAGCAACAAGTCGATATATTCATTTGTCTGGCCAATATATCTCTCATTCGTCCCCTAACCACCTATCCTATCCAATGTCTATATCAAATCAAAGCCTAACTCGCCCCCTATTCCATACTCATAAACGGGGTATAGAAACCAGAAAAAAAGGAAGTAAAATCATAAATCCACCCCTTAAATTAAATAAAAAACTTTTTAACCACGCACCCAACACCTCAACCCACGAAAAGAAAAAATCCGGAGACGCCCCATATCTATGAGTCCAGAACGATGAACCGCCAACACCCAATGAAGCCCATCCAAAGAACCCCGTCGTAAGCGAAGGTAAATCCTCATAACACCATCTCGTTCATAAGCATAAGCATAAGTTTAAAGTCATGCCTCAAGACAAAACACTGCGCCCAGCCCCGTCTAGCAAATCGATATTAAAATTCGCCGACCCATCGATCTCGCTCATCGATACCACGCCAGCACCAGCGCCCACTCCTCCATTTGTCACCGTCCCTGTCCCTGCACCCTTGCTGTTCTCTCCAGGGAACTGCAGCCATTGATCGAAGTCGATGTTCGTTCCCGTTAGTGCGTTCCAATCGAACTCGTCGTGGTTATCGAGACTGTCGAAATCTATGTCCAAGTCCATTGGCCCGGTATGCCCGTCAGATGATCCGCTCGCGCTGGGTGTGAGTACATCCTTCTCTGTGTGCGGCGGGGAGTGGACCGTGGTCGTGACGAGCTCGGTGGCCGGTGTCGTCATAAACTGTTGCGCAGATTTCGAGAACAGACTCGTCTCCTGAGTTGTCGCATACGGCGCATTCTCGGGCGGCGGCGTCGCCATATTTTCTACCGCAGCCGCGGATGCGGGGAATTGTGGCAGCCCTGTCTTGACATTACTTAGGATGCCGGCCTGATTGAAGGCCTGGTTCTGTGCTGCCTGCAAATCAATAGCAGCCTTCCGGAGCGCCGCGTCTAAGAATGCGACCGCATAGTCGGCGGCGGAGTAGATGTCGCGCAGTTTCTCCATTACTTTCATGCATTGCTTGAAGCTGCGCATGGCGATCTCGCGGGGTTGGGGCAGTGGGTTTTTCATCTCAAGCAGGTGGATGATCATCGCGGGGAGAATCACAGTCACACCGGTGGTTGGGAGATACTTCTCCAATCGCAAGACATGCAATTCGGCCACCATGCGGGTGATCTGTGATGCTGCCTCACGGACCCTAGTGCGGGACATTTCCTGTACCTGCACTGACGTCTGAGGCGCATGTGTCGGCGATGACGGAAGAAATTGAGGCCGATGAAGAGCGGATATGGTCGTGTAGTACACCATATGCAAGAGGTTTCGTTGCACGGCAATTGTTGCGCGACCGCCCTTTAGATCCATTGCCGTTAACGGCCGGTACTGACAGCAAGCCGGAAGCGATCGGGACCACGAAAGGAGCTCCATGTCGCACGTATTGACACTTTCCACATTGTCGAGCTGTTTGTTAGGGAACAGCATCATTGTGCTATTTGTCGTGTTCTCCGCCCTCGATTTATCCCGGATCAGGACTGAGTACTGAGCTTTCAACATGCGGCTGATGCAGAGGCAAAGCTTAGCTTTTGCAACACACATTAAGGCAAGTTCCTGTTGCATTAAGACGTCGCGCACCAGTGTGCAATCGGAGCCAATGATTTGGATTTCATCGGCGAGCGGCTCGATCTCGAAGTCGTGTTCGTCCAGCATCGGTACGTCAAAATCCTCATCCTTAATTCGCGTAGGTCGTCGCATGCCCAGGGCGATTAGGCGATCCCGCATGAAGCACGACCACCATATCCTCTTCCACAACTTCTGCTTTCGCGGCGTCATGTTAGTGTTAGCCGGATTCCGGTGAAGGCCAATAGTATGCGCCAACGAGATAGCGACTCCCATCCAGTGCCACGTGTCCTTCTGGTCGTCCGGCGTCTCATACCAATACGTCATGAGTAGGAGTCCCTGTACGAGGATGAGGCGGTCGCTCTCATAGTCAAAATCATACAGAAGCTGTCACTGTTAATACAAGTATGTCAAAACCCAAAGGGTAAGCAACTTACCCTAGCCTTAGAGAAGAATTCTCTTCGGGCAACTTTCCTACTGGCATAGCCTGCGTCCTTGAGGTACTTCACATCGACGAAGGCAGTAGCCGCGAACATGATCGACTGGTACAGGAACAGACTGATCTGTCCGTACAGCCCATCACGGGCATTGATCATGCCGAGGAAATCATGCAGCTCGATGAGAGGCATGTATGGATGAACGTACTCGACATAAGCGGTGAGCAGGGCATTCTGAAGACTGGGCCCAGGTAATGAAAGCGCGCCCTTAGTGTGAAGGTACGTCACATCTTCAGGGGCTATCTTAGACGGCAATGGTCGGATGAAGGCAGGCAGTTGAGAAGCAGCATCAGGCTCCTCAAGCGAGTTGAGAAATTGAGCAGTCCTCAGAGCGCCCGTTGCGGCAGCCGAGCTTGAGTTTTGACATGTGTTCGGGTTCGGCCAGATACTTGGATACCTCGAGCCGTTGTTGCCGGCCTGGAGAGTGGACAGCAATACCGGATCGGGACGTAAGCCTGATCGTTGATCTGAAAGCACATGTAAGCACTCGTGATCGACCCCGGAGATGTCTAATGATGGTCCCCCTAATGTCCCACAAGGGTTGACACCACGCTGACGGGATGACACATTTGCATGTGAAATTTCGTGGGGTCCCACCACCATAACTTACATAGCAAATGAGGAACGTGACTTTCTAAGCCGCCATCCAAGATCGCCGCCCCTGAACTAGTTACATCATTGCTAGCAGCTGAGGCCTGAGTTGCCTCGCTAGCGCGTCGTAACGGCGGTGCAGCAGAGGCGATGGCGATAGGATTTGCGGGTTTCGCCCTCAATTGTGCCTCGGCAGTTTGCGGGGCAGTGGTATTTTGAGAAGCAGATGAATTCGAATTGAAGAGATTCTTTCTGTTCCGCGTGAAAAATGACAGGGGGTGTTAGTTAGCCGCAATTAAAAAAATATAAGCCATGAAAAAAATAACAAAAATTGTGGTTGGAGATTCGGAGGTTTAGAGTGCTGAATGAGGAAAGAAGCCCAAGCACGCCCAATGAAACGTGACGCAATTGGAATCGCAACATGGAACAACAACAGTAAGAAAATCCAATCGCAATGGTCAAAACGGTCGAGGGAAGGATTGGGATGACTTGGATGTCAAAACTTACCTCCTACGACGACTCTCCTGCACGATGCACTCAACGTTGTCCCATCTGCAATTCCCACAAGGTGCACCCTCGACAACATCACACCTTACTTTTCGGCTCCTGCAGCTTATGCAGGCCCTCGCCGCCCTCCGCTTCGTGACCTTCGTCGAGCCATTGGGTTCCGTAGAAGAAGCAGACCGCTTCTTAGATTGGTTATTCGAGTCCGACGAAGTCGTCCTCTCATCTGCTTTCGGCGAGGGAGGATCCATCGCAGTTACCGAATCGTCAGTGTGTCCCTCGGGCGAACGGACCGCGAGAATCTCTTCTGTAGCCATCTTTCGCCGTAGCTGTTAAATATTCCCCAACTTCCCTAACTTTTCTTCCGACGCGTGTTATAGAGAATAAAGAGTTAAAAGAAGTTTATTCGAAAGATTTGAAGCTATCCAGAGTATCCGAAATTTTTCTTAGGGGAGTTTCGGTGTAGGCTGATGAGGTACGGAGGCGCTCCTTGGAATGTGTATGTGTAAGTCACGAACAGACGCTAGCTGTAAGTTATGTCTTGCCGTCGATGTTTGCGGCGACGGGGTTAAGCGGGAGAACTTTCTCTCCCGCCTCTGACTTCCACACCGAACAACAACTTTAGGTCGTGATCTTGAGGTTCGTGACAGCATGAGAAGGTTTGGGAAAAGTGTGAATTAACAATGAAAGAAGACGGAAGGGATGGATAGTATTAGGACGGGATTTGTGTGTGGAGGTGGATCAATATCGGTGGGGGGAGGCAATGGTATTATGTATAATTCCATTGTTACTACTCGACTACTAAGCGGCCATAAATTGAATACCATAAGTACATATAGTACATCACTACATACTTACTAGCTGGAGTCCTGGACCACTACCTCTTTTTTTTCATAGTACCTCTCTAGGAAAAGCTGCCGGTCCACCAGATTCCCGATGGGGCTCTCACAACCGTAATTCGGGGTGCTAATAACCTGCATAGGATCCTTGTGAAAACCTAGCTCTCTAAAGTCTCCATAAATAAGTGTTCGCGTGCGTCTTGTGCTATTGGCCTCGACAAGGAACAGATTTCGTGAGACTAACGTTAGAACGACTAAAACGGACCTCTCACTTCTCACATGCCCATGCCCACACTTGAAGCAATAGGTTAAAGGCCTGTAGCCTGTAGCCTCGTCATCCTTGTGACTCGACAATCCCTCTTAAATAGCAAGAGACTTGGTTCGAACGGAGGGACCTGATTCGTCCATTGAAAGGAAAACCGATTATATGTAATAATACCTACCTCATACCTACCTCCTCCTGCTCCCCATACGGACTCCTCATACTACGTACGTATGTACTAACCCAATGTGTCTACTGCGATACAGAAATACCAATCCAACTATGGCAATTTTGCCCGCTGCCGTTTAAAAATCTGGGGAGGGTTGAAGGCTCGTTTCCGATTCTTTTCCGTCTAACCCCAGCCTTGGCCTTCTGGGATTCCTGGGATCACGATCGTAGAAAAGCTCCACGTTCGAGTTAACACTGGCGTCTAACGTTCGCTTGGGAATCTGCGGAGTAGCCAATCACTAAGACAAGCTACGAGACATGCTACCGTAGTCCCAACTCGCCGGTTTTCTTTGTTTTTTTGATTGCATCACGTTGCCGATTTTCCTAATCCCTAGGAGGTTTAGCTGGCCACGATCCTGAGTCATCTAGATGGTAGGTGATACATAGTATAGGTAGATAGGGAGGAAGGTACTTGTACGTAGCGACGTCCATCAAGGTCACGTAAGTACCGTTCCTGGTGATCTACATTGTAAGGGCAATGGAAGAGACCTAGAATGTTCTGAAGCTGCCATTGACCCGGACCCGAAGGTGTCTTGAATTCTCCAACGCTTGCAAGAGAAGGACATGAATGAACGTGGTGTCTAAAGCACGTCTTCTTTCATGAGAAGAGGCGACGTCGACTTCAATTGGGGTCTAGAAGAGGCGTTCCTGACATCGAAATGGACGCTCGGACGTGTATGACATAGAAGGAAACAGATACGCTTTGTTCTTGGCCGCTCGTCCGACCCACCAAAAGATATGGGACAGAAATATCCGATATAAGACCGCTTGATCGTGGAAGACATGGATCAAGTAAATCCGGTGTCCACATGCAGTTCATAGTTTGCAGGATGCAGATTGTAGAAAATGCAAGCCGCAAACGGGCAGGGTGTCATTTCGATTATTGAACGATAGAGCACTTGCAGCGATTCGCGGTAATAACCGGGATAGCAAGCCAGTCTTACCTAACCTGGAAAGTCAGGGGTATCGTCGGTGCTGCGTCTGGTCACCGTCAAATCGAAGGTGTAGGATGTGAGGATGTAGGACGGTACTGTATGTACGATGTATGTAGGTACGTACATACATCCACATATTGATACATCCTACAACGTACCCGTGGATATCCTACAATACCGTGGATGTTGATACGCTGATACGTACTGTAAAAAGTCGGATTATGGATTCCCTTTTTTTGTTCACTTTGGATTCTGGATTCTGGATTCCTTAGCCATTTAGCTTGGCCATCAGCGATGCCGCACGCGCACCAATCCTAAACCAAGTGGACCCTCGTATCCTATGAGATTTTAGTCATTAGAAAAAGCTGGCGTCTGCCATCAACAAAGGGATGGGACAGGATGGATCTTGTAATTCGAAAGGGACTAGCGGGTGAAACCGGTCGAGATAGTTGAAATATCCAAATAAATGTAGGACCGTGTTCGGAGGCCAGGTTTGAAATCTAATTGATGGCATTGGAGGTGTCGACATTATGCAAATTCTAGTTTAGATTAGTAGATTAATAGTAGTGCTGTAGATTAGGAAGTCGTCGTAAGTATGTATTTGTGTACAACGATATCGCGAATCGCGAATTGGGGAATTACTCTGCAATATGGGCAGGTAAAAGTAGTAGTAAATGGCAGATGGTAAATGGTCAATGGTAAGTTGTGAGTAGTAGGAATGTGACGTAGCCCTTTATCAGCAATTGAAATTTTTTAAGGTCACGATCTATCTCAGGATTTGTGGCGTGCAGGAGCACAGGAGCAAGCAGCAAGGTAACACAGCAGTACCTTATTTGTAGGTAACTTCGTACCTTAAATGGAACCCTTGAGCTTGACTCTTTTCTGTGGATGTCTGTCGCGTTTAATCGCTTCAAGGTTTAAGACTCTTTGGACTCTTTAGACTGGAAAGGTCGGCAAAAAATGAAGTTGCGAAGCGGGTCAAATATCATCCCCCCAATAAGCTGAAAGTCTGATGACCCACAGCTGTCCACAGCGATCAATTGATTCGCAATGCAACGATACATCTCTACGTACCTATCCGTACTCCGCTCACCATTAGCCTCACATTACGTAACCCTGTAGCTTTTCTGACATTAAAATGCCCTTCTCGACTTCCCCTTCCCACATGTCCCACACATCCAGGGGTGTCGATGTACCTATGTACAATTCAGGAATAGGTCCTCCGGAGGTTCTCCACCCCCTCCAGCCCCTCTTACTCAGCCCCACGTCGGCTCCGCTTCAAGGCTTCTATCTTTTCCTTCTTGTCTTTACTGTTTCTTAACGGACCAAGGGCGCTTAGACGCTACTCTCTCGTCGCCTTAGCTCGCCAAACACGTCGCCGTTGTGGTTCGGGAGATATAGTTGACGGCATGATCTCATGATATTCTTCGCTGTAGTGCTAATCCGACGCATGAGAATATGTATAGCTACGCAATGGATCGCGATCTAATTCCGGGCGTCCGATACTATTGTCCAAGACTCGGGGCTGGACCGTAGGATCTCAACGACGACAGCCACACTACTTGGCAACCTCACCGGCTTAGTTACACGGACGGACAACACCGGCGTCTTATAGGACGGTATTTAGTATAGACCGTCCGAACCTCGCCTCTCACTTTCTCTTATATTTGCTGTTAGACACAACCAGCCTTACCCTTTCTCACAAATTTGTCTCAATTGATTCAATTCATAATCCACTTAGTTGGGCAGCAACATCAATTCCACTATTCGGGTCTCGTTAAGCCGATCCTTGTTACGTATTTCCAAGTGTGGGGAGTATCGTGAGTATAAGACCTATTATACTATCGTGAAGTAGTATAGATAACAACAGCTTAATAACCTGTTTGGTTAGCTTATTCTTGGTAGGATTGACCTTCACACTAATCGTGCTTCATTCAAGCACATTCATATCAATAGCTTCTTTCCTGGGCATGTCTTGTCATTTGCTTACTCCTTATCATTCCCTTTAATCCAGATTCCAAGCTCCTTACCTCCGGAACATCTAGGAACCTCAAAAACGATTATTCTCTTACTCTACATGTGTAGCGTCCTCTTTTGAGACGCAAAAATCATGAGATGATCCAGAGTAACCAGCTAAGGTTAGTTTACTCCGCAACGCATGACGACGGTTTTTTTCGCAGCTAGAGCCAAGAATGACCTAGTCAAGCTCACGTCCTCATTTCCAACCCCAGAATCTGGTATTCTTGGCCTAGGCTTCCTGGGGTCCCCGCAACATTTATGGATTTCATGTGAAATCCTCCCTCTTGCCCGATCCAACCATCGACACCTTTCCAGGGGTTTACCTTAGCTTGGCTGCTTGGTCGAAAGTGGCGTTGGCGCTGGCGTTACGAAGGTGGGATATTCACACATACCTACACCTACCTATACTAGATAGTTTCCCTAACGTATAAAAACAAAATATCCCTACCGTAAATGATTATAAACGGATATCCTAAATCGGCAACCCGCATAATGTTTTCCAACTTAATGCATACTATGTACCTCTATGCAGTGTGTTTACGGAATCACGCCACATGCTAGCTGATTACATATGGAACGTCTAGACCTCAGATAATCCCCTTACAGGACAAAGGGAATTATTCTTCGAAGACGAATCGCGTCGCTGAATTGTTCGTATCTGTGGCGTTCCAAGCTGACATCACGACGTTGGATTTTTTTTTCGGGGTCCAAGCGATTCAGATATACTATGTAGGTCATTGTAAAGTCCTAGCCTAGTCGGATTTCACACCATTATGACTCCTGCCACTCAACTCCGGATTCATGCGTCGCACGAGACCCTTAACTCGCGGAGGCGGGGTCTGCAGCAGCATTTACTATGACGTATATAGGTATGTCTTAGCTACCTGGCAGAGTCGCTTTCGGCGCGAGTATCGGTGGTCAAAAATATGAGAACTGACAAGAACTGACATAGAAACACCTAATTGAATCGCCACAATCAATGGCCAAGCTTGACTTTACTCATCGCTTGAAGAATTTTCCTTCGTGCCACTATCCCTCTAGCAAATGAGGCTAGATATAGTGACGCCGGCCTACTCGGGGACGCTGGAGGGGGTCCGGTCACGGTCATACGACAGCTGACTCGGCGGCTCCCCCACCGGCAACAGTCTGCGGAGACCCTCCACCGGGGCTCGGAATCATCGGGGAAAGGTGGAATACCGAATCTTCCCCGGAGCTGCAGTTCGGAAAGACAATAAATTGGGCTGAGGTGACACATGCCCACGTATTTTCTCAAAGACTTCTCTTTGTCGAACTAGTCATTCAACACACCGCTAACATGTCGAAAAAAAACGGATCCCATACGTACCTGTCCATATACCGAAATATCCGTGGCCTCCTGAAAATTTAAAGGTTCTCGCGGCTAAGTGTTCATCGCGTCTATCTACGAGTCTGTGGGAAATTTGGGTTCGCGGAGGATATCTACCTAAATTTCGATCTACCGACGTTGCTATTTACGACTTTCACCATAAGAACATGTGCAGTACCGCGAAGGCGATTTCTTAAGGTCCGACGACGACGTAGCATCTCAATAACTGGATTATCGCTAGCTGGAAAAAGGCAGCCCCCTATTTTCGGTGAGATGTCGGAGAAAAGGGACAGGTAGCCGGCATTCCCTAGTGGACGAGATGTGGATTCTAAGCCGCTGTTATTATATCTCTCATTATTTTGAGCGGTGGGAAATCCCCATAGTTTCGAGCGTCCTCAATATTTAGCTTCCCTTATCTTCGAATTAGGAGAAGTGTTATTGGAGGCTGACTACCGATCGTGCCGAATTAATTTCCTACGATCGTCGTGCATAAAAGCTTAGCATCCATCGTAGATGGCTAAAATGCTTCGCGACACGTTCCATTTTGGAGTGGATATATACTATCTACGGGTATTTGAGACTTGGAATTAAGCGACGGCCCACCATGTGAAGTGTTACAGTCACAGACCGCTTGGATAAACATGTGTAGAATTATGATGCGTGGGATCGATTTCTTCTAGAAGTCGGCTCGTGTACTTGGCCTGAGGCCTCTTCATAATGCAGTGCTTGTTTTAGCCCTATAATGCTTGGTATCATTCCGAAATACTATCAACATAACCAACACCTGCCTATAATACGATGGTCGTGAACATGAATTTACCGCCCCTGACTAGTTTGGACCACAAATAGTAGGTACGTATCCAGGTAAAATCTGGTAGTGTAAATTCTAGGAGCCATCCAAGTTCATTATGGAGATCCACTAATGAAGAAGTCCTTCTTCTCCATCGTCTTTCCGTATCTCCTTCCATTCATCCTCGGTGACGTGTAAGTATTGTGAAAGCATAGTTGTGCCAGCCCAAATCTCACCAGAGAAAAGGAGCTTAACCATATCTAACTGGATGATATTTACAATTGCTCGCCAAGTTAACCCCCCTAAAAAGTTTCCATCATGCATATCTTCATAAGGAAGTCCCCTTCTTTGTGCCAGAGCTTTTGCTACCATCGGAAACGCATGGGAATCCACAGGTATGAAGAGGATGTTCGTGACAAAGTTAGAGAGAATGTCTGACGCAAACAAGCTGGGTAGGCTGGTTAAGGGGTTTACTGCGTATATGGGCGCCTCTTTGGTCTGTTGTCGAGAGTCTCCTGGAAAACTAGGACGGAGCTCGGCGGACCAGACCCCCGTTTGCGGCTCGGTGGATTCGCTAGTATCCACGTCGAAGCTAATTAAAGTCGGATTAACCATCTCAGCATCCTCTTCGTCGGTATTGTACTCATCGCCAGCGCGACTTGAGAATGTGCTATGTCTCCTAACTGATCCGACCGGAATAGTCTCGCCGTTGGGTTGATCCAGAGCCAACGATGTGGGAGCGTCGACCTCTGGATTTTGGTGTCTGATCTCTCGATCAGCTTCTCCCAAAGTTGGAGATTCCGGGAGGGCTTGTCTCTGAGTAGTACTCGTGGTTGTTGTTATTGTTAAGTTCTTTAAACTGAATGTGGGCCGGGGTAGGCGCTTGCGGATGCGAGTTCTCAGCATAGCGCACGTCGTTTGCCAGACATAACCACAAACATAAAATGTAGCGTAAGGAGCCACATTGACCATTAGCTGGCCAACCCAACCTAACACACTGGGAGCATCTAGAGATTCAGGTAAGGGAGGCGCAGAAAACGGCGAGGCGCTGGAAAAGGGTACGAAAAAAGTAAGACCCGGAAGCCACTGAGATCCGGGTATCAGGTCCAGGCGTTGCATCGTGAGAAATAAGTGTAAGTGGAATCGAACGTATTCTATGCCGGCAAGGAGCCTAGAAGATGTTATCATTAGGTATTCTTGAAAATTTCTACGATTTGCTTACCATGGATGTCCCGTTTCCGTGTATGACCTGAAATACCTAGCAGTCAATCGCAACCCGTGCATAGCCATGTGGCACGGGTATCCTGCAAAAAATAGTTGTAGAAAGGAGTGGCTTCTCCATTCTGTTTGTAATAATTGAACGAACGAAACGTCCGCGCGTTGTTTATAGACCTGGTGGAGTTAGCATTTCTAGAACGGAATATATTCGATGCTTAAAAAGATATCGTAACTTACCAAGATGCGTCGTCGTATGTTGAGGACGCCCCAAGTATTCAGTATTCCAAGAGATGTACCGAGCTGGTATAAAGTTCTCCCTGTGTCGCTTTCATACTCTTGATGTTGTTTTGTTGATTCCAAGTCGGCTATGTTAATGCCAGTACTTTCAGGTTCGGCAACTCCAATCACAAGCATGACTTCGTTGTGAGCGCGGATAACATCCTTGATGATTTGTTTAGTCCGAGAGTTGATAATACGCCCTAAACTATCGTACTGCTTCTCAGGTTCATGAACGTCATCCGGTCCTTCACCTTGAACAACATCATCGTAAGGGGATCGTCCCTATGTTTATTAGAGATTTAGGTTCTTTGATTTCAGGGGTGACTACTTACCAATGCTAGGGACGTTAAAGGTTCGAGTCGCCCCATCGTGAGATAAAGCACGTTTGCCGCACCAAAATATAAGGTACCGATGTAGGCCTTAATGCAACATTTCTTTAACCCTGTGATGAGGTTGACATAGACCTAATCGTTGAGTTGGATTGTCGTTGTCGTCGGTTGACTTTTTTGAAGTTGTTCTTGATATGAACAATCGAATTATATGGATAGTGGATCCGCTGGATGTTGCGCGATGACAACGCTGTCGCGGTTTCCTTCGTCACTGTAGAGCATGAGTTAGCGCTATCCAATCATTAAAAGCTTTTGACTACGGCGCACTTAGCGTCCCTAACATCTGTTACAATTGGCCATGAGCCCCGGAAAGAGCACCTGGGCTAGCATTGCAAATCGATCCATGCAAGAGCACCTTATCGATAATAAACTGACCCTCAAAAATTTCTTGAGCATTCCGCCAGCGAAGAACACAACTAAGAATTTACAACATAGTTGTATAGATCCCGGGTTTTAAGATGGCTAATAAAGCGCCATTTAAGACAACTTTCGAGGCGACCGAAATTATCCGGCCAATTTTTACAGGTGGCTCCGTTGCATTGGAGAATGGCGCCCGGATACTGGCGACAACTCTGGGAGAAGATGCAGTCTTGACTGACATCAAGACCGGGAAACACATTACTACAGTTGAAGGAGTCCGTACATGACTATGATTGATGGCAAGCTTGTCGCTAACTATTCTATCACAGGATGGGGAATTAATATCTACTTTAACGTGTAAGCTAACCTATTGATATTCTTACTAAATCATTTGTGTCAGGGCTCATTGAAATACAGTAACCCCGTCAGGATCTCACCTTATCATATGTTCTCGTTCGCTGTCTATGCGGATATACTCTCTCAAAAAGTCAAGCGATACGATAGAACCTCAATTAGTACGAACTTTGAAACCTCACACAACCCCTGTCGTCGTCTTGGCTGTCGATAGAACCAGCACCCTCCTCGCGACTGGAGGAACCGACGGATCGATAAAAGTTTGGGATATTAACGGTGGTTATGTTACACACACTTTTCGAGGACCTAGTGTGCTTGTATCTGCCCTCCATTTCTTCGAAGTCGCTGCAGGATCGACACATGCCCCGGAAACCGATAAGGACAAGAAGAAGAGAAGGAAATCCAAAGGCGCGGTTGAAGATGACCAAGACGAGATATCCTCTACGACGAGGTTTCGACTAGCCTCTGGAAGCCAAGATGGAAAAGTTCGCGTGTGGGATCTACATAAGAGGAGTGTTGTAGCGAACCTTGACTCACATGTCTCGGACGTTCAAGGACTAGATTATTCACCCGCCCAAAATGCGCTGGTGACTGCCGGTAGGGATAAGACTATTAGGTGGTGGGACACGAAATCCTGGAAAGTGCGAAAGGTTACCCCCTGTTTTGAGCTCATTGAGGCAGTCGGCTTTATTGGTGATGGTCAGCTCACATATAGTGCTGGATCGAACGGATGTCTACGTTTGTGGGCTACAGACACCGGGCGGGAATTTACGAAAGAACAAACGCCAAAGCCTGAGACCGAAGCTTTCGTGGGAGCTATCTATCATCCGGGGCTCCCGTTCGTCATCTGCGTCCAGGTTGATCACACTTTATCTCTTTACCCAATTCCTTCCCAAGCCGACGACTTATCTCAAATCGCGCCGCCGGAGCCGTTCCGCCGCATCTCAGGTACCCATGACGATATTATAGACTTGCGGTATCTGCTACCTGATCATTCCGCTATGGCTTTGGCGACAAATTCCGAAGACATTCGAATAGTATCAGTTACTGAGCCCAAGTCTGGGTTAAAAACTTTGGTCTCCTCCGAATATTTTGGACAGGATATTGCCCTTCTCAAGGGCCACGAAGACATAATTATATCACTTGATGTCGATTGGTCTGGTCATTGGATAGCTACAGGTGCAAAGGATAATACTGCGAAGCTATGGAGAGTAGACCCGGCCAACAATTCATATACCTGCTGGGCAACATTTCCGGGACACGCCGAATCCGTCGGAGCGGTAGCATTGCCACGAAGTCGGCCGGCAGAGGGCTCTAAAGCACATACTGACCCGCTGAGCCATCCGCCTCCATTCCTGGTTACAGGATCTTCTGATCAGACTATCAAAAAATGGGAAATACCTCGAGAACCACAAAAAGGCGCCAAGGCGACCATACGAGCTGGTTATACGCGAAAGGCTCACGACAAAGATATCAACGCCGTTGATATCAATCACGCGTCGCGCTTATTTGCTTCGGCTTCCCAGGACAAAACCGTCAAGATCTGGTCGATAGAAGAAGGCGAGGTCCAGGGAATCCTCCGCGGCCATCGCCGAGGTGTGTGGTCCGTTAGCTTCGCACCTCCCAACACTCCAGTACTCCAGGGCGAGCAAGGTTCAGTGGCCGGAAAGGGCGTTGCGCTTACTGGAAGTGGAGATAAGACGGTCAAGTTATGGAATCTCACGGATTATACATGCTTAAGGACGTTTGAGGGTCATTCAAACACTGTCCTTAAAGTGGTATGGCTTAATATTCCGCCAAATGAAGAGCGTGGCAAAAAGCCTATACTATGTGCAAGCGCTGGTGGAGATGGTCTGGTGAAAGTATGGGATGTCAATTCTGGAGAGAATGAGTGTACGCTTGACAACCATGAAGACCGAGTCTGGGCTCTCGCGGTGCATCCCGACACGAACATGATTGTTTCTGGTAGTGGTGACTCTACCGTTTCGTTCTGGAAAGACACTTCAAGTGAAACGCAAATTGCGACTAACGAGGCGGCACTCAAACGAATTGAACAAGAACAAGAGCTTGAGAACTACGAATATGTGGGGGCTTATCGTGAAGCAATCACGATGGCGCTTCAGCTCAATCACCCCCGCAAACTTCAAAGTCTCTTCGAGCGAGTAGTCAATTCGAAGACGCCCGACGCTGGTAGCTTTTCGGGTCTAACGGCTGTCGACGAAGTATTAGCCTCCCTTTCCGACGAGCAACTGTTTCTGCTTCTTTTGAGGTTAAGAGACTGGAATACCAATGCCCGAACGGCACCCATGGCCCAGCGCATCCTATGGACCCTGATCAAAAGCTATCCGGCGTCGCGCCTTTCTAGCTTAAATGTAAAAGGAGCCCGGGGCCAGAAGAGCTTGAAAGAGGTCCTTAATGCGCTCAAGGTCTATACAGAAAGACATTATAAACGTATGGAGGAGCTGGTTGAAGAAAGCTATCTAGTGGAATATACCCTTCAGGAGATGGATAGTCTCGCACCTAGTTTAAGCGGCATGAAGTTGGTAGAAAACAGCGATGCAGATGTCATTATGACATAGACTGCGCCTACTTAGATAGGTAGTAAATTAATTGTGTATAGGCGGATCGATTATTTGATCTTTTCACCATATTGCAAGCCAGTGGAGTTCATGTTGTACAATCTCGCAAGAATGAGAGCCGGCTTGGATATATGATGGATTTAATGTTATATATATTTTCGCATGGTTTTGATAACAAATATCATAGACAAATGTTGCTTTATTTACAAGTCAGGCTATAGGGAGGTTCATAAACGGGTATATATCTAATATCAGATCAATCCAACATCATTTTTGCTTCTTCTTAGCCTTCAATGCCGTCATCTTATCATCCCATTTCTCCCAACCAGCTTGACACAGATCTTCCTCGACGACAAGATCTCTTATTCTAAAGAACTTCGCTATCGGCGTCTCCAGCCCCCACGCCAACCAACCCGACCGCCGTACTATAGCCGTGATGACGAACCACCCCAAGGCGCTCACGGTCCCAGCGGCAAATCCTACAAACACCTGCTTCTCGGTGTGGTAGTTCAGGTATATCCTACTCCACGCAACCGCCGCCGCCATCCCCGCCACCACGCCACTCCACGCCGCCCTCTCCAGCATACTCATCGGCGTGTGGTTCCTACGGCGGACCCGCGGATTCGGTGGCTGGTGGCGCAGAAGCAGGAACAGGGCCACGGATACTGCGAAGTACGCGACGAACTGCGCGTGGCTGCTCGGCATCCCGTACCCCTTCCCGTTCATGCGCCGCGGCCGTTCTTCCTTTATTAGGCGTTTCAAGACGAAGTTTATGGCTTCGCAGGCTAGTTGACCTGCGAATAGGAGGGCGATCTCGATTTCGCGCGTCGACCAGATTAAAGTCGCGTACATGACGCAGAGGCCTTGCGGGACGAGGGCGAGGAAGGCGCAGAGGTAGGATATTGGATCGGAGGGGTCCTGTCGTGGGTGGGAGAGTATGGTTAGTTTGGATATCAGGATGACGGGTTTCGAAGATATGCTGGGGATTGTTAGACATGTGATAATTCAAAACTCACATAGTGTACATGTGTCAGCGAAAGAGACGCCAACACAGGTTCGTCGGCCATTGCAAAGGGTGGGAGGAGTGTGTAGAGCGTGGAGTATTGAGGTTATCTGTCTTTATGGAGGACTTCTAACGATGCATCGCTCGTGGACAATATATATCTTAAGGCTTAGGTACAAATGTTAACAGATGTGAGAATAGTGACGTGTGATTATTCCAAAGAGTAGCTAAGCTGTCAATTGGACAGACATTCATGTATCGCAGCACGAGAACCGAGTTGGCCCGTTCAACACTACTCCGGGTAACTCACAATGTCTATTGTCGGAAAGAGGAGACGCGGCTAGAAGCTGGCTAGAAATTTCCAGGTTGTCTTGGGACTCAATGCCGTTTCGTCATTGGGAATAGTACAATACATAAAAAAAGTACATGGGGAAAAAAGAAGCCAGCTGTTTGCCAGTTGGTGGCTACGTAAATTCACAATTGTATGGAAAATGCGCCTACAGATTTAAACATAAAGGTTAAGTGCATAGCGTACAAGGGTCTACCTTGCTGAACCACTATGGGAAGACAAGCTTACAGCTAATAAGTGCTAACCGGCGTCATAGTGAAATTGCCCCTCATTGTCGATATCGATAGCAGCATTTGTGATCCTACAACTTTCGCGACCCACTCTGCTTCTATTCTTTCTCGCCGTCAGACTCATACACCTAATTCCGTCTTTTTCACAGCCACATGCGGTTCCTGATTTGAAGTAGATATATAACATCTGACGAGTTCGAATTCTTTATCAGACCATCCCATCTCTCCCATAACCTTAGCACCCTTCTCCTAGACGCCTAGACGATCTTTCTACATGCTGCCAAGCTCATCGCAGTAATCTACCGATCTCGCCTAATTTTTGAGCTCGCTCTTTTGACGATAAGGTTTCTCAAGCTGTTGGCGACAATAATCTTGCGAAACATTCTTGCATAGTTCACGAACAAATTCTTGGACCTTTTTGTTCTTCGTTCATTCAGCCCGTGAATAAGAAGATGCGATAGCAACAAGCCACAACACTAATCGTTCAGCAAGTCAATTAACTGCTATAAAGTTGCTCAGGCAACAGATGGAGATGTGCACAAGTAATCACAACCAGTTACATTTTCATGGCAACCAATAGCACCTAAGTCAACATGGAGGCCGAAGATGTTAGACAGGAAGAGTTATCGACAATAGCCGCCATATACCCCGAATTACAGGTCGACGAGAATGATCCGAATACAGTCTCCCTTGAGCTCCCTGTGAGCTTAGCCAACCCCGTAACCGTACTTTTTCCAGCTACTACCGAAAATGTATCCCCGGTTGAGCCAGCACAGGAGCAAAACCCAGCTGGAGCGGCCTTAGAGTCTCATGCTTTGTCATATCTCCCTTCTTTACAAGTTAGCATACAGCTACCAGACGGTTATCCCCAAGAGAAGCCACCTAAAGTTACTATCTCCACTACCCCTCTGTGGTTGTCACAAGAGATCATAGATAAACTCGAGGACGATGTTTCAACCCTCTGGGAAGAATTTGGTCGTGATCAAGTCATCTTCACGTACATCGACAACTTACAGCAACTAGCCGAGAATGTTTTTGGCTTGGTCAACGAGAACGGGCGTTTAGAAATTGCACCAGAGCACCAGATCGCAATCTTAGACTACGATATCAAGTCTAAGCAGAGAGCTTTCGAAAAGGAGACTTTTGAATGTGGTATTTGTTTGGAACCCAAGAAAGGCCTTGTCTGCCATAAGATGTTAGAATGCGGACATGTTTTTTGTGTTCAGTGTCTTCAAGATTTCTACAACAATGCCATCACAGAAGGTGACATAACCTCTATTCAATGCCTCGAGCCCGGATGTGCCAAGAAACGCGAAGACGCCATCGATGGCTCTATCAGGAAGAAAAAGGCCAAGACTTTTATTAGCCCCAGCGAACTCCTACAGATTCCTCTAGAGCATGCCGTTGTCATGCGCTACGTCATGCTTAGACATAAGACTGACTTGGAGTCCGACAAGAATACCGTTTATTGTCCCCGCCAGTGGTGTCAAGGTGCTGCTCGATCGAAGAAGCACAAAAAGCCCGAAGGACTTGAGTTCGTTGATTCGTCTGACGAGGATAGTGATGCGGAAGAGGACGCGGATCCCAAGCTAGGGAAGCGGATACTGGCTATCTGCGAAGACTGTGATTTTGCTTTCTGTGTCCGATGTGAGCAGTCATGGCACGGCGAATTCAAGCATTGCTTGCCTAAGGACAGGAAAGACGAGATGACAGAAGAAGAGAAGGCGTCTGCTGAGTACATGAGGCTTCACACGACAGAGTGTCCGACCTGCGGTGCCCCATGTCAGAAGATTAATGGTTGCAACCACATGCAGTGCTTCAAGTGTCGTACACACTTTTGTTACCTGTGTTCTGCCTGGCTAGATCCCTCAAATCCGGTAAGTAAATTTCGTTTGAATTCTTTTCAATTCCCTTCTCCAGTCCCAACCCCTTCCCTTCTCGCGTCTTCAGGGGCGCTTAGCGTCATGCCAGTCTCAATTTCTTTGTTATCCCCATATAGATGAAGGAAAATGTTACTAACTCGTGATGACACAGTACCGACATTTCAATGTTCAGCCTGACGGGACAACCAATGACTGTTACATGAGATTGATGGAACTAGCACAAGGTGACGGCGACGACGTTGGCCAGGCCTTCGAGGGTAACGGTGCTGGAAACATAGACGCTCCAGCAGCCCAACCGCAACGAATGCTGGTCGTCCTCCCTCGTGCGGCACCCCCAGAACTTGCAAACAACCACAATAATCAGCGCAATGGTCCTCGTGAGGCTAACGCAGGGGATGCACCGCGTCAACAGCCGCCGCGGGTAAGAGCCCGCCAACCTCAACCGCCAAGGGATCATCCAAATGGCAGAGTCGCCGTCGCCCGCGAGGGACCGCTTGTTCTCCGTATCGAAGGAGGTGATGCGCCGCCGGCTCAGCCAGCTCAGCCAGAGGTGATACGACGCCTCCAGCCCGGCGCTCCAAATCCCCGTGGAGGAAATCAGGGCCTCGACAACAACAACAGAAACGCAAACGCAGGCCAAAGAGGGCGCCGAGGCGATAGGGGAGGCAGGTTCCGGCAAAACAACCGGAATCGACCTCAGGGGCAGAACCACCAAGCAGACAATAACGGTCGCGATGACCGGAATGGGATGGGTGATGGCGATGTGCCCCGAGAAGACGGCCAGTTGAATGCCAGATACCAGGCATGGGTCCGACGATTCGTGCAGCTCGCACTGAACGATCAGGAAGATCAAATCGAGGATAGTGATGACGAGTAAACAGGGGGAAGATCTTGATAGGCGCAAATCGGCCTGGGCAAGTAGGCATGCGAGGCACAAAGATTCCCAAGACGGTAACAACGACGCAGCAAGAGACCGCAAGAGACCATGCTCATAGCGAGTTTGGCTAACACAATAACACAAGTTTATTGAACTCCCGAAAGGAGCTGACCAGAAGCCGCTATTAGCTGGTAGCGAATGGGGCGTGATGTTGCATCTCTAGCGGCTTCCGGCAGCTGTCACGGGGCAGAGTGTCTGGCGTACATGACGAATCGCCTTTCGTTCGTGCCAAAGTCGCAACGGAGTGCTGAGATAGGCAGATCTCGCCGGCTCGCCAATGTTACGCCGGAGTGACATTGTTCTGGTTTTTTCGTCGATTCGTTTTAAACAGACCCCCTCGAGGAGGGCTCAACGACGACGCCTATTTCCTTTCCCTCCTCGTACCTCCCCCTCTAACGGCACAGCACGAAGTAGGCTGAGTACCTTACATTACTTACCTACATAACATCGTGCGTTTCGACAGGCAGAATCTGTGCCTACCTAGTTACTCTCCACTACGATCACGGGTAGCGATGCTACCTGAGTGTAAGAGATCGCTAATAATAAACATTTGTCTGTCCCCATGCGTGTGTTGTTATGTGTTTGATATTCCATTACCGTAAGCACTCAAAATAACCCGGTATGTAACAGCAGCATCGCAAGATTACGCTGCATTGAATAATTTTTTTTCTCATTCTCTCTGCTTGACACGCTTCGCTCTCTGTAATCTTCTTTTTTTCGTGACATGGACATGCACAATGCTCATCTTCCTGTGACGAGAAATTTTTCATTTGACGCGATCGCCCGGCGAGTTAAGGGTGTTCGACACGGCATCGCAACTCGTTGCTTTTTATTTGCCTGCGATCCACCCGTGGCTCTAACGTACCTGCAGGTTGTCTCAGTTGACTCGGCGCGAGGGGAGTATAGATCACGCCCAATATAGGATCTCTCCGTCTTCCATTGGATTCTGGGCATAGTGCTTTGCCCATTTCGCAAATTTGGTGATTTGATGCTTCACTCTACGAAATGTACGTCCAAAGCATCGCGCTTCCAATAGCGTCGCCGTATCTCTTTTCTTAGCTATGCAGGTAACACCCTCTCTCTTGCCTCTCTTACCCCTTGTCGAAAGGCTCAAAATCCAACATACTGCTAGGGTACCCCCCTTGTCGGGAGATCTCTCTGATTCTGCTACTGCTGCTGCTGCTGCTAGGTAATACTGCGTAACTTTCTTGCTCGGCTCACTTTATTTGTTCATGACTCGTGTTGTACCGATGTACCCGCCCGCCGTCGATCTGTATGTATCTAAATTTTTGGGCTGGCTTATCATACCATTACACTATCTACCCAGTATCTAACCCTGACGGACAATGTTCCTCTGGAACCCCAGACGAGGATTTGCGCGCGTTGTGGGGGTTTAAGGGGAGGGAAGGGTAAGATAGGTTCGATGTACCTAGGTAGGGGAGTAGTACTATGTAGTAGCAGCGAGAAAGAAAGGATGGAAGGGGAGAAAAAAGAAGAGGAAAGGCGTGAGATTGGGAACGGATCCCGGGTTTCTCATTGGTGATAATTGGTCGATTTATTACAGCGGGCGGGCGAATTCTGATTCGTCTTCGCTCCCCCTTGAATTATTATTATTTTCTGCCATTTTTCTTATTTTTTTTCTCACTCGCGCCATAATCTCATGCGGTAAGGAACCGTGGGGCAAGATTATTAGATAGACCGGACAAGGCTGGTGATGGTGGTCTCCATTCTCCATTTCTAGCCTACCTAGTATTGCTGCTACTTTCGACTGTTATCGTTGGAGGGGTTGGACGCTTGCCTCGTGGTCCGCGGTTCGTTAATGCGTCGCGTTGATGAATTGACATTACAGATTGCTGCTATTGCCGTCGTAGCTATATTATATATATGTCTATATGTATGGCTATATATATATATTACTGCGTATGTATGTTGAGTTTGATGAGTCTTTAAGACATCAATCTCTTGACTGTCATCAATGCGGTTCGCATGGAAATTGCACTTTGATGAACTTGGGTGATATCCTAGGCTGCCACATGCTAAGCCTGCATGATCGTTCTTGATTATGGATAATGGTATGGGTGCGGATATTACTAGAAGATATGGATATGTCGTGAGCGGCGAGCGGCGGATTATCATCGCGTAGCTTCACCACTCACCACTCACCATTCACGACACACGCGCTAGGAAATAGGATATAGGACATAAGCCAGACGGGATAGGCTAGCACCTGGTGCCTTGGCTGCTTGGTCCTTGGCTAGTCCAGGGAAAAATATAACCTTAATAATAAAGATAAAGAACTAGCTAGTAGGAAAACGGAAATTTGGCGGCCGCGTGGAATCGTCGATTAGGGTCTAAGCTACACGTGGGAAGATATACAACGTAGTATACATATAAATGAATTGGATACTTCCAAGTTGTCCGGCGACAGATAAAAACAGATAAAGGCTAGAATAGGAATTCGATTGGGGGCCATCTGTCTGCTTTCTGCACAACAGTTGCCAAGAAGGTTACATCGATTCCAACAAGGGAAAGAGATTCGAGCTAAGGCATGGTTGAAAATGGGTATGAGGGTTATGAGGGTCAATATGAGAGAGAGGAGGGCTGGCGGCAATAAAAAAAAAGTTGGAGTTGGATGGATTAGGTACCTATGTATGAGGTACCTTAGTAGAAAACTACCTAGTGCCTAGTACGCTATGTATGGATGTAAGTCGTAATGAGAATTGACAGGCAAGGACAGGCTGGTCAGGCAAGACGGGCAAGGGGTAAGGAAGACCAGCCGCAATTTGGAAACCTTGGAACTTTCTTCTTTTTGGGTTTTTTACTAACTTTTTAGATTTTAGGGGTGCTAGATGGTACAGATTTGATTGCAGAGATTGTATGTAGATGAATGTACACACATATCTAACTAACATGTCTAGCGTCAATCTTGTACTAATCTACCTGAGTACCTACAAGGATATTAGTGGTGACACTAACAGTACGTACCTTGGTATTTGTTGGAATAGCCCTGAAGAAGTTGGAGGGTCCGGAGCCGGCGACGAGGATTGGACGGGTTAAACTCGGAGGGGTCCTCTCCAGGCTAAAGTAGGTAATGCATAACGGGCGTATCTATAGCCTCGTCAAATCTCGGCAGCCTGGTCTATTATGGTATTATTATTATTATCATCTGTCTTGTCATTTGGTGCTATACATTACGTGTGTTATATTGGAGACCGCAAAGTAGCTAAGTATGGAAAATAGTTCGTGATGCGTTTCGCTTATTTCATCTCTCGACGCAGGCTTATGCTTTTTTCATTTCTATGCGTTTCATATATGAAAATATCCCATCCATATCTCATGCTGTCAATGGCAGTGTCATTTGGCATTGGCATTGGCGTGGGATATTTAGTGACATCCATGATTGATCTAAGTGGATATTAGGGGTATACATGTGTACATACAAGTACATCTGGGCGTGCATATACGTATCGATCAATTACGGTAGAGATTAGAGATTAGAAACTCCAGCCTGCCAGGCCTGTCCAGCATGTCTCTTGCCCTGCCCTGCCCTGGCGAACTGAAGGTCGGATCCTGCGGGCTGCTGCTTTTGCGGGGTAATGCGATTATAGTCGGGAGTTGTCAGTTTTAAACTCCTAACGGGGCGGCGGACAGCGTTTGTCTTCATAACTTATTTCCTCTTTTGGCAAGTATTGGAGTGGAGACTAGCGCCTAAGCGGAAATCTGCAAATCCAAAATCCATCTGTTGTATCTCAGTATCTCGGTATCGCAACATGTATCTCCATACCTAAATCTTCCTACCTACATCAATTGATACAGGTATGTACCGTATCTGGGTATACAATTTCAGTATCACCACACACTACGCACACTACGAACAAAAAGGCTTGTAGGCTTGCAGGCTTGCAGGACACGCTACCCAGAAATAGAACTCGCCAAAGAGTTCCAAGAAGTCTGGACGTCCAGACAACAGCTCAGCTCGGGGTTCTACAAACATCATATTGGTCCACCTCTGCCACCGAATAGATTAATAGATTACGCTGAATATATTTCTAATTTAATAAGCATAATAAGCACTTCCTGCCAGGTTGCCTGCGCAAGCTTATTTAGATAAAGATCCAAAACGACGGGAACCTGGGGGCCACGGGAGGAATTACAACATCAAACCAAGCAGCCCCAAAGCAGCCCTGGGAGGTTACTAACACGCCCTTCTCTCTCTGTAGGGCTGCGTCAGTTATACTACGGCGGGAAGATCCAAGTTGTCAATCCAACCCAAGCTTCCTCTGCTGGGAACCAAGGGAACCAACCTTTGTCAACCTCAGGTAATCAGTCTTTCCGAGCAGCCAACGCCTCCAAGGCTGTTTCGCGCCGTATGATTGGCAGGGCTTCCCCTGCTGCTGAGAGTCTCGAATATAGTACGCGGCAAGGCGGCATAGGAATGAAGGAGGAGGAATAGAATTTTTCGCTTGATGGGTGTTAGGTATTAGGTATGGGTGTAAAGGGTGTAATGATGGTGTATTGGCGTGGTGGTGTATTTTGGGTGTGTGCTAGGTATGAGTTGTAGATACCTATACAGATACCAGGCATAATCAAACATACCAGACTGTTAGTTGGTAGTATATGTGGCCTTTTAGAGTTGGGGTTCGTGTTCGGGATGCGAGCGCGGGAGTAACCTTCATTTGAGTTGCCCTCTCTAAAAGACGTGATGGAGGGTCAGATGAGCCAATCAGAATTCAGTCGAATGTTGATGCCTTCTAAACTGGGACCTCGCACCGAGATGTTCGACAAGGCTGTACTGGTGGTGCAGTATGATATGCGAGACATGCAAGACATAGAAAAATCCTTTCAGATTTTTTTGATTTGTTTCCATGATGTACGATGCGTCCTAACCGAGTAAACGAAGTCGTCATATGCATAGTCGTTTCTATGATTTGATCTATTCTGAGGGTTTCCACTCTTTCCATTCTTTCTATACATACTTGTTACCAAATTACCAACTTACCAATCTACATATTACCAACCCACATACATACATAGTATCCGCCGTTTATTACGCTGTACCTAGCGATGTATGTCTTATACACATTTAGGTAAGCACATGCATATACGTCAAGGCTGATTATTACTAGTGTCATGTACGAAGGATGATTAAGGATTTGGTCGAGTCCCCTTCCTTTGGTCCCTATTTGGTCCCTATTTGGTCCCTATTTGTATATTATTAGTAATAGACCAGACTCTGATCAGGCTAGCGAATGTATTGAAATGTACGTTTTTGCTAGTCTAACTGCTAATCGTACCAATTTGACGCATTTGATGCATTTGATGCCGTTAGTGGTTTCTGTTAGTCGTATACATAATATATAAATACATGTACCTAACGTATGCAATATGTCAATTGGTACATATATAATTGACCATATTGATGTATTGACATATTGACATATTGACCATCATCGATACTGCCATACTTGAACTTGACCCTACTGACAGACGTGCATGAGCGCATATCAGCCCCGCATCGATATCCATTTATGTAGATATGTACATCGATGTACCTTTGATCCCCACTTGTTTTCCTACGGGCTATCACAATGATCTATGGCCTGATCCCCCAAGCGCGCTAAGCTTTTTCCCCTTTTACAACTCTCTTATTGATTACTCCGTACCGTATCCTATTCCTATCCCGTCCATTCCTGTCCATGTCCATCCTATCCTAACCTATCCCATCCCAGTGTCTATCATTATCCATCCTGTATTATGTATCCTGTCATGTATTATCATGTATCCTGCCTATCGTATTCCAGGTCACCAGTCACCTACATCTCGTACATATTCTCCTCACGAGGCAGATTCGAGTTTGACTCGACTGAGACATCGCCGGTCCTCTACAACTCTACGACCTTCACAACAAAACAGGAGTATCACGTATCACGTATCATGTGTCCCGGCCAGTTATAATCATTATCTCATTATTACCTAGTAGCTATTATACGAAATCTCATACGAAATCTCTTCAGCCATCCATTATCATTATCCATTAAAACATCATCCTTGCTACATAGTACTCTATAGTACTCGCTATGCCGCCTCCTTCCGGGGTTGTCGCCGGCTTTTCATCGTTTAAAGATACCTGACTCTAGCTAAACCCCAAACCAAACCAACCACAACCCAACCACCCCCCTTGTCTTGTGTAAGTTGAAATCGTTCAAGCCATTGACGAAACCCTGAAGCCGTTGAACGGATACGTACATCACATACATCAGCGGCTTACTGGATGATCCCCCCGCGGGAGAGGCAGCGATCAGTTCGTTCGCGGGTACCTGCTTGCATGTGCAAATGGACCTGGTATACTGTAACTATACCTACATGAATTTAACCCTCCGGACCCTCCAGGTGTCCAGTAGTGTCCAGTATTCGATTAGCTTGCGCAAACACTCTCCGAAAGTGAACCATGATTCCATGATTCCAACATTTCTATTGAGATTTAAAAGGCTACTAAATCTCGCCAAGGATGCCTCCTCAGGATTCGACACTATCTACCCTGTTACCCGCGAACGGCAAGCTAGAGCCTTATCAAGACTAAGTCTATCTCTATATAGTGCTAAGTAATTGTTAGGATTAGGATTGCGAGTGGAGGATCGCCTCGGTAGAGCATACTATGCAGACTATGCAGTACTATGTATGTCTGCATTTCTTGGTATTTAATAAAAATCCTGCACCCCAAACCTCGCAGGCAGGCCGAAGGAAAAAAGGCAGCGCATTAGTCCCTCGAAATGGGCCATCTCCAGGTATCCTATCATACATATGCGTACCTGAGATTTACCTGTTGCGTCATGCCAACGAGATGTGGCACAACCCTTTTCGCGCGGGAAGGAGATCGTCGACCGCCCTGAGGCGGCACAGAACGGTGTCGTACAGAAAATGGCGCGTCGGCTTGTCTTATGATTCGACAAAAGTCTACCTTTTTTTCATCGAGGACCCCTACCAACTTTCCCTTGCCAGGGCCAGGGTAGCCAAGCTCCACTAGAAAGAGCATATCGAATCCTTCGTTCGAGGATCAAAAAGGTCGTAATGCCTGGGCAGCTGCCAAGCTAGCAAGGCTGTGCGTACGGTGTATGTATGTGTGTAGGCCATGGGCCATGGGCCATGTATGTGAGTGTGTGCGCGTATGTGCTTATGTATGTATGTACATACAAGCAAGTGTCTGCTAGATCGTGTTGCAACCGACATGGTTAGCGGGAGCCGGCGATCGTCGTTGGAAACGGAGCGTACAGGCCGGTCATACTGCCTCAAAGGAGGCTAGCTCTCTGCCTGACAGCAGTAGACGCGCACGCCAGCTCTTTCGTCTTACTATGTAATTCCAACTGTGCCTTGCCTTATTTGCTGCTCTAGCTATCTTAGGTTCGATTCCACGACAACCGGGAGAACGGCAAGTCTCTTCCAGACGCACGCTCACTCCGAGATCTCGGCAGCAAGGTGCGGAATACAGAGCAACATGATTGACCTATCCATAAAATTCAAACCTAACAACATCTGGTTCGTTCGAGTCAATACATATCTCGAACCATACATCATCGACAAACCTCAACTAGGCCGGATCTGCGTGTTTCACAGATACAGTATTACAATAATAACCCCCGACTACTAGACCAGCTAGCAGTAGTATGCAGATTACCTAGGTTGGTATACTGTACCGTAACACTCCAATCCTTGCGTCGCAGGTCGGTCTTTTTTTGAGGCTTTCCATTTTTTCTTCATCTGCCGCGATCTCCCCACTTTCTCGTCTTAAGCAGATCCTTGATGATGCTAGACCTTGACGTCTGCGGTGTCCGCGGCCGAGGTCCCTTGATGGTTGATAGTCGATGGGTGAATCCGAGGAAATCCTCTAATAAGAATTGATACCTTCTTCCTGCTGCCCAATACCTAATACGTTGCGTCAAGACGGCGAGCGTTTCTCATCTGGACATGGGTGACACGCTACGCCTCGAAACTGTTGAAACGCGGCGCGGCAACCATCTACGTGTGAACCCCCACCAATCCTTTGATCTTGGTTCGTAAGAGTGCCATCCCGTAGAGCGACGATAATCTTTGGGGAAATACGTAGAGAGGCACAGCTCCAGGGCTCTTCTATCATCTACATATCATCAATCATCATCATCACGCGCAGCGCGCAACACACCGAGTGACACCGAGGTTAGTCTGAGCTCAAACGGCTGTTACCAGTCAATGAGCTTGCTCGTTTACACGCGATTGTGGCTCTTTACATTATTAGCTGCATCTCGGATAGCAAAAGCCATTCCCACCGCGCAAGGATTCCGTGCAGTACTTTCGGCTCACTACTCTTTGTTCAGCGTATATTAAGCACCACATATAGCCACTATAACCCGGCCCCTTTTAAGATCATGGTTTGAGCTTGGGGTAATCTCGGGTCGAAGCAACCCTCGTCCTTGTGGAAAAAAAAAAGGCCCCCAGCCAAAATGATTTATCACACTGCGTGCCCATACGTGGATAACATTAAGAACATTAAGCAACTCACTAAGCAAAAAAAGGCTCCGAGCTGTCAGTCGACAATCCACCTTTCCAACGTCAGTGCTGAATTAAACTACCTTAGTAGGAGGACCAAGCAGCTCAAGTCCCCAAGCTAGGTACACTACTACTAGAGATCAGATATCGCGCTACTGTACCAAGGTTCTGACCGAGAGCTTAATAACAAATCCCCTTAGCCGCGAGCGACCACGAGCTCAGGGCGGCTTGACCGCTCTGTTTCCTAAGTGAGATTCGCACGCTTCTCGAACCAAACTTTGGTTCCTTTAACCCAGTCCAAAACCGGACATATTTGGATAAGGTCCTCAAGACCTTGTCCGGTTTAGTCATCGACAATGACTGACTGACATCAAGGGGCTCCACAGTCCTTCAACGGTTGTGGAGAACTAACTCGTGTTGAGGAGAAATGCATGTCCAAGTTGATGTGACTTGACCAAGGTTAGGTACATAGCGTGTAGGTGAACAGTCTCCCCTGAAACTTTCGAAGGGGGCAGAGGGGGCTCGTGGTCACGGTGGTTACGTGGTTTTTTTTAGGGTACTGTGTGTGGTGCGGAAACAAAACAGGAGAGAATCTCGACTGCCGTTGTCGTGTCGAAGACAAAGACGAAAGAAGAAGAAGAAAAGCAAGCCGTACCTGTAGCTAGAGAACCTCGAAGCAACCAAACCATGTGGTTTAGTCGTCGTCGTACATACATATCATACATATCATACCTACATTGCGTACCTACGTGTCCAAGCTTCCCCCCTACGTTGCGGCGAAAATGCTACAATGCTACGATGCTACTGTATCTACGGCGCTTGTGGGAAAGAAGAAAGGGAAAATTGTCCGGTAACATTTCCCCTGACTGATTGTTACTAACCTGGTCCCTGTCAGCTCTCGGCGCCTCTCCCAGGTCCAGCCCTAGTCCTCCCCTTGTCTAATAAGGCTAGCTCGACGTATTTTATCATATTACCACGGGATTTTCTGGGACATTTCGTACCCAAAATACCCAAAATGCGATAAAATGTCAAAATAATCCTGCAAGAGTCGACTCAGATTTATTATCTGGCGCGATCTGCCGGCCTCATTTTCGCTAGCCCGGATCGTTGTTGGGTCCCTCTCCTGTGCCTGTTGCTGCAGTTTGTTGCTTTTCTACTAAGCCTCTACCATGTTGATACAGATATGATACAATGTCATAACGAATTCAATTTCCTTTTATCTGCAGATTAGGAAAACGAGAAACTGTGGCGACGACAAGGAAGAGGGTTTGTGTTGTGGAGAGAGAGAGCCTCGCGCGGATTTTGACCTCAATTTCGTATCTATCTTTCGCTACTGGTCCTGCGCTCTGCAATAATCCATAACGGTATGTAAGTAGGCAAACCAACATTATCTAGATACATGCGATACATATACATTACGGGATGGGATGTACATAATAAATAACAAATATCATATCGATTCGGTACCCGTCATCGTCGCAGTAGGTAATAAGAAGCTTAAAGGAGGGCGAGGGGCGGCTGCTTAGCTTCGCAGGCTCGTCACATTGGGGACATTTGGGGGGGTGCGGGCTCGATATCACCTGCATCGCTTCGCGTGAAAAGCAGCAAAGCGGGCGTTCTATTTTCAGACGAATACCTATTACAGAGTGAAAGCGGCGCGCGCACCACCACCACCACTACACACACCATACACCATACACCATACACCATACACCATACACCATACGCGACCATCAGCCCGTCTCTCGAGCGAATGAGTTGCCTCCGAGGTGTCGCTCGACCGTTGGTTACATGACTTGAGTAAGCACGACAGATTTACAGGTACACTACAGCGTCAGGACAGGACAGAAGCAGACAAATTTGGTGATGAATATCCTGCAGGAGCCTTTATTAGTACCGGCATAAGTGGCCGTTTCTTTTACGGGATATCGCTCCCTCTGATCAGCCGAGGCTCGTCCAATCAGCACAACTCCTTCTCTCCTCCAGAGGAATATGCTCCATAGCGAAAAGGATGCGGCTGTTGCGCCGAGTACCGTCGTGGGCTGTAATCTGTATATGGGGGCAACTTTCGTCGATTGTGTAGGCTTGTAGGCCTGTATGTACGTATGTACGTATGTACAATACGATACTCCCTGTTCCCAGTCCCCTGTACTCCAGTCCTATCGAAATGCTGTGGTACCCTCCAAAAGCTTACATGGCCTCCGAAGTGGCGTGCCGGGTTCGTCCAGCTGTGGATCTCTTGCTAGGCACGCTGATCCAAATCGGGAATGTGCTGGATACTGCGTGATCTGTACTGGTATGGTGTCGTAGCTATCCTCCGCATTTTCTTCAGGAGCCTACATCTAACATGGCTGTTTGTAGGTACGCATGTAATGTACTGCATTGTATTCACCTATTCGACAAGAAAAAAATAACTGATCGTAGATTGTTGCTGCAGAGCAGGTATTCGTTCGTTTTCGTCCACTCATCTCTGCCGCGAATGACCTCTCTTTCCTCATTCTTTCCCCATGATCTGTGATCATTCGACTGAACGAAGACCGAGTTTTAATCGGCAAGATGCTATTGCATTTCTGATCTTCTGTTATCTGCACCTCGGCCCACACACATCTTCTCTTTCTTCCATGACAATTCGACAATTCAAACATCGCTTCATCTCGGGTCTTTCTGGTTGAGATAATCAGGCATGCAAGCGAAATTCCTTGATATTGGCATCGTCTCCTCTCTGCTATTGCTTTCTCCATCTCCAGTTCCGGTTCGAGGCCCGAGGAGCTATCATAGAGCTATCATATAGGTCCCTCCCCCTATATCGACGCGTCTGCTATTACCAAAGCGACGAGCTTTTTTTTTGTTAACCCTTTTTCTCCCTATCTCATATTAGCAGCCTCCCCTTCTTTCTTTGCTACGAACAAATAATAATAATAATATGCCATGGCCATGGCATAGGCAAAGATGGAGAGACCCTAACGCTACGAGATAGGTACGGGATACATTAAAAAAGGTGCAAGGGTCTAATAAACTTATGTGCGCTTTTTGCGAAGCGAGCTTACTGGATCCCCGCCGCGCCCCTGGTCGACTAGCCAGAGACGCAATCTCGTGAACCGATATTTTTTTTTACTGTACCGTAATGTTCTGCACCACCACCTACACCACCCCCATGCCTTTCCTCTCCCTCCTCGACCCATGCTCCTCGCGCCTTTCCTTTCTGGCTCTTCGTCGGCGGATATGTCCAACGGTCTCTCTTCAAATTAGTGGGGCCTCCCCTACGTACCTAGCAAAAGCCGTCGGAGGATTTCCTAACTAATCAAGCACCTCCCTGTTGGGGGCCAGGGCCAGCATTGGATAGACGGAGCTGCGTGGAGGGGCTTTTTTATTTTACAAGGGGCATCTCGAATGGCTTTAGCTAGCCTCTTGTCGATAGGCCCCCGTGCCTCCATATGATCCATGCTTTCATACATCTCTACCTGCCTACTCCGTACCCCCTCCATCCACACACACTCAACGCGCCTCCATACAAGGCTTTGCCGTCATGTTCATCCACAATGGTCAGGTCCGTTTGCCGGTAGGTCTTGGAGGAGGGTACAGGATAGGAGGTACCTCTCTAGCCCTTGCTCAAGAATCGGCAGACAGATGAAGCTTTTTATGGGGCAGTCCTGCCGTTGAATAATGTATTCCTTAGTACAGTACGATAGCAGGTAGCTTTGCGTACCGACATACCTAGTTGCAATAGCTTTTTTGCGCTGACATTACCTATATTTCCTTCTTCTTCAGCCCTCGTCTAGTAAAGTTCTGACCGTGTTTTTTTCTGCAGCCGTAAGGGCCGGTAAGCCTGCCTCGTGGCCTTCAGGGTGCGGAAGTAAAGCTTCAATTCATATTATATCTCCTTCCGGTTTTTTAGGATTGAATTTGGTTGGCGCTTGTAAGGTCTGGAGAATCAAAGAATCAAGCTTGTTGTCGATATTTTGTCTAGGGCCTATGGACAAGTCCCGGGCAGAACTAAAAGCCCTGTATCTTCCCCCAGCCAGATCGCCATTAGCTCCGTTCTCCTTCCCAGTCGGGCTGCATGCACTGTACTCTAAAACCCATGTCAGTTGTAGGTACTAAAGATTTCTGTACCAGACCCCCAAGTCGCTTCCTGCTCTCTCATTGACTCTCTTTGGACCTGGACCTGGACCACCTCCGCTTGGCTAGGACCCGTCAACCGTTAAACGTGCCCCCCAGGGTAGTGGATAATGCCGTTCGCTGCACAAAACAGTCCCCTCAGAGGCAACATCTATCCTACCGTATCCCGTCCCATCCCATACAAGTACACTTCGGCCTGCAACCTTACCTCCTTTCGACGTTCACTTTATTCTGACTTCACCTACCTTTAGAAGGAAAGTCTTTAACACTCCCATCAAGGCGTTTGCCCTTTCGACAGGAACTTGGACCTGGCGAGACTAGTAGTCTATGAACATCAGTTAGAGGTTATTGCCGCGACTCTGATGTTCTGAGTAAACCGTCTTCCTATCTGGAGAAGGAGGAATTAAAAAAACGAAAGACGAAAAAAGAAAAGAGTTTTGGTTGATCGCCGGTAGCGCGCGAGGAAAGGTCTTGGGAGCACGGCTGGGACACAGGTTCCCATGTCAGCCACAACGACTTTGACGGCGACCATGGCAGAGTTGAAGCCGGAGCCAGCGCATAGTAGTCTTTGGTCGAACTATGGCGGTCCGGTGTCCTTGTCAACTCGATACCCCAACACCATGGAGTCGAATCTCTCGCACCCTTCGACGACATCGTCGCAACATCCAGGAAGGCCCAGAAGCAGCCACCCAACTATCGACCATCCTTACCCGTACCCGCGATACCCTCAGGAGGAATCCGATGGATTTGACAGATACCCGCAGCCTTCTTTAACGCAACATCACAGCTTCCCTAACCTTAAGAGACCGCACCAGCCAGGCGAGCATCCGCCGTATCAAGAGATTGTCCAGGACCTGAGGGACGACGGATCTAAACTTACCGTTAATCACGACCACAAGCTACTCTCATTTAGGAGGGTCCAAGATAAGCACACCATTGTTGACCAGCATGGACGAATGCAGCAACTCGAGCTCTCTGCGCAGCTTCACGGCATGTTTTTCCTATCGGAAATGCCATCTAGTACGAGCGACGGCGCAATTCTACAGCCGGAGTTGACGTGTTACCGAAGAAATTTATTCCAGATTAGCGGTTCGCTCATCACCCCTCGAGGCCAATTATCAGTGATTCTCCCGGAGACAGGCGAAACCGTTCCCGTGAACAGCACCGAGGTTACGATCTCGGCTATCGAGTCGGTCGACGGCCATCCCGTGAGGCTCATCGTGATCCCCTGGAAGACGCCACCACCGAATTCCCCGGAATTACCCCAGACTCCGGACCAGGAGCCACCTTCGCTACCGTTGATCCCTTTCCCTGACGATGGACAAGAGGCGGATGGCGAATATGCCGTGTACCCTATCGGGTGGCGGCGTTTGCAATTCAGAATGTGAGTTTTTGTCGAGTTTTCGCGCTTCCTTGCCGCAAGGCTCTAGCCTTCCGTGCTAGAAAACTCTCATACTAATGCACAGTCTGTAGAGCAACCGCGAATAATGGAAGACGTAAGGAGCTTCAGCAGCATTTCGTACTTCACTTGAAAGTAGTGGGGACCCTAGCAAACGGATCAAAGGTCGTTCTAACAGAATCGACAACGGCGCCTATTGTGGTCCGAGGACGAAGTCCTCGAAATTTCCAGGCTCGAAAAGAAATCCCTCTCTTGGGATCTAGTGCCGGCTCACGCGGACAGGCGTTGGTTGAGACGGGACTCGGCATCGTCGCCGGTCCTTTAACCGTGAAGCCTCAAGACCCGAAACTAAGGGGGTTAAATCTCGAATTACCAAGGACAGCGTTTACATTCAATGCATCAAAGCTTCCTGGTAGTCCGATGACGATGAGATCCAAGTAGGTTGTTCCTTTATCCAATACCAAGATCGTAGCAGTTCTAGAGGCCTTTTCGAGCAGAGGGTGTACGGGGTGGTCGTAGTTGATTTTCGTCGGAGTTCGACGCTAACAGCAGATTCAAGTTCATACCCCAGTTGGAATCCTCCTAGCCAGTTGCCCCTGTCCGGAATGCCGGCTTCAGCTACAGCCAGTTACCCACCAGCGAGCATACCCGCCGAGTCATACCAGAAAATGCCACTCTCTGGGACGTCAAGCTTCACTCAGGAGCCACAAGAGATGCCTATGCAAACGTCCATGCCGTCAATGCAGTTATCACTAGCTGCAACAGAGCAGCAACCACCTGCAATCCGGACCCAATACGCTTACGTACAAGGTACTTCTGCTCCACCACAACTTTCGGTGACGACGACTTCGATGAGCAGCAGCTCAGATCACGGCAACTTAAGCGTGCCACGATATGTAGACTCGAATCCACGGCCGACCAAGAGTCCACGACATGCGAGTCATCAGTCTGTTCCCAGCACTAGCTCTATGAGCAACAGCAATGACACTTCTGAATATAGGTACGGGCCTCCTGGCTACGTGCCCGTTAACAGCAATTCAAATGAATTGAATTCGGCATCCACGTATAGCGCTGAAAGCGCGAGCGGTGGTGCTGGTGCCGGTGCTCCTAGTGCCGGCGGCCCTCCTTCGTCAGCAGGCGGGCATTCTCAGCAATCGCAGCAGCCGCAATCACAACAACCGCCACCCCGCGATTATTATCCTCCTACAACGTCGTGGACGACCACGGCAGGCGAACCCAGCAGTGCTCCTGTTCACTCATATCACAGTAGTGGTGGCCCCGGCAGCGAAAGTAGCAGGCCGTACTACCCTGGCAAGAGTGAGCACCCGCCGGCCCAGGGCAGCTATGCTTCGACTTTGGGCCATTATTCGTGGAGCCCTACATAAAGGCCAGGTGATAAGAGAGGATAATATAATGACGGTCAAAGGATTTGACAAACACGATTCTCATCCCTCACTGTCGTGAGCCGAACTGACGGCACATCGACACACACCAAGAAGACGTAGGTGTGTGAGTGAGAAATAACGAGTAAGACGACAGCAGCCCTTATTGCCATAAAAAAAGCGTGACTTCTACCACATGTCGCCTGTATAGTATTTTTAATGAAAGCTCATTTTCCGTTTCTTATTTGAGACCTGTGGAGGAAGAAAAAGGGCCAAAAGCTATTTTTGGAGTTTCAGCACCCCTTTACGGAGGACTTGTAAAGGGTTCCGGAGAGGTGGGGGTAGGGAGCGGGAGAGATGGAGTAAAGAGAAAGACGATGGGTTGGATGGATGGATGGTCTCCGTGTACTCGGTACTCGTGTTAGGAAGAGGTTACCATTGCCGTTTTGGGGTTGTGTATCTGGTGGTTTTCTATATCGATACTCATTCGTGTCTTTCGCTTATAGCGAGCACGACCCTCTCCACCATTTTGTTTGGACGTACAGCATAACTCCAACAGTCGCAGAGACGGGTCGGCATTGGAATCTCCGGAGTTGGTTTCCTCTATCTCTTACTGTTGTCGTCGTTTTGAGGTGGAGATCATCTTTTGCTATTTCGATATCCCCCCCTCGTTCGTATCCTACGTACATACCATACAGTACCATCGTCGTTACCTGTTTACACAATTTGGAGCAAGCCGGCAGCGCGGCCGCGTTGTTTTCCCAGCGATCGAACTCATGTGATATCCATCGTAAGCGGTATTGCTGGAGTGGTAATTTGTCGTCGTTTCCCTTGCTGTGCACGAAGCGGCGGATAACGGCACGGCCCTCTAAATATCGACATCCATCCTTCGGTCATAGTTCCTATTCGTTTCCTGTTCGGCGCCGCGGCATACTTGGCTGAGAAAAGTCGTTTTTTTTTGGTAAATTATCCTGCTGAAGAAAATCTATTCTTTTCAATATGACGATTGCTACTATAACATCAGCATGTTTCCAGGAGCTAAGAGGATGATTCTAAGCAAGGGATGGATGCAATCTCCATACTGGATGGAGATGTTTGTTCGAAATATTGGGCATCGGTCGTCTCGTATGATCTTCGGGACTACCTCAACATGTACTTTACCTGTATCCAACTGTATTGTTAGATGTGAGACTTATAGCGCTTATATATATGTGTATATGGATTTATAGGATCGAGAGGGTCCATGGCCCTAGTTTTCAGCTTGCAGCTTATAGCCGCCAAGGACTGTACCGTACCACACTAGAGCATCCATCTGGCCATTCGCCCAAGCTGAAGACTTCGATTTCCCATTTTTTTAACAACGATCAGCTTGCAGTGTGGATAATTCCTTCGTACTAGTCAGTGTGTAGTGGATAACTTTCGGGTCCGGAAGAGTAAGCATGAGAGGAGCAAGATAAGGCGGTGGCTTAATAAAGTGATTTTCTTAGACGATAATTGCAAATTACTAAGTTACCAATGGCTAGGTAACGTTGAACATAGGTAAGTAAGCAAGGCATCACAAAGCAGGCGTTTCGTAAACTCCAATATCAAGAATGGACCCATGGATGCGTAAGAAGACAGATGAGCAAGTTGGATAGAAGAGAAAATAGCTAGGTACTAGGTAGGTTAGAAGGGATGACTTTATATTCTAGTCTGCCTGGTTGCACATGCCATCTGATGACCCTGATGACTGTGACGTGCCATTTCTTTTTCGATCATGACCCTTCACAAAGTACTTCCGTCTTAGTGATAAATTAGCAGGCGGCCGATGTAGTATTACGAACAAAGGTAATGTAAGGTGGTACAAAACTTTAAACTACGGCCGTTACTCCTAGTACGAAGCTGAGTGTGTGGTACCGCTCTGAGTAGCCCTCTGGAGGTAGGATTCAGCTAGAAGACTAGCGGTGCTCCAAGGTTTGGGAATTGGCCATTCAGGTGAAACGAGCCTAAAGGCAAGTGCTAACCCGCTAATGGACAGCGGCTGAAAATGGCCCCCACAATTTGCATGGAGATTTAATAGTGGTCAAAGCTTTCCGGCAAAGCCATTCATTTTCTTTCTCATTGTCGTACAGCCAAGCCACAGAATCATCATTTCACAATACCCCATCGACCTCCGTACTCAATTTAAACCCCACACTCGAGACCAGGTATTCATATTACGAAGGTCATGTTCGAAGTGCCCGATGCCAAACGGTATGGAATATTTTTATATACGCCTCCCCCTTTCCCAGACCAGGCTAACGGTGAATATCAAGAGTCCGGCGAGAGGACTTGCATGAGTCTGCTTCGGATGAAGAGTCAGCAGAGGATGACCAATTAGATGCAACTTTGCGCAGAAAACTGAACGCGCAACTTTCTGGTCTGTTGGATCTGAACTTTGAAGCAGGCAGTAACGATAAATCACAAAATCCCCCACTATCTCGGACAGGGGATGATAACGGGGATGCCGTCGATGATGGCGTCGATGACGACGAGGGCGCCAAAGCCACTGGAGAAGAGGCGTTCACATTTCGACTATTCCGGAACGAGGAGCCGTCCCACAAGGTAGTCCTCGAATCCCAGGATGCCAACGCCGAAAAGAACGGCGAGGGTGCCTTTGTAGTTGCCAGACGCCCCATCTCGTACTATTTAGCCAGCGAGCCATCGCCTGAAATTGCAAATAAATTCAAAGCTGCTGCTGTAAGCGCAGATTATATCTTTCAAGATGCAAATAAGAGAAGATGGGGTCTTGAAAAGCCCTGGAAGGTGACGACGATTACTATCACCACCAATCAGAAATCGACTACATCAAATGGCCAAACCAGTCAGAGCGCATCGACTGGCATAGGAAAGCAGAAGAGGAGACCTGGAAAGAAGCGGAGGATAATCCTCAGAGTTCGGGAGAAGGCGAAAAAGGAGCAGGAGGAGTCTTTAAAGAAACAGGTCGTTGACAAGGAGCAACATTTGAAAGAAAAGAAACAGCGATTAAACCGGCTAAGAAAACTAAAGCGACGGGCCCAAGCAAGAGAGAAGAAACAGGGTATGAAGGGTGATGAAGCTTCTCAGCAGAGCAGTAGAGATAGTAGCCCGAATTCAGAGTAGGGCCAAATCAAAGAACTAAGAAGGGAGATTATGCCTTTCATTTTCAAATATCTTTTTTCCCTCTCGTAAGCTTGAATTAGAAGTGTTACTGATCAACAGTGATCCATTGATATAACTCGAGTTATACCAATGCTGCTTATGAACATAACTTGAATGC
Source organism: Annulohypoxylon nitens (assembly GCA_022496965.1). Classification (NCBI taxonomy): domain Eukaryota; kingdom Fungi; phylum Ascomycota; class Sordariomycetes; order Xylariales; family Hypoxylaceae; genus Annulohypoxylon; species Annulohypoxylon nitens. The sequence goes on from MU386625.1 coordinate 690,812, forward strand.
ATCAAAGTGAAATTAATGATTTGTTGAGCTCGCGCCACAACCTTATTTCCCCACATATTCTCCATTTATTTTTCGAGCTGCTCACCGGTACCTTGGTACATTTTCAACCCACCTGCAACCTACCCACTTCGTCGATGTGCACTTGGTCGTTAACAGCTTCAAATAATTCAGATATTCTTGACGATATTAGACCAAGCTAAAAATCACCCCTCTTTGTATGTTCTTGGTGCATTTTCTACTATACATTCCCTGGGAGATCCGTATGGACGTTTCCGCTTCAATTCTCGTTATGTTCTCTTAAGCGACAGCGCGTTCATCGCAACCCCCGCAACGCGTCGAAACACCATGAATTCGCTGTGGTCAAGATCTGCTGATGACGGTGCTGATGCACCCAAAGCTCCAGAGGATGTGGCCGACACAGGAGTCACAGGCGTTGGCCCTGGCACCGCTGGCACCGCTAACACAGCGCCCATTTACAACCCCATAGTCATTCGACCTCCGCTACAACTGCGAGACTATATTCAGCCTAATCCGCCTGCACAACCTTCTCCATCGCCGAACAACCAACCCCCTGATTCTCTCTCGCTAGCGCAACTGAGGCGCATAGTATCCGAGTTCCCCCGTAATGAGGCTGCGGCGTATGACTTCGAGTACTCTGACACGGGGCCACATGAAGAGGAGATCGACGAGTGGTTCGTCTACCAACGCCCGCAATGGATGAGACTGCATACTGCTCAGACAGCCTTTGGGTGGCAGTGGGAACATGATATTGCCGCAAGACAAGATGAGATTACTTGGGATGAAGCAGATGATGCAGTTAGAACAAACTTTGTCCAGCAGGCTCTGGATGGTGTCAAATCCGGCGATGCTGGTACCCGTGGTGCTGCGATAGCGAGAATTACTTACCTAGTTTTGGGTCGATGGGTCGACACTGCTGGTTCCCCTCAAGGAAATAGAACGAAAATCCGAAGCGTCGCAACGCCCGCTCAAATAGCTGCAATGAAGTCTGCCGTCAAGTTGCTCGCGGAGTGGGACGGGATTTCCATCATATGGAAGGCTCTACGAAATGTTTATGAGGCACTATGGTATTTGATATTCTCCGATCCAATGCTTAACCTACTAATCCTCATTTAGGGTGGAGGATTCTCAGAGACCCCAAGGTGTTATCCCGACAGAGCCTCCTCCTGACCTAACGAACCTAATGACCATTGTGTACATGTGTATACAAGAAACGCTCATTGACCTAGACGGCATGAACCTAGTGAGGCGCAAGCTTCGTAAGTATCCAACCACCAAGCTTCTACTCAAATGTGGAGCTAATCTGAGCAGTGGAATTGGATCCCCATTTGACGACGTTCATGCTCTCTGCCTCGGCAAAGCTCCGATGGCAAGAGGGGACCTCCGTGCCAGTCCCTCAGGTATGAGCCCTTTTAGCGCGTTTCGTAATGTTCTGCTAACGAAATAGACGCTTTTACTCTTATGGAAATCAATCCTTCTTGAGTTTGGTGGGACCAAGGAGATTGGCGAAACTAAAAAGGCCCTTAGGGAGACGGCCGTGGATGACAAAGAGAAAGACCTCATTACAGCTACACCTCTTGACTATCATGTATTTCGACAGGAAATTACTTCGAAATACCCAGCATATGTACCCCCTCAACCAATCATACCCCTCGAAGCAGATAATACCTCGCTCTTGCCGCCGCTGCCCAACCATCCCACTAGAAATAATGGGTCGAATGGTATTCTTCCCGCTGCTCCGGGTACTCAGAACGGAGGGGCGTCGATCCTGCACCAACCTGTTCACATTGCTACCCCAGCTCCGTCTCCTCCGCCATCCCCGGCAGTTGGCGGGAAAGGAGGCAAGAAGCAGAACTACCAAACGAACCAAAACTTTCCATTCATGTACCCCCCCTTAGATGCTACTAGCAACAGTGCAGGAGGTAAGGGTGGGGCTGGCCTACAAGACATCCTCGTTGGTCGTAAATGGGAAGGAAGCGATGTCCCTGCATCGATCCTTGAAGCCGGCGAACTGTTCTCTAAGAGAGTGCGGATGACCCGGGCCACAAGACAGTTGTGGGAAGAGCGAGAAAAGTTCCAAAGATTTGAACGAGGATGGGATCCATCAGACGATGATATCGAAGATCTGGACCTGGATGCCTTAGAAATTGGCGATGATGTGGATGAGGACAAAATCCTTGAAGCTATTCAGCAGAGAGAGAGGAAAGCTCGAGGTGCCGAAATCGACTGCGGTCCAAACCTGAACCTCGATCCAGAAGTCAAGCGGCGTCTAGAAGCTATCGAAACTTTTTACGTGAGTATCTTCGCCACTCATAATTAACCGGACCATTACTAACCAATGACAGGCCGCAGCACTACCGCAACTGCAGTCTTTAGTAATAGTCCTTATGAAGGGCGTATTATTCAATGTTACGGCGTGTATTGCCCTGCCAGCTAATAGCCAGCAGCAGTCGGGAATGCAAGTAAATTCCCAGCCCCGCGTCAACGGTGGCCTGGCTACAAATCGATCGCAAGATAGTTCCATGGGTGCCAGCAGCTTCGCAAACCAGGATGGCACTGAACCTTCGGAGGAGTTAGATGCTACGAGAAACAGAGAAATCGAATCGAAAGCTGCCACGGGTATCATTCTTCTACTTATGAAATGGCTTAAAATCTCGCGTATGTTACCCCCGTCATGATGATACTTCGATATGCTAATTTTTTAATTCCCTCTAGACATCCTCAAGTTCGAGTACCTATCACAGTTACTTTTGGATTCTAATTATCTTCCTTTAGTACTGAAGTTATTCGCACACCAAGATATACAACAGGTGGTGGATAGCAAGACAGATCGCCTCGAATACAGGTAAGAACTTCTTAGCGATAGCGAGTTTATGATCTTGTTTGTCTCATATATCCTGCTTATAGCTTCTTCCAATTCTGTAACGATAACGCCCACCCCATAGATAAGGCGCCGCAAGAGCCGACTGAGATTGATGGGCCTGAAGACGAAAGCGAGGATGATGCGGCACCACCACCTATCAAAAGACGGCGATCACCACATGAACAAGTGGCTGCAGGCGCTGAAATCGGCGATGCTGCAAACAAAACAGATGGACGGGTACCCACCCGTCCCGAAGTAGACGAATTGGGCTACCCAGTAAACCCTCTGCCGAAGGAACCTATAACCGATTTCTCTCGCCGCAATTTCTTTGCCCTCATCAACTATCTGCGAATCATGCAGAAGATCTGCAAGAATAAGGCGCATCGCAATTTATTACTCGTCCAATATAAGTCGTCTAATATTATACGCAAGTCACTCAAGGTACCACAGAACGAGCTGCGGCTGTACACACTTAAGCTATTCAAGAATCAAGTACCCTACTGCGGCCGTAAGTGGCGGCAGAGTAATATGCGCGTTATCACCGCCATTTATTTGCACTGTCGACCAGAACTCCGAGATGAGTGGCTGGCGGGTAGCGACGTAGATGCGGAGGTTGAGGAGGCGCTGCCACTAGAGCAGGCCCTCCGAAGCCTGACCCACTGGTTTAACGTCCGGAGGTACCCTAACCAGATGGCGGCGGATATCAGAGAGGCGCTACGAAACGAGCAAGATTTCTTCAAGCGAGAGCTCGAGAAATTAGATGTATGGGCCGATGTCGGCCAGGCAGAACCTATGAATGCCGAATGGGAGCACCTCGGACACGGCCCCGCATACGGCTGATGGCGGTTTGCCGGGCTGCTCGGCATATCTTCATCTCAGAAGGCGAACAATGCTCCGAGTCGCGAGAACCCGTCTGCCTAATTCCTATAGTGAGATCTAGGTGGTTCTATTCAGGCACGGTTCGGGGATGACATGATTGTGGGTTGGGTCATGAATAGGCATTGGCTTGGCTGGATACCCTAGTGATCCTAGTGTTGTTGTCAAGTGCTTAGGGAGGTGTCTGAGGGATGTAGGCATAAAGTACTTCACGGAACGGATTGTGGTGATGGACATCCTGATTCTGTTGTACACTAGTCGTGAGGGTTCCATGCTCCGGCGATATTGCCAAGTTCAGCTGTACATGTAGGTACTGGAGATGTGAGGCCTATTAATGGTGACGATGACATGATACAATACATCTCATGAAATAGGCCTCAGAGCCTTCTCCCCGTCTTGCATCTTGATACTTGTGAGTTAGTGACTGGCTTACTGATCGACTTAGTCACTGAGATGGTGTGGGCTGAAGGGGGTGAAAGTATAAGCAGCCATGTCTTTGTTCCAACATCTAATATCCATGTACCTATCCATCTAATATTGTATGTATTGTGCATGAGTAGGTACCTATCAGGATCATTACTGATTTATTGTTGGCTCTGTGTAGCATGACCCCGTCCAACGAACCTCCTCAAGCGCCGCTACCCGCCCCCACGGAGATTGCCAGACCAATCGATCCTTACATAAAGGTAAGTACCAAGAAACTACATGCATAAGCTGGGTGGGGGTTCAATCGCTAACCCGCTATGAAACTCAATTATTCGGACCTAACTGCAGATGGGGGAGCATTTTCTCCTACGGCACTGCGAAGTTCCTAAACGTCATCCCAATTTTTTTGCACACGTTACCGTACCTGCTCCGTATCCTCCTGTTTCAAGGAACGGGATCACCCCGCATCGGTTCGCTTCGCCGCATCCTCATAATTTAAATCATAAATCACAAATCACAGGAGGAGCTACGCCGTTCTTGGTATCTTAATTTTCACATGGCTTTAATGTAAGGGCTGAAAACGAGAGTGTGTGTATGAGAGTGAGATTGTAAGAGAGAAAGGAGAAGTGGGAGGGAAGACCAAGAAGATGGTCGCGGGCTCGGACGGCAAGACGTCCCCGGCTATCTCGCTGGTGGCCGGCGGGATCGCGGGCGGTGTCGAGTCGGCCTGCACGTACCCGTTCGAGTTCGCGAAGACGCGCGTGCAGCTGTACGGTCACGAGGGCATCAGAAACCCGTTTATGGTCGTGGCTAAGGTTGCTAGGGAAGAGGGTCTACGCGCGCTGTATAAGGGGTGCTCGACTATGATCGTGGTATGTGCATAGTGCTTTGCTTGTCTACTATCTATCTATCTGCCTACCAATTCATCTTGTCTTGTCTTTGCTTTGACGGATTCCCTCGCTTCGCTTCCCTACGACCGGATCGTGTTCCTTTGGCATGGGCTTCCGCGGGGAAGATGTCATGCGTTTCGGGCAATTGGCAATTCCCCGAGCCAGCCAGCAAGCCACTTACGCTGGCGGCTGTGGAAAAAAAATACCTGTCTACCTGTCTACACCTGTCTACATACATACATACATGCCTACCTTAATTTTCCACGAAAGGAGAGAGCCGAGCTGCCGTGTCATATCGACAAAAAAGCAAATACGCGGATTGGATATTCGTATCATTTACTCGATCGAGCAGCTTGAGGAGCAAGGACAAGGGGGGTTGGGGAACGCCCAGCTCTGCAGGCCGGCGAGCTGGCCTCCCGTTTCTGCGAGTTGCAGGATGCATGTCTCTCGAATCCTAGCCTTATGCTCTACTTTATTTTTTTAATCCTCATTTTATTTTATTATTCGCAGAATACGTCGTACCCGGGGGCACGATCTACGTGATTCGGCCGCCGGGGAGTGCCTTGCATTGCATGCGGTCCCCATCGACCTGCGTCTACCATTCAGCCCGCTTCCCTCCCGTCGTCCCCCGGGTCGCACAGTCCTGTCTTGCGTAACCCTCGTAACTGTGATCCCGGGATGTGTATTGTTATATATTGGTCATATTATACGTGGGGATTTATAGTAATACAACAATACATGCCTACCTTGGTCCTATATACCAATATACGTACCAGACATACATACAAACCACCAAATCTTCTATCTTGGACCGTTTTGCCTAGGCGCATTTCAGCTGACCCGCCGCTCCTATCCGCGCGGCTGCAGGGTTCCATCGGCAAAGACGCTGTGCGCTTCGTCGCCTTCGACAGCATCCGCTCCCTCTTCTCAGACCCCGAGACACACCGGTCGTCCACCGCGCAGTCCATCGCTTCTGGCAGTATGCATCACCTACCTACCTGCCTACCTTACCAAGAGCTCCCACCGTTTCGGCCCTTCTCCCCTCTCATCGGCCTGACTCAGCTTCCAGCTTCCAAGGCTACGCCTCCCTCACCCTCTCACAATCTCACTCATCCACCCACACACCCACCCCTATACACCCTACTCTCTTACTAACACACCACCCAGTGCTCACCGGCATCGTCGCCTCAACAACCATAGTGACGCCCAGCGAGCGCATCAAAACCGCCCTAATAGACGACGCGCGGACCTCGCAGCGCTTCCGCTCGCCCTTCCACTGCATATCCACGCTCCTCCGCGAGCAAGGCGCTCTCCGCGCCCTCTACGCCGGCTACGTGACCACAACCCTCAAGCAAATCGGCACGACCGGGTTCCGGCTCGGCTCGTACGCGGCCCTGAAAGACTGGGAACGGGTCCACTTCGCCGGAAGAATAGACGTGAATAGCGCGGCGACGAGTTTTGCGAACGGCGCTTTTGCCGGGACGTTGACGACGCTGGCGACGCAGCCGTTCGATACGGTGAAGACGAAGGCGCAGCAGGCGAGGGTTGTGAGTACGCGGGAGTGTGTTAGGGCGGTGTATAGGGAGGATGGGGTTAGGGGGTTTTGGAGGGGCACTGTGATGAGATTGGGCAGGACGGTTATGGCGGGGGGCATACTGTTTGCGGCGAATGAGCAGGCTTTGAGGGCGTTGAAGATGGTTTTTGAGTAGGTAGGTGAGTATTAGTTCAGATAGATGTAGATGTAGATGTGAGATCGTAAATATCTGCGTAGAGTATTGAGAAGGGATGTCCTGAGTTAGATCCTAGACGAGAATATAGAACTTAGTATTCAGAGAAGCCCGAGTATCAAGTCGTGTTGGTTCTTGTCGTTCAGGCTGAATGGTGTTAAAAAGTATGAGATCGTTCATATCAGGTTTATCGAGCTCACCTAGTCGCGGGTCGACTTGTCGCCCCTAATGAGCATCTGCACCTAGGTAGACACTTCTCTAGGAGTATGATTTGACTTCGAACACCTCTCGCGTAGTGTGAAAGCGGCTTCGAATCCAACTGAGATACGCGGGAGAGCGTATTGTCTCATCCTTTGGCACCCTAGAGGAATGTATGTTGAAATTGATTGACAATGACTATAGATGCTAGAGAGAACAGAGTAGAAAATAGGTATGTATAGGTATATATGTGGATACCATCCGTCCGGATCTCGTAACATTGAGCATCGCTCGTCCTCCTATTTGTAAAACACCGCGTATAATGGCTCGGCCGAGCCATTCAAGCTTAATATCCGATTAACGCAATTCCCATCCCATAACGCTACCCTCGCAACTCAACGCCGTTGAACTCCGGTTGCCTACATCCCAGGAATTTGAGGACTCCCCCTTTTTTTATAGATATATACTTCATCTGCCCCATTGCAATTCTTTAGGTGCGTGGTTCCAACCTAGTTTGGTAATCGACTCCGTGTGGTCAGGCCTAAGTACGAAGTCGTCCCGCAAGACGAACGGAGATTGTCTCATGTACGCGCTGATATTAGCCTGGCGCGACAACTCGTTGATGTAGTCGTGGACCTGGGGGAGTATGTGGTTCCTCTCCTCTCCTCCTGTGAATTCGGGGATTTGGATGATATTGTGGGGTTCGCTCCGGCCCTTCTCCCACGAGTCGTCGATGAGCACCGTGTTGGACTGGTCCCAGACCTTGCCTAGGCTGGCCTCCGGGTGGTGGGACTGGATCACATCGTCTTTCCATACCGTGGTCAGCCGCTTGTGGCACCAGACCCGCTTAAAGAAATCCAGTTCCGTGAGGCCGAAATGCTCGCGGCCCATGATGGCGACGATATCGTTGTACTGATGGGAGGCGACCAGATCCCCCACCATGGATCCGACATTCTCCAGCCTGGCGGAGGACCAGAAGACAACCTTGAAGGTGCGAAGGCAGTAAGATAGGAACTGGCGCGCGTGAGGGCGCGCGATGAATTCCTTGGGTGCTCTCCTCGAAGGGCGAAAGAGGAGAGTGCCGTTGAGATCGATGACTAGGAGGATGACGCGCGGGGCAGGCAAGATGAAGGGAGGATAGGAGGCGTAGGTAAGATATTGTGTCGTAGGCTGGGGTGTTCCGCCTGATTTTTCAGACGGTTGACTGGGTTTGGGTTTCTTCTTACCCTGCCTTTCCCTTTTCTCGTCCTTTTTCTCTTCCCTTTTGTGTTTCTTCTTGGCTTCATATGGGGATAAGGTGTGGATGGCCGGTAGGGCGACGTATGTGGGAGAATAATGGGGGCCTTCGTAATGCCAAATTCCGTGTTCCTGTTTTTCTATTGTTCGCTCCATTCCATATCGAAGCTCCTGACGCACTGTTTTCATTTTTTTCCATGGCATCTCTCTAGACGGCGATCCATTGCTATCCATATCCTTAGACTGTCCCTTAGACTTAGACTGTGCAAGCTTATCTTGCGTCGCCTTAAGTAATTCGTTGTAAATGAGATCCTTGTATATGTTCTTCGACCTCTCTGCGCGTTCCGCGGCCTTGCGGCCACCTGGTGGTATGAAGGTGGAGGGGGCGACGTGGTGTGGATATGGATCACGATAACTATATCGTTTTTGAAATTTTATGTAGGAGGGAAGAGGCGCTACGAATCTACGAGAGAGTTGTGCGCTGACATTCAGCATAGTGCTAGGATTGTATAGCATGGGGGAGAGGATGAGGTAGATTTGAACAATCAAGCAAGGACGTAGTGCTGCAAGGATGTGAATAACATCATAAATAGAAATTAAAGGAACCTTGAAGTCGTCGCGAACTTTATCGCCGAATTGAGTTCAAGGTTGAGTTCAAGATTGAGTTCGAGGTTGACATTGTCATGAGTACTACCTAGGTAAGGTACTTACCAAGTGGGGTGGCAGGTGCAGATGCCAAATGCAGATTTGAAAATGTTATCGATAAAGATGTTATCTTATCGCCGCCACCCTTTTTTTTATAGATCATCATATATTACCTATACATACTGTACATACCTACGCTACCTATACCGAAGCTTGAAATTAGAAATTACATTTACAAACATTCAAAATGGATCGATCAAGACCAAGATATAAGCGGAAAGCACCTCTTCCTAATCTTCAACGGCGTGTTCGCGCCAGAAGGAACGAGCCGGATGACATACCTTACAATGAATCTCAAGGCGAAGGAGGTAGCGAAGATGAGGATTCCGACGGACAGGATGAACAGAACCTAGAACGGAATCTAGAACAACAGGACGACGAGGATGTATGCGATACACCCTTCCTTCAATTGACCACCTCGCCACTACTAACACTTCTCGTAGCCCGACTCCGCATCCGACGACGAAGACGAAGAAATAGATGACCCATCCGCAGCCGTCTCCCAAATCTCCTTCGGCGCCCTAGCCAAAGCCCAAGCCTCCCTCCCCAACACCCGGCGGCGCAAAGGCCACGATCCCCAAGACTCCGACGACGAATCGGAAAACAGCGACCAGCCCGATTCCCACGCGCCCTCGAAATCCCACCTCAACCCCGCACATAGGACGAGCAAGCACGCGCCCGCTGAACAGTCGAGCAAGCGTCCCGTAAGCCGGAAGCGCGAAGTAATCGCCGTCCACAAGCCCGTGGCTCGGGACCCGCGCTTCTCATCCGCGGTATCCGGACGCCCCCTCGACGAGGAGAAAGCGCGAAGGGCGTACGATTTCTTGGATAAATACCGAGACGACGAGATAGCGCAGTTACGCCAGGCCATAAAAAAGACGAAAGACGAGGGGGCGAAGGAGGAACTCAAGCGCGCGTTAAAGTCCATGCAGGGGAAGAAGCAGGCGCAGGAACAGCGGGATAAGGAGAAGAGGGTGTTGGAGGAGCATAGGAAGCAGGAGAAGGAGCTGGTGAAGCAGGGGAAGAAGCCGTTTTATCTGAAGAAGAGCGAGCAGAAGAAGAGGTTGCTTGTTGATCGGTTTGCGGGGTTGAAGAAGAAACAAGTTGATCGTGTGATTGAGAGGCGGAGGAAGAAGTTGGCGGCGAGGGAGAGGAGGGATGCGCCTATGCCTGCCCCGAGACGGGAGACGAGTTGATGAGCATGATCACGATCAGTTATGCGAATGCAATGATGGTGATGAAGGGAGTTTATTCTTTAAACTTAATCGAGCGCGGAGGTTTGCGCTCTACGGTCTATCTATTATGGTTTTAGACGTCAATGATACCATTTTCCCGCTGTCCTACCCATGCTCTTTATCCATGCTCCGTCCCCTTCCCACTTTATGACTTAGGAAATCGTCGCAGTTTTTATACAGATGGGTCATTATAGTACATGTACATTACTCTATCGTACATTCATCTTCCCTAATGCTTGTTCAAATAGTTCTCGGCATGGCACTCTACTGCCTAGCCTCGCGCATAGCAGGAATGCGCCGCTTAGCTTGCGATGCAGACTATACGTTTCCTCGGGCGGCGGGCTAAGCCGCTCTCTAATCATAACGGGGATTAGGGCCTTAACGCGATCGGTGATGGTCTGGTCCTGGAAATCGTACACCCTAGGTGCGGATTCGGAGAAGGGTTCGGCGAGGGTTAGAATCGAGGCAATGTGCGCGTCGAGCATGGTCTTGCTCTCGTGACCAGTCAGATAGCCTAATCTCTCGGATAGCTCCTTGATGGTTCTGCGGTCGGAGCGCGAGGCCGCAGCTAGCAGTCTAACGTACTGCGCGACGAAGCGCTCGGGGAATTCGCGCGAAGCGCCGAAGTCGAGGAGCTCAAGTTTATTGGTGGCGGCGTTATACAGGAAGTTAGTCCAGTTGGGGTCCGTTTGCATGAAGCGGAACTCGGTGATCTCGCGCAAGCAGAGCCGCAGGATTTGTGTGCCGATCCAGTCTTTCTGTTCTTGCGTGAAAGACTTGCCACGTGTAACCCCTATCCCTTCCATGAACTCCATCGTTAGAACTCGTTTCCCTGAGGCTGCGGCGTGGATCTTGGGTACGACGAAGACGTCCGGTTCGTCGGCTAGAAGAGCTCGGTAGCGTCTTCCGCATTCAGCTTCTCGTTCGTAGTCGCATTCCCATGCAAGTTCTGTTCGCGCATTGTCTATCGTTTTGTTGAGATATAGCCCCTTTGGTAACAGCTTAGAGGCGGTTAGAAGCATGGATAGGTTATCCAAGTCCGAGTTAATTGAGTCCGCGACGCCAGGAAATTGGATCTTGACTGCGACTTTCTCGCCGGTGGACTTGAGTGTCGCGCGATGGACTTGTCCAATAGATGCCGCCGCTATCGGTGTCTCTTCAAACTCGTCGAACAAATTTCGCCATTCGGGTCCAAGACTCGTGGAAAGCATGTTATCGCGTTGCCACGCAGGCATGTAATCGGCTCGATCTTGTACTCGCTGGAGAACCTCTCGGATAGGTCCCGGAAGCATCTTGGAGTCTTGGAAACTCATCACCTGACCTATCTTAAGAGCCGCGCCTCTCATTCGCGAGAGCTTAGCGACTAATCGTTCCATATTCCCAGGGCTGAACAACACCGAGCCCTCACCACCACCCCCGAGTCCTCTGCTGAAACCTTCGCTAATAGCTCCGCCGAGCATACCGGCAGCTAGTCCGCCGTAGTTCCATAGTCGGCCCAGGCGAGTAGACGGTACCCTAGATTCCTTTAGGGCATAAGTTGGTTTAGACGTTTCGCTGCCAAACATCGTTTCTGTTTCAGTAGCTACGCCCGGTGGTGTCTCTGTCTGAATTTCTATTTCTGCCTTAGATACGATTTCGCTAAGTGTCTCTGTGCTTGTTTCCTGGTCAGCTTCCCGGCTGGGAGCCTCTTCTTTAGTATCTGACTCGTCCTTATCTATGGCAGCATGTGTCGCGTTCTCATTCGCGGTTGGAGCTCCCTGCGTCGCCGCGCTCTCAGCAATAGGAGACGACGCCTTGGTTTCCTGAAGGTGGGGTTTCGAGTTTCCATGGCCAAAGTCTTTGAACCACCCAGGAGACGAAGCCGGGACGCTGGGTTGATTCGTCCGTAAAGCATCTTTTTTCCCTTCTAATATTTGAGTGCCCCGATTTGTTCGAAATACGTTGACATTCACATCTGGAGGAACATCCTTTTGAGTTGGGGGTGCACTTGATTTTGACGAATCAAGTTGAGGAAACACAGGAGATCCAACATCGTGGCGTTCCTTAGCGTTATTGGCGCTTTTTCTCAGTTGCGCTAGAATGGCGCTCTGGTCTGATTGCACACGTAGTACAGAGGGGTGCTGAGTGGCTATTGTATCCCTTGGTGAATTGCGTTGAAAAGGATTTCGGTGAAGGTCTAGTTGATCCCCATGCGATTTCTGGGGATCATTATGAGGACTATTCAGAGTAGAGTCTCTCGCATCAGATTTTATACCTTCCGATGCTGATGTCACTATGTCAGAGTGAGAAGTCGCTTCATGCGAGTTTTCTTCACTACGAATCGAGGGATCAGTAACATTGGCTTCTTTCGGAGGGTTCGGACGAGTATTTGCCTGCGTCTCTCTCAATGACCGCACGATGCTTGAGGTTTGGCCATAGCGGTCGACTTGGCGAGCTCGAAGCTCAATATGCCTCGATGCGACGGACCGAGATGCTTTGACGACAGCGGCCAAGTCGATGAGGATATCCGCGAACCTCATAGGGACAACGTCTGTGCGGCTAAGGCAGATATATACCTCGTCACCTCATTCTAACACCGTCATTCGGCCTTCTACCCCAAGTATGTCACCTAGTGCCAGGATTATGAGGTTCAACGTTGAGACAATCACAAATTCCGAATGGACCTAAGCTTCGAAAAATTCAAGGTACCCAGGTACCCGTCTCCATTTTTTGTAGTCAAGCTTACGCCACATTGTGGCTATGTTGCGCTATTCACGCTCTCTGCCACGGATGTTTCTAGGCATCGTTTTTACCTTGTCCACAATATCTAACCTCATTGGCATGTCGGTCAAATTATTGGGCAGCGAAATGATGCAGGGAAAACTAGTTACCTCGAGGTGCCTACGCTACTCAAGACCATATGGGTCAATAAGCATGGTTGGTTTAGAATCATGATTGCAGGCTCTCAGCCTTAGTATGTTACGTGGTTACGGATGATCAGACAACCTCATGAGAGTACGGCTTTTCTTCATCTTCGTCTTTGGGAGGGAATCTGAACATCTAAAGACTATCTTATACCTCGCTGGCTACCTACGTTCTTATTAATGGCTAACGTGCTAAGAAAACCAACCTCCCTTTCTCGCTCATGCGATGAGCAGAATTATACATACACATCACAAAGTCAATATACTCACGCGCCACTAAGTCAACCGGATCATGAGATAAGGCTTGTCACTATCCAACCTGCAACATGGAATGACAAGATCGAATGCAGTCTACAAATAGTATCTCTAGGTGATAGCCCCGGATACGAGGCATTATCCTATGTCTGGGGTGATTCAACTAAAATACGAGATATAAATATCGACGGCCGTCCATTTCAGGTCACTGTGAATCTCTATTTTGCTCTTCGACGTCTCCGTTCGGAAACCCTACCACGGATCATGTGGGTTGATGCGGTATGTATAAATCAAGCAGATGATAATGAGAAATCCGCCCAAGTGGCTATGATGGGCACCATATATACAAATTGTCAGAAGACGGTCATATGGCTCGGCGAATGTTCAATTTCAACTCCTCCGGAGGTAACAGAATCATCATCACCACCAGTGTCTCGATATGCCCAAAGTGCCTTTAAGTTTCTCCGGATATTCGAGCAGGATGAACATCTCGATATCCATGGAATATCCGACCGGCTCGAACTCCATCTCGCCACAAAGCCTTATTGGAGTTCTATCATCGGCCTAGATCCTCTTCTTACTCCCTGGTGGAATCGTGTCTGGATTATACAGGAAATGGCACTACCTAAGGAGATAGAATTTGCGTTTGCGTCCGAGACTTGCTCATATGTGGCGTTCTATCGTTTCTATCAGCATCTAACTACCTGCTGCACTACCACCCGACAGTCTTTTCCCTCTGATGAACGTTTGAGTGAGCTGGAGCATGGCACCAAGTTAATGATCGAGCGCCTTGAACCATTAATTCGCATCCGTCAATCCATCAGAGAACACGGCAAAGTTTCCTTCTCAAAAATTATCAAAACTCTTTCGAATTTCAAGGCTACGGATCCGCGCGACCTTGTATACGGGATTTTGGGCATAGTTACAAATTGGGGAACCGTAGCCCCTTTAATACCAGATTACAGACAATCGTTATGCACGGTCATATGCGAAGCCATAGTCAAAATCATTCAGCAGGACAAAGGCCTAAGCGTTTTGCGAGATAGTCGTTGGGCGTTCCCTATGGATATGTCGATGTCTGATAACATGGGAGCATTCCCTAAGTGGATACTAGAGTCGATTTCATTCAGATCTTCTCTGGACGGCCCCTCTTGGACCCAAGAAGACATAGCTCAATATCCTACGGAATTTCAACTGTCAAAAGTTGCTTGTCCCACGGCCGAATTGATTAATGGTTCGATCCTTAGAATCCGATCACTGAAACTGGACGTGATAGATTTTCTCGTTAAAATAGACACGGCGGACCAACTCACTCTTATTCTCCAGGCGATGAAGATGTGTGGTCCTTTTAAGTGGCTAAAAGAACTCTCAGCGGAAATGATGACGGAAATACCATCCTGGCACGCTGTTATAAATGACGCCGTCCAGCTAAATTACTCCAATCAGAACCTGAGTCGTCCGACGCTCGACGACTACAATAATGCGGAACGCTTATTTTCCACTATTGGCAGTACAAGACGGCTGTTTTCAAAAGAGACACCGCCGCCAGCACTGAGCGATCGGGGTTGTATTCTATTTTTCACAGCTGCGGGAAATGTAGGCATCGGATCATTCCGATGTAAACGGAACGATGAGGTTCATGTGGTTCCCGGGTTTGGAGCCCCCCGCATTTTACGTCCGGTTTCACAGCAGGAAATCAAAGGGCCTAGCAGAGATTCATCCTCCCATCATACCTCGTATGATGTTATGGGAGATGGATACATACCTGGTATCATGGATGGCGAAGTGCTGCAAGATGTTAACATAGATGACATTCCGCTAATAGATCTAATTTAAGTGCATAGGTAGGTACCCTACGAGTAGAAAATTAAATCATTAGATCTAATAGATACATACTACACATGGTGGGATATGTATCAGTGTGTTTCTGCTTAGGTTTTGTCTTATTCAAATTAGCAAGGTGAAGAAGTGTTGATCCATCGTGGCGCCCACCTACCCAAGGATGGTCGTATTTGACTGTTGATTATTCATGATAGTATATTTATAAGCTGCATCGGATGGCAGGCGATCCTGTTTCACAGACCAGTCCGGATGTATGGTGGGTTTCCGCCTTTCGGTTTCGGTTTGAGAGTCGATCCCTCCGTTTCGGCCCCGTTTCTCGATCGGCGTGAGCAGACGATCAGAGAACATTACAGTGCCGATCGACGGAAAACGCGGCATCATCAAATCACATCCCATCCATCATAGCAACCTCAAAAGTTTTTAGATATGTAATCATGATTTCCTAGCTAGATCCATCTGCGGCAGCTATTACCGTCCATACCACTAGGGTTCCTACGTCCGCTCCCCCTTTGCAAGTAGGTACACCGTAGTTCGTAGCCTTTGTCTTGTCATCCAGTCATAGAAAAATCCGACATGCCTGCCCCCAACGTACAGCATCCCGGCGAATTCACACGGGACGATGACTGTAGCCAATGACCCTCCCACTGTGTGAAGCCGCCCGGAAATGTAAAAAAGATGGGAGGCGACTCCCGTCTCTCTGATTGACGCCTGTATATGCATGAATACTGTATCCCTCCCAGCCTCCCCCACGATGTATAGAAAAATAGAACCAAAAAAATGTCTTAGTCCAGCGTCTGTCTTGGTATCGTATCAACCGCACGAACGCCGCTTAGTGTCAGAATCGAAGAAAAGAAAAAGCAAAAAAAGTACAAGAGAACGACGAAGTTCACTGTGCTTTTTTTTGTGTAAAGCAGAAATGACGACGATCGAAGGAAAAAAGCTAATGAAGGGATTCAGTCTCTTGGCGGAGAGACGGGCTCTAGTGGTACATATTGATGCATCCTTTTTGTCTATAACCTCAAAAAGCAGATAATGTGGCGTCTACAAGTCTAGTGAATTTTTAAATCCAGTCAGACCTGCTATCTGCGACACCACTCGAGTTTCCACGGCTTCGAGTCGGCGGCGGCGTTGATGTGCCCTGTATCGGTGTGGTGTTTGCTCTTCGGGGAACATTGAATCCAACGCCCTTTGGACTCGGGGTCTTTGTCTTTGTGGGACTATTCGGATTATAGACCGTCGGACTTAAGGTGCAGATGCTCCCGTCTCCTTCAGAATTGGTGGAAGCAGGCGGGGTATCCATGCTCGTATCCTTCGGCTTGACAGGACTTTGCGGTGCTGGAGAGCTCGGGGCATTGTAAGCTGCGAGCGGGCTTGGTCGGTAGGTAGTTGCTGGTAGCTCGTTCTGGGGGTAGTACTGAGGATATTCTCTTTCGATCTCCGTAGAGCTCTTGGGCAATGGTCCTATGTCTGCGACATTCGAAATACGTAGGCCGATTTGAACTGTCGCGGACGATGCCATTGATGAGTCTCGTCTATGACGGCCCCATGTTCGGACGGACGGGGGTGGTTTTAGCGTTTCGCTCAAGTCCTCCAATGGAAAACTATTTGGAGCTAAGGTTGATTGGGAGTTAGGATTATAAGTAGTGGATGGTAATAACGCAACTGATGCTGTATTACTTTGATTTTTGCTAGGAAAGAGTGTGTAGGAGGCTGATGGTTTGCGGCTGTGTACGTTAGCCGTGGGGGTAGGAGGGATTGGAATAGTCTCGGGGATTGGGAATGGAAAGTTTGCTGGTTCAAACACCGCATTAGATCGTAAAGGATTCGGATCGCTCGAATTGAAGTTTTGGGAGTCGCCGGGATATAGGCTTTCTCCACGCTCGAGATCATCATCCTTCTCGCTCACAAGATCTTCTTGACTTTCTGTTTTTGAGAATCGAGGCCCCGATACCGGCTGAAGCATATGGCCATTAAAGTCCATAGTACCGTTCGTTCCCCTGACTCGAATCTGGTGCTTTAACTTTTGACGCTCGTACTCGGCCAACTTGTCCGTCGGTCCAATAGTAGAGATAGTCCTAGATCGGAGAAACAGGTGAAGGCCTCCAGTCGTGAGTCCGGTGACATTAGCCACGACGGTTGAGATCATGGATAATGTCAGTCCAGCATTATCATTTAGGGGGTGCTTGAATGACAGGTAGATGAAAAATGGTACGATTAACGCCTGAGAAATGTTAGTTGGGATATGTTTCGCAGATATAATATGAAAAACTCACATTAGTGACAACTGCTAGCGCAAGGTAGTAAACCATTCTGGAGGCGCTGACCCGCTCGGTATCCTCTATCATTGCGTGTCGAGTTAATTTCAAAAAGATGACGATACTGCATATCGACAAGACGACAGCAATTAAGAGCAAGAGGACAAATCCTCCCTCGGCCCATTTTGCTACAAACCAGAAAAGTGAAGCGAAGCAGAAACTTGGAGGTCGGACGAAAAAGCCGACTAGGCCAGTGCACAATAGAAGACACTTGACTAGTACGAGGCAGATGAGGACATTCCACTTGTTTCTCGGGGGGAACGGCGTGTTCCTGAATGCTCGAAGAGTGACTTCAAGTCCAAAAACCAGCTGTATGTAAGGTACGATAAAGATCACTGCATTACATGTTAGTATGATGCATTGCCTCTGTGAGTTGCTACGTACCTGGCCACATGAATTGAGATATCAGGGAGCAACCGGGTATGAAAAGACCCTTTAAGCCATATGATTGACAAACGGCGAAGATGATACCCTGTATTGTGATACCCAGAGATAGGATGAACGGATATGTCTCAGGTCCTCGAATACATCGTAGAATATTGGCGCTTAAGATAATCATTAGTACCACTCTCGTAGATCACCTACAGCAACTTGATAACTTACTTTCCCCTGCCTTCTGGGTTTGCCCGTTTCGCTGATACATAGCAGTCGTAGTAGATGCCGGCCGCAGTTGCAAAAGCTGATATGGTGTTGAAAACGGCGAGGATGATTGTTGAAGTTCGTATCGATTTTGCGGCGAGAAACTTAAACTCATTGATTACACCAAACGTCGAGTTGCCGCTAGAAGCAGCTTGATAGATCCCATTAGAATAACCAAGCGATGAATTCGTCTGCCAACTACTGTTCAGATTACTTAGACCATGGAAATGGTCCATGTTGTCGAACATCGCGAGACCCGGGTTCGATTAGCTTTCAGGCGAGGGCTTCGGGCCAAAGAGTCGCCTGCCGTCGTGGTCAAGTCATCTAACTAAGAGACTCTTCTGGATTCACGCTCGACAATTAAGTGACGTTCGTTTGCGAGTGAGAGGAAGAGACGACGAGATAGAAAGGAAATCATAGACACGCGCCATATACAAGAGCCAGCTCACAAATTAGGAAAAACAAATTCCTGAACCAGCAGATGAATGGAAGTGAAGGGATAGTAGAGGCCACGGGCAGCGTAGGCCGATGAAGCGAAGAACGTGCGCCAGGCCGTGAGTCTCTCCTCCAGAGGAGATGGCAAAGTGAAAAGAATGCATAAAAGAAGTTCGACAATAAGAGACTCGCTCGTCGAGGGACTAGACCGAGGGTAGCATTCTGTGGCGTCCCGCGCGGGCTAGACAGCTCCGGGTTCGAGCCAACGGATTCTTCTGCACGTTCAAGGGACCCATCATCTTGTTACTTGGTGCTTGCACAATCCAAGTTGGGAAGCAAGAAGGGTCGGGATTGGTCAGATCTCTTTCGAGGTGTGGTGGCAATCCACACAACCCACACTGGTGAAGCTTCTATCAACCATGTCCATTGACGCTAGAACACATTAAGTACATTTTGAACCGTCTTGGGCGAGAGATTCTATGATTCGATAGGGGTCCGAGTACGCGGGCAATACCAATTCGAGCTAGGATGGCCCGTGATCGCAAAATGTGCTAAGGTGAGGTCGGCGTCGCGAGAGGCCTACCATGTCCAAAATCGCGATGATGCCGTCTGAGAGCATTGAGAATTGGAGGCAGATGAGGCAAAGATGGAACGTGTAGTGGTTTCGCAGTCCCTTGTCTTTCCCTTGTCAAGTCCCTGTAAAGTCCCCTAAGCTATCGTAATAAGGTTGGGGCTCAATCGACCTAAGCCTCATTTGGGATGACATTAAACCTGATTTAGATTAGTATGGAGTTGCCGCGGTCAGGGATCAAACCTCCCGGAGACAAACCCCTGCCACTTTTTTCTTCGACTTCTTCTCAACTTATCAGTAATTGCTCTATCGATGGAAGGATTCGATTCGATACGTTCAATACGACACGATACAACAATACATACGTACTGGTTTTTCGAGCTTCAATGTTTGCAAATCATCTATTATTATTACTTTTAGTTTCTCACATGTCTAGGGAGACAATTGCAAGAACGCGTGGCTCGATGTTTCTCCATCTTCCCCGGATGCGTTGAGTAAACTTTTCACGGCAAATACAGAGGCAGGTGCCGTTGGTTCTAATGAATGGATATGTACCTACAAGCTAAGATACCTATCTTCCATTGGTAGGCGGGAGTTGGTTCGGAAATGCGGCGTTGCAGATTTCATGCATTTGGTGTTACCTACTGTCTGTGTACATTAGCTAGCTCCCAGGTAGGTCACCTAGGTAGGTAGGTATTAGTGAACGGATTTTCCAGATTTTCGGATCTGTGAACCGCGTGAGCGAAAGACGATGACCTATCTTCAAACCGTCCTCTTGGCTCGCTTCATTATGTCGTAAATAGATGGTACGTTTATTCATCGATAGTATGCGACCCTAGACCTATTTTAGTCTTATTGAATGCAGATTCAAGACATCACGGTCACGCCCAGCTTAGCGGTAGATCATAACGGTAACATCAAGATCCAGCTTAAAATACATACATACATAAAATCCGTGCCCATACCTTACTAATGTACGTTCCCCAGAGCTTGGCTAAAGTCTGAAGCGCTGCTCGTAAGAGATGGGGCAAGCTTGGACTGTATGAGGAGGTGATGGGAACCCCTTGTGCTAATCGCTGCGAGCGTGTGATACAGCCACTAGTAGTATCTATCTGCATGTCTGCTGACGCGGGGGTTCCGCCGATGATCTTTCAGACGAAGGAACATGAGTTGAAAATTCGACGATGGAATTTCTAGACGTCTTACTTATCGGGCTAGGAGAAGTAAGAGACGTAAACTTGATATGAGCTTACGATGCTGATTAGTCGGCGTCTCGCCTGTGTCCCAAGATAGACTATCTGGACATGGCCCATATCATGAAATCCAGTCTTTCATCGACTTTATCACTGAGAATGAAACGGAACTGTCCTCGTTTAGTTTCACTGAGACTATTAAAAGCGCTTATATAGGTTAAGAAGAGCAAACAAGCACCGCACTCCAAACATTGGCTTACGGCATGTGTATTATCGAGATAAAGCATTACGACATGCCCCTTGGATAATCGACTTCAACGATAATGCTTGTATGAGATAGGTGGCGGGCGAGATGAGATGGCATCCGATCCTTTATCCGATGTAGGAGACGGGTATGTCACTGATGGCCAAGCAGGTCTGTGTAAGCAGCCGTGAGGCTTTTGGTGCTTTGGTGTGCTTAGGGTCGCATTTGGTTGGTGCGTTGGAGAGGAACTATGTCGATCCGAAATGATGAGGATCAGTACCGAAAATGAATCACAAGGCTTTAGCTGTCGAAGACATAATTGCTACCCTTCATTCAGCTAGTTCGTATATTCCTCCTCTCAACGGTGCATTGCTGAGTCAATAGGCTAGTGATCTAGACCTTCCAGTGCTGAGTGTTAGCCCCTCAAATTATCCAGCTATCTCTAGTTACTCTGCACTTAAGATGTAAGTCGAAGAGAAATGGGAAGGAGCTCTGCCTTTGCTCATCCTTAATATCGCCTTAAATGAGAGGCAAATGCTGTAGATGTGGGAATCTGCTAATTACCAGCAATGCTTTCCTAGAGAAAGATGACTGCCACCTGGCGGCAAAGAGCCACCAACTGCTACCAAGGCTTGGCACCAGAATAGACTTTTGGAAGGAACTTTGATTGCCTGGAAATAAACACGGACCGACATCTGGAAGTCTAGTGGGGACTTAGGTAAATGTTTGTACTTTGTACCTACTAGGTAATTGCTTTCTCCAACTTTGAACAAAGAGCCAGCACATCTTCTCAAGACAACATTCTCATCGTTCGCATCAATCAATCATCATCGCCTCTATACATAGAATAGTTATCATCAATCCTCCTCTCGCAGCCTCTTTCGGCGGACCTGCTTAATTATTAAAACCATGGATGTTTTTATAGCACAGTGGAGGCTCTACTCGCACGAGCCTCTAAATGCGAACGTGCGACCGACACCGCCAGCAAGCCGCCCTTGATGTTGCATTCACAATTGCGTTTGATTCCATCGGAGTTATCATCGTCTACTATGTCAATTCTCCCTCGTTCGCGATACTCACCAAACTACCTACCGTAGGTAGCAATAGATAAAGGGAATTTATTGCGATGGATTTTCTGTCTGGCGAAAGTGTCAAGCTTCTGCTTGTCTCGTCGGGTATCTCAGTCAGCTGTCGTCAATTTATAACCGAACTTAATTCACAGATTTGCTGCCAGCGATATCCGACAATATACGGTTCCTATTGTCGACACGACGCATACAATGACGAAGGAGGAAAGTTTGCCTTATATTCGGCATCGCAGTCTAATATCATATGGATGCGATGCAGATTTTCTCGGTTTTGATCACTGAAGCATCTCTCGATAAATTGATAACCGGCAATCTGCTCCGAAACAGTTGTACTGGGTACCCCAAAAATACAGGCTTCTCGTCAAGACTTAACCTGCTGTAGTCAAATTTCCTACCTGCATGAAGCCTGCCTACCTATGCATTCAGCGGTAGCCAGACCTTCTAACCCCTTGTTTGTGGCTATTCTTCCTGATGCTATACTATGTAGCCTCCCTAGGCTGCATTTGTATCAAGACCAGGAATACCTACTACGTACCTTTTCCCCATGATCTAGTTTGGCTCAAATACTTTATCTCCAAAAGTATCAGATAGTTCCATATTTCCTTGCATATGGATTCTTTCGGCGAGGCTGTAATAGACCTACTCGGTTGTCATCGGGATTGTACGCTGTGCGGGGGGGAGCAAAGTGAGTTAAGGCTCCCAACTGATCATTGCCTACTGCATGGTATTGGCGTCCCTAGCCTAGGTGGCTAGAGGCCGAGGATTGCGCCATTGCTACAGTAGCCATCGTCTCGCAATCTCCTTCCTTCCGCATCTTGACTAAGGGAGACCACTTCGATTGTCTATTGGCAGTGGGCAAACGTGCGACTCTACAGCGACACGTCTACTACCTATATCGACCAGCACACAGATAGGAAGTCTTCTATTTAATCAGAGCACCGGAATGACAGCAGGGCCAAGCCACAGAAAACCGAGAAATACTTCGCAGAATTCCTTGCAACCTAACCTTTTGCCGGGCAGTATGTATGGGATATCGAATTGTTGGGTATATGGATGCCAGTATCTATGGAGGCTCGGAATAGCAGCAGGAAAGGAATATTGTAGGTGGAAGGTGGCGGGAATGTTTAGATTGCGCATATTCATCGTAGATAGCTTGCCTGGATTGCTCTGCTGCTTGACTTACCTGGCTCTCTACTTATGCTAGGTTAGTGAGCACATAAGATTGCAAAGTGTTAAGACACTGGCAATCGTTTGCTCTCGGTCTCGACCGGGAATACTCGAGAGACCAGATTACTCGTTTTGCTCGAGTATGTCGTCCTTACGGCGATCTTCGTCCTCCTTCTCCTCTCCGCCAATTATTTCTGAGGGCAATCTTCAGATAGGGAGTTGGTTTAAAAGTTTAGATGGTGGCCACTAAGGCCATCATTTACTTCTTTTCTATCTTTTTTCTAAGAAAAAACTACCACTCCTCCTTCGACCGTATGGTCTGAGGTGGTGATGGTAATGATGATAATATTGATGACAGCCTTGAAAAGGGGTGCATCAGCAGTGGAGGAAGGCGCTGGGCGCTGGTAGGTAAAATGATATTTTGGGTTGACTAGCGGTAGTCACTGGTAATTGCACCGCAAGGCTCGGGGCGGCACACGCCAGAGTTTCGCGACCAGACCCAGAATTTTTTGGGGACCGGGAAAAGCACCAAAGACCAAAGACCAAAGGACACCAAAAGCTATTACCCCCGGTCACTTTACCTTTTTTACCACCAATTCTTTCCAACCACATACAGCAACAGCCAAAAAAACAAAGCCGCCTAAACCGCCTGTACTTTTTTTTTTTATCGGGCTTTCGTCGCGTCGTCCAAACCTCGGATTTCTTTCATCAATCCCTCAATACGTCAATATCAACATTTGCGGGGCAGGTCGGGGGTAACAGGAGGTACCTAGCATTGAGTACTGTTAGTACTGGGTACTCGCACATCATACTTATCGACTGTGCTGTTGCATTCAATTCTCAATGATTGATGATTGAGGCTGCTGAAGTGGTCTGACCCATGTCTCTTTTCGGAGACATAATTTTACCGGTTCTCTGACGGGCTACTGGCTGTCTAGCACTTGTTTAGCGGTTCTCTTAGCCACCGACACTGCTGACGCTGGTATTGGCACTACCTAATCAGTGTACTATCAGCCCTGGAGCGTATTATCGGCGTACTATCAGCCTGCTATCAGCCTACTCTCAGTCACTACCAAAATGAGCGATGTCGACATGGATCCAGTAATGAGTCGGCATCCTAGCAAGCCTGGTCTTCCATCACCAACTTCAGCCCCAACTTCAAATAACAACAACAAATTTGGATCACAGGACTTTTCACGAGATGTTGCAATGAAACACGATCAGAGAAGTAAAGGTCACGATAACGACGACCGCGACCGCGTCCGCGATCGTAGGGATCGTGATAGGTCTGATTTAGATCGTCGAGTCTCGGCCAACAGTTCTCACTCTAGGCCATTTGCATTGCGGTCTCCGTCACCCAATTCTCAACGCCCAGGAGCCCACAGTAGTAAGAGCAGGGATGATCGCGATGAATCATTTACTCAGCAGAATGAAAGACCTCGCAAATCAGATGTAAGTCAACGCGGACGGTCGCAGGACCGAGATAAAAACTTCGAAGACGATGGCCCGCGCGAGGCTAAAGATCGCCACTTGTGGGATGGCCGCGGTGAGAAATTTGAACAGAGCAATCATCGCAACATACCCACATCTCCTCGACACGGTCCAAGACGCAACGATTACGCGAGTCGCGGTGCAAGAGGACGATCTTTTTCTCCATCAAGGAAACGACGCAGGAGTCGAAGCCCTGTGCCTTTCCCGCCCACGCGCCCAAAGAAATCTAGGCGAGAGCGTGAACGGGACCGTCGACGTCGGACAGAGCGGGCTGAGAAAGCTGAGAGGGCGGAGAGGGAGCAACTGAAAAACTCGATTCCGCCACCCCCTCGTAGACGTTCTCCCTCCCCTGACTACGACGAACCTCGACCTAAACACGCCGACCGAAGCGATCCTTCCGAGCCGCATCGACATCGCCCGCGTAGCCGTTCGCCCCCCCGAGAGGGTAACCCCGAACAGGACCCTCCCCTTATTCCCTCACCTCATTCGCATATGGGCTCGCAAACTCGGGATAGGAGTCGCTCGCTATTGTCCAGCTCACGACGATCATCTATTTCACGCACCCATTCACCACCTCGTCCACTTGACGGACCACACCCTGGCTCGTCAGAAGCCGGGTCACGCTCCCGTCGATCTTCTTTTGAGCATCCTAGGCACGATTTCCCTCCTCGATCACCTAGAGAGCGTGGATCCCGTCGGTCTCGTAAAAAGGGAAAATATCGGGAAGATGCAAGGTTTCCTCCTAGGGGTCACTTGGCATCCGGTGCAAACAGCATCGAAGTCAACATGTCTAGGCGACTAGAAAACAGAAGCGGTTCTAGTAACAATGTCCAATTACCTCCGACTCGACCTGGAAATTCTCAACAGAATGACCGTCGACCCGCTCATTCGCCTACAAGGCCTACTTCAGCCTCATCTTTTCATGAATCTCCGATGTCACAATCACCTTATGGCAATGGCCGAGGAGGATGGGGTAGCCAACGCCAAAACTCACCTCATAGGTATGATCAATCAAAGTATTCCAGACGGAATTCGCATTCTTATAATAAATTTAGCCAACACCCTTCGCAACGTCCTCAAAGTAGCCATGGCCCACCTACGGGCCCCTCGACCCATCCCGTCCCCAGCCAATCACCGCCGCACCCGCCCACTGGGCCTTCGCAGCCTTACTCCCGCGGCCGTAGTTTCTCTAGAGGAGGTTTTAGAGGCAGCTCCCACATTGTTCGAGGGGGTTACCGAAATGTGGTAGGCTCCGAAGTTACTCCACGGTCATCCGGTGTTGGTAGGGGAGTCACTGGTCAGTCTGAGGGTGATACCTCTCGACATCATAGCCCGCAACATGCTACGTCTAATCAGTCCGAATTTTCCGGGCCGAAAGAAGAAGCGAAAGATGATGATGATTCGTCTCGAACACCTAGAAACTTGCACAGTGAAGATTCAACAGACAAGAATACTAACGAACAGATGCCGCCCCCTCGGCCTCCACCTTCCGCCCCGACAGGTCCCTCTAGCTCGAAGTTCAGCTTCGCTTTCAAAGCCGCGAATAAGACTCCGGTTGCGACCCCCAAGCCCGAAATTTCACAGAAGTTCAACACGGCCCCCAAAAAGGAACCCCCGGTACTTGATGACCGAGATAGAGACAGAGATAGAGAACGTGAGCGAGATCGCGATCATCGTGACCGTGATCGTGATCGAGGCCGTGATAGGGACCGGGATAGGGACCGGAATCGTGATCGGGATCGAGAACGAGATCGTGACCGAGATTTACCGAGAGACACGCCTAGGGAGCCTGCTTCAGCAAGAGCTAGATCCGATTACCATGCCAACAGAGGTCCGCCCGAGCCACCGAGGACAAGAAAGGTGAAGAGGATACAGCGTAGGCTGAAGCCCAAGCCAGAACTGCCACCCGATCTCGCAGCGTCCGACTCAGTATTCTTCAGAAAACCTGGCAATGAATCGGTCGTGGGGTCCGGCACTTACGGCAAAGTCTTCAAGGGGCTTCATGTTTATACTAAAAAACTTGTTGCTCTGAAGAAGATACGCATGGAAGGGGAAAGAGACGGTTTCCCTGTTACTGCTGTACGAGAGATCAAGCTGCTCCAGTCCTTGAAACACCCGAATGTCGTTAATCTACAAGAGGTGATGGTTGAAAAAAATGACTGCTACATGGTCTTCGAGTATTTGTCTCACGATCTTACCGGTCTATTGAACCATCCTTCGTACAAACTCGACGCAGCACAGAAAAAGCACCTCGCGCTACAACTTTTTGAGGGCTTAGATTACCTACATAAGCGGGGTGTCCTACACCGCGATATTAAGGCTGCGAATATCTTGGTGAGCAATGAAGGAGTCTTAAAACTGGCGGATTTCGGCCTGGCTCGTTTTTACGCGAAACACCACCAACTTGACTATACGAACCGTGTTATTACCATCTGGTATAGGTCTCCTGAGCTATTATTGGGCGAGACGCAGTACGACGCTGGAGTGGACATCTGGAGCGCTGCCTGTGTCATGGTGGAGATCTTCACCCGCCATGCGATTTTTCCGGGCGACGGAGGCGAGATCAATCAGCTAGAAAAGATCTATGCTATCCTCGGTACTCCGAACAAGGCTGATTGGCCTGGCCTTATCGACATGCCTTGGTTTGAGTTACTAAGACCAGGTTATCGCCGACCTAATATCTTCGCAGAGAAGTATCAAGAGCGAGTGCCAGCAGCAGCTTTTGATTTGCTCGCATCCATGTTCCAGTATGATCCAGTGAAGCGGCCATCTGCAGCTCAGGTCCTAGAGCACCCTTACTTCACGACGGAGCAGCCGCGAGCTAGACAAGCAATTGAGTAAGTATACGTCCTATATCTCCCTATCTGAATGTGCTAACTTTCTGTCAGGCTTCAAGAGCTAGAGGGAGAGTGGCACGAATTTGAGTCTAAGGCACTACGCCGAGAGAAGGAGAAGCAGGACAGAGATGCACGCCGCGCCGCTGCATCCAAGGAAGGGGGTGGCCGTGACAAGGACAAGAAAAGACCGCCGTCTGCACACGATTCTCAACGAGAGAGCAAACGTCCTCACGTCGATGGACAACTGCCTCTTCTAGATCGGGCTTCTAGTTCCACCGTTATGCAGTCTGGCGAGCCCGTGGCGAGTAAGGTTGCGGCAGAGTAGGACTTGTCGGCAATTGCGGAGAACTGGTAGACTGCGCCCACTGTTGCCAATGACTGCATTCGGCTCCCACCCGTGTTCGATTAAATTTATCAACAGCAGGAAAATGCAGAGAGGATAGGCGGCTTACATTGCCGATGAAAAGTAGAAAGGCGCTTGTACAACGATTGGCCTTATGCACAGAGGCGCTTTGGCGCTTGGTGGGTCCTGGGACATCATTATGGCAAAAGGAATTGAAGCGCATTCATGAAAGGTTACTAAGAGCTGGCATAGGGGTTAAAATTTCACATCAGGACGTGAGTTCTTCACACTGTCTGGCAGCTTTGATAGTGTAATGGAACATTGAACATTATACGTTTCGTGATCTAGTAGTAAAAATAATGCAGAGAGACATGGAAGGTATATCAGGCTTCAAATATAGGCATTGACATCATCCGCTTATCCTTATCATATCTTCTTCCTACCTCCCCTTCAACAAGTTTCTTCCTAGATTCAATATCTATTAATTAACAACGCGAGCTTATTTCGGCCAAGCTCCATTACCAGTCCCCACAGCTGGCCAATCGCCCGCACGATCGGTGCCTAAGTACCGACCCTTAACCCACCAGATAGCGAGGCTCGGGAGTTGGAAACGTCCCATCTGCCCGGTGCCCCGGTCCGGTCCGAATGTGACACCGTACATAACTTTAGGGTCGGCAGCGTAAGGCGAGACGTCACCCGTTTTTAGGTACGAGTTGAATTGCGTCATTAGGTGCCGCGTCTGCCGCTCCGCGTATACGGCTTGAGGGGGTTCCAGGGCACCCGCATCGCCTATGACGAAGATATTGGTGTGAGATGGGGAGCGCAGGGATGCGTCTTGGAGTAGACGGCCTGGGGATGATGGGGAGAGGAGAGACGCGGGTACGAATGCAGTATTCGGTTTGGAGCCATAAGTTGGGATTAGCAGGTCTGCGGTCAGTGTCTTGGCCGTGGATGCTGATTTATTGCTCTCGCTGTTCATCGTGATCGTTATTTCCTGTTTACCGCCGGACTTGGGAGCAGAAGTGGAAGTCACGCGCGCATTGCCGATGTACTCGACGCCAAGCTTCTCGAGCTCCTTCTTTGCGGTTAGGCGAACGCCCTCTTTTATCCGCGACTCGAGGGGCAAAGGGTCTGTGGATAAAAGCGTAATCTTCTTCTTTCCGCTCTTGCCGTACGCGGCGCCTAGCTCGCCTGCGAATTCGACGCCTGTTGGACCAGCGCCAGCGATTACGATGGACGAAGCAGCGTCAATTTGAGATTGCAGGTTGGAGATAGACGCGCGCGTTTCGTCTACTGAGCCAAGCGCTTTCCATGGCACGCCATCTGCGTAACTGGTCCCCGTCGCCACGACCAAAGTGTGGTACGCGATTTCCCTCTCACTCCCATCATTCAGCGTCACAGTCACGGAGTTCTGGTCCGGATCCAGTTTGCTCGCGGCTCCGGCCACGAACTCAAATTGCGAGCTGTTCGCGTAGTTGGCGAATTGGTCCGCGATGGGGAATAGGTAACGATCCTCGGGGATCGTGTGTGCGGTGGTGGGAAGCACGAAGCGCACGGAGGCTAGACACCAGTAGAAGTGCGTGAGTGGAGAGACCAGGACGATGCGGAGGTCTGAGTGCTGCGGCG
Organism: Annulohypoxylon nitens; assembly: GCA_022496965.1. Classification (NCBI taxonomy): domain Eukaryota; kingdom Fungi; phylum Ascomycota; class Sordariomycetes; order Xylariales; family Hypoxylaceae; genus Annulohypoxylon; species Annulohypoxylon nitens. The sequence continues at coordinate 719,935 of MU386625.1, forward strand.
CGACTCGTGAGACGAGGTGGTGCGCTAAGGGTAAGCCGGAGAGGCCGGCGCCGAGGATCACGATGGTTTTTGTCATGATGAGTTTGGGGTATAATGGAGATAAAACAAACGAGTGAACCTGTGTGTCTAGTATTTGTAGTCAAGATAGAGTTGTTGGTCAACTTCCTTTTCCCTTCATCAACAATACGGGGCACGTCCCCTTATATTCCCAACTAGGTGGTAGCCGTCACGGAGGTGAAACACACCGACATAGCGGATCTTCGCTACCTGTGATACACACAAGTGAATAAAATGCTGATTTAAATCAATGAAGCTGATTATCAAAATAGAGTTGCGGATTATGAATTACCTATTAGTGAGCCGGAGTCATTCATTTACGAGTTTTCCGGCGCGGAAGGTGCTCTGGTGATTATTTACCTCGGGTCTCGGAGACTTTTTGACTCGGGGCAAAGTCCGCTTTTCAATCGGGGCATCGTTCAAGCCGCGTCGCACAGCACGGACCGGTCCCATTTATTTTGGGAAACCACCACGTTTCATTGCAGCTTCCCACGGAACTGTGTTCTGTATGGTATCCTATTAGCGCACGTGTAGCCCTTTATTACAGATGGTTGCGTGTCGTCGTTAGAAGAAAACCTTAGGTAAAAAATAATAAATTAATACTACCTAGGCAGGTACCGAATACGAGTACGCATAGAGCTCACGTCTCCCAATAGTCAAGAGGTTTTATCATAATCTCCTTATTCTAGCTCTACCAAAAATGACATCTATATGCATCTCAAAACGCCCCTTAAGCCTAAATTTTGAAGCAATATACAAGCTGTATAACGGCGATGGGACATGATGTCCCTTATTTCTTGACATCGTCGTGGTCTGTACTGAGGGTAAGGTCTTTCCACTCCTCAAGATTGGCCTCAGTTCTTGCGATCTTGTCCTTGATAACCGCCACCGCATCAGCACCGAGAACCAGTCGCATGGGAATCTCTTTGCCCTCCGCAGCACCTGACCGCGTCAGAACGTCAACGATAGCCTTCGCACCCTTGACAACATCTCCCGGTTGGTTGTTATCGACACTGTTAAGCCTAGCCTTCGTCGCAGCTACAATAGTGCCCTCGTACTCCTTCGTCAGCGGGTTCGCAGCCACGAGACGGTTGCCACCACCCGTGTTGAGAAAGCCCGTTCGGAAATATCCCGGCTCGATGATAACGCCGGAGATACCGAAATCCTTTACTTCATCGTACAGCGACTCCGTGAACCCGGTCATGGCAAACTTCGTCGATGCGTAGTAGCCGGCGGCCGGACCCCCGCGCCAGCTGCCCAGACTGCCGAAGTTGGCGATCACGCCTTCCCGTCGCGGACGCATGTGGTGCAGGATGTTGCGCGTCATGTTCATGACGCCTAGGACGTTGGTGTTGAATATATCGAAGATCTCCTTTGGCCTGTTTTCTCAAGTTAGCGTGTTGCCAATCCGAATTTCTTCTGACCAAAGACTTACGAGGCTTCCTCGACGCTAGCTTCTAATATGTAACCAGCGGCGTTAATGCAATGCGTGATTTTGCCATAAGCATCAATTGCCTTTTGCAGCGCGGCTTGAATGGTAGTATCGTCGGCGGTTACGTCGAGAGCAAATACCATAGCGCCAGCAGCTTTGAGATCGGCCATCTTGGCGGGGTTGCGCGATGTAGCGACTACTTTGTCTCCTCGCTTTAGAGCCTCAAAGCCAATGGCGCGGCCGAAGCCGTTGCTCGCTCCGGCGATGAACCAAACGTTGCCAGTCATGTTGTGTTTAGTAGTAATTGGCGTGAATTTCTGAGAGAACGATCTTGAATGGGGTAGCTTATGTATATATGAGAGCTGTTGAAGTTTAGGTCTGTATCGTGATGTAGATATGCGTGGGATGTTGATGAATCTAGAGAAGCTAGTTGTCGATGCCATAGTCGCTTTGTTCGTCTCTTTATAGTTCTTCAACCGTAGCCATGACTTAGTGTTATAGTGTGGACTTTCCCCATACTTAACGGCTGACGCCGTGATGCTGCAATGAAGTCCATCCTAAAGCCGAATATCCACCTTCAAGAAATGTTAATTGTGTTCGGATATCCATAAAAATTAGTTTGTTTTTCTGCTCTCCTCTTTCTTCCTGGTCCCTTGCCTAATGCAATGTTTCGGAGATGATGATGTGTCAGCATAGTCACGACGATGGTATGCGGTAGAATTAAAATAGACAAAGGTGAAGTCAGAATAGCTGATGTTAATCCCCGAAGGGAAGCCAAATACAGAGCTGGAATTTAGGTGGGAGTCGGGGCTAAAGCAGCCATCGGCGTTAATCGTCATCACCGAAAAAAGCAATGAGATCAGAAAAATTAGAGCGCTCTTCTCTGCAGAGACCTTATCTCCGTAGTAAATATTCTCTGCCTACTAGCAAACAAGAAATAAAAATGTACTTAGGATATCCAATTGCCTATCATATCTAGTAATTACTTTATCGCGATGCAAACTTCGGGAAACCCCGTTGAGATTGCTTTAACTCCGGTTCCTGAGATGTTGAGAATTGAGGACTAGGTACAGCATGCCTAGGTAAAGAGTACGGTTGTCCCGAATACCGATCTTATACAATAGTCACCGTAGTCTCCTCGGCAGTGCCATACCAATGCTTGGACATACTGAAAATAGCGCCGACCCTCTCCATGCGTCCTGGGAATTTTGGCGACATACCCAGAACTAGTCCTACGTAACTAAAGTTCATCCAGTGACACTTCGCGATGCAGAAAACCGCCGCCGACGTCTCCATTTCTTGTCCACACTTCTCAAGCCGCGTTCGGCAAGCGAATGTGTCGGGTTTTCCGGGTATTGTCCCCGGGAACAAACGACCATCAGTTCGGAAATGCTGTTTCTGGCTTTGAGAGCCGTCACTTTTGATATAATAAACCCAATGTTGATTTTTGTGGTAGTTGGCCGAGAGCCGACAGTACTTGATACGGCCCCGCAGTGTGACGGTGCCTCCGGATACTTGTCCGTAGGGGTTAGCTCCCACAACGTTCGCCTGGGCGTCAACGACTGTCGCAAGAAATTGTGGTGACTCTAGTCGGCTATAAACTATGCCCCAATTGATCGATGCCCAGGACCAAGTCGGCGCGTTTTCTTCGTGCTCCTTCGTCATAAGCGCCTCGTGTGCCCGGCCTGGCATTACTTGCCACATGAGGTCTATAAGCAGAGACTCGCTCCACAGACCGGCGAGATATGTACTCGTCTTTGCCTGTGGCATAATGGTTGCAGCACCTGCTATCGCCGGGAGTTTGTCGGTACTGTATGTCAACTGGCGCGAAGTATACGATTTAATGATCATATGCCATTGATGCAAAGGAGTGACTTCACCCAAGGTGCCAGGAACTGTGGATGGGTAGGGAGGGAGCTGGTCTTCGCTCTTCCGATGCGTCTTGCATTCAAATACTATGGCGCCGGGCGTAAAGTTCAGGATCCGCGTCGCTAGAAAGGATTCTTGAAAACACCAGCCCCGCGCATAGAGTGGCCCGACTCTTTTCAGTGTGGCCCATGTCATTGTGAATGGTGGCTCAAGGAGGCCTTGGTCTAGCGGCGCGGCTAGTAGATGTCTCTGTCGAGCCATTATAGGCATATTGACATCAGAAGAGATTGGAAAGTCGAATCGTTTTGGGAGCCATTCTTCTTCCCGAGGCCGTAAGAATGGTGTGCTAGGATTAGGTGAAGATGCGCCGCTAATGACAACAAAAGCACGATTGTATACTGTACACATTTGCGCAGCCTCCTTTTCCCAATCTGTCTTATCGTCTTGGATGATACAAAGAGAGTCAATCCAAACATATGCTAACCCGAGCTCCCGTGTTATAGTAACCGCGTCTTGGAAAGTGGCTGGTAATTCCGAGAAATTGATTTTCTCTTTAAACAGACCAAGGGTCTCTCTCTTCAGTGATAACGGCCCAGCACCTCCCCAGCAATGGCTAAGAGCTACCCACGGGATCTCCTGCCTCGAGGAAACATCGTCGCAGAGTCTGAGGGCATCATTACCCCCGCCAACATACAGCAACCTCGTCGGAACGAAGCCGTTGATCTGGGTAGAACATCCTGTATGTTCTCTGCAACATTCCGAGACGCTTTCCTTCATGAATCTTATGCACTCCTCGGAACGGACGTCCGTTGCGCGAATGCCGACTTGCCCCATTACCGGCGCTCCAGGAATAGGGTGAGGAGGCGTATGATCTATATAAAGCTCAAGATCAACCCTAGGATTCGGAAACCATTTATCATAGGTAAAATTCCAGCAATTAATGATGAGCGGCGCCCCCTCCCTAATCATAAGTCCGACCTGTATAGGCATAGCATTCTTGGTCTCCGTAATCCAACTCATCCACTCATCAACGAAATATGCGTCGAAAATATCGCAGAGGAGCCGGCAGTATTTGCAATCATTTTTCAGAAGGCCTGTCTTGGGGTCGATCTCACGACTCTCTAAGATTTTCTTTGTTGAGATATTTTCCAAGACTAGAGTAGGGACGCTAGCGAGCTCCTTTCGTCGAGCCGCTGCTTGAGGATTTTTGTGTTGGGCCAGAGCATTGAGAGGTCGCCCAAATGTGTTCTCGTGGTCGTGAGGTTGAAGATTGTTGCAGACAAAACAAACACCATTCTTGCCCTTTTTACTTAAGCGCGAGTAGTAATTTCCAAACCATAATAGTGTATCGACTGCTATAAGCGCACCGTTGGCTACACCCTTCATAGAATTGTATAGATCCGTCATTTTTGTGGATTGGGTTGGCTATCGTCGATTTTGAGGAACAATTCTTCCAGGCATGGGCTTAACGTCCAAGTGTCCTATTTTCCTACTGTACGAAGCTTCATTGGAGCATAAATCTTGATATATGTTGGACTTACGGATCATAAATACTTAGGTAGCCTGGCATTTATCAGTCTGCGAAGACTAGATTTGCAGCTTTTTGCCAAGTCTCAGCTGCGCCACGCGATTTCCAATGGCGTTAGTTCTGGTCCAATACAGAATCAAAGTCGTATAGCACTGCCCTGTCGCACGATCATTTCAGCTCTGGTTGAGAGCGCCTCGTAGAGTTGAATTTTATGTATAGATAGTCTTGGCTTTGCCCTAGTGCTGCTTAACTTGTCAATCGTCTTTCAAACCAATGCATGATTATTTCTCTTGAATACTTTGCTTAAAGCATATTGAGCCAACCTACCTACCTAGAATGTAACACCGATAGGGCAAGGTAGAAACTCGACAATTATGTTGTGGATAATATGACATATTCCTTACCTACGCAAGTGGTAAGTTGCGGAGTATGGATTTATGTTGAGTCTCACCTATGGGAGGTTCGACTGGACCAATCATAACAGGGCAAGAAATCGCTTTGGGAATATATCCATCCCCCTAGCTCTCCAAACGAATTACCCGGTCGTTCTTAATCTGCGGCAGTTTCGCTCGCGAACCGCTTGCGTCTTTGCACATGGATTCCCACGTTGTTTCGCCGATTTGTCTAAGTCGGATATGGGGGAGACGGCGCCTGTTTCTGCATCGGAGCTGTCAATATAAGGACGTTTTGTTGTGCCGCCTGTATCTCTGAAGGATCTTAGATTTTCTTGACCAACTCTTATTTTCTGTTTTCTCCACCAAGAATCCAACGTTGAAAAAGATGCATTGGCGTTCTCTCGCAGCTCTGGCTGCGCTCTTGACAGCACGCGATGTTGCCTACGCGCAACAGATGATGCGATTCTCGTGCTCAAAGTTGACAATCGAGCGTCTAGACCCGCTGGTTTCACCAGGGATGACCCAATCGCCACATATGCACCAAGTCGGCGGTGGTAACTCATTCACATCAACTATGACGCCTGTTGAATATGACCCAGTCGAGAAGTCTACTTGTACTTCGTGCAGTTTCTCGGAAGACTTTTCGAATTACTGGACTGCTAATTTGTTCTTCCAATCCCGTAATGGGACTTTGAAGCGTGTCCCGCAACTGGTGAATATGGGTCTTAAGGCTGATGGTGGCTTGACTGTGTATTACATTCCGCCATACGATGGAAAGACTAATGTCACGGCATTTAAACCGGTAGGTTAAGAGTCTGTTCACCACTCAAACATTAAACATGCTCCATTTCCATCTCGGCGATGGAACTCTTTTAACAACTCTTGATGAGATAGGGGTTCCGTATGTTAGTCGGGGACTCGACGCTCCGACAAGCCGAGGGCCAGCAGCGCCAACTCTGCCACCGATGTTTCGCCACCATCAACCAGGTGCCTTTTGGGGGCGCCCCGTGTACAGGTGACGACACGGCATCGCTTCCGCCTAAAATGTGTAGCGGCGGTATCCGCACGACGATTACATTTCCAACCTGCTGGGACGGCGTCAATGTTGACTCTCCCGACCACAAGAGTCACGTCGCATACCCGGAGACGGGGACATTCGAGAGCACTGGTCCTTGTCCAGCTAGCCACCCCGTCAAACTGCCTCAAGTCAGTGGCGCTTCATTTCGTTTCTACATCCTCCGAAGGAAACCCTATCGTTAGGCAGTAGTGAGCTAATTTAAACTTTTCAGCTCATGTACGAAATTATCTGGGATACCCGCGAATTTAACGATCCTGATCTTTGGCCTGAAGATGGGTCACAGCCTTTTGTATACAGCATGGGAGACGGGTAGGTTCCAATCCCGATCCCTCCTCGGGAACGTGCAGGGCGGGGTGATAGTTGACAATAACGGACATTTAGTACGGGCTATGGCCAACACGGTGATTACGTGTTCGGGTGGAAGGGCGACGCATTGCAGCGAGCCTTAGATGCGAGGTGCAGCAACGACCGCTGCTCAGAGCTCGAATCTCAGAGCGCTGAGGAAGCGATGCAGTGCACGCTCAATCAAACCGTCCCTGAGAAGTACGACGGATGTAAGTGGCTTTTTGCTTCCTCAGCCTCAATATCCACGACACAATTACTGACATCTGTTTAGGGTTGTCTCAGCTTCCCGGCAACTGGTCCATCACTTATAGTTAAACTAAAAGTGAGAATGGGTTGGGTATAAATGAATGTCTGTTAGTTTTGATAAAATGGATGTTTCCCCTTTATACCTATTTGAGACTTTGAATATGCGATGTCATTGATATCCTACTGTCTTCATCGTATTTCCTCAGAAACGACAATGAGTTAGGCATCGGTGACTTCATGGTTTTCACTAACGATTCGCATTGTTTTCGGCGGTATCGTGGAGTAGTCCGATGGAATGTTAGGCATGTGCTGGCAATGTACCACACCATCTAATAAAACACGGATACCAGATTTGTGTGTGCGTATAGAGCTCTCGGTCTTGTTCATTGCCAGTAAATAATTAATAGAGAGCATCCAGATGTTGTAAGTTGAATTTGGTTAAGTATCAGGATATCGAAATATGTCGAATGATTTAACTCTATTAATTTAACTCTTGAATGGATTAAGGTTTCTAGAGTGTTCAAGGTTGCGCCTTCACAGTTGTAAGATTGGAAGGCGGAATTTAGTGACCCCACATTTCCTGCCTCAGGTAAAATGTGGCTGATGAAATGAGGCTTATCAACTAGTTGACTTGGAAAGATGTACTCCACTAAGGTTGGCAGCTACAACCTTGTGAATGTAGAGCTCCAACTGGCTGTAGCTTCACGTTTTCAGCTGTTTAAGACTTTAAGTTATTTAAGGACAATTTTCAATATCAATCAATAACTTAACCCTTACATATAATTGTCATCTACATCGCGACATCTTCATATCGTGATTACAGAAGGAAATATTCGCGTACGAAGCCTTATGACACTTACTACTTCGTGAAAGCAAGATCTGTGCAAATGCGCCGCATTCCAATTCCTTATCCACCAACGTGATCGGATAACCATCGAACGCGACCGCGCCGCGATTGAAATGCCGACATCATGGACAACGCAAGCACCTCAAATCCTTCGCAGCAACTTGGCGCAGCAACCAAAACCCCTATTGCCGACCTAAACCCAGATATTCTAGATCCTGCGACTCGCGCTGTTCGTGGTGTGGTCACCATCACATGGCCCTACAGCTTTGTGAAGGGCACCTTTTCGTTCATCCTCGCTGAGCCTGATTACCGTCTTCGTCGAAACAGAGGGCAAATTCGTGTCAACTTGATTGGTGCATCTGCTAAGGCCGCCAGCGAAAGTGGATTGAGTAGCAGTGATGAGGTCCTTGTGAGCTTGGATGGCGCCGAATGGGAACCGGAGCAAGTTAAGAAACGCCAGAGTCTACCGGGCGCTGGAGTCGATTGGCAGTTGAAATTCTCTGAGAAGCTTCTACTTCAGGTAACGAGCGATGCCGGCATCCATATTTAATGATAATTACTGACTTTTCTACTTTTACGTAGGTTACCTTGGCTGAAACTGGGGAAACTAAAATAATCACTGTCGACCACCATTCACGAGCAGAACCTGAACCTGAACCTGAACCCCGAGTTGAAACACCGCCCGTTGAACCCACTCACGTTGATCCAAGTTATGTTGAGGATAATTCGACTCAAAGTCTTGAAACACTCACACCACTTAGCAAGTCACATATTGCAAGACTGAAAGATGGCGAATTCGAATCTCCAGCTTTTATTAAGAGAGCTCGGATGTCGTATGGCTCTCTATTCGAAGACGGATACGACATATTTGAAGAGGACGGTGGGGTGAAAGGGAGAGGAAGGAAAAGATCGAGATTTGGTCGTGATAGTGGTGCATGGAAATATACCAGCCAATCTCCTAGCCCTGAGCCAGCCTCGCCTCCGGACCGCGAGAGTTCACCGCCAAGGCCAAATATGGCTGATGAAGGATGTCAAACCATGGAGATTGATTTCCCTATACCCTCACCTATTGATATGGGTACCCATCCGGGCGCAAATTTCGAGGAAGCGCAAAAGAGCCCGAACCCAATGCCGACAGAACAAGTCACTCAACCCCGACAAGGGATGGTGGATCATGGTGTCCAAGGAGCATTCCACGGCGACTGGCCAACCACGACACCTGTGCAACTGCCACCTTTTGACCCCGGTGGCGGATTTTCTAGTGAGGACTCCGAGTTGCCTGTGTTTCATCTTACCAATCGTTATCATACCGATAACAGCGATTTTCAGCAGGGTTGGGGCCGTCGAGCTATGGAACTTAATTCTACAAGTTATCCGCATGCTGCTGAACAACCGTTGCCTAACGATTTCGTGAGGGAGTATATTGACCAAAGACAGGATAGACTTGGGGCTATAAGATCTGAGATTCGTACACGGTCGCCCAGCGAGCCCAGCAACCTCGCTATTGACCCTACTGAACACGGTCTAAATGGTATTCTGCCGACTGATGACCATAATTATTCGATTCAAGATCTCCCACAGAGCACAGCTTACCCGCCTCTGGATCTTGAAAATGAGGGACCAGCTGGCTCGAACCTAGAAGGGGCGCATCTTGACTATCCTCCATCGTATCTAGATGACAATCGGCATTTCTCCCAAGAGGCTATGCCTGTTGCGACAACCACATTCAGCCCTAGGACATCAGCAGCGGTAGACCCAGGATCTTCCTCATGGACTTCAATCAATGAACCGCATCAAGCAGCTACGATATCATCGGCTGATCGACTTGGTAGTACCGAGGGCGAGTCAATAGATAACGCAGTTGTCATTGACGAGAGCGATTCTGACGAAGGCCCGCCGCCTCCGACGGCCGCAGAAGATGCCGTAATAAAGGGGCATGCTGATGACCTAGATATGTATGAGGAAGCAGAGGTTGAGGACGAGGTCGACGCAGAGTATTCGGAAGACGATGAGCCTGAATATGAGGCCGATGAAATGGGTGGTGATTATGATACAAGAAATTACACCGCCCCGGATGACGACGAAGATGATAGTCATGATGAAGATTTGCGGTCACATCACCTGGAACCTGAGTTCGACGATGGTAGAAGTTGGGAAGGAGAAGGTGACGATGACGATCTCGAAGATGAGGACGCAGAAAATCCTGATTACGAAAGTGAATATGATATGGACGATGATGAGGCGGAACTTCAGCCGTCACCTCAACCTACATCGCAATCGAATCCTCAAGTCATTGACCTCATTTCATCGTCGGAAGATGAAGGTGAAGACGACGAAGATAACCGACCTTCGCTGATATCTAACCTTAATAATAACGCTAGACCACCAATTCTTCCGGAAACCATACCAACTAATGTACCAGTTGAAACGACCAAACAGGATGCACGAAGTGAAAGTGAAGAAGAAGATGACGAAGATGAGGATGAGGCTGAGGCCGACGACGAGAGTGATATTGAGGAGGATGAAGACGATCGAGTGCAAGATGATATATCCGCTCATTCATCTGACGAAGAAGAATTTGAACCCCCTCCCGATGAAGAAAAGATATTGCAAGAGTATCCTGAAGATCATCAAAGTGATATGGCGGAAGTTTCCGAAGATGAGGATGTTGCAATATCTCATAACATGGAAACTGAAAACAATCCCGCTATACTCGAAAGTTCCCCCATTAATGATCTACCTTCGGAGCAGGCAAGTCCACCACAACCTCATAAGGCTGATACTATCTCTATTCAAGATAAGGATGATGGCAGTACAAAAGCAGTTGAGGCTGAAGAAGGAGGTGCGGCTCTGCAATCCGCGGCCGACGGGCTCGAGATTTTAAGCCAAGTGGTGGAAAATGAGTCGAAGGCTAACAATCAAACAATGGAGCTCAATATGTCCGACGATCTCGTTATTGCTCATGCGTCCCCCGATGCTAATGATCTTCCAATGGATCGTGCGCAAGGCGAATTAAAGCAAGGAGAGCATGAACCCCAAGATGCTCAACAAGATGAGGAGCCAGTTGAGTTGGTGTCAACGTTATTAAATGGCATCTCGGACTCACAGCCTATGGAGGTGGATGAAGATAGGCCAGCTGAAGTCGTTGCCCTATCGTCTCCTCCTTTGACACATTCCTTCATATCCCAACCTACTGATGAGAAAATGACGGATGTTTTGGCACAAGAAAACATGACCAGTACAGAGCCTCAAACATTAGCTATTCAACTTCCAACGCCTCGAGATACCCAAGTCCCGGGAAATGCCATAGTCTCAGATCACTCAGCCGATGTTTCGATGGAGATTGACATGCCTAGCAAGGCCAGCGACGTTGCGGAGCCCATCGAAACTGCCACTCAAGAACTTTCATTTTCAGCCGAGCAGTCATTCACCATGAGAGAATCTTCTGCAATTGTAGATGATCAAAGACATGCTGAGGAAAGACACATGGATTCTACCCCAGTTTTACGCCAGCAGACCCCCCTCGAGGGAAACATCGTCGAAAACATACCTCTTGATCACTCACATGTCTCGCCGGGATCTAGCTTCCAGTCCCAAGAGGACAGCGTGAGTGAAATAGCACAAACAAGTTTCAACGAGTTCACTTCCAAGATTACAAGCGAGCCGGAAGGAGGAAACAATGCGCATTTGGATATCGAGGCTAATGCAAATGATGCTAGCGTATCATTTATGTCGCAGATGGATGAGGAATTACAAGCTAGTATCTTGGAGTATTCCCAGGACTTTGAGGAAGTCACGCATATTAAAACACCAGACGAACATGAAATTGGTGATGATTCCGAGAACTACGACGATGAAACTAGTATTGCGGAGCATGAAGATGAGACTCACATAGGGACCGAATCCCAACATGCAAGCCCACGAGGTCCATCCCCAGAACTCGGAACCGATATCCAAGAGCGACAAGTTACTCAGCAAATCAACTCAATAGAAGAAGCTGATACTCGAGAACAATTATCACAAGTAGACCCAAGTGTGCAACTTGCACGAGCTGCAAATGCCTCCAAGCGACAATCAAAACATCATGAGGCAACCAAGAATAATTATGCAAATGGAAAAAGACTCCCCCCTGTCGACGACTCCACGGCTTCTCTAGAGGATCCGAGTGTACAGTTGGCTAGAGGCTCTTTTAACAAGGCTGAAGAGAGCAATTCGATGACAGCAGCGAAGCTTAAATTAGTCCGCCATCTTCGGGATGAATTGCCAGATTGCACGTCTTTGAAGGTTATACGGCAACATATTCACAAGAAGCTAAGTGTAATAGCCATGGCCATGATGCAACCTCCGGATCCACAAAGAGCTAAGGGCGGTCCGCGTGAATTCATGATGTCATTTACTATTACGGACTATTCAATAGGCCCCCATTCGGTCATAGAAGTACAACTCTATCGACCGCACAAGGAGACATTACCTATCGTCAAGGCCGGTGATGCTGTGCTCCTACGAAATTTCACGGTCGTATCACTCCACAATAAAGGATATGGCCTACGCACAAACGAGGAGTCTAGCTGGGCCGTCTTCGACCAGGAAGGCGAACCGCCACAGATTAAAGGCCCTCCTGTCGAATACAACTCGAAGGAGACGGACTATGTGGCGCATTTGAGAGTCTGGTTCAACCTGCTAGATGAGAAGGCAAAGGAAAAGTTGGAGAGGGCGAATAAGAAAATCATCGATGCAGGCAGGTCTAAGTAAGGAGATGATCGGCGACTTAATCATTTTGCTAAATTACCTACTATTACTCGTTTCTATGTACATATGCTGGCTTGAGCTACATTTAAAGGTGTCGTGGGTTTAGGAAGGGAAAAGGGGCCACAGGCTTAGTCCGGTGCTATGGGTATTAGAGTTAGCATGCCGAGGCGTTAGCTCATGGAGAAGCACAGGCTTTCTAATGCGAGCAAATTTGACTACTAATAACTGGTTGTCTGGTAACTGATATTACATGCCCTGAATTTTTGCGACACCGGACATATTCTAGAAAAAGCATGAAGGAGTTTACCACACATGATCTGAAATGTGATATGATAATTGGTAGTATTCTATGAGGTTCTTGTTTATTCTTTGGGGTATATAGAGCTCCGACCAATCACGTTTCGTCCCCCCGGTAGGTTGCAGCGATCAACAGCCCGGAATCAGATGTTCACGGCCAACCAGTTCTCAGCTGCGTAGGATCGTGCAGGGACGTGCACAATCGACGGCTAGCTGTGAATTCAATTCCGTTGACCAACTACCTATATGTAATTCTTCAGATTTATCTTCCCAACAAAAAGATCCGTGATAAGTTCAATGAAATAAAACACAATGAGATATATTGAAGGCAATCGAACAAATACCCAGTCCTGAAGATCATAAGGAGATATTTAAGGTGCAAGAGACCTGAAACATCGCCCTAGGCATCGCGGTCGTTTACACCCCGCCAACAAGGTGGGATAGCTTATGTGCAGAAAATCGTGCGCCAACGAGCGCCAGTGCAGGCAGTTCAATTTATCACCTACCTACTTATCCATGTATATTCGATTTTCTTCCCAGCACAAGAATACATTTCGTTTCTCCCACCTTTCCACCTCAAACAGATTTCGGTAAAAATTCCACTCGAAGAGTTCAAGCTCGCAGCGGTCATGGCAAATGAAGGATTTCATGCTGATCACGAGCGCTATGAGCAATCCGAAGATGAACCGCAAACACCCGGCGAAGTGCTCATGTGGTTTGGCAAGTTCGAAGGTACTAGATTAGATCAGCTCACAGACAACTACCGATGGACTATTTACCGTCTGGGTCGAGAAAAGCCCAATGCAATGGTATGTATAACCTCATTTGAACACACCCGATACGAGTTAACGGAACCTATCGTGTAGTTTCGAGAATTTCGGGAGATCCATGACCTGTACACGGCGTGGTTAGATGAGCGCCGCAGCCCACTATCGACAAAAGTTTGGTTCGGTAAACACCAAGGCCACGAGATTCGCGTTTTGTATAATGCACCGAGAAGATGGAGGTGGCTGGTCCGTAATACGGTGTGGGGACCCGAGCTCGCTAGCATCGAGCAGAGATTTACAGCTTGGAGAGCGAAACATCCGAGGAGAAACCCTGCTCCTAGGGCTAGGCCCGTCATTCTAAACCCGGTTGGAGAGAAGCTTGGTCTCTACGATGACAGAGCGGCGTCGGACAACGACGAGCCTTATGATACTGACGGAGGGTTTATTGTGAGTGATGGAGAAATGGAAGATAGTGACTGGGATGAGGAAGAGGAAGAAGTGGAAATTTTCACGGATGGCGAAAAGTCCGATGATGAGACGACCACCCTTCAGGACGAGGACGAAGAGCAAAACGAACAGCAACATGAAGAGATAGCCAGGACCCCGTCTATTCGCGATGTCGATTCGGATTCGGATGACTCATTGCCATCTGTAGCCGAGATCGTACGAAGATCGGCGACCAAGAAAACTCCACAGCTCAAACAACGCTTTCAACCATATCCGAATTCGACTCCGTCAAGGGCCACCCGCCAGCGATACATAGTCAGCTCGGACGATGACGACGATGAAGACGACGACACGCCCATGTTCACGCCCTTCATAAGTACGGGAAAGATTAAGAAGACAGGTGGCTTGCTCCGGTCAGAGGGCACCCACAAAGGCATCCCAGGCCGTCTCGCTGCCAGACGGGCGAACTAAGAAGGCACCCCTAGCCGACCGTCGAAGAACAGCCAGTCGACCGTCATCGTCCTGTCCTCCGACTCGGAGACGGGGCAACAGCCTCCCACATCTCGTAAGAACCGAGGCCACAAGACTCCTTTCCAGAACGCAAATACGGCACCGATAGATTCGGATGACGAGCCGCTAGTCCCCAAGTTACTCAGGGAGAAATTGACCGAAGCATCGGCGAAAACGCCCCGGCGGTGAAGCTGTGTGTTGCATGGTGGCGTATGCGAGTAACCTGAGCCATTTCTTTTGTCATGCGGTGTTTCGGTGTTCCGAGAGCGGCGTTACACGGCGTCACTACTATTGTAGCTCTAGATATCCCCCATACGATCCTTGAATGATAATAGCTGGATGACTTTCGTAAGCGTCTGTGAATATGAGGCCATATTGTGATGATGAAATTAGAAGGCGAATACATAGAGGATGTGTTGAATGATATGAATCGCCAGAGTCACAAAACTCGACTATTCTTCTTCAATAGATAGGTCTAGCATCCCTTCGGCCTCGAAGGAGAGCACAGCCGAAATTGGGGAGGGGTGAGTGAACCACTCAAACTAGGTAAGCTGCGGCTCCGTACAGGAAAAGAAATGCAAGAGATCGGGGTGAGACGTGGGCTCCTGTGACCGGTCACAGAAGATGGTCAACGTCATTACGGTACACCTTCTTCGTGGACCTCGGATGGCGTTCGTAGTATGCACTTGATGTTAGAAATTTACATCTGGGGGTTACCTAGCACAGCCATTCGGCGTATTAAGGGATAATTAGAGTGCCCGAAGTCCGGAAAGGGATAAACATAGATGATCCAGACTGATATTTCCAGTGTAATAAGCGCTAGTTCAGCCAGCCCGCTCAACGTGCTCGGGTACTCCCGCCTACCAACGGGGTTCCTTGTTGATCTCCCTCGTTGATCATCTAATCGCCTCAATCGCATCGTAGAGCGTCTGTAACATCGTCGATGAAGGTTATTGCATAGTAGTATGGATAGTGCATATAGCAACCTAAGGTACGAACCAACCAAACGTAGGTAGGCAGCCAATCCCAGCCTTCTGAATTCAAATAATTCGATTCAAGTAGTAAATTGACTTCTATCAATTTACGAGAACCTAAACTGGGGATGCCGTCCCAACAGCTTGGCCAGACTTGATCACGAGAGCTTGACCGACATTGAAGCTACGACTTGACGTCACTTCCAATATGAACTCCATTATCAAAGTAGTGGCTCTCGAACTAGGGTATTTGGTGATAGAGTCAGTAACTGGTCTAAAACGGAAATATCATATCACCTGCAGCCGGAGGCTTTGAAGCAATCGAGATGAAAGCAAACTATTGCCATCTAGATCGAGGCTTTGACGAAAACTATGGCGGACCTTTCTCTCCGCTCTTAGGAGGCGAGAACGAATTAGGCGATAAGGGGCTAACTTTGTGGCTTACACGCATTGAGGCTTGCCCGTGACCTTCTGATCCAAGCATGAAGCAAGATTGGTGGGGTGTTCGGTAGGTAAGTTCAATCGAGATCATAATGATGAAATCGTAGATTTCGGTCTAGACCAAATCCATGGTCTCTCCACAAAATTTCGCTCAAAAAGTCATGGTGTCATTGTGGGTACCGGTCTAATCAAGCAACCAATTACGATGTTTATTTTGAATTTTCCCCTGCAGCGATCTAAGTTTTTCTGGAGAAGAAGCTCCTTGAGCGATGGGATATGATTGGTCAAGTGTTCCCGAAAAGGGAATTGCTACATCATGCATGTCAACTGTCCGCTTCTACTGAATATCGCCTTTCAATGATGGGATCTATGGTACGTTACGATATCAAATCGACAAAATTACCTACCTGGGTATGCTCGAAGTTGATCATGATGAAATGTCTGCTTTGAAATTGTCCAGTTAAAGCTGTAAAAATTGTAGATGGCAATTCACATGTTCAATCAAATTCCCATAAACCTCGGTGTGGTGTTTGCTAGGAGTAATTCTCGAGTGGTGACGTCAGAGCAATCCAGGGGAAGAACCTAGTCTAATAGCTTAATGTCGAATTGGACTTGTTGGGGGGCGTGAGCATCCGGTGCTTGACATCCATCCATGGATGCGAGTAGCAACCCAAACTAAAGCGGATATTTTACACAAAGGCTGATTAGATGATGACGTACTGTACCTGCTCACAAGACGTTCCTCGCGCTGTCCTTACGTGCTACCTAAGGAGAGCAACCCATATTAACCAAGTGCCGAATGATGACAAACAATTCTCTCAAACTCTCCATATAAGAACCTCTTCATCCTCTTCAATCTATATTCGCTTTTCCATCATCATCGACAAAAACAACTCTCCAATTATCAAAACCATACAATCACATTCATCAACCAACTTCTAAAACCAAACAACCAGTCACCATGGACAAGATTCAGAACGCCGCTAACTACGTCACTGACACTGTCAAGGGTGCCACCAGCACCGCTTCCAAGGAGGCCAACAAGGAGGTCGCCAAGGACAACAATGCCAACCTCAGCACCCGGTATGCCTACCTACTCTATGTCTCACACATAACCTTATCTAAGTGCTAACATTGATCCAGCGCATCTGCTGCCAAGGACGCTCTAGGCGACAAGGTTGACGAGAAGAAGCACAACACTTCTGCCGACGTCAACAAGGAGGCTGCCAAGCACTAAGCTCCTCAATGTCTTCAACTCCGACAACTACACGATTGTACGATTGAGATGATCGGTGGGATATGGTTACACAGGCGTCTCGGGACAGACAGGAACTTTCTTTTGTCGAGATGGCATGGAACGGGATGGTGGATTCCATTACCTAAAGATTCGATACTCTTGGTCAGGCTCTACAATACCCCTAAGTAGTCTATTACAATTTGTATTAGCCAATCGTTCTATCTGCTTTCTGCGACGTGCTTTGATGCTATTGAATAACAACTTCATGACCGTCGCATTTTTAATTAGGTAAATGTCATAAGGAAGTGGGAAATGATTGAGTAAGTCTATTTCTCATGTGGCTATACACGTATGTGTTGCCCACTACTAATTGTCGCTTGTAGTTGCGATGTTGAAGACATAGTTAAGCTCACATGGTAGCATTTATTTCCCGATTAGACAACCCTTCTAGTTCCACAAAAATGCGCACGGACCTCCGAGCTGTTTCGAGCTTCCCCACCTGAAATTGTTCCAGAGTGTCTCATCTCAGCTTTCCCAATTCCAATTCTCAGGAAAATCGTCGCATCTAAAGCGCGCCCATTCGTCTCAACGCCCTTTTCTCATCTGCTTAGACCAAGAGGACCGGATAAATCATAATGGCTTCCTACAAGGACTCTCTCCCCCCGGATCTCTTCGATCAGACCACGCTTGTCTCACTCGCATCGACTCTCGCGATTCTGGCAACCGCCTACGTCCTTTCCCTCTCAACACTCGACCGAGCGACGCCGGCAAGCTATCGCTTCTTATTCATATGGCACGCATTCGACGCCCTAATCCACTTCATTCTTGAAGGAAGTTTCTTATACCACTGCTTCTTTTCATGGATCCCGCTATCCAGCGTTTCGAACCCACACGCTCTCGCGCCTACCGCGCATAACTTCCTCGGCTTCACTAATCGCGCCTATGGCCCGCAAGCTGGCGGCGACAACCCCTTCGCTCAGCTCTGGATGGTATACGCGAAGGCTGATAGGCGATGGGCGGGAGCAGACTTGGTAAGACATTTCTATGCCATCTAATTACACGTATACGTAATACATAGTACTAACACGTCTTCTCTCTAGTCTGTCATCAGCCTCGAGCTCCTAACTGTCTTCGTGGCCGGTCCACTCGCCTGCTACATCTGCTACGGCATCGCCAAGAAGGACCCGCGAACCAACATCTGGATGATAGTAATCGCGACTATGGAGCTATACGGCGGTTTCATTACCTTCTGCCCCGAGTGGCTGACGGCGAATTACAACCTCGACACTAGCAACTTTATGTACCTGTGGGTATACCTGGTATTCTTTAACATGCTGTGGGTGTTTATCCCGCTCTACGCGATTTGGGTCGCTGTCAAGGATATCGACAGCGCGTTTGCTGCGAGGTACAAGGCTGTGGCGGGTCGCAAGACGAAATGATTTAATTTTTGGATATTTGGGGGTGTATTATCTGGTACTTCACATTAGCGTATGTGTATAATGTCCCTCTTTGCCATTTTATCTGTTATTTACTCCTAATAGGATGTTACGATGAGTTCATACCATGATTAGCCTGAAATTTTAGATGCAATACGTGTTACGCGCCGTGTCAGCCTAAGATGCAACCTAATGATTACGAGTCGGATATACGGTTCATTCTGTCGATTTTTGCTTAATGCGTCTCCCGCAGCCTGCATATTCTCAACACCATGGATAAATCAGTGATACAATTGGCCTTGAGGATGTCTGCCCTATCATGCATCTTTCTAGGCTGTGCCTGGGGCTTAGCTAAGTGTCCACGTCATTGAGATTCTCATAACACAGTTAAATCCCCTCAACTGAAGGGTTTTAGTGTATCTGAATATCAGGTACCCAACAAAATCTTCGCAGTTGTACACTTATGGCATTATTCGCATCTAATGTGGCTCTTGCCACCATCGTGTGCACTTATGTTTTAAGTTTTATAACTGTCATATGCATAGCCATCCATGTATTCGTTCGTGTTCATCTGATTGGGATCTACCGCCTTTCGCTGGAAAGTATCTCAACCTCACTCGCAATTCTGATAACTATGGGCCTAGTCGCCCAGATTACCTGGGCAGTCACTGACGAGGGTCAGGGAGAGCATGTAGCCGAGGTAACACGAAGCCAATTCGAATTAACAGCGAAGGTATGCCACAAGGCGATAATGAATACAATTGTGGTTGAGAATCTACTAACTAAGTGGCATGGCTGGTCTAGTCCTTGCTAGTGAGTGAGGTTCTATGGGCATTAGTGAACACATTCATGCGGCTTTCTGGCTTGCTCTCACTCCACAGTCTTTTTCACGGAGATAGTTTTCGGTTTCAGGCGATTGTTCTTATGTGGGCTTCAATAATACACGGAATCGCTAGCCTGATGAGTGCCGTATTAATATGTCGCCCTATTCAAGCTTCCTGGAACACAGAGGTTCAAGGTACATGTGGCAACCAGACTGCGGCGTACGTTAGCTTAGAAGTCGGCGGTCTCCTCATCGACATATGCATTTTAGCGTCCCCGGTCTATCCTATTTTAAAGCTGCGATTACCTCTGAAGCAAAGGATTTTGGTACTTTTTGTGCTATCAGCGGGCGCGATGTAAGTGTTATGCGGGTAGTTTTACTTTTCATACTTAGTGCTGAGATATGAATCACAGGGTCACAGTCATCACGGCATTACGTATCGCGGCATTACACAGGATCAATAGCTATGATTTCAGTTATGATCAAGGTTATTTGGGTTTATTATCCGCAGTGGGCGCGCTCCTCAGTATTATTAGCTGCTGTGCGATCTCACTTGTTCCTTTCGTACGCCATCTACACTCAATATTCCCTAGTCGACGCCGAGTAGACTCGGTATACACTGACCAGCGCTTGCTTTTTCGTTTCGTTTGCCTCTACTTTAAGTCAAAGGTTCGGGCGTGAATCTTACGACACTATTATAAGCCCTTGCATTCTAAATAATGGTAACTCACAAATTAGCAATGATCTACATCCAAGTGTTGTGAGACAGGATATAGCTTCGCATGATCCGGTAGACCAGACTCACAACATAGAGACATAGACAGAGATACATAATCCTACACCGATTTCACCTTATGCTACCTACTTAGGTATGTAATTGTATTGTCAGAACTGCCGACGATGTCTCTGATCCCCGCTTGCGGATAACTACAGTCTATGGAATACGAGAAAAAGCATCCATTAAAGCCACGAGAAAGTATATATTATCGTCCCCGGAGATCGGACAAATTATGAATTCGATAAGCGCCACGTTGTGTCCACCGATCGTCTGTACCAAGTTTTCATTCCGGGTAGGTACCTAACGGAAGCGGGATAAGACAGTGGCTGCGACACGACTGGACCGGTCAAGGTGAAGAGGGGACGATAGCTGTGCCTCCCCGAGAGACACATCATCATAACGAGGTCGCTGCTCCTAGCTCCAGGACTTGCTTAAGAAGGGGATATATCAGACATGGTGGGTCGATGTAATTAGCTACCTAGGGTTTTTCTCACCTCAGCATAATTCAAAGGCTCAGTGTATTCAGATCGCTACCTCAAAATGTATCTGACTTCTTATTTCTCTCTGATGCTATTTTGTGTGTTTGGTTCAACACTGAACGCGGGGAATGATGGCGGTCAAAGAATCGTTCCTTCAACTGTCATCGATGGCGTTAATGTAACTTATAACACAGTTGCTGTATGCTCAATTGTCTCCTTCCTATGTCTTCTCATCACTATTTTATTTCTATGTACTATGTGCTAATTACTTCTCTATTCCATTTTAGGGGGACATATGTGGGGGAGTTGAATCGTACGCTGGATATGTGCAATTTCCACCTGACACGATGATCGAGGTATCGCACGATTACTCGGTCAATACGTTTTTCTGGTACTTTAAAGCACAGAACAGCCCAGAGAGTGCTCCGTTGGTCATTTGGATGAATGGTGGACCTGGTGGATCGTCGATATTTGGTCTTTTCAATGAGAACGGGCCATGCTACATCACTTCAGACATAACTCAGCAGCCACGCGATTACTCCTGGAATAAGGACTATAATGTTCTTTATGTTGATCAACCAGTTCAAACGGGTTTCAGTTATGATAAAATCGCGGATGGCTTTTTGAATCTTGAGACGGGTAATGTTGTTATCTCGGACTCTGGTGATGGAAATATCACATATGTTCCAGGGAAATTCAGTAGCCAGGACGTCTCAAACACCGCCAATACCACCCAAAACGCTGCGCGACAATTTTGGAACTTTCTCCAGGTATGGACCGAAGATTTTGAAGAATACACAACTACAGATAATTCGATCAACATCTGGACTGAGTCTTACGGTGGGCGCTACGGGCCGGCCTTCGCTGGTTTTATTCACGAGAAAAACACACAGATCAAACAAGGTTCGTTCACGTTGCAGGACGTGAAGCCCCTCAACTTGGCTTCCCTTGGCGTTATCAACGGATGCGTCGACTTGTTGGTCCAGGAAACATCCGATATCGAGTTTGCCTACGACAGGAATGATTACGGCATTCGCGGTCTGAGCGATGACGAATATGCAGGCGCCCTCGTAGCATTCATGAAAAGGGGAGGCTGCCAAGATAAGATCCTCCAATGCCTAGCGCTTGCTGAGAGCCAAGATCCCGGTATGTATGGTAATATAAGTGAGGTAAATGAGGTGTGTTATGACACGATCGAGTTTTGCCAGAACGAAGTAGAGGGTCCCTACCTGTTTCGCAAACAGTGGGCCTTTTATGATATCACCCACTGCTACTTAGACCCATTCCCAGGCAACGACTATTTAGAGTACTTAGCATCGGAGAAGGTTCAGAAAGCATTGGGCGTGCCCGTAAACTTTACGGATATCTCCAATCTTGTCGGCCTGGCCTTCAACCTCACAGGGGACTACGCGAGAAGAAACCCTACCGGATATCTTGAGGATATCGCCACTCTTCTTGACGCTGGTATTCAAGTGGCAATGCTAAACGGAGACCGCGACTTTGCTTGTAACTGGATTGGTGGGGAACGGGTGAGCCTGGGGGTAAATTACGAAGCGAAAGACGACTTCAGAAAGGCCGGATACGCCGACCTTCTTCTCGACGATACCGACTCCGCTCCAGTAGGCCATGTCCGTCAACACGGCTTGTTTTCCTTCACTCGTGTTTTTCAGTCGGGCCATATGATTCCTTCTTACCAGCCGGAGGTTGCTTACACCATGCTACAACGAGTTATCCAACAAAAAGACATCGCCACGGGGAAGGTCGATGTAGACGATGATTACTCCACCAATGGCCCTTGGAACTCTACCGCCACTCTCATAGCACCCCCTGCTCCCTCTGCCACTTGCTTTCTCAGGGGTATGCCTTCGACCTGTGCAGAAAACCAGATCGAAGCTATTAAAAATGGAACTGCTACCATAGTCAACGGGGTTGTCACAGATCCGGCGATTTTAGCAGGAACCTGCCCGAATGTGCCTCTCAATCGCGGCAACATTCTGCAACAGGCCCCCACTTTACAATACCCTCTACACTGAGATACCACTCCTTGACGTTGGAATAACTCCATCAGGAACAAGGCTACCTCATTGGAACTGGCCAGAGCGTGTGCGTACCTATGTGCTTAGACTGATTTGTTATTGGGTTCGTAAAAATAGAAAAAAAAATGGTGTTGCAATTACAAATTCACGATCATTAATACAACCTAGGGGGCTCTCTAAGACCGAAGTACCTCTCCTACGAGGACGAATGCGGAAAACATGCCGAACAATAATCGAGTGGGGGCGGGTGCGAGCGGCGAGAAAGGTGGCGATTCGGAGCAGACATAGGCAAGAACGGAGCAATTGGTCTCCCATTGTGGCGCCGTATTACGTCACGGGTCACATAAAATCCGCTATCCGCTGTTGTGTGACGGCGACCGTTTTTACTTGTACGGACATCCGCAGAATTTCAAGCTATTTTCATCTAGTGCAATTTTTTTCAGCACGCATATTGATATGCTGTCGTATCCATGTTTTGGGGGCTACTGTCCTTCAACCCTCTCAAACCCCAACTTTACTTCACTGAAACCTATATAGTGAATAGCAAAGGTAGCCATAATAATCGAACGTAGCCTACCTAATGTTGCACTATTGGTATTGGAATCCGCCAGATGTAGGCTCAACACTAGGCTAGCAGCTGTATTAAAACGCTCAGCCATCATCATAATCCGATGGCGTTCGTAAGTATGAATTTCTAGTAAAAAGCGCCAGAAGGTTTATTGTCAACAGAACAACCTAGGACCTAGGCTACCTTCTACGACATGGAAATGGATCAATTGACCACAGCACCTATGCCTCCGCCAGGCCCTACCACGCCTAACATAGTCTCTATAGAGACATTTCATGTCAGTCATGATGGTACCGAACATCTGTTCCATATTCTTTTACACTGCTTACGCATCTTTAAGTATAGGGTATCATGTGGGGCGGCTTTGCACTCTGTGTGATCGTGTTTAGTGGCAGGATTGCCATTCGTGTCATGTGCTTCAAGCGCATGTTTGTTGAGGACTACATGATGTTGGTCTCCATGTGTTGTCTTCTTGCAGCGAGCATCATGGGCCAACTGTTCTTGAAGTATGTCTACACCATAGACACTATCAATAACGACTTCGAACCGCCACCAGGCTTCATAGATGATGCGACAAGGGGCTTGCGAGCTTACGGTTCCACCATGTTGTTAAATTACTTGGGTATCTGGCTTGTAAAATTCAACTTCTTGCTATTCTTCCGTCGCCTCGGGAACCATGTCAACACGTATTGCATATTTTGGTGGGCTGTCTTTATCTTCAACTTGGCCGCTGGTGCGATCGTTATTGGCCTCATCGACTTTTCGTGCGCAATGCGATTTACCGAGGCCGCCCTTGCGACTTGTAATAATTCTAAGTACATCAAGAAATCTTATATCCTCACAAGGATTCAATCTGTTCTAGACGCCTTCGGCGATATATTGAGTGGGTTTTGACGCGCTTCAACAGATTGAGATGGACGCTAACGATAGACGTGTATCTAGTAATCGGGTTTCCTTGCTGGATTCTATGGGGATGCAAGTTTAACCTTCGAAAGAAACTAGCCCTGACTAGCATCTTTGGACTTGTAGCGTTAACAGTCGTCGTGACTATCATACGTGGAACCACTTTCGATAGCGGCTATCACTTCATTCCCGAGAACGGTGTTAAGCGAATCAACATGACTTGGCTTTGGTTTTGGTTCAACATCGAGTTCATCGTGGGTAAGCTTTATTCACGTTTATCCCTCGCCTAAGACGGGTGCCTGATTTATCTTGGCTTGTAGCATTCACTATCGGCTGCTTGGGATCGTTCCGCGCCCTGTTTGCGCAGAAGTCTATTGCTGCAAAAGATGCAGCCGTACGAGAGCGTCAGCGTAGAGCGGCTTTATACGGCACATCTAAGCCCAAGAGACTTCGCACCAGGGCGCGATTATTCACGGATGATCTCCTCACTACAGTGATGACGTGGGAGGACCCCAGGGGCACCGATGAGGACGTTTCAGAGCTACCTCATCCACCTAGTGGGCGGCTGAGCGTGGACTTCCAACGAGGAGAAGCATGGAGTCAGCCGTCCACCTCAAGCAAGCATTCGGATTCCCTGAAAGCGTCCACCGTACGGGAGCCTGATGTCCAGGTATGAGATGACAGCGTATTGGGCAAACCTCCACTAGCATACATCTTAATAATGCAAAAATAAGCATATAGTGAGTAATAGCAAAGTATCTTGCATCAGACGACAAGATTTCAGTGACGCAAGCTTCGCATGTTTTTATTTTTCATATTTAGACATAACGAATGTACCAATATTTAACTCCTTGTTTTTTCGTTTATGGTTCATCCTATTTCAAGCGAATGTCCTTAATGATGAGCCCTCCCCTAGCGTGTACTCGCAACTGTCCCTCTCTCTCATCCCACCAACTTTCCCCCCAAAGTAGTTCCTATAGTTCCGCTTCGCTGTCATCTTTTGGCTTATTCGAAGGTAGTCTAGCATCCCACCATGGCTGCTGCGGTTCACGTATGGTGTTTGTTCCGCAATGAACGTCGCCACCATCCTCATGGTGCGAGAACCAGTCGTCGATAAAGATTACCTCATACCCTACCTCGCCATACACCTTTCCCACTGCTTCCATAAGTATATCTCTGTCGTCGATAATTGGACCCCAAGGCTTTGGAGATAGATACTTTGAATCGCTAAGGACAACACCATTCACAGCATCTGGATACACCCCGGCAGCGTGCTTGGTGCTACAGTTCCGTTCTGGTGATACACCCTCATCTGGCCCCCAGCAGACACCGGTAGTGAATACTACGGGTACTTTATAAATGTCTTTATCATCAATTCCAGTTTCGTGTTGTAGAACTGCTTTGACCCCATCAAGGCGTCCAGCGAACTCTTGGCTTTTCTGAACGAGTTTACTAGTCAATATTTCGTCAATGGTTTTGCTTGGGACATCTCCTGTGAAGCCTGGATTCGGGCTATTTGATCGAGAGAACGCATTATAATCTCCATAGCCGTCGTCCTTAGCCTTTTGGAGAATCGCGACCCCTCCTACTGGGTCGGCAATGAAGAGAGCCCAACCGTGTCGTGTTCCGGGGACGGGAATGAATTGAACCATTTCATCTACGTGTCCGACGGCCAACCAGTCGGTATCCAGTATGAGGGGGTCTTGGAACTCTTGGGCTCGCATGTAGTCATACACGTGCGGATAACCTGGGTATGATCCTAAATGGGATCCTTCAATAATTCGCCCAACTGGATATGAGTTTCCATTGTGTTCATACGGCGGAATTGTTTCCAGGTTACCCATGGAGTCTACCTCGTCCCGGGTACCTCCGGTGCTGTAGACCGCACCGCGGCCCTCCTTTCTTAGGTATTCAAAAACCTGTCTTCCGGCGACACGGGATCCCTGCGAGGAGCGGATCATGACTTCCAAGGTTATTGGGCCGGATGGACCTGGAAAACTGGTGTATCCGGGCTCCACGATATCTTGAACCCAAGTATCGTCGGGGTGATTGAATAGCCATAATGGCTTTTTGATACTAGGCTCATCTAGGATCTCTTGCAGCTCCGAGACGAACTGTGCCTGTTCGGGGGTCACCGATTTGTTGCCGTTAGTAGTGAGCACTTCCAACACCGGCATGAGGTGATGGAAAGTGAGAACAGGCGCAACGCGAAGACGGACAACATCGCGAGAGAATTCTAAACCGTTCTGCACGGTGAACTCTACCTCGACGCGTCCATCCCAGGAATTGGGTCTTCTGGTGTCTCGTGCGTCTATGCCCAGTTCAAGACCATCTTTCAATTGGCTAGCAGGGAATTTGTAGTCATTTGTTGTGAAGACCCAATCGCCCTTTTCACGTCGAAAGATGCGGACGTTCTTCCGGGCAACCTCGTGCGCAATTCGAATATTGCCCCAAGCATCGTCGATGACACTTGGTATAGGAACGGTCTTGAGAGACGCCATATATTTAGGCGATCTCTGGATGTCATCAGAAGCATCATTGCAAGCTGCAAGCGCTTCATCCGAAAGAGCTTCTCCCGACACTGCGGACTCCGAGCAACGTCGGCCTGTATCACCGATATTTGCTAAAAAGATAGCTCCCGCACTGTCTGACCATTCTAGTTTATCGTGAATATCCTGGTCATCGACAACTCCATCACGATTACTATCTGCCCTGATCTCGATCTTCAAAGCAAGGCCAATGCGGAAGATCAATAGTAGGAGTACTAGACTCTTAGTTAGAAAAATGGATTCATCAACTAAATTTAGCTCGAGGAATGATCCACATACCCAAACTCCGGATCGCATCTATGCATGCCATAGTGTATTCTAGGCGAATATGGTGGGGTTCCTTGTTTCTTCTTCCAAGAAAATCTAAATGCTCAACGCGCCGATGGATAATTTATCCACAGGGATATTGTTATGTTGTATATCATTTCAGCTCCTTTCAACTGTCCTCGGCCCGCCCCAGCAGCGGTGAAAATGTATGTCTAGAAGGTCGGCTTGCTTTGAGGAGCAATATTATGACGACGGCTTGATACATATTACGAAATGAATGTCATTGTCTCCCCGAAAAGTGCAGCAGAAACATGCCGTTACCAGGTAGATTGTGGCGTTCCGTCTCAGGCGTATCTCGGAATGGGAACGTGCTCCGCTCTACGGCCCAGCGGGCTGGACCCCGAGACACAGATTCCGCAAAAAAGCTATACTGGCGTTTTTAGACTCAATAGTTTCCGGAGCTCGGGCTAAATTTGTTGAACGGGGATTTTTCAACTCCGGAAAGTTGAATAGAATCTTTGACACAATGACGCTCATACCTTGAGCTATATCGACTAGTATGTTGTCGCTAATGCTTAAATACGCTACCAAACTGATGGCAGACTCTTCATCTTATCGAACATCACTGACTTCTTGAATGAGTCTTCACCAAGATATTTTCAACAGAACCGCATATTTCTTTATCGAACTCGCCGTAACATCATTATGTCGCCGTTCATCTATCCCCAAAACAAGAGCAACCATGTCCTACGGATGGGTGGCTGGTCGCCAAATGATTCCAAGGACTCGGTTGAATGGACTCGAGAATTCGTCTCCAAGTTAGACAGCCGCCACGCACCCGTAGATTGGCCCAAGACAATCAAAGACCTCTATGACTTAATCGAAAGTACTGCTGAGTTGCGCATGTTGGCTTCCGCCATGTTCGACGAAGTACCCACTAAACCTCCATATAACAAGGATCCGCTGAAACACAGGCAAATCCGAGACTATACGCATATGCTCGATTGCTTTGCCTCCATCATCACGGAATATGCGCCTAAGTGGAGCAAGGTCGATTATACCGCCGGTTTGATCGGGTTTCCTTTCAACGCGATTCTGGATTGGCCTATGGCTACTCAGAGCGGCTATGCATTCTTTCTCAAATCCGAGGTCAACGAAAAATTCAAGGCTATCCTGAATGAGTGGAGAGATAAGGTGCTCATGACGTATAAGTCTCGACATGTGATCACCACTAAGAAAAATGGGTGGCTGTGTCCCGAAGCGTTGGAGGTAATCGAAAACGATACGAACGTTCCTGGTGTACCATCAGGGAGTTTTCAGGAACTATTCAAATGCGATCCCGAGGGTGATCCCGAGCACTGGGGGTTCGCATCGTGGGATGCTTTCTTCGTCAGGGAGTTCAGCGATATGAACCATTACCGGCCTGTCGCGTTCAAGAATGACCCGAAGTGGATCGTGAGTTCATGCGAATCCAAGGCTTTCGCCCTACAGAAGAACGTTAAGGAGTACGACACCTTCTGGCTAAAGGGTCAGCCGTACTCGGTCGCTGAAATGCTGAACCACCACCCAAAAGCAAGCGAGTTCGTCGGTGGCACAGTTTACCAGGCTTTCCTGAGCCCTTCCACCTACCACCGCTGGAACTCTCCTGTTCAAGGAAAAGTCATATACAACGGAATAATCGACGGCACATATTTCTCCGAGCCCACGATCTTCGGATTCCACGGCCCCGATCACACCCCGGACCCCGCAGCCCCAGATCACGCACAAGGCTACATCACGCACGTCGCAACAAGAGCGCTAATCATCATCGACGCCGGTCCTCCGGTCGGCTTAGTGGCCTGCATATACGTCGGCATGGCAGACGTGTCAACCATAGAGATCAAGGATTTCCAGCAAGACCAGACGGTCGAGAAGGGGGAGGAAATCGGAATGTTCCATCACGGCGGCTCAACCCATTGTCTCATCTTCCAGAAGAACACGGATCTTGTCTGGGTCCCAGAAGCTATGGGTTCTGATCCCGGTGCGAAGAATTTGCCGATTCGTGGCAAGTTGGCTTATGTTTGTAATACTGAGTAGCTGAGGGTGAGGTTCGGGGGTGATCACGTGGATTAGCAACCTCGCGGCGTTATTTGAAAATAAAAGTCAGGTGATGAAAACGCATCTCGGATCACGTGATTATCCGCGGAAGAGGATTCTTGTAGTCATGTAACAACGGCCTTCTATTCTTATTTCTCTAATGGCAGCTACTGTTGAAATTCTTAAGAAAGTACCTAGGTATATATATATATAGGTATGCAAAATTTAGGTATCTATAAAATAGTCGTTTCGGACTTCGCGGGAATACTCCATTATGTTGTAATGCTCCATTATCCGCAATATTATGTTCCTTTTCTCCACAAAAAAGATATCTTGCGTTTCATAGTATGGAGGACGCGTCGAACTTTTGGCGAGCGATTCTTTCTCATCTCAATATTGCCTAGACCCAAAACATCAACCATGCTCTGTGTACCATTCTCCAGCACGTGTTTTGACAGAGACTGATGATTTGGGCTTGTGTTAAATGAGAAGCCGTCAGCCAGACGTTTCTTGACATAGTGTGTCAACGAGTGAACAACAGCGTAGTCGAAGAGGCTACGGATCTTCAACTCGTCTTTTTCGGAGAAAAAATACAACCTTCTTGCCCAGTGAGGTTGACGAGAGTAGGCTAGTTTAAATATTGCCTCTGCAACTCTATCCATCTCTTCAAGAAACGGAACGTAATCTCCACGACCTTGTTTCTCGAGCCGACGACACTGAATCATGAATTCCTCTAGCAGTTCTACGAGTACGTTCCCCATGGTACTTTTGCCGAGCGTGGTGGGGTCGAGCAACTTCGCATGCCGGATGAATGCTGTGCACAAAGCCAGATGAGCGTCAAAAACGTTCAAAGCCAGGAATCCTCTTGTCCCATCCTCCTCGAGGAAGTCCTTTACGGTACGGTGTAGGTATTCCACATAGGCTTCCGGGCCACGCCTATCAAAGCTAGGCACATCAAGAAGTCCCTTGCAGCGACTGTGCAGACGTCATCGCATCCTCTCAGCCCGGAAGATCTGTTCATCGGTATTCGAGGCGTAAGTATGCTTGGTGTTCAGGGCTTGCTGGACATCCTCGTCAATGAATGAAATCGATAATAGTGTCAAGTGTGGGAGTTCCTGTCTCATATAGTCAAATCCCGACACTGGTGTATTCCGCCCGACATTCCAAGGCAACTGGGCGGCTCGGACTGCCTGGAAGATATGTGATGCCTGCTCAAAATAGTCGGGCTCGAGATCTGCAAGAATCTTTTTGAAGAGTGCTCCTAGATCTGGCGGTAGCCGTAGCAACCGTGTCTGGAGATCGTTAAAGGAGTCCCCGTCTCGGAGCCCTTCTAGGAGGGATTTAACAACTAGGGCAACCCAGAGGAAAACGCCCGATGCCCTATGGGCCACGTTTTCAATGAGAAATCTAGCACTTTTCGCATCAAGGCCTTGCAATCGTGTAAACATCTCATTTGCCGCAAGCCTCTCTGACGTGAAGAGTTGGATGTCCGCTATAGTTAGAAGTTCAACACGAAGCGACGGCTGCAATTTAAACGCATCCTCGAAGACGAGCCACGGGCGGCTGGCGACACAGAGCTTCAGGTTGGATCCTAGCCTTAAAGCCTGAAGCAGGTAGCTGACCAGTTCGTCGCAGTCACCACCGAACTCATCTAAGCCGTCTATCAAGAAAAGAAAAGACTTTTTTTGGTCCGAGACGAGCTTAGAGAAGGCTTGAGAAAGCTCAGACCATGACCAGGGTCGGTCATCATGACCGAATAGCTCTTGGTACTGCCACCTTGTAGCAAAAAGATCAGGTATCTCATTCGGAAACTTCGAGACAATTTGGTACAGCAAGGATCGAAGCAAGCCGAACTTAGACATCTGCATGGCTGTTCCAGAGTTCCAGAAAAAGAAACACCCAGTATAAAGGGGTATGTCTCCTCGCCAGACCTGCAGTCGGGATCGGAGACGGCTGTCTTTAGAAATGAACTTCATCAGAGTTGACTTGCCAGCTCCAGGTTTACCAGTAATCCAGTAAAGCGGATTATCAGCCGCTAACCAGTCATTGAAACTATCCCAACGCTGGCCTGAATTTTCGGTTGTATGGTTAGATGAATCCTTAAAAACCCACTCAAATGTCTTCTGATACGCTTCTGGGATGTGCTCATAGCGGTCTTGCATATCGAAAAAATTCAGAGATTCCAGTATACGAAGTTTCATTAGATGTTCCCTATCTTCCCCAGCACCAGTAGTTAGAGAAGCAGAGACAAGACCTAGCGAGGTAACGGCCTTGTCCTTGGTGGCGCCTATACTCTCCCGCGCGGCGCGAAATGCCTCGGCCTGCCAATTTTTCTGTTCATCTAACGAAGCAAGGATTCTTGTAAAGTTCTGCTCGATCCGTTCGTTACGGTTCCGTGTATCGCGCGTGAGAGCTTCGAGTTGCTCCTTCATAAAGGCTAACAGAGACGAATCGATCTGAGCTCTGTATCGGTCGAGCCGCTGCGTCAAATCAACTATATCCTTCTCCTTCCAAACACTCCGTGGCGCCTGTAGAAAGCTGTCCCATCGTGTGGCTGGGTCACGCGTCTTGAGACCCTCGACTGTAGTGATAAGCTGGTTACAGAGATCAAACACCCCCTCGGAGAGTTTGTATAGATCCTCTTCTGCCCTACTCGGGTTCTCCTTTGTATGTAACGAGGTGCGGATGCCGTGATTGTGCAACTTTAGAGCATGAGCGATTGATGCTAGCTCACAGTTTTGAACGAGGCTGTGCTGCGCTGAATGATGTAGCTGGCGAGTTTTCGAAATTATATCGCTGGTAAAGGTGATCACTTGGACGATACTGGAGGCAAGCCCGAAGGCCGATGCTGGATCCATGATGGCGGGACCATACGCTTCTCGAAGTGGTAGCAGTGAAGGTTGGGCTGCTATACGAGGGTCATCAGATAGCTTTTTAAGGAGATGTTGCATCGTCATGTCACTGGCCGATAGGGAAGCCAATCATCTCCTCCTCGCCTACCAGTGTCCTAACTAAACATCAACATAAAATAACATTTCAATTCAGAACCATTCGTCATTCTGTTCAAAAACATAGTGAAAACATTTAATCGAAATTCTTTGGATGGCTTATACAAATTCCTTCAGTGCCTACCTACCTGTACGCTTTGCATCATAATAGAACAGATTCAAAAACAAAGCCTGGAACAACTCGTTCCCAATCCTAACGCCTCGTCTTACCGGATTTGCAACGCATAGAAATAATTGTTACCTTTTGGCCCCGCCCCGATCCCCATCTCAGCCCGCAGCCTGCTGCGGTGGTGACTACTCGAGCCAGAGCTAGCCCAAGGAGAATGGGTCCTTGGCGCTACCTTCCGGACCAGGCTCTTAGCTAGGGCTCGGATGCGGCCCC
The DNA here is from genome assembly GCA_022496965.1 of Annulohypoxylon nitens. NCBI lineage: Eukaryota > Fungi > Ascomycota > Sordariomycetes > Xylariales > Hypoxylaceae > Annulohypoxylon > Annulohypoxylon nitens. Next base: position 752,459 of record MU386625.1, read on the forward strand.
GAAACCCGGCGGGGCTTACATGTTTCGGCAACTTTATTGATTTTGATTTGCACTTGGATTCCCATTCTACTCAGTTTCAGTAGCATCTTCCACAGTTGCATTCATATTTCCATTGACATTTCCATTGGCATTTCCATTGGCATTTCCATTGGCATTTCCATTTACGCCTCCATTCACATTTTGAGTTACACCTTCTGGGTAGAAAACCTGGGTGAGTTCGATGTTTGGATACGTATCGCGATAGACTTGAATAGAGGTCTCGAGGACTTTGGAAAGTTCAGTGCTGTGATTCCACAGTTGTACCAAATAGATTCGAAGCTGTTGCGTCAGTCTGTCGATATGCCCCTGCAGGCGTCGAATCTGTTCGCTGTCGTTGGTTTGCGTCGGGCCGTAATATCCGGGCATCGGGCCGTTATATGCGGGGGAATCGAAGTGGTGATGAAAGTGAAAGTTGAAATGATGTTCAATATCTTCTTCATCTCTATATGAAGAAGTTTCGTGCCCCTGCGGAGGCTGGAACTGGGGTTGGGGCTGGGGTCGGTTCTGGGAACGATCGCTAGTTGTAGATGACCCTTGATTTGTACGCTGTCGTTGGTTGGGATATGGCTGCCAATTGCCTTGATTCCGCCGCCTACCGTTTCCTCGGTTATTTTGTGGGTGTTGAGACCAACCGTTTCTCTGCATTTTGGAATTATTTCTGAGTGAGATGAAATTGGGTAATTAGTTAAAATAGAAGTTATTGACTTAGTTGAATGAGGTTGAAGAGGAGTGCGATTGTATGATTTTCTTCATAAAAAACCTGAGCTCACTCTACGAAAGAAGGCTCCTTTATATAGACTTTGTACCATCGTCGGTGTTATGAAACGCTACGCTTGTTATATCTGTTTATAATCATTAGTCCATTCGACTCGGCTACTGGTAGTTAGCTTACGGAGTTTTGCATCATTAAGCATGTTCACAATCAATATGGGCTCTGACTTAAGATTGAGCTTCTCGGGGCAATCGCGCGTTAGCGACGCCTACGAGTAGAATTATGCGCGGTTATCATATTCAGATGTCTGTTCCGATCAAGCAAGTCAACGAGTACCCAAGATAGACTTTAAATCTGGTTCAGAAGCGAATCAACATCAATTACCTACCTCCTATCTACCTACATAGATACTTAAATTTCCATACTGCACATTAGATACCTAGGACCAGTAGGTGCCAAGGTAAGACTATAACATCAATTCTGAAAAGAAAAAAGGCCTTAGAGGTTTATCAATCGCTCGTAGAGCACGACCGGCTCTATATATCCTTCAATTTCAAACTACTCATACTAGTGCAGGCCTTTGTAAGCTGGTTTCGCTTTGTAAATACGTAGATAACTGTATCAAATCCCTTGTTATTGTCTAAACAATGTTTTTCTTTTCAACCTCCACTGTAATGTCGTTTGCTTACAGAATTACAGCCTCTTGCCGGGTGCGATCCCCATCCAGTACAGTTGTAGTAGTTGGCCCAGTAGAGCTGGTATTTTAACAGTCTTAAGCCTGGAGCTACGTACTAGGTACCTATTACTGATCACTATTTAAGGATATTACCGCCTAAATTTATACCAAGAAATGGGCTAGAACCCCGATGGGTAGGTATTAAATCCTAGCGCCCGAGATACCCTGCTGCTACCCCGCGCGCTACGCCTAAAACCCCTGAAGTGGTCCTCCACAGGTATGATGGATCCTCTTTCTGTTCCTTCATCCGACCCGCTTCTAAAGATTCTCTTGTCTACCCGATCGCGTAAAGATTGAAATAAAAGGTTTGGTCTCGCTTGAGTTCACATTAAAGTTTGAATCGAATCTTGATGAAATTTGAGGTAGGGAACTTTCGTACTTACCTCTGTGAAAAGTTGAGTGCATCTGAGTCGGTCTTGATCCTCGCTGGACGAGAGGATTTTCGCAGCTCGGGTTTTTAACTGCACTGTTTGCTGAGTCACTCTTGTTTATGCAGCTGGTTGAAAATAAGGGAAATGCGAATCTTGAGGTCTGAAGACCTAGGGAAAATGGAAGAATGACATGTGTCCGCTATAGGTCATCACGTAGCCTTTCACTCATCCAGCCCCCAGGCTGGCTGCCTCTCTTCTACATATCTCCCAAAAGTACTTGCCTGGCTCACCTGCATGCCTAGTACCTAAGGTCAGGATTGCTCATTTACTAGCAAGACACCTCTTTATCATCAATATAAGTACGACAGCTCTGAGAGCGCATCATTCATTCATTATGGGTTGCCCTCAAGCAGAAACTTATACTGTTTGTATTATCTACATCAAGCCGTTGGAGATGCGGGCTATCACTGTTATGCTTGATGAGAGATTCGATTCGGTCCCCGTGGCCCATGGCGATACGAACGACTACACTCTAGGTCGTATTGGCCACCACAATGTCGTCGTCGTCGGACCGGCTCGTGGTGATCAAGGAAAAGTGGCTACTGCTCAATTTGCCTCGACTATTCGACTGACTTTTCCAAGCCTGTGCGCTGGAATGCTAGTTGGTATTGGAGGTGGGATGCCCCATTACCCTGACCATGATGTTCGTCTTGGTGATGTGGTCGTCGGTGCTCCAGAAACAGGGCCGGCAGTAGTTCAATACGATCTCGGGAAGAGAACTGAAGCCGGTTTCGAGGTCACAAGAAATCTAAGCCAGCCACCAAAGTTACTTCGCCAGGTCGTCAATAAGGTTGAAGAGAAGTACGATTATATTCGAGACGGAGAGGACGATGTCCTCAAGGCTCACATTGACCGATTCGCGATGTACCCACGACTAAAAAAAGAATTCATGAAACCGTCCGCTCCCGACCGTCTCTTCCAATCGTTATTTGTCCATAAAGATGGCACAGACTGCGCTAATCACGACATGCAATTCGAGGTGTTACGCCACACTAGAGAGCTTGACCACATCGTCGTACATTGTAGCACCATTCTTTCAGGCGACTCAGTCATGAAGTCTTCAACCGACCGAGATCTACTAAGCGCCAAACACAATAACGCTCTATGTATTGAAATGGAAGCAGCAGGACTTATGGATGTATTTCCATGTCTTGTCATCCGTGGAATTTGTGACTACGCAGATTCTCACAAGAACTCAATCTGGCAGAACTTCGCGGCAGCGACGGCAGCAGCCTACGCTCGTGAAGTGCTACTAAATATGTCTAAACAGACAGTGCCGGAGTTAGGGGCGACCGTCGGTTAGGTAAATGCGATGGGTTCACAGGATGGTCTAAACAACCCACTCGCGGGTGGCAGCTTTTCAATCGGCAGCCTTAAAAACTCAGGAAATGTGATGTATCACAATTCTGCGCCCATGACTAACCACTTTGGAACGAGGGCTGCAAGGTAGTTTAGTCGTCTACCGTGGAATAACGAATAATGTCCTTCTAATTAGATACCTACTTACGCGTTCTTATGGTCTTTTTCCGCCTTGTTGCTGTTGCCCTATAAAGTCGACTAGGTCACAAGTGATAGACTTCCAGCCCCAGCCCCCTACAAACGGAAAATCACGCCTTCTGCTGCTACCCTTCATCCATGATCAGGAGCGGGGTAATAAGTAAAGATAGAGGGAGGGCGCCCTCATTCGGTACCTAGGCAGATAGATCGTGGCGCTGTTTTGGCTTGCATTGCGTCTCAGCGTAATTCATTGGCATCGAATCGCAATGCTTGCTCACCCACCCTATCCATGGCCACTTCGAATCGCGGCCGTTCTCAGCGACTTGATCGCAGTTGTAGGATGATATTCCTTGAAGGAGGGTGCATGATGCATGGAGCAGGCTGTAGCCCTACCTCTGCGGTGATGCTCACCCTTATATCGAACACGCGATGTGGCTTGGTATGGATAACAGTGTTCAATTCATTAGACCGCCCATTACCGCGGGTTCGTGACGATGGCGGCTCATAGCTCGACACCCATTCACGAAGTACCACCAGACACGAGCTCGAGAGACTCGGGTAAGTTGGTGTTAACTGGTCCTACAACTAATTACGGCAATCTGGTGGCTTTCAACCATGGTTCAATCTCGAATTACTTCATTCTTGACGATGTGATTCATCCATGTTCTCTTCCTGTCGACTCGTCCTCTCAATCAAGGGCAACAAATCGATTATACATCAAGATAGAGAGCGCGCGGGTATATCACAAATCTAAGAACTACATTGAGGCTAAAGTTCAGCTACTCGAAGTGTTGAATGCCTCGGGATTGCCCGATGAGGCGCGTTTGATAGCCAAATATGATCTAGCCCGCGCCCATTTCGCACAATTCGAATTCTCTGAAGCGGCTCAGCACTTCGAATACGTGGTTAATGCACATATAGGGCAGAGCGGAACAACGAAATCGACTCTCACTGACAGCAAGTACTGGTTAGCGCGTAGCCTCTTCAATCAAGGGAAATATGAAGATGCATCCATGTACCTGCAAGACTTCGTTATCAGTCAGGATGGAAATGATGTTAGACAGATTACGAAAGGAAGGCTATGGCTTGGTTTGACATTTGAACGGATGGAACTATTCGATAGTGCGAAGGAACAGATCGAGACAGCATTGTCAGTTTGCATCGAGAAATTCGGGCCTGAAAATCTAGAGACACTGGCAAGCTTACATCATATGGCCAACTTCCTGTATAAACGAAGGGATTTCCGCGAAGCTCGTAAGATTTTCCACTGTGTGTTAGAAGCAGAGGAGAGGTTGAGCGGTCCTGAGAAAGCGGAGGCTGTCAAGACTCGCTGCATGTTAGCCCTCTGCCTGGCCCAACTAGGCCGTTACGATGATGCCGAGCCACACTTGCAACGAGTTCTCTCCCGTATGAAATCAGACCCTGATTTTATTTCGAACGAACTGGGCGAGCCAGGTCTAGTGTATTACTGGCTAGGCCGCATTGCTCTGACACATAACGATCGACGGTTTAATGAGGAAGCTGGATTGTTGCTCAACCGCGCTTTGCCTAGCCTTGGTGCCAACAAGGACCTGATAGAAGAATACACAGATTGTCGAAAGTATCAGGCACAGGCAATGAGCCGTCAAGGGCAGTTCCATGGTGCCGAATTCATATTGCGTCAGATCATCGAGGAAGACCATATTGTCGACTTGGCCCCTGCTTATTTTGAGCTCGCGATGAACCTTGGTTTTCAGAACAAGACTTCAGATGCCAAGGAAGCTCTTGAGCGCATTGTTTCCGTTGAAACTCCAATAGATCATTGCAAACATACGGGGCAAGATCTGGCTTCCTGCCTGCGTCTTCTCGGAACTTTTTATCACGAGCGAGAACAATATCACGATGCACGAGATTGCTTTCAAAAAGTTGTTGATGTTGTTCCTGATGGCGTCAATTACCACCATAATATGGCTCGGTATTGGCTCGGGATAACATTACACGAATTGCGAGAATTCGAAGATGCCCGGAAACATTTGCAAATAGCCAACGAACTTGAGCAGAAACATCTGCGGGCAGATCCCCGTTACCAGATACAGGCGTGGCTAGGTTGGACTTCATGCGAACTTGGGCTCTTTGACGAAGTAGAACACAACCTCAGACCTGTTGTCATTCTATGGTCCCAGCCTGACCTGACGAAAGATGAGGCAAGGTCACATTTTGTATTAGGTCGTAGCAATTACTGCTTAGGACGGGCTGCGATTCATCGAAATAATTTTCCCGAAGCCGTTCGACTCTTCCAATCCGCCCTACCGATGCTAGCCAGACGATTCGACGTGAATCACCACTTATCTCTCGAGTGCCGATATCACCTAGCTTGTTCGTACATGAGAATGAGGAGGTATGGTGATGCCAGTCCATTGTTAGAGGAACTTTTGGGTAATCAGTCTCAACACGTTGTTATACAAGATATCCGCTCCATTCTAGTCCCGTATTGGCTATGCAGAGTGTCTTTTGCACAAAAGCAGTACCAGGAGGCCGAAGGATACATACGAAAATTTTTGGATGCATGGGGTGATGAGTCATCTTATCAGGGCATACCTAGAAGGCAAGCTCAATTGATTATGACACAATGTTTAATGGAAACAGGAGGGGATATGGAGGAGTGTAGAGAGCTGATGCAACGAGCGATAAGTGACGAGCCACCCATTATTGATGAAGGGGGCGAATTGTACGCATGGAACCGTTTTGTGCTGGCCCGCGTGCTGTATCATAGCAAGCGATACGAAGAGGCATATGAAAATTTAAGGCTTGCTATCCCAGCTCTGGAAGCTCGACTTGGCCACGGCTCCATAGATTGTTGCGTAGCTCGAGCCTACCTAGCCGACTGCCTCGAAGAGCTTCAACGCTCGAGCGAGGCCGAATCGTTGATAATCATTGCCGCAGAACAGCGACTTCGGGTACCTGGTGATGAGTTAGTCAAAGCCTTTGGAAGTTTCTGGTTGGGGCGTCAGGCGTTCAACCGAGGACAATTCAAGGAGGCAGAGGATCGGGTCCAGGCCGCAAAGAGTCTGTTCGAAGGGCTGGTAAGAAAGATTTGGGAATCTAGGGTGTTCGAGTGTCGTCATTTCCTCGCCCGTATCCACTACGAAAAGAAGCGGTACAGCAGCGCCCAGGTTCTCTTTCGGGAACTGGCGAAACAGCAATACGAGGCCGGACATCTCGCCGAGGCTATAGACAGCCAATATTACTTTGGGTCATGCTTATATCGTCAGAATAAGTTGACCACTGCGAACGTTGCATACCAAAAAATCACTGACGATGACCACGCTGGGAAGCTGGTCAAACACGCAGTTCCCGCAAGTTATTTTTATCGAGGGGATTGCCTCTACCAAGAAAAAGATATCGAATCAGCCAAGATGTACTTCGAGGTTGCTCTTGAAAGCCCATTGGAATTCCCCCAGAAGATGCGAACTCGCTATTTTCTGGCACGGTGCCTCTATCAGCTGAAGAGGTATGATGAAGCAATAACTCACTTTCAAATGGTGACCGAGACAAACCCGAGGGATGCTGAATGGACCTTCTGGCGTCAATACTGGAGCGGAAGAAGTCATATAGAATTGAAGAACTGGCCTGAAGCGAGGAGTCATCTTCAGTATGCGTACGAGTTAAGCCACAAAAAATGGCGTCATGCGTCAGACTGCCAATACTTTCTAGGCCAGGTGCTTTTCACAACCCAAGATTATTCCGGCGCCAAAAGACACTTTCAGTCACTCTGCGAAACCCCAGGAAACCTCTCAAAGATGACGTTGAGCAGTGATTACTACCTTGGATGCTGCTTATTGGAACTGGGAGATTTGAAGTCGTCTCAGGAATTCTTGCTCACAGGCTTAGAGAAGGTCAAGGAAGACAGTTCGAACAAGCTGGGTGAAATGACAATAGAATTTCAACTAGCGCGATGCCTTCACAGACTCAAAGCCTACGATGAAGCAGAGAGCAAATTGAAAAGCGTCCGTTTATTTTTCGAGAGCCGGCTACAAGATGGAAACCCAACTGTGATACAAATTGAGTATGAGCTGGGTCTCATCGCTAGAAGACACGAGCGATGGGAGAAAGCAGCAGACTTCTTTCAGCAAGCTCTTCTCAAGTATGAAGCATCTCATGAAGAGTATGGTTTGTTGGATGAATTGCTATGCAAGAGCTACCTTGGGATGGCATTCTTTGAGCTGAAAAGATACGAAGAAGCTTTACCCATTTTTCAGAAAGTGCTCGAACAACGTAAGGAGTCCTCAGAACTACCGCATAGAGAAATCATAGGTGCACAAGTGGATGTTATTAGAACGTTGTTTGAACTAAATGATTTTGCTCAAGCAGCACCATTAGCGAAGCAAGCACTAGAGTGGGAGGAGCAAGTCTCAGGTCCAGAGGACCTCAAGTGTTTACCGATCCGAATACAGCTTGGAGAGATTCTAGACAGCCTCTCTGAGTCCGAGCAGGCTGTGACTATGCTTTCAAGAGCGGCCGCACAAATCCAGGCAATTGATGACATCTCGCAGATCTTATCTCGGCAGAAAGAGATCTCATTCAATGATGTCTTTGCGCGCGCTCTTCTCAAGGTCGGACGAGTAAACGAGGCCAAAGAGTATGCCTGGAAAGCTTCCAAACTTAATGGGAATCCTCAGACATTCGATGAATTTTCTGAAGCGTTTGATGGACGCTATCAGAAACTAGAGAAAGATTCCTCAGGGGAAAGCCGAGAGCAATTGGTGCTTTTACTAGCAGAACCGCTGAAATAGTGGTCTAAGCCCTATATTTAATACACTAAAATATCCTTGGATCCACTGGGCATGGATGGTACCGGGCTGCCGGGTCACCTTAAAATTAGCGCTAGGTGCCCTAGGGCACTAAAAGTAAATCACTCCACTATTACCCAGAATAGGTACCGATTAATTACAGCTATCAATTAGCCTATATCCGCTATGATACAATAGCTAAATCCTCTAAGACTTCGGCCTAGGGCCCTCCCTAACACTGTATTATAGCGGATAACCACTTAATCCAGCGTACCAAGCAACCAGGTAGGCCTCTGTACAACGCACTAGAAGCCCCAAGAATTAGCATAAAGAAGGACACTGGATAACACGAGACTCGCAACCTCCACCTGAGCCAAAGGACAGGGGCGATTATATACTAGATAGATCCGATCGCCGCCGAAGACTTTGGTTAAAAAGGTAGGTACATTTCGAACAGTAGGTGACGGGTGTTACCAGCTGTTACTTGAAGGAGCAAATCAGGTAGGAGTAGGTACCTAATCTGCATGTGCTGTTCAGCTTACACTGCCCCGCCTCAGAATACCGCCAAATTGAGGACATCATCGTCGTGTGTTCAGAGATGTACTTTATGGATTAAGAACTTCATTTCGCCTACACAGCTCAATCGAGAATGGATCCCTTCAGCGCTTTAGGTGCCGCAGCGGCAATTCTCCAATTTGTAGAACTCTCAGCTAAAATATTAGGGACCGCTTATGAGATATACAACTCGGATAGTGGCGCAGCACAAGAGAACATTCGCATTGAGGACGTTACAAATAGGGTGAAGCAACTGAGCCAACACGTTGGAAACAGCGTTATACATAATTCTAGCAGGAATACTTCACCGATCTCTAATGTAACTGTCGAGCTCGCACAGAAGGCCCAGAGCCTTGCAGACCAGCTTATACGTTCCTTAGACTCTCTGAGCATTGATCGCTCCGCTCGTTTCCAGTCATGGCAGGCATTTCGGAAAGCGTTACGCGGCTATTTCCAAGCAGATCATATCAAAACATTGCAGACACGTTTAGACGGACTTAGAAGCGAGTTGATGCTTCATCTGATTGTCATGATAAGGTAGGTAACTTCGTCGAAATCATCCTCTACATAGCCTCTAACAACTACACAGTGATGACCAGTCTGAACTGCTTAAGTCTATTCGCAGTGTGAAAGAGACATGTCAAGCCATGCGTGTTGATTATATCGAGCAATTCTTAAAACTTCACGATGACCTTTCACACCAAATAGCAACTGAAGGTCTCAAGCTCAGGAGCTTATTGAAGACCATAGAACAGCCCACGTCGCAATCACTCTTCTCTGTTTCGCGAAAACAGATTATCGAATATTCCGTGACTGTGCAAGATTTATCCTCACTTGTAGTCGAAGCTTCAAAGTTCACACCAAAATTTACGAGAATTCTCGAGAGTCTACGCTTTACAGAGATGCCTTATCGACATGACAATATCCGAGAAACACATCGCGATACATACTCCTGGATATTTGATGAGAAGGAGTCGCCGTTAGCAGAATGGCTTACCAGTCAAGATGGTATTTTCTGGGTGAATGGGAAAGCAGGCTCAGGAAAATCGACTCTGTTCAAGTATCTTGTCCACACCCCTCAGAGCAGAGTGCTGCTCAACCAGTGGGCAGGTGGGAAACAACTGTCAACAGCCAGCTTCTTCTTTTGGAACCACGGAAATCGGATGCAAAAGTCATGGAAAGGTCTCCTCCAAAGCTTGCTATTCCAAATTCTTAGTACCTGCCCCGACATCGCCGAGAAAATCTGCCCCGCAAGGTGGAACGAAGCCCGTGATCTGCAGCTGCCACCTCCGTCATGGAGATCTGACGAACTCGTCTCCACCATAGAACTTGCTTTTGCCGAGATAGCCAACTCGCACCGATTTTGCTTTTTCATCGACGGCCTTGACGAATACGAGGGAGATGATCATTTCGAATTAATCAGTCTCATAGAGCGACTGCAAGGATCAGAGTCGGCCAAATTCTGTGTTTCAAGCCGACCATGGAACGTGTTCGTGACGAATTTCGCGCTCGCGAACGTCCCCACATTGGTGTTAGAAGAGAAAACCATAGGCGACATGGCGAAATACATTCATGGGACTCTCGAGGAGGATCGTCGGTTCCAAAGGCTCAAGGCGCGGGAAGATCGCGCAGACGAACTAGCTACTGAGATTAGCGAGAAGGCCAACGGCGTATTTCTTTGGGTTTTCTTGGTGGTTCGGGAGTTGCTACATGGTTTGAATGAGCAAGACGACTTTTCGACGCTGCAGAGACGGTTAAGACGTCTTCCGGATGATCTCGAGAAGTACTTCCATCATATGCTCGATCAGCTAGATAAAACATATCAGGAGAAATCCGCTAGAGCATTGCTGGTTTCGGCTGCTGCTTGGAGTTCGCCTCCAATCGATGTTTTGTATGGCATACAATACGGAATATCGCGAAGTGAGTTTTGCCGCATGGCAGAAGTGCAAGCAATAGATCATCCACAGCGCGAAAAACTCCGCAACGCAGCACAATTCCATCTAAATAGTTGGTGTCGTGACCTAATAGGCATTTCTAGAGGAACCGATTACGATCGTGTGGAATTCCTTCATCGTACCGTGCGGGACTTCCTATGCACGGAGGATATCTGGCGTTCGCTTGAGAGGAGGGCCGGAGCTGATTTTAACCCCTTATTGGTGCTTTGCCGTGCATCTCTGGCGCAAATGACTTACCATGTCCATGTCACTTTGGACCGGAACACCACGTTAAGTTCTACCTACGATTTTAAAAATGTCGTGCTACATACGATGTACTACGCGGTGGAGTGCGAGAGGCACGATGAGAGCAGCCCAATCAGTGAGCTCGATGAGCTCAACCGACTATGCAGCCGGCTGCATTCCTCGTCATGGATGGAAAAGGTGTGGTACGGAAAGGGGCCGGAAGTAGACGATTTCCTCACTGCTGCAGTGGCGTGTGGCTTGCAGCTGTATGTACAGGATATATTACAGCGCCAACCGGAGAAGCTATTTAGGAAACGATCCAAAAGTCCGCTAGTTGACTTTGCATATATTGACAATGCACTACAAGATTTTCCCAGCCTCCCGGATAAGAGCTCTGCCATGGTAAGATTATTAAAATGTATAGCTATTCAGTACGATGATAAAGCTGATAAGGAACGAAAGAGGCATAGTCTACAGCGTTTCCTGAGACCTGGAAAGAAGATGACTGCAAAGGAGGAGTTACAACGCGGTAGTCATGAAATTATCTTTTGAACATGGTCGCTATTAGCCATAGGTAACTTAGCCATATTATTACTTGACCATAGGTACCCTTCAGATTAATATAAAGTATTATCTAGCTGGAAGGGGAGATTCGGCGATATTTCGCACAACAACTGCCTGCGCGTTGCCACCTACACATTTGTGTAGAGGCTTACCACAGCATAACGGCACATACAGATCTAGCACAAGTTTGCGGCGCCTCCCTGTGCCCTTGGCATTACCCTTTAATTCTGGAAACGGAAGTCAAGATAACCCTTCTTTTGAACTAACATTAGGTGGTCCTACCAAAGGTACCGGGAGACATTACAGGTTAGTGTTAGGATCTCTGGTTATGAAGACGAGTTCTTATTGATTTAATATATGTTTCTGATATGACAGGCCCGCACGTCATCACGACCTTATAAACGAATAGAAGTATTTGAAATCTATCGGAAAACACTGAAACACCCATTCTCATTCGGATCTAGCCAGATTACCCGCCCATCGTACCCTGTTGGGAACATTGCAAAGAAGCTAAAACTTCTTCGACTTTCGTAGAGGGGGTGTAATCGTCATCGTTTTCAAAGGCTTCGACGAGGTGATCAATGGCTTGATGTAGAATGAGAGCGTGTAGTGCTACCAAGTTAGGTTTCTCGCCCCCCAAATTATCATCGTGAAAGCCCTTCTCCTGGAGAAAATCATATATGATAGTTTCCCCTTGGCATGACCAATAATCCCGAAATCGGCAGACTATGAACTCTACGGTACGTGATGGATACGTGAAGTTTGGCCATTCTGCACCCGGGAAGACGATTTCCCACAAACATAGCCATTGTAGATCTTCAGACATCCATACTTCCGCACGTCGAGCCAACTGCTGCATCTGCTGCAGACTAATGCCTTCTGGCCGTGGTACATCCCGACGGTTGCATAATCGGCTCCGAATATGGGTATCAGACTTTGTTGTTGTGGCAAAGGTTTCACCACAAGTTGGACAGTATGGTTGTAATCGGTGAGTGTTCCAGAGATGCTTCTTGACATCCTTTATATCTAAGAGATCGGCTGTAGTAAAACACTTCAGATGTCTTTCTGGATTGCGAATATAGAAGGGACAAGCGAAATGCCGTCGTATGGGAATGGCGTGCTCGTCGATAACGTCCGTCGATTCGTTTTTGGTCATGTCCTTGGTTTGGTGTTTTATACCCCATCTTCTGCTATCGGATTCAATCTGGTTGCTTAATTGTAATTCTAGAAACATTTTCTGAGAATATGCAACGATAGAATCTCCGATAATCGCAAAATCGTGGCATGGGTCTAATGTCGAGACCTGTTGGAGAGGTTCGTCGAAGAGATCCATATCATCTTCAAATTCGCTTTCATTTGATTCTGAATCAGCCGAGGAAGAATGTGATAGATGTTGTGATATTCTCATTATGAAGATGATGGTATGGGACCTTTTAATGCGCCTGGCTTTCCTTATTGCTTGATGATGCGTTAACCACGTTGACTACCCCCATCGATCATGAATGGTAGAAATATAGAGTTGGAATGAGAATAACATTTGGTAAGCACGGATGTTTGACAACTCATATCATATTCCTAAATATACAATTTCCAATAAATTATATACTTCAATTATCTTGGCCTCAAGGGTCGTGAGAAACGAAGCATCAGAAGTGCTCCAGTGCTTCAGTCGTGCCAGACACAATTGTGCCGGACACTACGTGGTGCAAATCAAATCCCTAGACCCCGAAATATGTAGGTCTCCATTACGAAGAATTGACGGTTATTTACGTGAAAGGCATAAATATTCTGCTAATTAGATGATTACATATAAGCAGGCGAAGCATTTTTCAGTTTCACAAACGTAATAATTTACGACACACTACACCGAGAAAAAAGCCTGTCCATCGGTCGATTGTTTGCCTTTTCAGCTGTGTCCTTAAGTACCTACCGAATAAATCTACCTAAGCACCCAAATTAATAAAAACGTGTGATTAAGGATAGTTGATCTAAACTTACTAGGTACCTAAGGTAGGAATTCAGGCCCTTGGCCCGTGCACATGCCTATTAGTGATTGTAGACGGCACCAGTACCAAGATGAACCACTGGAAGAAAATGCTTCGTAGTGACTTAATAGCAGCCATATATTCAAAACTTCTAACCAGATCTATTAACGCGCGATAAATACACTATAATATTATATGATAAAAGAGCGACACGAAAACCCATGCATCACATTTATTAAGTCATAATACATGTGTATATAATCTACCTCGCGGTAATTGAAATCTAATTATACGAATAGAATGTGGGGTAGCACCGTGAGGAATATTTTTTTTGACTTGGTAAAGTGATCGCGGTCGTTCGCTTCCGTCTTTGTCCAGTCCCGCGATTTTACAACTATGACATCGAATTATGAGGCCAAACTGGTGTTAGCAGGTCCAAATCGACGAAATCTGCGTCTATATCCCCGTCAAACGTAAATTGTGAAAAAGGCGACGTGGGGTTTTGTCCTTGACTGTGGGGTAAAATGGCTGCACCTATTTGAGGAGCCTGTAATTGGGGTTGGGGAAAAACTGATTGCAAAAATGACGAGCATAGCTCGGGTGGGTTCGAGGGAAATAGTGTCGAATGACTGGTTAGCTGAGAGATGATTGACCCCAATGGTTGACGATTCCGATCCCCGCTGACAGATGTGAGGAAATGGTTGAGGATTAAGTCTACGGCCTGCCTTTGCTGTGGCGGGAGCTGCTGGTACTCTGCTTGTGTTTGATACTCGATGATGGCAGCTCGGATTAATGATACTCGAGTTCCTTCATGTGTGTTATCGATATATGGAGATGGAGGCCTAGCTCTTCCTGGAAACATGATATCCCAAATAATATACCATCGCTCCTCGTCACTGTGAGAGTTCAATCTGTTGGCTGTGTTATCCAACTCATCTAGCATATCAAGTGTGGCCCATGTTCTAGGGAAATAGCTCTCTTGGCAAGCGCGAGCGTCGATGTGATCATCCCTTGATGAAAGGTCACGGAACTCTTCACCGCATGTAGGACAGTGAAGTGGAGGAACATGCTTCCTCTTGATATGTTGGCGCATGTCACCAATACGCGTAAAGCCGAAACCGTGACAGTTCCAGTGTCTGATATTATCTGCGAGGTAGAAGGGGCATGCGAGTTTCGGTCCAGAATGGATCGCACGTCTTACGGCAAACGGAGGATTCCCGCCTCCTCGATTTGGGCGATCTTCACGGTCCTTGCCTCGCTGTCGTCTCCAGACCCCCTGTCTTTTAGAAGCTGAGGATGAGGATGTGGGGTTTTGAGTGCTGATGCTGGAATTAGCGTTAGTACTGCTACTGCCTCCACCCCCGTCAGCGCCGGCCCCAGCGCCGGTCCCATCAACTTCAGCTTCAGCTTGATCTAGACGATAATCGCCTAGGGGTACACTTCGAACGCCATCCGTTATTTTATCATAGAGTCGAATAAAGTCTAAAACAATCTTTAACGAAAATTTAGTGGGTTCTTTTAGTTTCGTCGAGTTGTCGTTAGCGTTTTCCGAAGAGCCGGTAACTGTGGGGACGTTATCCTCTTTTTCGGCAATCGACGCCCGGTCGCGGAACTCCGTGGGCTTGACTCGACGCTCCCAGGCCTTTTGTGCCTTTGAGAAAAACCCACCCTATCAACAACGTTAGACAGTAGCTAGACTCAGGATTTTCGGCAGTTAAGTTACTAAAGAACACACATTACGAAATTTCCCTACATCCCTATGTCGTTTGTATGTCAAGTAGTCCATGCTGAGTAACGAATTTTCTTTGTAATGTGGAAACGCGTTGGCAGAGCTAGGTACTCTCTCGCCGCAACGACACCTTAACCCAACCTCAGACTTCAACTTGGGAATATTGAAGGGGAGGATCGGAATATAACTTCAGCGATCTAGCCCGACGACATAAACATATTTAATTTCCATCATCACACAAGCGTGTATCCTCCAACCACCACACCATAACTGAAGGCCCAGCTGTTTTCCGAGTATTATACCTAGTTACCTACATCGCTACACTGTTGTGTGTATGTTCGCCCCTCGGTGACCCCAAAATAGGAAGGGTAAACTTGTCCACGCAGCAGGCAAGGCGTTCTTCTAGGCTTCATGTAAATAAATCTCGTTGACTCGCATCTTGGGGCGCATGGCTGTTCGCACAGTTGCGTATGGGAACAACTTGCCATGATTTAGGCGAATGCATTCGGGTATCAATCATACCTACCTGCACAGTAAGTACCTAGGCAGGCAGGCTGGCTGTCACAACGTAATATCAAATGGCATAAACTAGAGCAGCATGTTTCAGCTCTGCATAGGCCTACTGCATATATACCTACCTAGGTAAGTACCTAGGTAGGTATGGTATGATCAGGATCTAAGGACCGCATGTAGGTGTACCTACCTAGTACTTACCTAGTACCTAGGTAGGTAGGAATTGATACCACATTAGATTCGCCCAGTCGTATCATTTCCGCGACCAAGGGTTCATTTATCTCGGTATATTTAGATATACTTGCTTTGATATGTACCCAGTACCTAGGCACTACCTAAGGTACCTACCTACTAGGTAAACAAGGACTACCACATATTGCTCTGCATCTTTGATAGGTCGATGATGACATACTCACAATCTAGAGCAGGCTCTCGAAATTTGGATACACATTTGTGTGCGCCTGTGAATACTATCCAATAGGATTACTAAAATATCATAGATTCCGCCCTTTACCCACCATCTTCCGATTAACTCAGGATCCAAAAATTTCACCGAAATTTCATGTTGCGAAGCTCGCGCAACTAGCCAAGTCTTTGGCCCTAACAGCTTAATATTCTTAAAGGCCTTGGTCGAAAGTCCAACTTTGCAGCATATCAACTGCGAGAGCAACCCAAAATTCTGGTATACAGAAGGGAGGCAAAATGCAAAGACATAAACCGAGATGTGGTAGTAGGAGGACATCAAAAAAACCCTCAACCCATAGAAGGACTATCGAGCATCATAAAGGAAGAGACTTAGATGATACGGTAGGGCAGGTTCCATCGAATATACCTCCCAGAGGGTCCCCCTCACTTGTACCAAACTATAATCGTCCTGAAAGCATATATGCGGACAGTGATGTTCCACAGGACGTTATGGACTTGGAAATACCTCCCGTTCAGGGTAGGGCGCAATCGTATTCATCATCATTCAACTAGGTACTAATTTTAAATTTAGTACAGAAACGCGAAACGACAGTATCCGACATAGTCGCCAAGGAGAAGCCTTTTGGGACAGATCAGATATCCTCAAGTAGTAGCCAGCAGGATGGCAGCCTGTGTTCTGCGCCTGTCGAACCCACAGCGAACATTGTATATGAAAGCCTATACTGCGGAAATACCTGCGAATCGAGTACATTTGGAACTCCCTTTGAAGTCAAAAACTCAGGGACACTTCCTAATCAGGGCTCATGTGTATGTTTCCATGGCCTACATGGGAGAGACAGTTTTCTCGACTGCTGGAATGTGAATCCCGATGAGACACACATCAACGCTACGTCCGATTTCAACTTCAATACGTACGGCTCGATTTTACACTCCGTCTCGGAAGCCCCACCTATTATTTTGCCCCAGCGACACACCCAAGAATTTATGGAGGAAGCCTACTCTTTAATTTTCAGCGATCCAGAGAGTGTGGATCTTTCGCCTGTGAGAGAAAATCATGATAATTCTATGATTGATTTTGGAGAAGATTTCTTGGCTGCTGCAAGTACAGAACCACGAATGTCAATATCGTCACTTGCTTCGGAGGATTGGAAAGTCGAGGAGTTTTTGGAATGTGGAAAGCCACGGTTAGCAACCAACGCCCAGCCTCTCAGTAGTCAGATCGAATCAAGCAAGAAATCTTGGGCTTGCCCATGGTATAAGAAGGATTCCCTGAAATATCATACATGTTCCAAGTACAAATTACAACGAATAAAGGATGTCAAACAGCACACCTGGAGGAAGCATATGAAGCCCGATTACTACTGTCCCGTATGCTACATAGTGTTCAGCACCTCGGACGAGAGGGACGGACATGTGCAGAAAAAGAGTTGCGACTCACAACCTAAACCGGAATTCGACGGTATTACTGATGAGCTGAGAAAAGAATTAAATCAACCGGCAAACCGTGGAAAGAACGAAAGGGAACAGTGGTATATCATGTGGGATACTATATTTCCCGGGGTAACTCGCCCTCAATCTCCGTATATTGGTAATGCATGGGAGTCATTAGTGCCTCTACTTCGACACGTTTGGAATGAGAGACGGCAGGAAATAATCCATAAATCCCATCGGTCACTGTCTGACCTTGACCCGGAGATTACACCACGTATCGTAGATGATTTCCTTGATTTCCTCGAAGAGGAATCATCGTGCAGGAACTCTGATCTTGATCTCGATGTATCTTCTACAAATCCACCCTGCAAGATCAAGGAAGAGGAGTCCACAATATCTGGTACATCTCATGATATTGATATGGTTTCAAGCGATCTAGCGCAATACTCAGGGAACACGACTACTTCGTTGGAAGAGAAACCAATGTTCTTCACATCAGATAATAAATCATAATATATGATATGAAGCAGCATCGATGTTAGTCTCGGCACCGGGGTTCTACAATTATGATCCAATTTTGGGTATCACAAACCATACCTATATAATGGTATCATTATTACATTCTACTTTATGACACCCAAACGCTTTACGGCAAGAATTTTCAAACGCTTTGCATTCGATAGTTACAGGTCACAGAAATCAACCCCCCCAAAAAGAAATTGATCAGCGCGGTTTAACGAATGAATTTACAACTGGGATTTGGAGTTAGAAGGGATTTCCTCTGCATTTCCTTTGTAATTACCTAGACTTGGTTTAGTACTTCGCGGTGCGAAAAGAATTCATAGTATGGTCAGACTGGAGGATATATCTTCATTGCCGATTTATATTTCCTCAAGTTTCGTGTATTCGTGTAAGGTACATCATGTGACATATTTATACATATCAGGAGCTCCGTAATTTGAAGGTAAGAGTTCGATATAAGTCAAGACCTTTCCACACGACCCAACCGCCTGCGATCCACCCCTTTTTTATATAAAATCGTTAAAATCGAATAGTTATAACTAATTTAATAAAATATATAAAAATAATTAATAAAGTTTTACATAATTTAATTTAATATTTTATTTTAATAATAAAAATTTAAATCATTTAAATGTTATTTTAAATTAAAAAATAATTTATAAATTTTACATATATAATTTTGTATATAAAATATACATAAAATATAAATAAAACTATTATAAATTATAATTTAATAATAATAATAATTTTAATTTATTTATTAAATTTAATTTGTTAAATATATTTTAAAGTATATTTTAATTTAAAAGTTTAAAAAAAAATATTTTTTTTAAATTATTTAAATAAAAAATAAATTTTCGTAATATTTTTTACCATATAAAAAATAACCTTTTTTAAATAAATATTATAATATAAAATTTTACACTTTAAAATTATTATTATAAAAAACTTAAATTTATATATATTAAAATAAATTTAAAATTATTTTTGTTACGATTCAAAAAATAAAATCACTGGAAGAAATAATAATCCAGAGGTCACGTGATTAAAACAATAAATCGAAGAGGAGGATATAACGATCTATTGATTTAGGAAATGATAAATCGATAAATTTATGGTTAAAGAACATCGATTTAATTTTTAAATTAAGGTATAGGAACTATAAAAACCCTCCCTTAGTGATATACCATCCTATAAGGATAGTATGGTGGAATAGTATAAGAAGGACGGTATTTTCTCTGTATTTAGTTTTAATTTTTTAACTTTTAATCTAAATATTCAGACAGTACTTGAATATAAAGTTTTATAAAATCTCTTTTACAAATAAAATCGTCAACCCTACAGTATTATTACCTTAAAACCAAGTATCCTAGGGTATATATCCGTTCTACGAAAGTCAGTAGGACAGAAGTAATAGACGGGTTCGTAACATTTTGAAAGCTCACTTGGTCAATACCTAGTGTTGACTCAAGCGGAGGGAACTCACTCGCGGATAGTTCTCAAGACCCCAGAGGCATGCCACCGAAGCAAACGACGGAACAACACAGCGTTCCACCCAAGACAGGCGTACAGACGAGAGGACAAGCAGCTCAAGCACGATCTACCAAAGACGCAGAAGAAGAAATAACCGCACGACCCGAACCACAATCGGAAGAAGAAGAGAGTGAAAAAGAAGAAGGAGCGGAAGAAGGTAAGAAAGATAACACAGACGAAGCTAACGAACCAGAGGACGAGCAACCAGAACCATCAGAAGAACCCTCGGACTCAGAAGAAGAAATGGAGGTCCCACAAGTCAAAGGCTTCAAGCCTGTACCTCCTTCAAAGTATGACGGAAAAGAAGACCCCGATGCTTTTCTGATACAAGTCCGCACGCATCTAAGATTCTATGAAGAATCGATTAAAACTGAAACCAGCAAGGTTCTAGTTGCCTCCCAACTACTAACAGGACCAGCACTCGAATGGTTCAAACCAATTCTCAAGGAATGGCTGGAAAAGAAAGCGTCCGAAGTCAAAGATACCACCAGGTACATTTTTGAGGATTTCGACCATTTCGAGGAAAAACTTCGACTCATGTTCGGAGATCCCATCAAGAAGCAGAAAGCAGAAACCAAGCTACACCATCTACGACAAGAAAAGTCGGCAGCAGACTACGCTATAGAATTCAAAAAGCTCGCCACCGAATCACAGCTTCCAGCCGAAGGTCTTTTCTACATCTTCTACAACGGACTCAAGGATCATGTCAAGGATGAACTCTACAATGAGGACCTTTACAAGAAACGAGACCCCAAGAAACTCGACGAGTTCATAGAGAAAGCAATCACTATCGACAATGAGAACTTCGAACGATATCTCGAAAAGAAAAGACAAACCCAGCGAAAGCCAGGACGGAGTCAGAACGAATTCCGTAACAACAAAAGGCAGAATGGCCAACAAAACGGTAACCGGAAAGGCACTGGTACCAGGTCTGACCCAATCGAGCTAAACGAAGCCCAAAAACGCGATCAGAACCGAAACAAACAACGAAAATCGCAAGATAAGTCAAAAATCAAGTGCTTCGGATGCGGCAAAACAGGACACTACAAGAACGAATGTAGAAGTTCCGGAAACCAACAACCACGGCAGGGAGGCATTCCCCAACCAGAAAGAAAACAAGCCGCCGAAGCCCAGATTAGTGAAGAAAAGGAAATCAACACTATCTTCACGGTAGCTGTCAGCCAAGCAACCCAGACAGACCCACCTGTTCACCAATGTCCTATCTGCCAAGGAAAAGAAATCCGCGCTTGCAAATACCATCCAGGGCACCCCAGATCCATCTTGGCAATCATGAAAGGCTGTACCTGCCATGAAACCAGCCCAGTGAAATGCCCTAAACACTCTGAGTACCTGGAAGAAATAACATCAAGCGAGGAAGAACAATTTCGGAAACTAACCCAAGAACATGACGAAGAAGTCATAGAAAATCATCCAAGTGCAAGCCGAAAGAGCCCCAAGGCTAAGGAAGCCGAAGATATCCCCGATCTAAGAGAATGGAAAACAGAAGCCCAACCACAGAACACCCATAACAACCTACATTGGACATATTGCACAAACGACAATTGTGGAACCCACCGAAGTACAAAAGAAGACCGAGGATATTGGCCACAGCCCAAGAAACATAACAACTCCTCAGAAGAAGACGAATCCACAGAAGAAAACGAGTGCATATGCGAAGAAAAGCCTCGATGGCCAAAATGGCCCCGAAGCTGTTATCTCCACCCCGACTCGGCACGAAGTCAGGAAGCAATCGCACGCGGATGTATGTGCTACAGTTCAGTAGTTTGCGACCTACATGAAGGGTTAGGAATAGGACTCGAACCGAGCCACGAGAAATCAAAACAACTCGATTCCTCTGACAAGACCGACTCATTTGATGGAAAAGAGGAAATATGGAAACGCTACGATCGGCTACGAACATTATGTAGCGAGAAGAAAGGATATTGGCCGCACTTCTACCTCTCAAAACACGGAGATATCGATCTAGCAAGTATAACAAGCTACGAAGAGTTTGGCCATTACTCAGCCTTATACCAAGAAGTACGAACAATCAACAATGAGGAACTGCGAACAGAAAAAAGAAGACTACTTACCGAATTACGAAATCAAACCGCCAAATTCATCATGAAGACCAGACCATTGGATGAATTTTGTACGGTCCCCCACTGGAAGGACTGTACATCGGACCGATGTCTAATCCACGCTCAGCTGAAAGCCAGGGCATGGAGAATGCATAACGGAACCAAGTTCCAGAACAAAGCAGTCTCATGGAAACCATCAAGCTCAGACTCTAGTAACGGAGGAGCGCCAACAAGTCACAAAGGCAAACAACAGTCAAAAAACTACAAGGGTCCTCGACAACAAGGCAGCGAGAGACCAAACAAAGAAAGTCCTTATGTGAAGTACAAGCAGGAATGGACAACGTCCTCACAGTCATGGTAGAGTACCAAGGAAAAACCTACCAAGCAATGATCGACTCAGGAGCTCAGAGATGCTACATATCGGCACAAGTAGCGCAAAGAGACATGATCTCGTGGATCTATAAACTAAACTCATACGAACTAATCACGGTAGACGGAAGCACGTCCACCTACCAGAATGGAAGGATCCTAAGAGAAACGATACCTCTCCAGATCAAGATCCAAGGACACCCAGAAACAGTCACGTTCGACATTGCGGATATCAACAAACATGACATGATATTAGGAATGAATTGGCTCAGATCAAGCCACCCCACAGTGCATTGGAAGACAGGTCGTCTCCAATGGGATCAGTCGGAAAAGTTAGCCGCTAGAGCTCGAAGACAAAACGACGCACGCAACTTTAAACCCCAAAACGACGAAATTAAGCATATAGGAAACATGCTTAAAGAAGAAAAACCCGATGATCCATTGCGTAGAGTACCACGCGAGTACTTACGATTTCACAAATTGTTCAGAGATAGAACAAAGGAAGAGTTGCCACCGCATAATCAATGGGACCACCAGATACACCTAAAAGAGGGACAGCAACCAAGGCTATTCCCAGTATATCTAATGAACCTGGAGAAGTCAAGAGCACTCTGGGAGAGTATTCAGAAGGACCTTGAAAAGGGATACATTCAAGAGTCAGAATCACCGTCAGGATACCCCGTTGTAATGGTATCTAAAATGGATAAGGATGGAAAGCAGAAAATTGACGAAAAAGGCGATTTGATATGGCGAAGAGTTATTGATTATCGACACCTAAATAGTATTACTAAAAAGAACGGACACGCCCTACCACTTATCAAAATCATGAGAGGACAAATCAGTAAGGCTAAGATCTTCACAGCCTTAGACCTCAGAGACGGCTATTACATGATACGAATGGCCAAAGGATATGAGCAGTACACAGCTTTCAGAACCATCCACGGACACTACGAGTATAAGGTTATGCTATTTGGACTTACTAACGTATCTGCTTTATTCCAGCATATGATCATGACAATTCTCAGAAAATACCTAGATAAGTTTGTGTTTGTCTACCTAGACGACATATTCATCTACTCAGAAAACGAGAAAGAACACAAAAAGTATGTAGCCTTAGTATTGGAAGCCCTGGAAAAGGCAAACTTACTCGTCCACCCCACTAAGAGCGAATGGCATGTAAAGAAGCTAGACTACTTAGGCTTCACGATAACCCCGGGAGAAATTCGCATTCAGAAAGGAAAAATAGCAGCAGTTAAGGATTGGCCGGAACCCAAAAGCGTTACGGACGTACGAGCATTTTATGGCTTTTGCAACTACGTTCGAGGATTATACGCGAATTTCGGTCCCATCGCCAAACCATTAGCAGAACTGACATCCTCAACGAAAGCGAAGGGCCCCTTCGAGTTCAACAAAGCAGCAAAAAAAGCATTTCTCCAGATCAAAAAACACGTTACAAGCGACCTAATGTGTAAGCTCCCGGACGAAGACAAACGAAAAAGACTCAAGACAGATGCGTCCAACTTTGGGATTGGAGCAGTCTTAGAGCAACAAGAACCCAATGATAAATGGCACCCAGTAGCATACTACTCAAAGGCACTGAGTGGCGCAGAACTCAATTACAAGATCTACGACAAAGAAATGCTAGCAATCATCAGAACATTAGAAGAATGGTACCCATGGCTTAGCGGAACTAAAGAGCCTATCGACATTTATTCAGATCACAAGAACTTGACACAGTTCATAACAACTCAAAAACTCAACCAAAGACATGAAAGATGGATAATATTCCTATCCCAATTCAATTTCAAGATACACCACATTCGAGGAAAAGAAAACATCCAAGCAGACCTCCTTAGCAGAAGAGGAGATTACGAATCCAAGATCGAGAAAAGAAACATCCAGATGCTACGACAGCAGAATGACGAAACAATAATCTTAGCCCACGTCCAGGTCAATAAGGATGACTGGATAGAAAAATTCAAGAAAGCATATAACGAAAAAGAGAAAGCCCTATTAGCAGAACAAGGATCACCACAAGGAACACTGAAATACAAGGACAAAATATATGTTCCAGACAACATTCGAGAAGAATTCACTAAGGAATTCCACGAACACCCACTGCACGGTCACCAAGGCATCTTCAAGACCAGCCGAAGAATGCAGGAAACGTACGACTTTCCAGAACTTAAGAAAACAGTTATTAAAATAATCAAGGAATGCGACATTTGCAACAAGGTTAAGGGAGCACGACACAAACCTTATGGACTCCTATAACCAATCGAAATACCAGACACACCTTTCGATACAATTGCATGGGATTTTATTACAGGATTACCAGAGTCTAGAGACCCAGTCACGAAATCAACACATGACGCCATATGGGTCATTGTAGACAAACTCACCAAATATGGATATTTCATCCCATGGAGAAAAGACAGCACGTCAAAACAACTAGCCCACGCATTCATCAAGGAGATATTCAGCAGACATAGTCTACCTAGACAAATCATCACGGATAGAGACCCACTGTTCACATCATACTTTTGGATAACATTAATGAAGAAACTCGGAAGCAAGCAAAAGCTATCTACCACAGCATATCCCCAGACAGACGGACAGACAGAACGATTAAACCAGACATTGGAACAATACCTCCGAAGCTATGTTAACGACCAATAAGACAATTGGGTAGAGCTATTACCCATAGCACAGTTAACCTACAACACATCGCCAAACGAAGACATGAAGATGTCGCCTCAAGAAGCGCTGTACGGCAGAGAAAGCCAGACGCAACGACAAGAGTTAAGCAATGAAACAGCTCCAGAAATCACATCTACAGCGCCAAAAGCAGAAGCATTCGCGACAGAACTAAAGACGCAACAAGCAGTATTGCGACAGAGACTACAGTTCATACAAGACAGAACGACAAAATATTATAATCAGAATAGGATTAAGGGACCAATCCTTAGGAGAGGAGACAAGGTCTATCTGCTCCGCGACAAACAGCACTCAACGCTGAAAACGCCCCAGATCCGCACCAAAAGACCCAGCGAAAAACTTGATTTCAAGAAGTTAGGACCATTTGAGATCGAAGAAGTCCTATCAGAAACTAATTACAAGCTTAAGCTTCCCAAAACCATGAAGCTTAGAACCAGAGTATTCCATATCGCAATGCTAGAACCAGCACCAGCAAACGCCAAACTAGCCCAAAACCTAGAGCTAGAAGAAGACCCAGACGAATACGAAGTCGAAAAGATTTTGGACTCCAAACTATTTGGACGTCAGCTCAAGTATTTCATAAAATGGAAGGACTACCCACACGAAGACAACACATGGGAACCTATTGAGCACCTTCAGAACGCGGAGGAGATGCTTGAGGAATTCCACCGCCAAAATCCAAGTCAGCCAGGACAGCGGCAGGATCCAGGTTCGGATCCTGGTCCAACCAGGAGAAAGAAGGGGAGGCCACGGAAGCATCAGCGTTAGAAGGACCAGCCTCTCGCTGACGAGCCTCTTCCTCCTCACGTTCAACACGATCTAACTCCTCAATAGAGTCAAGGCCACGCTTGACCATTCGTTTCACCTTCTCAGCCCAGAACTTCCTCTGCTTTCGCAAGCGACGAACGCGACTCGCCGCAAGCTCCTCGGCCTTACGAGCCTGAGCCTCTGCCTCCTCGGCCTCGATCAGCTCATCCTCCAAGGAATGAAATTTGCGCGCAATATCCGCCACCCCAGCCCTCGACAACCCATACACATCACAATGAGGAAGACCCAAACGAATGCACTCACTGCATCGGTCAGAATCCTCAGAAGCTACACAATTAAGACCACGATCGCTGCAGTACGAACAAGGCATTTGAGAAGAACCGTTTCGGGAAACCAATTGAAATAACGCTCTCTTATTTTCCACAACCTTCTCAACACGACGAGAAGAATACGTATTTTTGACAACACCTGCCATAATTAAACAATCAGCAACAAGCAAAAGAAACAGAGGGGAGAAGACTTACCCGTTTATCTTTGGGACAAAGATTCTGAAGGAGGGAAATAATGTTACGATTCGAAAAATAAGATCACCGGAAGAAATAATAATCCGGAGGTCACGTGATTAAAACGATAAATCGAAAAAGAGGATATAACAATCTATCGATTTAGGAAACGATAAATCGACAAACTTATGGTTAAAGAATATCGATTTAATTCTTAAACTAAGATATAGGAGCTATAAAAACCTTCTCTTAATAATATATTATTTTATAAGGATAATATAATAAAATAATATAAAAAAGATAATATTTCCTCTATATTTAGTTTTAATTTTTTAATTTTTAATCTAAATATTCAGATAATATTTAAATATAAAATCTTACAAAATCTCTTTTACAAACAAAATCGTCAACCCTACAATATTATTACCTTAAAACCAAATACCCCAAAATATATATCTATTCTACAAAAGTCAGCAGGACAGAAGTAGTAGACGGGTTTGTAACAATTTTTTTTAAATATATTTTATTAAAATTTATTTACTTTAATAAATTTAATAATAATTTACATTAAAATTTATTAATAAAAATTTATTAATAAAAATTTATTAATAAAAATTTATTAATTTTTTACTTATATATAAACATTAATTAAATTTTTAAAAATTTAATTATAAACTATTTTAATATTACACATTTCATAATAAAAGACAATATATTTTTATATATTTTATTAAATTAATTATAGTTAGTCGATTTTAATGTTTTTTATATAGAAAAGGGGTGGATCGCAGGCGGTTGGGTCGTGTGGGGGTGATTTTAACTTAATCATCTCAATAATGACCCTGGCATCATGATATAATTGAAGTAAATCTACTGTGGCGCTACACGGTCATATTTAGGCCAAGTTTCCAAAACCGCCTGCTCGCCAGTCATAGTGAACTCAAACGAAGCCTTTTCCGGCTCCGTGTCGATAGCAACCCTATAAGTACCAGGATATAGTATACGATTCCCGTCGTTATCGAATCTAGCCAGCTGGGCCAATTTGACCTGGACCTGAGCTGTCTTGTCTTGGCCCGGCTCAATATCGTACAATCTTTTATATCCGATCAAGGATTTGTTGGGGTGTGGTGCTGGCCCGTAGCTTCCACTGGCAAAGGCAAGAGCAACGTAGTCGGACTTGGTATTGCCGGTATTCTTGACGTTGACGGTGAGGGAACCTAGGGGGCATTGGTCGAGGTATTCGTATCCCGAGTCACTGCAACCCTTCACGACACTGGAGATATCGAATGTTCCGAGTGGCTCGACGGATACATCAAAACTCGTATAATGAATTCCGTAGCCGAATGGAAGAACGGGTTTACCCGTATACCACTGATACGTCTGGCCGGGGTTGCCCGTGATCGGATCCGGTCGCAAACCCATAACAGTCTGCGGGAACGTGATATACGAAGCGGGATACTGCGTAATTGGAAGACGACCGGCCGGAGCAACCCGTCCGAACAGCACATCCGTCATAGCGTTTCCGCCATCCTGGCCCGGATACCCCGCCCATAGGATAGCAGACACACCATCATTACCAAGCCAAGCCGAATCATCGAGCTGACCACCACCAGCCTGAACCAGAACGAAGGTCTTGTTCAACTGAGAAATCGACCCAATTAAATCCACTTGCGTCTCGTTCCACGCGATTGTTCGACGATCCTTTTCTTCGGCCTCAACACTCTGATCGACACCACCCACATAGATAACCACATCATTTGCCTTCGCCACCTCTAGCACGGCATCGTGATTCAAAGTAAGAACCGGACTTACCTTAATACCAGTCTCGTTCGAAAAGGCGCTTAACGGGGTGCTATAATACGGCGCCGGACCAGCATAGTTACCCCCCGTCATCTGCACAGTCGCATTAACCCAATCCCCCACCAACGCCACTGACAATTCCTTCCCACTCGGGACCTGCAGCGGCAACGTCTCTTTCAGATTCTTCAACAACGCCATACCAGACGTAGCGGCCTTACGCGCAAGCTTCTGAGTGTCCGGTGTGTTAACAGCATCGAACGCGATCTGGCGGTAAGCTTGGCTTTCAATCGGATCGAAAAGTCCCAACTCAACAAAAGAAGCGTAGACCCTCGTAAGTGACAGATTAAGATAGCTCTCAAGACTCGGGTCCTGTTCCATAGCAGTTGGCCAGAAAGTACGATATACAAACCCGCAATCGGTGTCCGTTCCGGCTTTCAGGGCCTTACTTAGCGTCTCCTCTCCGGTTTTCGTCCAGTGGTGGCCTGCGGCTGCCTGAATAACGTCGATGGCGAAGCAGTCAGAGGTGATGTACTCGGTAGATTTGTTCCACTTCCAGTGGTCGCGGATGAGGTCTTGTTGCATCCATCCGTCGGCGCATTGCGGTATGCCGTTGACTGAGTTGTAGGAACACATCAACGAGCCTACGCCCGCGTCACGGGAGCACGTTTCGAAGGGCCTTAGATAATAGTCGGCTAAGTCCTGAATAGAGATTTTCGCGTCGAAATTGTAGCGCGTGATATTGTTCGGGGTATCCTCGACGTCGTATCCCGCTGCGTGCTTGCATGTAGCAATGGCCTTCTTGAAGGGGCCGTCGGCGGGTCCTTCGACCCCTGAGATAAATGCGGCAGCGTACTGGGATACTCGAAATACGTCTTCTCCGGGAGTTTCTACAAACATTAGGCCTGATTTGGGGTCAGGAGTTTAACGAGTTATGAAACATTTCTCACCAGGCCCTCTTCCCCATCGTGGGTCCCGGAACGGATTGACGTTGGGCGCCCAAATATCGAACCCAGCACGACCAGCATTACTATACGCGCGAAGTTCGGTGCTGATCGCTTCCGCTACGGAGTGGACAAGGTCGTCGTCGAAAGCTGCGGCGGTTAGGATCGGCATAGGGAATGAAGTGGCGTAGCTGTAGTCTCCCTGGTCGGTGAAGTTGATGCCGACACTCGTTGCTAAGCCGTGTAGGCCTTCATTCCAAAGCTTTTCATATATTAGCTGGGATATACATTCATGAGGACTCTTGAACCTACGTTGAATTGTGGGAGACCGAGGCTGTCTTCAGATGACAAGTAGAACATAGTATTGTTATATTTTTCCTCAATCGTCATCTCGCTAACCAGTGCCGATGCACGTTCGTACGGAGCTATGAAGATAATAGTCAGCAATTGAACTTATTGAGAGACCATATTACTTACACTTCATGGTATCACATATCCCATTGAGACTCAACGGTGCAACCGAACAGTTAGGTAAAACTCGAATTGCGCCGCCTCCAAGCAGGATAGGCAGAAACGCCGTGAGGTCCGTGATTAGGGGCGGTATCATATCCATCTTGACTTGGTATACTGATTCCCCCTTTCTCTCTGTCTGTGTCGCGGAAATGCGCCAGCTTTAATATTCGTGCTCTTTTTGCAGAGCGCGTTGTGATTGCCGTGCAGCCTCTTCGTATTCAGTCCACTACAACAGTATCATCGCGAACATGCACATTCGCTACCAACAAATCTTCCGGGCGGAGATCCGAGAGTTCAGAAACCCCTCTCGACATTTTGCGAAAATTCTCGTAGCCCATCTTATACAGAGAGCTGTATGTTGACCCCGACTCTTAAGACGGACTTTGACAACGTCGATTCATTTCCGCCGGCCCCGGCAATACGAAATTTATACGATTATACGACGTGTGCAGGTGCACAGCCACGGAGAGTTACATAAGAGCCGGTGATATCGTCCTTAAGGTAACTTCAGGTGCATATAAATCTCCGTTGATCGTAACTTAAGATGAGTCATAAGCGAATCTAATGCAACTGGACTGCTAACCTGCTGGTGTGAGTTATCACATCCGGCATCTGCATGCTTCAGCTAAACTCGGATTATATTCCGTCTGGTGGAAAGTCCTAGGTGTTATCAATTATTCATACAAATTGTGAAATCGTCAAAAGGGAGTTCAAAGCTCAGCTAACCAGTTTATACAACAATCACTATAGCACGTCGTTTGCATAAAGAAACATCGTTCTCAATCTGACGCCATCAACCCCCAAACCGTCAGCCCAATTTAACGTCCACATGCATGGATCATACCCATCGCCGACAGCGTATCACCGACAACCTATCAATTACTCAGCAAAATCAGTATAAGATGCATTCAATTAATTATCTAATGACCCCAATACCAGTCATAGTTAACAATTCCCTTGTGCCTTAATAATGCCCAGCTAATAAAATAAAAACGCAGTACTCAATTATGTATGTACTTATAGTCGTCAAGCAGTAGCGTTGGGGAAAAAAAAGCGACTTGCGGACTCGGCTTGCGCCTCCGATAATGGGTCCCATTCTGCTGAACTGAATGCTCTTGGCTGCGCAAAGCAAAAACAACTCGTATCTCGTGCTCGTGAAGTTCGTCAATGTTTTCCCTGTCTGCCGTACCCTAATAACGCCAAAATGCACCGGTCCCTTGCCTTGTATGATGCCAATCTCAGTGATGCTCGTATGGCATCTACAAGATTTCCTTGAGTTGTTGCTTCTGCTTTGCCGTTAAGCTCGTGGGGAACTTGACGTTGTACTTGATGATGAAGTTGCCCCGCTCGCCTGGCTTCTTCGAGATCGGCATTCCGAGGCCGGGGTAAGAGTCGGACATTCCCGGGCCTGTGGGACCGCTCTTTTCGACGTTGAGTTGTTTGTTGTCTATTGTCGGTACGGTTCGTCTCCAGCCAGTGAGAGCCTCCTTGAGGTCTAAATCTACCGTGTGGATCAAGTCATCTCCGTCACGAACGTAGAGAGGATGAGGTTTCTGTAATCATGTTAGCCACAGTCCGATCAAATGTCTTCATAGATGAAACGGGATGGAAATCTTACCTCTTCGACGATGAAGTGCAGATCTTGCTTACCACCTTCTTCTTGATCGCCGACGCCCTTGAACTTGATCTTGCTGCCCTTCTTTAAGCCAGGCTTGATAGGTACTTCGAGTACTTGGTCCGTAGTAGTCCGTTTGCCTGTCTCGTCGAAAGTCTTCCGCTTGATCTTCATCTTCTTCGTAACGCCGGAGAAGAGCTCTTCCAAAGAGAGGGGTAGAGCACGCTCAACAGTAGTAACATCGGGCGTAGCTTCTCTTGCCCCGCTGCTCGCGAAAGGATCTCCTCCGCTAGGGAAGTTGCTACGCATGCGGGTCCGTCCGCCTGAGGCCCGAGGCATGCCGCCGGCCCTACCGAAGAAGGGACCTTCGTCATCGTCCACATTTAGACCTCCAGTACCGCGCATAAACTCCGCAAATATGCTCTCAGGGTTGCTAAAGCTGAAAGAAGGATTGGGTCCGCCACCGCTGGTAGTGAAGTGGAAAGTCCGAGCACCACCGGGCATACCGCCACCAGCACCAAAATCGAAACCCTGGAAACCGCTGGGCATTCCACCCGCAGCTCCCGCGAAGGGGTTTTCTCCGGGAGGAGGGGCGGCGCCACCGCGAAGGAGGAATTCAAGACCGAACTGATCATAGGTCTTACGTTTCTCAGGGTCGGAAAGAATCTCGTAGGCTTGCGAGCATTCCTTGAATTTCTCGGCGGCGGCGGGGTTGTCTTTATTCTTGTCGGGATGCCACTTTAATGCAGCTTTTCTGTGGGATGGTTAGTATTTGATACATTTTGAGGCTGGAAGGATAGGTAGTAAAAGCTAGCAGACAATGAAAGTAAAACTGAATGGGAGACATGTTGAGACTTACCGATAGGCTTTCTTGATTTCGTCTTGGTTGGCATCCGGCTTGACGCTTAGCTGGTCGTAAAGCTTTGTTTCCTTTACCATCTTGACTGATGATTAGGAAGTAGGATTGTTGGGTTCGCGTTGTCGGAGAGTAGAAAAGAGGATTTATGAATCAATGGGGTCGTGTGATCCGAGTATCGTATCGTATGTGTGCAAGTTGTAGTGCGAGGTATAGTTAGGAATTCGGAATTTGTGGTTGTATCCGTAGCGGCGAAGCGAAATAAAGCTTCGAATATCTAGCAAAAAAAAAACAAGAAAAGAAGAAAAACAAAGAGATTGATTTCTCGATGTCAATAAGATTGTAGGGATTTGTGAACGGGTGAAACGCAATGCGTTCAGCTTCATGT
Source organism: Annulohypoxylon nitens (assembly GCA_022496965.1). Taxonomy (NCBI): domain Eukaryota; kingdom Fungi; phylum Ascomycota; class Sordariomycetes; order Xylariales; family Hypoxylaceae; genus Annulohypoxylon; species Annulohypoxylon nitens. The sequence goes on from MU386625.1 coordinate 784,633, forward strand.
ACTGCACCGCCGCTTTTCTTTGTGGTGGGCGGGTTGGTAGAAGCTTCGGGAATTGGCGACGAAGAGACGAAAGAGGGTCAAATAGGTCAAATAGGCCAAGTAGGTTGGCTAAGGGTTGGCTAAAGCGTAAAATCGTAGAGGCTTGGTGGATGCCGGAGTGACGTTTTTGGTTATTGAGAAAGTGGAGACGACAAGATATTTATGTACTCAAATACCTCAGCTTACCTCCAAGCTGCCTCCAATTTGCCCCCAATTTGCCTACAAACGCCGCAGTCGGAAGGGGGGTGACTAGGTACTGAGTACTTGCAAAGCTAGATCTCCAATTGAAGACGATCAGGTGACCATGAGCTATCGAATCATCTCACCCTCAAACAGCTTGCATCTTCTTACATCCCCTGCTGTCGTTCTGTTACCTTCACTCTGTTCCCTGTCCGTTCGATAATCCTAGAACCAATGAGAATAATCGAAATATCGAATTCTAAACTCGATGACCTCTTGCTTATTCAAACCTGCGTGGAATTGGTCGATAATTACGTTGCTTATTGACGGCTCAGCATCTAGACAGCTATCTAGATACTACCGTAGTAACGAGTGACTGTATCTTGGTGATGGGCGAATCGTTGGATCGTTGGAGCGTGGTGGATGAAGGACCTCTCCTCTGTCTGGAATCTGGATGGACTTGACGCGGGGTTTAGCGGGGGCGTGTTAGGGGTTTTAGAGGTACAGCAGCTACTACGCAGTTATGCAAGTCAGAACAAATAAATCATTTAGCGCTGTAGGGATCCCGCACGAGCCGCACCTATGTATTTAACGAACTTCAAGGCCTGTCCGACCTGTCCAGATGATTGGAACACCTGCTGCACGGGATATAGTGATTAATGAATGACTTGCAAATGATCAGATTGTCAAAGTGGGAACTTCCAAGGTTGGAATAAACGTCACACGTACAATTGTCTCAGATCAGCGTTGACAGCTGGTTTATCTTATCCGGATACTCATTCAGTACAAGTCAGTGGTAATATACATAAATTATTACAGCCAGTACCTTCGAAAGCCTTGGAAGATTCTAGAAATGTTGGTCCTCTGTTACACAGATGCAACTGTTTGTGCTGACTGAATAGGTACCTAGGTACTTAGTATCTACAGTTAAAAATAAAAGGACATTTAAAACTTCATCATACTTGCGTATGGGCAATAATAGGAGAGTATGGGTATCTTCAGTGTATCGAGTAGAGTGACATCGCGTACAAGCTTTAAGCTCTGTGAGGCATGTCTTGGTTGCTTAATTCGCACCATTGCCGAGACGTGGCACCTGAATACAATTGCCTTGTATCAATATTGGATGGTATCAATGCGCAGATCTAGGGTAGCAGAACCGCTGACCCCTTTCAGATTAAAAAGGGCTATTCCTAATTCATAGGCAAATCACGGTGGGTTCAACTATAAGCTCATGTCCATTCATTCATTAACTACCTAAAGGTCCAGGGTATCGTTGGTGCATCATTACAGAACTCAGTATTACACGGCCGATTGTAAATACGACCAGGACATCAGTTGCTCAACTAACCGAACCAACCCCATGCCTCCTTTTCTCGAACATATCAACCATTCAGACAATGTGTGATGCCTTTGCGAAATGCTCATTCGGACATCAACTTCACTTCATCCCCGATAGATCTGACTGGAAGGATGTCAAACCACAAAGTATGAGTAGCTTGATCATCCCTCGTGGTGTTCCACTTCCATGTCAATATCTACCATCTCAACAGAGCCACCCGGTGCTGTGTAATTTGGTCGAGTTAGGAACGGCGCCGAACCGCCAACTTCCTGCATCTCGGGTGACTTTGTAGTCGGCTCTTTAGCCTGCAACTCCTGTTCATTATCTTCGTTGCCGTATTCAGCTTCTGATTTCTTTCCCCACTGGAAAGTTTCCGTTTCGGAAAGGTCAGCTCTTGAGCTACCTTGAGTGGCTACCGATGAGCCGATACTGTATTTGCGCTTGCTCGTCGATGCGCCAGCGATGCGCGAAAGATCTGCAGCGTTGATTCCCGAAGTAGGGAGCTCTTCGGCGGGCTGTGCTTGATCTTGCTCTTTGGCAAGTTCGTGTTGAAAAGATCGATTATCCGCACGAACAAACATCTGTAGACATATTAGTCTGCCGTCTTTGAAAATATATGTCTATGCAACCTACCCGTAGAGCATCTGACAACGGAATAGGCGTTGTGGTTACAGCAGCTTCGGTAGCGTACATAAGAATGGGCTGTCGGGAACCCGTTCCGGCCGCATGAAGGACATCTTCGAGAATTGCTTTCTGTAATATATATTTAGTAGAATTCAATAAGGGAACGAAATAGCGCCAATTTACCTCCGTCTTAATAGGAGTTCCGTCAGTCGGAGAATATCCTATTCTCCACCATTGATCCTTAAGTTCTGCGCCTGATTCGGCTGATTCAACCTCTTGTCGCACACAAACGTACGCCAATTCGGAAGTGAGCGCAACGCCACGCAGGAGGTATTTGTGGGTAGGATTCCAATACTCTGCATTGTAGGCAGAAGTCGACCGAAAAACGAATTTTGCATCATCGACTTCGTGCTCCTGACAAGTTAGGCGTTTGGAGATTACCTTGAGAGAGTCGGAATAGAACTCCTTTGCCTTTGCGATTACTAAAGTTAGATTAGCAAGACTGATCCCAACCCATCTAATACCAAAGATATACTTACTGGCCAAGTCTTCTTCGAGCTCCCCTACCTTCTTGTTTGCCTCATCTATAACATCTTTCCACCCTTTCATTCTCTCCTCCTCGTCGGGTAAGAAAACGTAAGGTCCACTCCATGTGTAAATGCCAAAAATATCCTCTAGACTGAGTTCGACTTCTTTTTCTATGAGGGTTTGGTAATGACGCCATTGAGCAGTTCGAATCTGGCGCTGCATCAGTCTTTCGGTGAACTTGATGATCCCTTCTAGACAAGAACGGAGATCATGCGGTCCATCTTCAAGACCATTAACTTTGTGGCATCGTTGCCCATGGCAGCGCAACAAGTTTGCTTCCAGCAACTCATACATGCGTAACTTGTTTTTGGCGTAACGCATATGAGTCTGGAACTTCATAGCGAGATCTTTTCGCTCCTCTGTATACCGATCCAAGTAGAGCACCTCGGGTATCTCACAAGGCTTAGACAAGCCGGCATTACTAAATCGAGCTGTTAACACCTCGCCAAGCTTTGACAAGACAGCGTAATGAGCCCCTTCCGGAAACTCATGGTCAAGGCACAATCCTTGCGTCCATAGCAATTGATCTAAAGCGTCGTACAAAGTGTCCACGCATGAAGACTGTTCGGAATCTAAAGCAATGTCGAGGAAAGCGAAGTCTTGGAATCCATCGCCAGAACTGTCGCCGTCGCCTTCTAGTTCGGAATCGTCAGCAGGGGGTGGCACGCAGGGCAATACTAGTCCCCTTGTGATCATATCCTTCATATCGAAGCGGGGGTTGCTCGGAGCTTCCTTGAGAGCGTTGGTGAGCCTGTCCTCGACGTCAGACGTCCACGTCCCATCAATTTCCTGGGTATCAACGAGGGGGTCAATGGATCCGTAGGCACGTTCTGTTTTATCGAGAAATGCTATTAGGCGGTGAAGTTCTTCTGTAAACTCTGTACGTGTTTCATTGCTGCCCCATCCAGACTCTCCTCTTGCCATTGCTGCGAGGTTCTCATGCTTCAGAATCGGTTGGCCTCGCCACCATTCCGAATTGTGTCCATAGTTCTTAGTTGGTTCACCGTACTGTAGGAGGATGTTTCGGACGAGAGGTATCTGGTGATAGATTGACACCATGTGTCCAAGCCTATGATCTTTCGTCTGTCGAAGAAATGCGGGTGCATCGGGCTGCCGCTTTCGCTGGGAGGGGGTAGGCTCGGCCTTCTCGGCATCGAGATTTGCCTTTGTCGGCACCATTGCCCATTGCTCGTTGTCGTACTGAGAACGGTTCGCGGGACCGAAATACTTAAGATTAGTTCCATTATCGACAATGCCAGCTTCCTGGCGGGGTATTCCAGATTCGGCAGCAGACTCGGCGAGCGCACGTTCTAGGTTCGCATCTTCTTCGGCGGCGTTGGTCGGTGCACCTAATGAACAATTGTTAGCTTCGATACTAGGCGGACACAGGAGTAATACCTGCGGCCTGTTTTACAATCTAGTCTATCGTCTTACCAAAGGGTGAGGTGTTGTTCGCTCTCGAAGGTGGTCTAGTCGGTGCGGCAGTATTTTGGTAGCTTGTGGGTGCTAGTTCGTCCGGACCTTGAATGTTGAATGCTTTGTATACCATGTAAGAGTTGGGTTGATTTGGTAGGGGGAAGTAGAGTATCAGATGCGTACATATTCCTGTATCATTGGCTTCTCCTTGGCGACCCATGCCGAATTGCGATTCGTCCCATTTGTACTAGAATTGACTTAGTAAAAAACATCGCGGGTCGCATATCCGTAATGGATACTTATAAGCTCAAATAATTACCTTTCGGCCAGTAGGATCTTCAAAGTACTCCTCCATTGCTTGCTGAAGGTTATTGTTGTTCGCCTAGAGGAATAGAAGAGGAGATCGTTAGCATCGGTGGTGACAAATGCCACAGAAGCGTCTACGGATGTGCATGTGAAGTCGTTATTACGTACCCTCAGACGTGTGATAGCTTCGCTTCGAAGAACGCCAGCGATGTCACAGAATGTGGAGATGGACTCCTCCAGGGGATCATTCATTGTTGCCATGTCGAACAGACTCCAGAATATCTGGGTCGTAACAATATGTTGGGATATCAAAGCAGAAAAGGCGAATTGTGAAAATTGGAAGCGTCAATAATGTTCGGGTGCTGCGATGATGAGGGATGAGATACGGCAAGGATTAGGTATGGACAGGGATTCTAGACAAGGTTGTGGGGTGTAGGGGAAGTAAAAAGTGAAAGTAAAAATTAGGGTACAAAGTATAGAGTAATAAGATGTCCAGGTGGGTAACTTGGCAGCTTGTAGCTTGTAGCTTGGAACCTTGGAAGTGTGTTGTAAATACTAGTAGGAAGGTAAGACGCCTACGATGATGCGTATACAATACACCAATACTTTTGATATGATGTAAGAAACGATGTTCATGTAAAAACGCCAACTACCACTTCAAACTAAAGGGGGAGAGTATCTTTGCCCACGATTTGTGATCTCGGTGTGTAGAAAAAAGGTCTTTTTCAAAAACGAAACAAAAAAAAGATGGAAGAGACAACCTGTGAAGTTACACCTGTGGCGTGTGTTTAAGCAGGTTGACGATGCTAGGTAATACATGTACTTAGGTATTGTGCCTATCCGTGAATCTTGGAACCCACATTTCAACAGGGGTTAATGCCCATGATTTGCGGAGGTACGTATACGTACATAAAGTCGGCGTTTATAACCCCACCAAGAAGTTGGGTGTAAGGTGGGGGAATATTCACGGGATCTCCTATAGGTAGGACACTACAGACAACGTTTGGACGAGATCAATTAGGTAATCATCATACCTAATTGCATACTTCATTATTCTCATCTTATATATATAGGTACCTACTCAATATTGAACGACTCCTAGTTTTTCAATATACCTAGGTCCTAGGTAGTCATCTCACGCAAGTGAGTTCATGGACATATAAGTACGTACAGAGATCCGTCTAGGTAGTCAAGATCTACTATTTCTAACCTACGATTTTATGTAGCAAACTAGGTATCCTTGCGACAGCATATTCGTTTACGCTCATAGACATCACATACAATCTGATCTTGCTAAGCAAAACAATATCGCGGACACTCGCTAGCATACATCCATCACGGAAAGATACGCCACAGAGACTTAAATTCAACGACGCCAATAAAAAAATTATTGTTGTAACAAAATTAATATATACACGCTGGTGTGCAGTTCTTTAGACTGGGTGAAAGGGTACCTGAGCACCGCATTCAGGCTTATACTCGAAATGATGTTCCTCTTCCCATCTATGGAGACGTCACAGGTCACTCATTCTGCCAAATCTCGGTGGCTGCAAAATGCTTCATAGTGGGTATGTTCCTCTATAGAACCTCTATCTCGAAAAATGCGAAAGCTAACCCAACGCAATCCAATGCGACGAAAAGACGAGTTCAGAAAAACAAAAGCAAGCTGGTCAACGATGTGCGATACCCAGCAAACGCCATAACCCCGCTAATGCAGATGTATACGGAGTTAGAAAATGGTTGACGACGCGTCCTAGTCGAGTGGCGAGGTTCAGAAATATACCTGAGGTAGTCTCATTAATTGTCGTCATCGTCACTGATTCCCTCTTCCTCCCCATCCTCGTCGAATTCGGCTAATTCTGCGTCATCGCCAGTGTCGCTACCTCCAAAGTCAAACTCCTCGTCGTCACTCTCAGCCCAGAATGCAAGATCTTCGTCGGTTGATTTCGGCGGCGGAGGAGGGTCAAGAGTGGTCGGCATGACGAAGCCGTCGGGAATATCGGTCTTAGACCGCTCGACAATATCACGAGCCTTCTTGTTGTACTTAGCGCGATCGTCTCGATACATCACGCCAGCATCTACGTTGGCCGGGGAATTGATCTCCGGATCGTCCAAGAGCAAGAGCACGGAGCGGAGCACCGACTCGACGCCCTGCAAAGGGGACCAACGCTCACTAGCTGCCTCCCCTGATGTGATATCCTCGCCTGGGGTATGCAGGATAGAGATGCAAAGTCTGCCATCAGGATAGATGTTGGGGTGGTAGATAGGGAGTAGGAATCGAAACGTCGGCGGCAGATATGGATAGTCGTCGGTGAAGGTCATTTCGGCCTATTGATAACAGTTTAGTAAGCGCCTATCCCAGTGCAAAATTAGTGTTTCAGGTCTCACTTACTTTAAAGTAGCCGCCATTGAATGCGCTGTCAGGGTTGACGACGATGAGACCTAGACGCCAGCGAAGGATGTTATCGTTCACGAGCTGCGAGTATGTTAATTCAATTCATGACCCGGATATGAGGCTAAATCCGGGGACAATGAAGACACTTACGTCAATGTTCACCCATTTCTCCTTAGAGAGTTCCTGCATCTCCGACATGAGCCGATGCTTGGCGCCACCGCTGTGCCTTGATGCAGACATCGTGAAGTATGGGTATATGGGTCAATGGTCTGTGTGGTGGTATTGTGGTATGTGAATGTGCCGAGTACTTGGTGCAACAAGAATGTACGACCCGCGTGTCCTCGGAATCGAAGTCGTCGATCGTTGAAATGCGTGTTGGGAGTTGGGAATCAAAAAGCGCCACCAGGCCAATGACTCCTTAAGACTCCGGACCGGAAGAAAAGAAATTAAAAGAAAGACCGAGAAACACAAAACACGCCGCTGTCCTGTTTGTATGTTTCCTACCAGAAGAAAGAGGTCGTGATGTTCTCTTAGAGGTGAATAGTAAAGGTGAAGGGTTAATTGTTCAGCCCGATATGGTTAGGTAAAAGGAAGAATGGTTATCGAGTGTTATGTAGAAATAGTAGATAATAAAAGGTATTGGGTACGGGTGTACGTTATGTACGTAAACGACAGAGTACTTGATAGTCAATAGTCAGGAGCCAGCAGCGGGTTTAAAGTTACGGGTTTCCGGGTGATATGGATCGGTGTCAGCGTACTATGTCGATATGTGCAGTGTAGTAGGTCTGGTATTTCTATGTGGATGTACAGTTGTACCACTGGGTATGTTAAAAAGTATCGTATCGTAACTGCGATTCCTTGCCCAGTGATTGCTTGGCACCTGACTCGTCCCTTAAAACGGATCCACACCTACTGGGAAATGGGGTAATAACTTGGAAAACCTTGAGGTCAACTGTCCCTGGACTCGAGGTAGAACCTAATCGAGTGGGGAAGGAACTACAACTCCGCGCTCGGTACTTTGAGGACGGTCGTTGTTGGATATTTTGCAGGTTTGCAGGCATCAATGATTTCCAAGGCTATTATTTCGTGAGATCACTACACAGTATAGTGGTTTCTGACTGTGTCCGACTCTCACAGTCGCGATATTTTTTAAGGGCTGTCTTATTAATACTATGTTATACTATGTGTATACATGCCTCGGCAATATTGTCTCCATATATCCAAGGTACCTACAATACATTATACTATGCATTCATGCTGTTAGGCATGTACCTCAAAGATAATACAATGGCTTTGAACATTTTTCAGTGCTACTAAAAAACGGGCTCTCGGCGATTGCTTTACTTGCCTCAGGAGATTTTTGTAATAAGAATTAGGAGAAATCTTTGACACAAAGACATAAAGATTAAGATATCAAGTCAAATAACGTTGAATATAAAACATAATCAATCACCTTTAATATCATTACTTTGTTGGTAATTTCCTTTGCTATACTTATTAACTATCCCTCGGACCTTTGTGGTCATAAATCCCATGACCAATAATGCGGGACTACCAGATGTTCAACATGGATCCTAGATGGTGTCGTTGTATTAGAGAGGCGAATGCGGCCGAAAAAAAATTCAGTTAGTACGTCCAGGAAGAATCCTTACCAGGCATTTACCTAAGCTTATATACACCTCATACCTACATTTCTCTAGGACCGCAGTATGACATCCATGGATATTTAGTTTAGGTCGAAATACATACCAGGCACCTTAAGCCAACTTGTCATGCGCATACATATGTAAAGGTGTTAGGGTGCGGACGCTGTTGAATTTTTGTCGGTTTGTAAGTACCTAGGTACTTAGTTTCCATCGATGCAATTTATATGTATACATCCGCGTATATAGATAGACCTCGCCGTGAGGCTGCATCCAGGAACCGTGGCACCTATTTCAAGCCTATGAAATCTCATATTGTGGGTGTCTTTGGAGTTTCTCGGGTTTACGAAATCCTATAGAAATTGGAAACGATATCAAAAGATCCTACTTGCTGTCACCTCACACATTTAGTTTAGTATGTATTTTGAGCAACTGGGGCAATCGGCGCAGACTACATGAGAAGATCCACGGATATCCATAGGTAGGAGAGTGCACACGACACCCATTGGCTTCGAGACCGAGCGTGAGGCCGCCAGGGAGGACCGCGAATTTACATAGTAGGTATCCGATGGTGAAACATAGAAATAGAACAACCTCTTTATAGTCGTAGAAAGAGTTGATAGTCATGTGTAACCATGTGTGTATTGCATTGTGTAGTGTATTATGTATATATACCTACTACCTAGTATTTTGAAATGATGGTGATGCAAAAAGAGTGAGTCAAGGGAGAAGTTGAAATTTTGCATTTTAAAATATTAGGGATATCCGTAGTCAAAACTCAGTTCAAATTTAAGTAAGTACATCCAATCTAGAAGGTAGACACTTCCTAGGCGATGTCGTCGTGTAACGTGTTGATGAATAGCCCTAGAAACTGAAAGTTTTAGTGGTGTGTAGTACAGAACCCGATGCCATCAGTCGGGAGCACTAGCATCATTAGCATCACACAGTAAGTGCTAGCCCTGGAGGTAAGTGGGGGTGTCTAGGAACATTCAGCCAAGGTGGCGTGGTTGTATTAAAGCGGAGCCTTAGCGGAACCAGGCGAGTTGCCAGTCGCAAGCACCACCTGCACACTTGAACGTTCCTCCCCCCGTCCGCCCGTTCTGTCCGTCACCTACACAACTTCACCTTTGCGTTTCTTTCATTCAACAACCAACCTGTCGACCACCTTTTCCCTCATACCCGACAGCGGCTACGGCGACGCATCGCGAAACTCTCATCGGACGTCCCCGTCGCTTCAATATCCGATATAAACTGATTTTTATCTATCGATACGAACCCGCGGAGGATTTAAGTCGGTGAATGATCGTGGACTCGGGATTATTCGACCACAACAGCCGGTCGGCGGTTTGGCGCGACTCGCCACAGTGAGATCGATAATCTTCATCAACTCACCCACGCAACCGCCTTCTATCAGCAATCGCCCATCAAGCGCATCCTAATCATTCAATCGAGTTACACTCTACAACTTTTCTTCCGCCTTCTCGTCACCATTCTCCGTCACCTTCCCGCCGTTTCTAGTCAGCGCTCCGACTCCAATTTTTCCTCGCACTCGCTACCATCCTCAACCAACTTCTCTACCTCCGAATCACTCTGCGCTTCGAAGCTACGATACTCGCATCCATCTCACCATCTTTTCTCGATGGCGACCATGTCATTCAATCCCCAAACACCCCAGAGCCCTTCTCAATTATCCCCTAGCACAGGTGATCAGGTATCGAGCATGAACAGCTCCATGACCTCAATCACTACTGCTTTGCCAACTGTACGTCAAGAAATTTATAAACCAGGGCCCCCTACTTCCCTTTTTTTCTTCTTGATTCTCCTGTACTGGAATTAAATAAATACATACTACCTAAATTTAGGCGCTAACTTTACATCTCATCTCAGCCGGCACACAGCGTTAATGGATCAGCACAAGCAACGGATATGTCTCACGACGCCGCTATGGCAGACGTTTATTCGACGAAGCGAAAATATCCCTTCGACGATGCTGGAAGTCATGAGCAAAAGAAGGTCCACCTCGAGAATCGCAGAGTTGGTATCGAAAACCTGCACTTAGATGTTGGTGAAAAATACCTGCTTCGCAGTACTCGTAAGGCTCCCTTTTAATCTCATACAAGCCACACTTTCAACCAACCCCCTTCCCTCAGACTGGTGGTAATTCCTGAAAGTGGTGCTTGATTGAGATTGGTACTTTTTAGTTGACACTGTTCTCTTCTAGCCTATCCCGCATCATATCCGTCTATTTCCGATGACCTCTTTATGATGTTCGATTTAACCGACATTGCTGCCGATGTCGCCCGCACAAAGCCGAACGGCGAGAAAAATGCGCTGCGCAAGACCTACAAAGGACATATTAGGAATTTAGGACTAAGCGGCCACTTTGACGCCGTCAGGAGAGAGGATTACCATCCGGACTCGCTGAGACAGATGTGCGCTGTCCCCGAGGATTCGTGGTTTTCTGTGGAGATTCAAGGGAGAGAAATTGAGAAAGGATTGTCACAAATCAACCAGGCACAATTGGTCCGGGCGACTACGATGGCTCGAGGCATAATACCGAAGGCGTCCTGGGACAGTTCCGTTCTTGGTGAATTAGCACCTAGCACCCAGTTGAAGAAGGCCCTCGGCGACCAATCCGCGCGAGCAACAGCGCCTAGCACTCCAACTGCGTCGACACTTGGAATCACTTCCAAAGCGAACAAGCCTTTGACTCCCCAGGTAGACCGTGCCCGTCGACTCGGAAAGAAGCGAAGTTACCAAGATAGTAGTTTTGAGGGCTACGGCGAAGGCTACGGCGACGATGACGCGGGTGGATACTCAACAGGTGACGGGGACGATCGATCGAAGTTGAAGAGGAGAAAACAGGTGCAAACAGATTACTCGTCTTCTGCAGGCCTCTTCACTAACCGATGACAGAATCCTACTGGGAAGTCCTCCTTTAGCGGCGCCGGTGGTCAGCACTACGGCAGCAGGATAGGAACATAGGCCGAAGATACCCAGTCGACGACAAGGCATGACGGTTCGTGTAGTGGCCGCATCGAACGGATTCATCAGACGTCTTGGCCAAAGGCGGCAATCTGATGCGGTACGCTCCGGTCATTTGCATTTCTCATGATTTCAGCACGGCGTAAGGAGTCGGAGTGGCGAGATGTATAGGCTCGGGTGCCCGAATGCATTTTTCCCCCGTGGGTTCGGAAGGCGGGCGCGACCAAGCCTTTCCGTTCAGTGATTTGAAGGAATAAAAAGTCTTTAAGTGAGGGTTCAGGGGGCTATTCGCATTATGGCAATGTGAACGTTGTCTGTGGGACATGAGCAGTTCTGTAGCTTTCCCTAATGCAATTCGGATTGGGCTATATCTCGATTCTCAAATACTCTGAAATTACCCGTGTGGTTGAGATGTCTTCCAACACAGGTGTTCACCAGATACACTCTCGTGAATAGGGTGAGGCTTGATATCGAAAGATATCTCGCTTGATGTAGTCGAAGACTAAGTGGTAGTAAGTCCGTTTCAGAGGCTATATGACCAAAGACAGCAGGTCGTCTTCGTTCAAGTTTGGTGTAAATCTTGGACGAGACGACCTCCTTATCTATGGACCCTACTCTCCCAGTTACGGCATACCAACCCATTGGGGTTATCGCCTTTGATGCTATGTTTTGAGTCTTAGACCTTCAACAGCATTCCGCACAACATCCGCGATGATAATTGAATAAATGATTAATTTTATACCCAAATCTTTTCCCCCAAAGACGTAGCATGTGTCTGATTCTTACGTATGAGTTCTACTGGTGTTTCCGTAAACCAAGGGATGATACAGACAGTATAAGCTTATGGCGATTCATAATTGCCAGCCGTCCATAGATGAATAAAATCATCCAATCAAAAGAAACGACTTGTAATATATCTTCGTTGTTCCATAAGAAAAAATATTCCGAGGTCATATCGATGGATACATAGGTACATGTTGTGTCTTAATGAACGGCAATTGCAGGATCAGTTCAGGTACTGCGCATCAGGGCTGAGCTGGGCTGGTTACACGCGGGTACAATGTCTCGGAGGCCCCACACTCCAAAGTGATCTGGAGGGAGCTACCTCGTTTGTCGTATTCGTACGCCGTACTCAGTTCCTAGCTTCGTTTGTCGCTTCCTACAATGACTTCAACTCATATCTCCACTTCGAATATTTAGCATCAAACCTAATGCGCATATAAGTTCCAAGGTTGCGATATCCATTTAATTTGAAGATTCCTTTTCAATATCTCCATATTCATCCGTCTTCCAGCAAAATTGATTCTCCTTTCAAACCAGTTATGAAGCCGACAGGATCCCTCAATAACATTCAGATTGGCTTCGGTCAATCGTAGCTTACGTCACTAGACTACTGGGCCTCCCTTGACTTTGGCGCCAATCAAAGAATACATATTTAGATATCTGGATATACATTCTCATAAATTTTGAATTAAATCGTCGCTACCATGAGTCAAATATCTCCAGACGCTCCCGAGTCCAAGGTCGGTCAACGACCATCGTTTGCGTCATATACTACAGATGATCCGCGGTCGTCCTCTACTCAATCTTTAGTCCCCTCTCCTACAGAACAGAAAGACTCTGGACGCCGGACACTTTTACTCATATATATCCACGGTTTTATGGGTAACGATTCCTCCTTTCAATCGTTCCCAGCCCATGTGCACCGTTACCTGAAATTAGCTCTCGCCGAGACCCATGTCATCCATACCAAGATTTACCCAAGATACAAGACCTATAAAACCATTGAAATAGCCCGAGATAATTTCAGTAGATGGCTGGCCCCTCATGAGTCGCCTACTACTGACGTTGTACTTCTCGGCCACTCCATGGGAGGGATGCTTGCTGCTGATATTGCCTTGATGGTGAGAAATCAATCCTTCTTTCATTGCCTGTTTATTTAGACGGCTAACAATGAGCTAGCCATCAAGGGACCAATATCATATTGGATACTTCCTCCATCGCATCCTAGGGACAGTCCACCTGGATGTACCCCTTCTTGGGCTTCACCCTGGTATCATCACGGCTGGTATTGCCAGCTTATTTCGGCCAAAACCAGATAAGCCAAATAAACCAGAAGCGTCCAATATACCAGAGGACCCGATACCCGGAGATGAATCAGCTATGTCCCTATCTAACGTTACTTCAGAAAGCGCGTCAATATACTCCAATCCGTCTGGAATATCTCAGTTTTCGTCGGAATCGTCGACAAGTTCACCAGGGCCTCGTATACAGCATGGCATAACATTTGATCCCAACTTCAATCCATCGTTCACCAACGACGTTCGTTTACAGGATAGGGGTTGGTGGAGGAATATTGTTCATTTTGTCGAGAAGCATAGCTCAGAGGGTCTCGTAGATGCTGCCACTAATCACATTATGTCACACCTAGAATTTGGAGGCTGCCTTTTGGATGGCAATGGACTCAAGACGCGCTACGAAAATATCCGTAAGCTGGAAGATGTGGACGACATAAAATACTACGGCTTTCCTCAAGTACCCCCACGAGTTCGCTTCACCCAATATTACACTGTGTGCCACGGGTATCCTAAGCAGCCCAAGGTCCGGGATTCTGATAATAGACCAGAGACCCCCAAGACATTAAAGAGTCCTCATCCAACTTCCCCAACCTCGCAAGGTTCAATTCAAGACCACAGCAGCCCTTTACATGAAGATTTCCAGACAAACGGTGCTTTCGATGGGGATTGTTTTGATGTTGATGGTGAAGGTCCAAGTTTACAAGTACTTGACCCAGAACCAATGTCTGAAGAACCCGAGTTAGAGCCTGAATCCGGTTTAGCCCACCAGCCATCAGGGGATTACAAAGGCAAAACTGCGGAATCTTCCCAAGTCGATATCAAGCCCTCTGACAACGGAGACAGCACGGGTACGAAACCCGAGCAAAGTTACGAATCATACATATCTGCAGAGTCTTCTAAAAATGATACGGCCGGAACAAAGGACCTTAGCAACGCCATAGCGACGTTAGGTCTTGATCTCCCAGCGATTCCAGAACTCCCAAGCGAACCCGAACCGCCAAACTTAGAGCAGTATTCGGATAAGGATACTCGGAGACAGGTTGAGAAAGAAGCAAAGCGAGCGCAGAAGGATTATGCTAAGCTCGTAAAGGAGCGTGAAAAAACAATCAAAGAGAGGCAAAAGATTTTCGATAAGAGAAAAAAGAAATTAGCCCAAGAAACAGAGAAACGCGAGAAGGAGGAACAGAAACGGCGTAAAAAAGAAGAGGCCATGTCCGCTATGCCGGATGATGCACCTAACTCCCAGGAATTAGGGGGTTCAGATCACGGCATGGCGTTGGATCCACCGGGTCCATCAGAGCAACCACCAAGCAAAGCAAACCCGCAAAAGCAGCCGAAAGAGCGCAAATTCTGCAACACCCCATCCAAAGTAAACGGGATAATGGATCCGAAGTGGGTGAAGATCTTCATGAAAGACACAGACCAAGTTGGTGCTCATACCAGTCTGTTTTTCAGGGGTGAGCATTACGAGAAACTCGTTGGCGACGTCGGCGAGACTATCGTGAATTGGGTACAGGATGACTTGACGAAGAGGGCTATTCTGGAAATGAGTTGAGAGATCTGGCATCTATGTTCCTAGTTGACTTGATACCCTCTCGCGAAGCATAATTAGCATTGTGATGAGACGAAACACGTAATAATAATAAACGGTCAGCCATTAAATATGATTTCGTGGAAAAATGGTAAAATTTTGGTATTTGTTCATTAATCTATCCGAAATCCATATATGACGTGTGGTTATCCCTAGTCCTATCGACGTGCGCCGGAGTCGGAGCCGCAATGCTCTCAACCCGGTAAGTTGAGTGCACCCGAATCGCACCCATCTCTATATCATCATGTCCCAACTTGCGATCGTCGTGTCGGCTGAACTCATCCGCCGGCGTCTCGGCCATCCGATACGTGCCCGTCTCGCGCCGCGTCCACCGCCGCGTGCCCCCTACACTTACGCCCACGCTCCTTCGCCCCCAACTCGCCGCGCTGCGGGAGGTGGCGCTTAATAACAGCCGCGGGAACACACGTGCTAGCACGGGGCGTAGGGTAGGCAGGCAAGCGCATGTTATAGCCAGATTACTCTCAATCCCGGACCACAAGCCCAGCCGTATCCCCCCTTCACTCGGGTCCGTCGTAGGATCCAGTTCATAAATCGACACCAACCGCATCACACTCGCAACACACACCACCGCGCCAATCGTAAACACACCCGTCAGCGCCACCTTCTGTCTTGCGGCGATCTGCAGTCTACGGACCAACGGCACCGGGATCGCGAAGATTATGAGGTCGAGCGCGGTATTCAGGATCGAGGTCACGAACATGAATTGCGGGAGGTCGATGCACTGGGATGAGGAGCGGGAGGTGGGGGATGGAGGCTCCCAGGAGAGTGGGATGGGGACGCAGGCGAAGACGCCGCCGAGGAAGAGGGAGAGCCCGAAGAGGGTTAGTAGGAGGAGAAGGATGTGGCAGAGGTGCTTGAAGGGCCGGTCGGACCAGATGCGTAGGTAGGATGTTAGGATGGACATTTTTATGAGCGAGGAGGAGAGGCCCCAGAGGGGTGGGGAGATCCAGATTGTCTATGTTGGTGTTAGATGGGGTAAAAGGGTGTCGGGAGAGGTTTGAGCTTGCCTTGAGGGTCTTGGTTCGGTTTTCGGGAGTCATACTCAATAATGGATCGCCAAAACCAGTTGACACTCCTGATGGCGGAAGTGAATTAGTATTTCGGGAGATTCATTCGAATGGATATTTGCAGTCGGATTTACTAACCAGCCATATTCGCTAAATACGTCCCCATGCCACAGCACTAATTGGAAATATTAACATAACTTTCAGCGGTGTTTCTTCTGAAAACACTTACTAGTGCCGCGAGACATAGCCAATCATCCCTCCCCGGGTTTTTGAGTAGCGAGACTCGAACATGAAGTCGCAATCCAACGGCCAATATAGCAACGGCTAAGATAAGCGTGACGACGCAGACAAACGAGATGGCTTGATCTGAGATGGGCATCTTTCGTGGTTAGTGGTGAAGAACACTAAGTTCGAAGCACCCGAACACGGTTTTCGAGATTGTGGCCCGTTCCACAGCAGCACGGGAGGATAAAATAAACTCCAGAACAAGACGCGAAAGGCCGCAGATTTCCAGCCCGGTCCTAATTCTATTTATGTCGGAAGCGCTCGAGCTGCGAGTATAGCGTGCACTGCGGTCGCTGCAAACTCATGACAACCCGAACGTCATGACATGCGATGAAGAAATGCAGGCTCTAGCCGACATTGTGGCTTGCTTCAAGGCAAGAAGCGAGACATGAGATGAAACTAATGAAAAGGATTTCCACGGCTATAAAAGAACGCGGTCGCGGAATCTCGAAGCTCTTGTAACATGATTCCGAGGGTTGGGACGGCGCGCCGCTTAGGGCTTACTGTGAATGTCGAAACGCAAGTACGGTTCGGGCCCGAGAGCACTGGCGGGCTCCTTGCTTAGCGGCGAAGGAGGAGGGGCCTCTACCCTTATAGCATCGTTATAGTAGCATCGAAAGTCTGGTAGGAATCGCCTCATTCCTAAATCGAAGATCTGGAGACCCACAGCTCCGAAGCTGGACCCTGAGGGCCAAGCTTTGGGGATTTAAGGTATTTGAGATGGTAGGAATTACGACCCGTTGGGAGGTATCGGCCCGGACGGACCCGTCAGCTAAGTGTTCCTGCATGATCCTGCGAGGAACGTTGCACGGAACGACCGAATGAGGAGGGCTGGAAACAACATGACGGCGCCGGGGTTCGATGCTAAAGTTAAAATCGATGTTCTGATTGATTATGATTAATTACTTATTAATCATCATAGGATCGATGTCCACTTAGATGGTGACCAAAACTAGATAAAGTCAAGTTAGGGGCCGGAGTGTTTCCTATTTCAACCCATATCAACCTTGAGAGCCTTGGAAATGCGGCTTTGCCTATGAACAAACCGTCGTTCTCGCAAGCTGGTTTAAAGGTCGCAAAAGGATGGGACTAAGGCCTAGCTCGAACCATGGTGTCGGATCTCAATTGGAGTGTTAAAACACGTGGGCGTTGATCCAAAGACAAAGCCAACTTCAAAAGTTGTGTTGGGATCGCTCATATGATTAAATCTCTAGAAACTTTGGAATACCCGATTGGACCAATTACGCATTTAGGTATAATCATAACCTTGGAAGTCAGGTGTTGGTGATGACCGATATGAGACTAGAGAAAACTCGAATTTCCTAGATGGATTATATAGGTACCTATATATCGTCTCGTTCAGAATGGGTTCAAGAGCCTGGCACCATCCATGATAATCCTAACAAACTGATCAAATAATTGAGAGCTTGAAAGGCGTTGGACGATCTTGTTGTGTAACCTAACGCACAGCAGGCAAAATCGCCGGCAAGTAGGTAATGATGCAAGTGTTTTCGACACTTCACAGCAGCATCGATACAAACCTTTAGTAGCAGCCAAAGTCTCTAGCCCATAAGGAAGCTATTTACACTTTGTAAAGTTGTCCTGCTCGGGTTTGCTTCGGGGAAGTTCGTCATGATGCGACTAAGCTTCACCCTAATATCGCTCTTCGTATGACCAGATAGAGACTCTTGCAGATTGATATTACCTTCTTTATCAAAATGCTGGCAAAGGAGCGCAAGGGCTACTCCAATTGATATATCTTTGCCATTCTCGCAAGCGATCAAGATTTGGGTCGGCTCAGGGGAGCTCGAGTCTGAATCTTCCGAGGAGCCAGAATCCAACCCCCGTTCCAGAAACCGCCTCACGAAGTCGCTGATGATGGGGAGGGCTTGGCGAAGATTGCGACTGGCAAGTTTATGTTTACCCAAGCCCACTTCCATAAGCAATGGACTTTTAACCCATGAACTTGGATCTGTGGTCTTGGAGTAAATAGCAATAACGCAAGTCGATGGCGACAATGCGTTGGGAATTGGCAAGCAACCGACGGATAGACAGGGTGCAATCTGTCTAGGACTTGATGAACTCACGTTCGCAACTTCCTCAGCTACTAGTGAGCGCACTAAATCAGAGAGGTCAGGCTCCAGAGTTGATAGGAGAATGTCCGCGTGGCGCCAGAAAACAGGCGGGGTCAAGCCCAGTGCCCAGTTCTCAGTGTCGTCACCGGCACCCTGGATGTAGCCACCTTCGCTCATCTCCCCACCAAGTACTCTGCGGGAGCTGGTACAGCAGATGACGGGGTGGAAATCGTCGAATATTTCGTCCGTTGGTACCAGCTGGGATTCTTGTGTAATCCACATGGGCCTAAGGGGCTTCTTCACCTGTTGGCGCAGAACATTCAGATCGATGTCAAGTGCTTTGAGTGAATCCACATGCTCAGGTATCCTGGAGTTGATTTGGGCGTGTTCGGACTCTGATACAGCATTAGGAGGAGTGTAGAGCTCATGGAATTCTGGTGTATCGGGGAATAGCACATGATTCAAGACACAGCACCAAATGGGCACTGTCTTGCTCAGAGCATCCGGCATCCGTTTGCCTCTTCTAGTCGAATCCACTATTATGCAGCCATCGTTACACCCGATGATTCTCAATAGCTGCAGGTTCAGCCGTCGCGTGCTGAAGTGCCATTGTCCGGTATGGCCGTCAGTGCTCTTGAAATAAGCAGAGCCTGCCTTTTCCTCAGGGGGGATGTACCAGCTCCCGCACCGCTCATTGGCGATTAGCGGACGGGAGAATGCAGCGGCCACTTCGGACACGAAATCTGCATCTTCCCGTATGGAGCGTAGGCGATTGGTGGTGGAGAGGTTGGACCGTTTTAGGTCGCTGAGAATGCGCGAAAAATTGTGGTTTGCTTGCGGTGAAAAAACAAGCTCCGACGTGCTAGTGGCCATAAATGTAGATATACAAAAGCTCTAAAGAAATAGATAGGTATAATGAGCAAGGAGCGAGAATGTAATTCGAAAATATAATATAGAAAAAAGTTAGTGAAGAGGCCTAAGCCTATAGTATAAAATGCACTGGATGATGTAGCCCTGGAGCAGTAGTAAAATTCAATCTGGAGTAATAAGGGGGGTTAACACATTTAATAGTGGAGAAGGGCGCCGCTGACAGGGCTCCAGGTACCTAAAGTTATCGATAATAGCCCACTACCGAAAATCCTTGTAACCTTAAGATCGGGACCTCGAGAGCGTCATATTTGATAATTCTTAGATTCTGTCTCCGACAGGTCACATTGCTCTTAATGTCAATATCAACAACATCAAATGTTTAGAATTTATAAAAATTCATTCCCATCTACTGATCTAATTGGGTAATAGGGGTGGGTATCAAGCAATAACCTCTCATGCTCCATATCGCGAAGCACATGTGAGGATAATAATTGCTCTCCTCGCATGATTCAGATTTTTTTCCGTGCCTCAATGCAAATCCATTTCGCGCCTCCGCATTAGTATCCTCCGACTCTTCATCCCATCGTACCTATCCAGGTAGTTCCAAGTTCCTGATATCCCCCTCAGCAAATAATTTCCGCTTTCACCAGCACGTAGTAGTCTGGGTCTTTTTTGAGTAGGCATGGTGTGATCATCAGGTCCACGACTGATTGCGTTCCGAGATTTCCCTTCACCTCCATTGTCTCTGGCTTGTACGGGAATCCGTAATTGAGTTGGCTGTAGGGCTTGTCCGTCATCAAGGTCTGGTAATATGAGCGACCGAAGATGGTGCTGAATTCCGCCGCTGAGGCCACGATCTCCGATAGCTTCGTCTTCAAATCCGCTGAGTCGATACCAGTAGCAAATGATCTAAGAGCTTCGAATATTTTGTTCGTTACATCAATTAACATGCCTGAGTCGGCCTGGCAGCTTTTGTTCAGTAGCCGTAAAGTGTGGACTCTCCAATTATGAAATTCTTCATCGGACGCCTTATTCGAGAAGAGGGTTCCCAAGTTCACGCCAGCGTCGCCGTGCTGTTTTCCCCATACATGCCAATACTTTCTGAACAGGCACGTATTCAAATATCGCCAGATGAGCGCTTGGAAGATGTAGTTCGTCAATTTATCGTTGCTTAAGTACGACTTCCAATGTTTCGTAAGGGCCTCGAATTCTGTCTTAGATTTCTCCGGCACCAACTTAGCTTGGACGGTCTTGTCGAACCTCTCCATGGCGAGGGACCGAATGAGACCTCGTAGGTTTCCCCAGCGCTCGATTATATCTTCATCGGTGAGATCGAAATCCGGGATTTTGACACTGCAGCTGGGAGGCGAGAATCGTCGCTGTATGGAGTCGCAAAGCTTGGTTTTTTCAGCTAACTCCTCGGTGACTTTCTTGTACTTTTCTTCAGCCTCGCGCATTCGCGCACGCGAGATCGTAACCGTCTCATCGTCGCCATCTTTGTTCACGATCGCGGTCCTTTTGTCAATCAAGTTCGGAGATAAGTTTTCGATGGAGGATAGTGGTAGCTTGACTCCACTCCCAGTAGCTCCATTTCCTTGGCGCAGCTGCTGAATTTCTGCTTCGAGTTGTCGCACCCTAGTGTCCAGATCACTCCTCTCCAGCTTCCAGGCATTCAGTTCTTCCGTATGTTTCGCACGTAATTCTCTAAATTGAAGGGACTTCTTGTGAAGCGCATCTTGCGTTTCACCAAGCTGAAATCGCAGGGACTCCATACCTGGCGCCCTATGCCTTGAAGGCGCAGTTGGGGTTCAATGTTGGTGGGTTTGGGTACTGCAAGCCTAGGGCCTAGGTAGTGGGTTGAATTATTAGTGGGTGTGGGATGTGTAATGGAATTTGGAAGATTGTGATTGATTTGTGTTTAAGTTGGAATAATAAATTTTGTAAGAGAAGAAATTATTAACATTGAACTAGTGGGATTAAACTCTATTCAAATCATTTCCCATTGCGTCGCCTTTACGATTTGTTTTGAACTGTATCGGTAGTAGTTTCTTCGATGTTCGATCCGTCTTTGTTCGTCACATCCAATATCATTTCATGTACCTACAAGTACGCTGTAGGCTTCCACGTAGTGTGTACAGGTACCTGCATGCCTACCGCCCACCGTTTGTACCCGTGTAAGTCAATTTCTGGGTGGTAGCTTAATTCTCCGCAACGTGAGAACTTGCACATTTGCACATTCACCTTAAATAAATAGCAAACAATCATGAAAAGAGCATTTATCCGTAGTGGGGTCAAACATACCTCATGTGCTCTATGCTCCTTCCTATTTATATAATTACTTTTTTTTTACCACAAGAAAAGAAAATCTTATTTGTCAAATATTAGTCGATCCTATACGAAAGAATCGTCACTTTCACCACACCCATATTTACAAGGCACGATTACCTACCTATGCACTATAAGCTTCTAATTTCCTCCTTGATAATCAGTTCATGATTTATGAAAGCAATGAAATGACAAGATGAGACGCAGGTTGGTCACAGATAGATCTGTCCTCGCCGAATTCTCGGTAGACGGGTTTGAGGGGATAGGCGCTTATGTAACAGTTATATCAAGCTGGTGTTCAGCTGCTGGTGAACTCCGTGGATGCGGAATAATAGAGAGAGAATTAACGTTTTCTGTGATAGCGTAGTCAAATCTTAGTCATCTACTTCAACTATTTAACCTAATTGGTTCAATGTGACTTCCGACGAAAGCCGGCAAAGCCACATATATTAGCCACACTAACCAAGATCACATCACCTAATCTAAAATCCCCCCTGTCCGGACCCGATAAGAATACCCACATAATATTATCAACCTTGGAACTTCAAAGCTCCACGCCACCAACCCACTTTATATCTGTGTCCCGCCATCGCTTGACCAACCTACTAATTTATTACAAGCTGCCCAATTTCTCCTCGCCTGTTCGTCTCTGTCTTTGTCGGTTCGAGGACTGAAAGCCGTCGAACTTTATGGTTTTCTACTGTCGGGTATTACATCGCCTCCGCCTCTCACAACCGGCATGAGCGGACGGTTAATATCAGCGGTCGGACGCCTCCCGGCGATGCGTTCGGCCTCGGTTCGAGTAGTACGACAGTATCATCAGTTGCCCTCTGGTGGTCTCCTTCGTGCTGATGCCGCTGTTCGCGCAACCCGCCGGCGGATGTGGTTCCCGGTGAACTCATTCCATAATGCCGTCATCGTTCGAAATGCCTCCTTTGCCCGTTTCCTGCCCCGCTTGGTTGTCAAATTTATAAGGATACCTGCTATGGCAGGCGGTGTGATGATTGGTGGACTGGCCTGGGTACAATATCAAGCTACACGTGCGTCAGCCCAAACGAGTGACTTTTTGGTGTAGTCTACGAACCCTAACTAATACGGAATATAGAGGCTGGAAACTATGCCTGGGATATAGTCATTTCCACGAAAGATACCGTAGCAAATACGGCAACAGGCCTACTAGACGGTGCGAAGGGCATTGCCGATCAGACAATGCAAGGGTGGCAAAATACGAAAGAGAAAGTTGAGCTACCAGAATGGATGCAGAAGCTTCTCCAAGTTCAAGAAGAGATAGGGACTGGAAAACAAGGTGATGGCCCCGGTGGTGAGGAACCTCCAAAACAGAGTCGAGCGGGTGTCGTAGCCGGAGCTGGTGCTGCTGCCGCCGCCTACGCCTACGATCAGTCTGATGATGATTCGCGAAATGCCGATGAGGCGGCCAAAGATGACCAGATGATGGTCCTGACCAAAAAGATGATTGAGATCCGCAATATTCTAGCAAGAGTTGGACAGTCCAGTACTTTAACTATGCCCTCTATCGTCGTTATTGGGTCCCAATCATCCGGAAAGAGCTCTGTGCTCGAAGCCATCGTAGGACACGAATTTTTGCCAAAGGGAACAAACATGGTAACACGAAGACCTATTGAACTTACTCTTATCAATACTCCAGACTCGGACGCAGAGTATGGTGAATTCCCGGACCTAGGAATGGGAAAGATCTCAGACTTTTCTTCGATCCAACGCACCCTAACAGAATTAAACCAAGCTGTTCCAGAAAGCCAGTGCGTATCAGACGACCCGATTCGACTGTCTATTTCGTCTCCGAACATTCCGGATCTCTCGTTAATTGATCTCCCTGGCTACATTCAAGTTGTCGGCCAAAACCAACCTCTAGAACTCAAGCAGAGAATATCTGAACTCTGTGACAAATATATACAAGCTCCAAATGTCATTTTAGCGATTTCAGCTGCCGATGTCGACTTAGCCAATTCTACGGCTCTACGGGCCAGCAGAAGGGTTGATCCAAGGGGCGAACGAACAATAGGTGTTGTAACGAAGATGGATTTGGTTGATCCTACACGAGGAGCCTCTATTTTGGGCGACAAGCAATATCCTCTTCGTTTAGGTTACGTTGGTGTCATCTCTCGCGCGCCGGCGACATCTGGATTGTTCAAGAAGGGCAATGCCAATGTCACGTCTGCTGTTACTCGCAACGAAAACTCATATTTCTCAAGCCACCCGATGGAGTTTGGCCCTGGCTCAGATGTCCAAGTCGGAACATCAACATTACGCAAGAAGCTCATGCATGTTTTAGAACAGACTATGTCAGCTAGTCTTCAGTCAACTAGTGATGCGATACGGCAAGAACTAGAAGAGGCTACCTATGAGTTCAAGGTACAATACAACGACCGACCATTGTCTGCCGAGTCATATCTAGCTGAGAGTTTGGACGCTTTCAAACACTCCTTCAAAAGATTTACCGATGAGTTTGGTCGACCTGAAATGCACGAACTCCTCAAGAACGAACTTGACCAAAGGATGCTTGACCTGTTGGCAGCAAGATATTGGAATAAGCCTATTTATGATCTAAGCGTACCCATCGCCGAGCCTAATAATCTCGCCGATCTCCCCAAGGCGGATCCAAATTCGCTCTACTGGCGAAGACAGCTTGATGCTTCTACTTCGGCGCTCACAAAGCTTGGTGTCGGTAGACTGGCCACTAACGTAGTAGCCAGCTCTATCCAATCATCAGTCGATGCTCTGATCAGCCAATCAACTTTTGTGAACCATCCATATGCGCGCCAAGCTATTACCGAAGCTGCTTCAAGTATATTAAATGAGAGATTCTACAGCACCAGCGATCAAGTAGAAAACTGCATCAAGCCTTTCAAGTTTGAAATTGATATGGAAGAGCGGGAATGGACCGCAGGCCGAGACCATGTTCAAGGTGTCTTGAAGAAGGAATTATCCGCATGCGAGGGCGCTATGAAAGACCTCGAGACAACAGTTGGCGGACGGAGAAAACTCAAGGAAGTCATGAACTTCGTCGACAAGGCTAGGAAAGGCGACGTAATAGTCGAAGGCGAGAGCCGCAGCGGTGCGGGAGGTTTTAGCGCCGAGTTGCTTTCTCGAGGTATGATATGCCGATCTTAGCCCAGTCAGGGGTTCCTAACTAATTCTTTGCAGGGCGAGAAGCTGTCTTTTTACGCGATCGCGCAGATATCATTAAAATGCGAATGCTTGCAGTCAAGTCGAAGCAATGCGCTAACATCAAGAATAAATATCACTGTCCGGAAGTCTTTTTAGATGCAGTTGCTTCGAAACTTGCATCTACCGCTGTCCTTTTCCTCAATGTGGAGCTACTTTCAGAGTTCTACTACAACTTCCCCCGAGAATTAGACCTAAGACTTGGACGCCATCTTTCTGATGAAGAGGTTGAAAAGTTCGCCAAGGAAGACCCCAAGATCAAGAAGCATCTCGAAGTCATCAGACGCAAGGAGCTTCTGGAGCTAGTGCTTGAAAAGATGGAGAGCCTCAGACAGCTCGAGGGCTTGGAAAGAGAAAGGTCGCGGGGCATCAAGAAGGGAGGGGAGAAGGAACGCGGACGATGGGGACTCTTCTGAGTTTATACAATGTCACCTTGTTACTTTTAACGAATTGTCATGACGGGAAAGAGGAGTTAAAAATGGTTGTTTTACCGGTCGTTGTGGGTGCTTAGATACATTTCCAGGTCCCAACTCGATGGTCGGCTTCGTTGCCAGCATGTTCGTGATGTTACATAGATTTGATCCCCCCTTTCTTAAATATCAATCCTTGGCAAGGCATGTACCAAACAAAAAGCCGATGAGAGTGCCCGGAGTTGTGTTTATTTATTAAGCTATATAGTTCCTTTCACCCTAGACTAACGAGCCATAGGAATAGGTCACGAATCTCTACCTCTATTGTAGACACTTCTCAAATCTGCTTCCTGAGTTTAAGCAAGATTATACTCGGCGATCAACTTTTCACCGCAGGTCAGGCCTGTGAGATACGCAACGATCTGCACGTGACAGCTCGCGAGGATGGGAACAACGCTCATATCGGCGACACGGAGACCATCGATACCCATGAATCGGAAGTCCTTATCGACAACCGCGTCCGGTTCCCCGGGCTTCCCCATCTTCACCGTTCCAGTCATATGCCAGCTTGAACTAATCGCATTTCGCCAATAATCTAGCAGCTCCTCATCGGAATCCCCGGTCGGCCCCGCGATCGTGGCGACCGTGTCCTTGGCGTATCCCTCGGAATGCAGGAATTTGTTTACCTCCTTCATGATTTCGACGACAGCGCGCTGGTCAAACGGCGTCGAGAGGAACTTGGGGTCGATTAGCGGAGGCGCGTTCGGGTCCGCGGATTGGAGGGTCACTTCGCCCCGGCTCTGCGCGTTGTAGAGAAACACGAGGAAACAACAATAGTTCAGCGCCGAGTCCGGGAAGTCCGGGACGAGGAAGTGGAGGGGGAAGTTTGAGGCTATCTCCCAGTGGGGGACTGTGGGTAGGTTTAGGTAGGCTTTCTCCGCCTCGGGCAAGGCCTGGAATTCCGGAAGAGAGGCTAGCTGCGGGAGCTTGAACCAGCCGATTAGCAACTGGCAGGCGAAGGTGGCCCACGGACCTGTGCCGTCTTTCTTCCACTGCTCTAGGGCTGCGGCTTGGGCTTCCTTGTTCCCGTAGAAGGAGGGCCGGTCGGTTTCCCCTTCTTTTCGCTGGTATGCGAGAGGAACGAACATGTGATCACGTAATCCCTGGCCGATGGCTGAAACATCCTTAACTATAGGGATGTCGTACTTTTCCAATTGCGCTCTAGGACCAAGACCGGAGTGCATGAGGATTTTCGGATTGTTGAGCGAGCCTGCAGAAAGAATGACTTCCTTGGACGCCAGATCTGATATTGACTAATTAGTGCCGTGAGCTTCAAGTTACACAAATATCCGACTTACACTTCCTGCCATTGGATTCAACACCAACGGCCTTCTTGCCCTCTAATATTATGCGCTGGACCGGAGCGTTGGTAACAATAGTCAGGTTTTCCGGCTGTGGGATGAGTAGATCTGCTGCCGTAGATCGAACACCTTTTTTCGATGAGTTGACGCAAAGGCCAATGCCGATTGGGTTCCCCGAGTTGTGCTATTAAACCCATGGTTAGCAGAAGTACTCCACCAAATGACATCGGAATAATCTATCATATATCATTTGGTTGACAAACGCCAAGGCCGGAGATAGATTAAAAAGGGGAAGCGGTGTGGGTACGCACATCCGGACTCAAGGCAAACCCAGCTTTTTCAAAAAGTTCCAGAGTGGGTATCACATCCTTCTCCGCTTCGGCCGCATAGCCCGTCTTCAAAGGCCCCGAGTCACCGTGGTCCTCGGCCTTCGGCGCGGCGTACTTCTTATCCACACCCGCGGGAAGCGTCGGGTCGAACGTCTCGAGGGCCTTGATTCGCCGCTGCATGTGCTTCCACGCGAACAAATCGTCGTCCAGCATTCGCGCCCACTCGTCGTAGTCATCGCTGGCGCCCGCGTTATACACGCTAAAGTTCACAGCGCTGGAGCCGCCTAAGCCTAGTCCTCGTGAGTAGTCTATCTGCCGCCCCGCGCAGTGCTCCTGCGGCGCCGTCTTGTACCCCCAGTTCATAGCCTCGTTCTGGAACGTCGTCCATCTCTGTCCGTCCACGCGCAGGTTCTTATCATCGTTTACGCCCCCGGCTTCGACGAGGAGAACCGAGGGATTCTTCGCCGACTTGGCTAGGGACGCGGCGATAGAACTACCCGCCGGTCCGCCTATGTGCTACTGTCAGCGAAAATTGTGCATTATGAATTGTGAATTGTGGGGTCTATGTCGTGGTACGTTGACTTACTGCCCACAATCACGAAGTCGTACATATCAGCCATGATGTTACAGTAGCTTGAGGAGAAGCCCGTTTCTGTGTAACGTAAACTTTTCAAAGACTTGTTTAGTAAACAGAACTGGAAAAGCAGGCAAGGAATTTCTATACACGAAATTCGAGGGGGATGATGAGTTAATGCGTCACGTATGAATTCGAATTAGTAAGTTGCTCCGAGCTTCCTAGGACTTCACCTCTTATGTAGGCTTGCAATTATCGTGACATCCATCTCGGCTACGCCCTTAAATGCGACCCAGTATCATCTTTGTCTTGGTAGGCATGGTATCGGACGGGAGGGGTTATGCAAGATACCGCTGATAACGACCAATTGGTGCGCGCCCTGCAAGCCTCGAATCTGGTATTACACATTGTAATGCAAGCCCGCTCGCAACATGGGACGGAGATATGCGGACGAGAGCGAGCCAAGCGAACTTTGGTGGTAAGAAATCTTGCTGGTATAGTTGAGTTCGTCGTGCTACTATAATCTTACGTGATGATCTGCGCATGCTGAACTCAGCATAAGGTAGTAAGTGGACACTTAACTTTTAGTATGGACTGTATAGGGTGGCTCGTATAATGTAGACAACTATAGTGTTATTTAGTGTTATTGAATCTCGAACTACATAAAAGGCGTGTCTAGGTAGGTAGTTTTAGTCTATACTGTTACGTTTGTAATTGGAATGAAATGGCGGTAAAAAAACATTTGGTCGAGTTCTTTCGGAGTTTGGATGTACTTGAAATCCTCCTATACACGAGTCCCTCGAACTGCTGACCTATCATAACCCTGGAGTGACAAAACCCTGGAAATGCACATGGTTGAAAACACCCGGAGTATAAGTCTAGAACCAGAACATTTTGAGGAAATGATAGTTCTCTAGACCATGGAACGGAGAATAATCAGCCCATGTTCCTATAAGATGATGTCACGGGAGCCACGGATCTTGCCGTGTCTTACTCCGGGGTTCAGATATAGAAACATTAACGCCGACAGACTTCGGCGGCTTAAATATTCCAATCATTTAAAGGCAACATGATTTTCAAGTCATATAGGTTCAAATGGGCTTGTGGGCTTGATCAAAGGTGGTAGTAGACATATTTCCTTGGCAGTCTACGGAAATAAAGACACATGAAGTCGAGATAAAGTTAGGTGCATGGATGTGGAGATGGTTACATGTCCAATACCAATCTATTATTCAACGCATACTACTCTAGAGCTGAATGAGCCTCAGGCGATGAATACACTTATCTGAAGAGGCACGATTGCCCATATTATATAGGATAGGAGTTGGGAAATGATGGGGAGAAACAGTAGAGCCTCCGTTGACGATCTTGAGTCCGAATAAAGTTACTAGGCTAGTATTGTTATAAGTGGTTATACAGGAACTTATAATTCTATAGCGTACTCCACAAATTATGGTTTGGTGGGTCGTATTATAAAAACATCTTACGAAGTTTTCATCACTTGCATACACACTCGTCACCATCGCGCCCTTGATTGCCTAATTTGGTATGTCAGATTTTCGAGATGTGAGAAGGGGGTTAGCCGGAATTGCGTGTAAACGTATAAGGGGGTGGAAATGATAGAAACTCGTCACTCGTTATTTCCTCTAGCGTGTCCTATTACAAGAGACCACGAAATCACTCACAAAAAAAAATCAATCAAAAAGAATAACTTCAATTCAATATCGGGTATGGATTCGTGATCAACTTTCAGTGCCATGTTACGCACGTGAAGACATTACGCTGTTACTCCTCAACAGCCCCGCGCCCGGAAACGCCTTGCTATTACCGCCTTGCAGAAAATCATTCTATCATCGAATTTCGGAATCCTGAATCCACCGCGCAGAAGCCTGATAACATAGGAGAGGTAGGTCATTCCGTGGAAGCGCCTTACTATAGGGACATTCCGAGGACACGTGCTGCCTTCTCCGAAGTGGTGTAGTCAGGGGCTCGGGACAGGGTGCTCTGAACAGGGCTGTCCGGCATCGGTAGCTCCGTATCCACCTGATGGTCGGCGGGGTGAGGCTGTTCTCCGAAATTAAGCGAGCGACGCTTCCTCTTGATGTTGCCTTGAGAAGGGTGCTTGGGCCCGATAATAGGTCGGTTTGATGGGGGAGGAGGGGGGTCACTAGGAGGGAGACGGATGTCCGAGGCTAGGCTAGACTCTGCATATGCGAGCGACGTCTTAGGTCGGATAGGTAATGAAGGGCCTTCCGGTGTTCGGCTTCGTCCAATGCCAGCAGGAATTAGGGGAGCAAGAATACGCTTCTGGCTTTCGAGATCGATACTGGGGGTAGAAAGGGGACTAGCCACACGCGCAGCCGCCTTCTCGTTGGTGGTAAGGCCCTTGGTCTGAGCAAACGCTGAAGAGCGCTGGTGGTAAGGGTCGCGATCAGAGAATGCATCGATGATGGGGTTGACCATAACGGTTTGACCATGGATAGTCAGGATGGAGTTGGTGGGGACATTAACCCAATTTTCTAGATATCTATTAGCATAATACATGTTGGAGGTGTAGATGGATAAACTCGTACCTCGTTCGAACGTTAGGGGTTCGCTAGCAACGAGAACAATATCTGCTCCTTTATCCCTTCGCTCCATCTGGTAGTCATGATCGTTCGAGTTGGAGGGCGTGGATGGCTTGGTCTCCCACTGTGTACCCGAGGAATAATACAAGCTAGCTGCTTGGTCGGTCTTGCTGCTCACATATCTCGTGCAGATGATACTGTGGCCATCTGTAACGGCGAAGTTTAAGAGACTTCTGGTATCCACATTCTCGCTCTGGATGATGCTCTCGGGGATTGCCATGGTCAGTTCGTTGATAACCTCGATCGTCTGCAGAAGGGCCTTGCGCATCACGCTTGGGCCAAATCCATTCTTCGGTTCGGAGCTGGGGTTGACGCCCAGACGCTCGAGACGATCGCAGAATAGGGCGAATGCCCACTCGCTGTCGGTTCCACCTTGGACGCACAGGTACCACTTGTCGTGAAGTCGTTCACCGAGCCTTCGTTTAATGTGCTTCCATCCTCCCAGTCCTCCATTGTGCATAAACATCAAACTTCCATGATAAAACGGATGACAATTATCTTCGCTAAGAGAGCCTTCGGTAGTAGCTCGGACGTGGGCGAATACAAGTCGTGAAGCCGTCTTGGAGGCGATGCGGTGGAGGTTGGTGCAGTTCCAAGCTGGAATGGTCGATGTGAAGATGCAAGGAGCAGCACCCAACTTCGGGTCGGTGTAAAAGCCTATTCCAAAACCGTCCGCATTGTTCTGGCCTCGTCGTGTATCCTGTAAAACGAAGGGTAGAAGTTAGTCATACTAGTTGCTTAATGCTTGTTTACCCTACTCTATGTCCTATGTGAAACTGGTGATAGGTGGTAGGGCACGGTGTAACTTACCAGTCGAAGTCGCGAGTCGAAAGATTGCTTTAGAATTGAATGGGTCGGATCGAGGATGAGCTTCGAGAGTAGAATCTCGTCGCTACCTCTATAGACCTAATTGATCGTCAGTTGGAGGTCATCCATGGTTCGTGACCGCTAGATGGGATAAATTACCAGAAAGCGGCACATCTTCGACGCGCATGTGATAGGATCAATTGGGCTGCAATCGATGAGAAGGTTGGAATCAAAGAGTACCGAGAGCCATGAAACGGTTAAACATTAAATGGAATTGAGTTTGTTCCAAGGTTTGAGGCAGTTGTGAACACGTTATATGTGGTTGCCTTTTTCTTTTTTTTACCGTGAGTCGTAATAATATTTTTTCTGTTGCAGTTGCAGTTGCAGTTGCAGTTGCAGTCATCAAAGGGACGTGGCGTGCATAGATTACAGGATTGCGAGATCGCTGATTTGGCTGTGGAATTTCTGGGAAGTCGGGAGCCTTGAATCTCTCGGTCTCGCCTAGCGTGGAAAGGGAAAACCCAATCCCTGGTACTTATTACGTCGGTAAGGGATGGTAAAAAAGCCTGGTAAACGGCAGGCGGAACCAGCTGAACGGTAGGATAGTTTGGCAGCTGCAGCTTTCCGGGGTACGGGTACCGGTATGGACAAGGACCTATTATGGAACATGGAACCTAAAAGCCTAAAAAAACGTGCTGTAATTAGCACATCCATGCCTTGTTTTAGTCAAAATCTGGGGCACAGCTGCTACCCAACAATATCCATAGCGCAATAATAGCCAATTAGACGCTATTCAATGTCTGAATAGGGGTTGCAATATCCACTGTACGTGCGCCATTCCAATCATTAATTCCCTTTGTTTACTTCCATTCCCTTTGTGCTCTTAATATGATTCACGTCAACTTACCAATTGTTTCACTCATCCAAACAGCTTGGGGTTTTGGTGTAGGCGAGATCGTGTCTCACGTAACACCAGCCTCGTTTGACAGCGCGGTATCAACGGTAATCGACCCAGGGATATGGAAAATCTCGTATGCTTGGACCATTGGAACAAATAATGCATCCTATCGTGTTTTCCTGCGGCCATGTAGTGGCTGGCATTGATACGTAACTTGGAATGTATGTTTGCTTCAACCGATCGACGGGCTGTCTCCGTTTTCTCGATTATGCTGCCGCTTGCCTCGCCCTACCCCATTATACACAAGTTAACCGAGCGCCACACCACACCTATTAGGTACATGGGGATGTCCCAAAAACACTGTAATGCTAGCCCTATATACATGATGATAAGATTAGGTAGTTGGAGCATGTCAAGTACCTAACCCATGCATTGGCATATAACCCGTCTAATATTGCCTTCTAAATACTTACAATTAGTCTCTCTGTTGATCATAGAGCCTAACAATTATAGCAATGCCAAATTGCTTGATGAGAGTGTTAAGCGAAGGATCTTCCTTTATGCTTGGTAGCCCTAGGGCTTTTGTTGATGTTACTTTACCTCGTAGATACGCCAATACTCCAATCTTGATCGGCATATTCGGATTACCTATAGAAACCAGTCAACATGAACATCACGACTTCAATCTATGTCATAAATGCCAAGTATCTGTTAGGACTCCTTCGTATTATTGAATTGGTAAAATTCATATACATGTTGAGACAGACGCCCTTACATTGCTAATCGGTATAACCGTCCCCGCTAACTCTCGCACATGAGCAAACTACAATACTCGCCGACCGCCAATTAGAGCTATATAGAGAAAAATTGACGAGAGCCTCGGCTTGCCACCGTCGAGCCCGACGATTTGCAAACCTTCACCCAAACTTCTCTTTCGGGAGCTTCTGAGAGCCATGGTTGTTGATTGTTCTCTTGTTTCAGCTGTGCCGCACTCACAGTACTCAAAACCCAGAATTAAATTCCAATCCAGTTGCGACGGGAAAAGGGGTAGAACACCATGAATCTAATCTATTCTCCGCCTATCGTCGCCCCTCTCAAGAAGCGAATCTCGCTCGCCGTCCTTAGCCGAGCCGTCGTCGCGGTAAAGCACATAATGCTGCGTCATGAACACTAGATCGTACAGCATGCTCACATTGCCGAGCGCAAACTTGACCGGGTTGCCAATGATACCCGACCAGTCGCCCTGAAGCCAGGAATCGATGACGATCTGCGCGATGCTCAGGATGCCGCCAAGGAAGTCCAGCAGGATCTGCCCGATGCTCCAGCCCTTCGTGCTACGCTGTCGGAAGTTGTATACTAGTTGAGGCGCGTACTTGACTAGCGTAATTAACAGCTTCACGTATGAAAGCGTGTAGATGACGTCCAGCCACGCCCATGAGGTCTTCGGGTCCGCGTCCGGGGGCACGGACGCGACGATGACGATGATGATGCCAACGGCGACAACGGACCCGCTCATAATCCCGAGGATGAGACGTGATGGCTTGGTTCCTGGCGCATGGTCGAAACCCCAGATCGAAGGGAAGAAATACTGAGTTGTCAGAATAGTGCAGATCACGAACGCGTGAGCAGCGAAAACGATATCGTTGACCGCAACGGTCGGCGTGTGGTCATGGTTTCGGAGAGCATACTGGTGCCGTATGACCGGAGATGAGTAAAATACGGTATTATATATGAGATAAGTAAGAAACCCTAAGTTACGTTAGAGAGTCTAAGGGTAGTAGGCGGGGTGTGAATTGACATACCAAGGGTGTTGATGAAGGGAAAGTCCACCGTAGTACCGGAGGTCGACTTTCTCCGAATATTCAGCAAAGGCTGCGAATAGAAAGACAACGACCAGGATAACGTATATATCCACCCGAACAGAGCGGAGAGGAACTCAAGGAAACTCATAGTTCTCGTCCGGTTAAAGAGCGCTTGGCGTACAGCGCGAAGGTTGGAAATGGAGGGACGCGGCTCTTTGCTTTAACATCCGGACTAAAATGACGTAATATGTAACAGAAGAGTTCTATATCGTCTTACTACACACAGTAAAAAGTTCCAAGTTCTAGTTGCCTAGATTTTAAGTGAACAATTGGAACTCCGGGCTGCATTCTGTATTTCTTAAGAATTTAGCGGGGGTTGGGAGGCGCTGACTCGTGATTAAAGCTTTAGATTAAGAAGCCGGTGTTTCGGAACTTTGGAACGGATTGCGCCATCGATGGCGTCGGAATTGGAAGCGACATCCGTGGATAAGCGTATATTTAGTTACTTTAGGTAAAAGTACCCGTTATGAGGATATATGTAGTAGTTTATGTGCATATTAACTCATCTAACGCATCAATCTTTATATGCTGCGGATTAAGTAAACATTTCCCCCTATTCTTTCAGGATGAAACGGTATTGACATTGGACAAGGTCAAAATGAGACAGCATATCTCTCAATATATCTTTATTCATATCAATTCATTAATTCCTGCCTATTTTGTTTGTGATAACTCCTTGAACTACATTGACATAGGCTCGAAACTCCACAGATATAATACCTGAGACCTGGGTATACCTAGTACTCAGTCAATAGAAACGCAATTGCCATACTCATATAGCATCTTTCCTACGACGACATAACCTCCGAAACCTGGGATCCCATAGATGACGAGAGTTAAAAACGCCGTTAGGAAGAAATGTCTCGATGATTGAGGATCTGAATTATGTCGCTCTTCCTTATCAGATCTGAAGACTGTAACTAGCGACGTCAGCGAGGGAAGAGCCACAAAGTTCGGGCCCACGAGGAACCCAAACGCGATCCACATCATAGTCCACACACGCTGGGCTGTTGTGCTCCCACCCTTATGAAAGCCGGATATTCCGCCAATGATTGCGATAATTATGCCAGTGATGAAGAGATTCACAAAGTGGACAACTCCGAACCCAATCATCCCACCGTGCTTAAGTCTGGAGCGCTGGCGGAGGGGAAGTTGGTTGACTTCGGATATTCCTGGGGAAAAGTCGTTCTCGGCGGGATGTGTTCTCTTAAAGTTGCCACAGCTTGGAATTAACAAGACAGGTCCAGGTTTGGGCTCCTCGTCTGATTCAGGCGCTTGCACACCCAACATTTTAAGCTCGATCGGCGTGCTAGGGTCTGTAATGGGATTTCCATCGACTTCTATTTCAGTAGTTTTCTTTTCGTTGTCGATGTGTGATTTTGATTGCGTGGGTGGGGCTACGTCGTCGGCAGTGTCGGTCGGTTCGAGTTTATCTGTCGACTCGGCGTCTGATAGTTGGCGTGCCACTGCATCCGATGAAGAGTATGAGACATTCGTCAATCCGATGCGATCATCTTCCATGGACACAAAAGACCCAGATAACTCGTTGGGAATTCCATAGTTCCAAGCGGAATGACCATCCGGGACAATCTCGCCCACCTCACCGTCGATCACTGCCCCTCTCTTCCTCGCCTCCTCCATAACATCAGACCTGACCATATATAGGGACGCGTACTCAGGGGTCACCAAATTTCCCATGAGGTTAATAATTGACATGACTAGGTACGGTGTTACCGTCAGACCAAAAGCTGCATACCCGTATTGATCTAGCTGGTCTCCACGTGTGCGGTATAAGGTGAAAGAGGCATACAATGTCTGCAAAATGGCGACGACAGCCTTAATTGTACTGAATGATGCAGATATTGTACCCTCAAACCTTTCGATAAGTTCGTTGCTCTGCCCTGCGTCTAAAGGCTTCGTTGGCCTCACTTTCGCGTGTCGAGGAACGAATGCGAGCGTATAGCCTTTCGGAAGCTTGCAAGTACCGTGCACTTCGCGACCCCAAGGAACCCAGGGATATAACGTGTCCGAATACATCCAGTACATCTTTGAGCATTGGAACAGCCATGGTGGCATCCAAACGTTCGTCGCAATGGGTTCTTCAAGTTGGCGGCTATTGTGTTGTGTTAGTTACCAAGCGACAAGGACTTGCATTTAGATCTTACAGATCATTTAACTCCGCGTCAGGCTTGTCATTGAAGCTAACAGACAAGTAATTATTCTTAGCTTCTATTCGATAAATTAGTAAGTATGCAATTCATAAAGCCAACTTCGGAAGCTATTTACCTTGTACTTTTTCTAATCCCATATAGGCCAAGCCTTTGATCGACTCGCCAGGCATTGGTCTCCATTCCGGGGTCCTGACCACCATGCAAAGCGCACCAGATCTCGCAGCTCTTTGCAGGGGCGATTTTTCGAGTACTGCACATCGGAAAATAGCGTTAAGACCCTTCATAGCCCCAGCTTGGGGGAAAAGTAAAATGGCGATCGAGTTCACGATCCTATCCAAGATTGGTTCGCCCGGGGACACTCTGACCGTGGCTGCATGCGCGACATAATTTCCAAGATAGAATAGCGCGACATCTGTCCAACTAGCCGGAGTGCAAATAAGATCTGGCGATCCATGATTGCTCACATCGTCGGGCAGCACGATTGAGGTGCTTTGTCTTCGAGAAACAGGAAAGCAAGCGGCTAGGAAGCCGAAGAATGATATTTGTAGCCCTAAGTGCAGCGCCCAACGTGTCGTGGGCTTAAGCCTGTCCATAGTTGTTCGCTTTCAGTCCTCACGCTGGAATCGCTATGTCATTCCATGGCGTAACAAACGCACAGCGACAAAACTCGCTCGGGTTTGGCGACATTTTTATCGTTGACTGCAAAGAAGCAGGCTGCGAAGATGGAGACATGGTCGGCGAGCATACAGCTTCAGCCGCTGGAAATAGGCCCTCAATTCGTCAACAGCGAAGATGCCCTTGACAATATTGAAAATTTTGGTGGAGGGGGCTTTCCTGTTTCGGATATGTCCTGCATGAAGTCTGAGTCGAAACGGTTAAGCTTCCGGCACTTCTCCGAGTTCAAATGACCAGCTGAAAAAAATGCACGGTCTGCCAAATTTAAACTCCTCGATCGATTGTTTGAACCTTTCACATAGCTGACGGCATCTAGGTAAGTGTCAAGTTGGCGTGTACGGACCGAACCGCGTTTTAAACAGGTCACCCACAATCGGACATCGCTCGACTATTACTTCGCTCAGTGTCCAAGTGTGCTTTCATGAGATGATTCCTGGGGATTGTCGACGAGAGTCGCCGGTAAGCCTTGATCGGCAAGGAGACTTTCAATTCAGACGTGTCATCCAATATATATATGGACCTAACCAACCCAGAACCCTTGCTTCAGTGAAGAACACAGCCTAGAAAGCCTTTTTAAGCATGGTCGAGTTTTCCTTTCTTCCTGATTGGTGATCTAGACCGATACATCTTGGCGAGGCGACCGTGAAGCTGTCACCAATGATAAGTTAATGAGAGTCCTAGCAGAGCCCTGTAAAATGAAGCTTCATAATGACAGAATATCAGATCATATTTTCCTGGTGTTGAGTATCAAAAGAGGTCACAATCCCAACAGCTTGTTATCTACCATAAGGATGTGTGGGGAATGAGCTCATGCAGGGGCCTCAAGTGACAACATTGGGAATACGAATTACGATTAACTCCAGTCTCCTCCATGAAGTTTTATACCACACCGACTCAATTACCTTGATACCTAGGTCCTAGGTATGAAGGAAGTACTATTGATATACTACTATTCTACTATGCTATCAAGAATATTCGAAATGGTTACGAGCGTCAGCTAAGAGCACGGACAATCAATTTGAGACTTTTTCCACATGAATTCCAGTGACCGGGAATTGGGTGGGGATGGATCTACATATGCAGGCAAGGTAAGGTCCCTGTACCTACCAAACGTATGCCTATTGCAGCCTGCCGACACTTATCATCTTTTCTGCAATCGCCTTGCTTTTTCTGCGCCCAATCCTCTTATCTTCAAATCCTCGAGCCTTGCAAGAGGTAGGTACCTAGTACATAGATACCTGAGCGGTGAGATACCCTGGCTGATACTTCGGGGAAGCAAGCTTAGCGCTGCGACTTCAGATTCAACGCGTTTGTCCCGAGCCGATGCTCCCCGAGGCGGGGCCATCGATGGCATCATAGGTATCTTGTTTCCAGCTACGCCCTAAAATCTGATAACACAGGTAGATCTTAACAATAATTACATGCTACGATTATTGTGCAGAATCGAATATAGTTCTAAGATTTACAAGCCATCTATCGGACTAAGAGGTACCTAGGTAGGTAGGTAATTTTCCACCTGTGGACTTCTTGAGAGGGTACTATCGCGTCATATTATTTACGTATCTCAGGCCAAGATATGCTCTGTAGGTACTAGCGCATACCGATTCAGATAATCGGATATCAGGTACCTTTACAAGACGCCATTGACCTCTTCCCTCCTGTCAACCTTCCCCTCATCCTGGATAGAAGCCCCCATCCATGTCCTCCTCCACGTAATAACTGCTAGCGCGAAGTACTAGGTACAGTGCCAGTCGGGGCACCGTTCCGTCTCCCGGAGGTTTGCGGCTGAGTGCGTGACAATCCCGAATGCCCATTCTGATTAGCCCTCGGTATTGAGCTTCTCGTCTGCTCGGGAGGTAGCGATACTATAGTCGGACGATGCGAACTACTATGTTCATAAGTTAGCGAGGGTTGCTGATGGTATGAATGAACCCTTCATACTGATGGCTCTTCCTTCCTGAGGATGGAAAGCCGCACATCGAAGATTGGGTTGCGATCTTCGACCGCTAACCTGCGTAACGAATGAATAGATAGTTGGTTTCGGAATGATACTATGGCTTCGGGCCTAGAAACTTGCCATAACCAAGCGGAGGCGGCGAGGAAGACCGACTCAGAAGATCGTGGCCTTTTTATAAGCGGCTTGCTTGGGAAATGAGCTCGACAAGATTTGCAACTATGCTACGCCCGATACTCAAGCATATCCCCTTGTAGGACCCATTACACTACTGTATCGGAGACGTATGATCACTTCACTACCTTGAACTATGCTCAGTCTATGGCGAAAATGACTAATCTTTACCCTGAGAGATGCCATCAACGGTTTGCAGGTCAAAGCTCAACCGGAACGGTATCCGCTTTAGATATAGGCGCTTAGCTCTTCGCTACGGATACCTACTGGGTAGTAAGTATATTCCCGTGCAAACCGATCCAGGAGAGATCGTAGAATATCATCATCCTTATAAGCTTTCAGTGCGTTCAACGAACAATCCCTCTTCCGTTAATTGCGGATTTTCCGACATTGATTGAGACCGTCGCTTCTTCTATCTACTTAACTCCTCTTCATCGGCCGACCGATTATCTTACGCATGGACGATGACCTCGAACTCATTAAACAGGGATTAGGATCTATAAACCGAGAAGATCGGGCGGCCGACTCGAAGACTTCTAACGGGTCGGCTGCATACCTTCCTGCCTAAGTAGTATCAGTGGATGTCCACTTAGATGCCTGGCCTACTGGAGCCTCAATATATGTACCTGATGTTCGTAGGTGACGCATCTAGAATAAGGTACCTTGCCTACCTAGTACCTACCTACCTTGCATCGTTCTTTATTTAGTGGAGACCCCGATACCCTAAAAAGGAAGAGAGTAATTCTGGGGACATTCGGGCGCCTAGAACCTCTCTACGTCAGCACGTGTTCGTAAGTACCTAGCAATTCTAGTACAGCGAACCCCACGCATCTCAATACTGCCGTAATAGTTCTGGAAAGGTTACTACTTGTCACTCTATGTTACATCCGAAGGATGTGATACTATTCTAGGTAGGCCGTGACTTGATCATGAAAAAACCCATTAGGTACTATGAGCTCGTCTTCTTTTAATGTTCTAGAACTAACACCTTCGGCAAAGATCTAAAACAGGGTGGAAACCCCTAAGATCGGAGTTGCTACCTAGGGCCTAGATACCTACCTACTATATTGCCTGGCTTTTCCGACGAATTGTGTCGGGAAGGCAATGAAGGCCTCCAGAGGTCAAACAAATGAATAATCTTTCTCTAGCTGAGTCTGTAAAGTTTCAATCACAACATACAAGATTGGGAGTAGCGAAATAATCCAAATGAAAGGTTGAGATATCATCCATGTTATTAAACGATTCGAGCACACACCTAGTAGGTAAGTGATGTTAGTTCATTGAATGGAGCACCACAAGAGATTCACAGTAGGCAGGAACCTGGGTACCTACCTAGTTTCTAGGTGCTGCGTCAGCATCCATATAGTTTGATAACATGAAAGTATTACAAATTGGGGGATTGACTAACTAGAGAAGGGAAATAATGTCCTGCATACAGCCTTGATTTGGCGTAGACTACGATTTTAATGCACTTGAAATCGGAATTAATCCAATTTAGAAATAGAACCCAACTGGGAAGGTGATACAACTGTGGAGGTTACACCAAGTTATATCCAAATCCCCAATTAGGTAACCTCCGACTTTTTTTCTCACTTACCTACCTCTGCCTATCTCTTACTAGGTACCTAAGTAGGTACATATATTCCTTTATATCCGGCCCTATCCTACGTTTGAGTTTACTCTAATTTGAACTGCTCCTCCATGTAGGTAGATATCATCTCTCCCTCGCCTATTCACCGCCTGTCTTAGCATAACCGAGCTTCCCAATTACTGCCAGTTTTGTGCGAAGGACCAACGAATTCTCCCCGAGCCTGCTTATTACTCACAGCCTGTTAACCATTATTCTCCCTTCATGATTCCCCCTTCAAGCTAACAATTCCCACGTCTTACGATTGGCCTAGTATGTCAGCCCCCAATGGACACGGTAACATACTGCTTCGCTCGTGACTTGAAGGGCCATATGTCAAAAGCCTACTAGTCACATACAAACCATTGGCGAATACTCATATCACAGCCACTCTTCACGCAACATATATAGAACTGAGCCTCGTGGTTAAGCTTGACCGTAAGCTTAAGAACAAAAATATACGAGCGTGTTCAATTGCCGTTGGTTAGCCCTGAAGTAAAGACTGATTGGTTGCCTTCTTCGACGTTTCGTCCCGTTAGTAGATATATGGAAACTCACCCCCTGGAGAATATTCTAGCTGGGTAAGTACCCGTGGAGACTATTTTGACAAGATCTAGCAATTATTACGTGAGGCTCATATACATATTCACGATGGATAACCTTTCTCAGGTTGAACGCGGCACCTCTTCGACGACGATTAATCCAAGGAGAGGAAACAGGGTCCTTATAACATCTTCACAACAAAGCCAGGCAAATGAGGCTATCCAGCAACCTTCCCTTCTTCAAGAAGGTTCGCCATTCCCACCAACAACGCAGACTTCATTTCAGACCTTTAACATCTTGAATAGGCCTTAGTAGCTCCCCGGACGATGTGACGGAGATTGTTTCGTCTCAAGAGATTCGTATAAAACAGTCATGCTATTGTGTCATTTTACTAGAATTTAAAAACTGATTCATAACCGCTCGCTTTTAGTCACAAATTCGCTCAGGGGCTGGGATCGAGCTGCCGTTCTACAAAGTTTGTCACATAATTTGAGCCATCATAGGCGATACGATGTGCTGTGGCATCGTCTCTTATTGAATGAGCAGAAGGAGATTACTAAATTGGAGAAGGTGTTGGCGAGTTTGGACAAGAGAGATATAGAGCAATCAAACTCACGGTTGCCAGACCTCTCACCCAATATAACTAATTGTGTTCTCCCATCATGTTATTCTCCTAATTATGAAAGTGTGGCATGTGGCAGCGGCAAAAAGGATGCCAAGGAAGACGAGACGGCTGCTCATCCTATATCTAATACATGTATGGAACAGCACTGCGAGTGTAAGGAAGAACACGTCAGGAATGATCTCTCGGAGATGATTCTTATACGGTTAAAACGTTATTGTGAGACACCAATTCCATCATGAGAGAGTCCTTCTATTAATACACACCCTTAGCTGAGTCCGTACTCCTATTACACCGACTTCAAAAGATACCTCAGACCAGTCGTCGAGAATGGTCTAGTCTATACCATACACTGAAAGGGGAGAGTGTATTAAAGGGTAGTGACTGGGACTTCCTGTCCTTCCAGGATGATTTCCTGAGCACGAGAACTGAGCGTGCCGACCAGACATTTGCTGCTCTCGTATATGGCAACGCGCCTCTCTCTGTGAGCCAGCACAGGCCCCTTTTTTGTTCAATCTTCTAATAGCTGCTGAAGAGACTGTTTAGATGGATCTTCAAGAATAGGAACCACGAGAGCACTAGTAGTGAAGCAGATAACAAGAGAACTATCTACCTTCATACTGGCGGAATGGAATCCCTAAAGAAGGGCCTGGTGGCCGCCGCAAGCGGTGTGATATTGATGGTACCAGTTGGTATCTTGTTGCTTCAACCAATGGGAAAGGCTATATCCCTTGTGGTGGTGGTGTGTTTTGGAGCGGCATTTGTCTTCGTCCTGATGCTTCTAGGCAAGACCTTCGACACAATGCTCTTCGGCTTTTCTGCTTACTCGGCAGTTCTAGTAACGTAGGAATCCTCTAGAGTCTCCCCCCTTTTCTAAATCGCTAATAGATGACCACACCTAGGTTCTTAGCAAATACTCAAGGAGGTAGAGATTGCGTATGCTGAATAATGGAAATCTGGTCGAAATATTTTAACCATATGTACATGGTTACACAATTTTTTTTCGCTATTACTAGGGACTGGGAACTGCTGGAAGCGGATCAATTTCACAAATTGTTCTTGGATATTTCTCATCATCTTCTTATTATCAATTTATTAGAATAAAAGTCTAGGTGGAATTCCATCTAATTCACATCATTTACAATCTAAAGTCGCTGAAAGGAATGACATGAAGTTGAAATGGCGGCAATGGTCCCGTTTCTTAATGGTCAGCTTGCCGACCTAGCCAGATACATGGATATAGCCGCGAGGGAGCTCTCGAGCATAGATTCAGGGCTACCATTGGGCAAAGCATTACCTCTCCGGCGCTTGAACACATTCTTGTAGCGAGGTACCATACCAGCCCCTCACCTTTGATGCTACGTGCTAGTTGTCATTCTCATATTGGTTAGATCGACTTGACTTTATTTCGAATATCTTCTCTAGCCCCTGAATGAGTAGGTAGGTATCGATGAAAATTTCCCACCGACCACCATTAAGTGCCAGAAGAATCTAGATTAACTGCCCAACAAAAGTCCAACTACAGATATATACGAAGGACTATTTAGGAGGTATCTAAATACTAAGCACTTAGGTACGCTACAAGTTATTTGTCTACAATTACTCATACATCCTCAGGTTCCATATAACCTAATGATGATGGGAGCTATCGTTTATAATTAGGGAAAGCCAGCTAAGTGGGTGCTTACACGGAGGCCTACCTATTCTCAACATATTTCTATTCTACATGAAAAATCTTACTCGGATTCTAGCTTGCCTTGTTTCAGTGTGAGAGGATCCTGGTTATTGACAACTCTAGCTGCTTACTTACGCATGTCAATCTCTTTGCTGCCTCGACATGGACCCATAAGGCCTGTTTTTCTGGCCTAGTATGTTGATTT
Source organism: Annulohypoxylon nitens (assembly GCA_022496965.1). Lineage (NCBI taxonomy): Eukaryota > Fungi > Ascomycota > Sordariomycetes > Xylariales > Hypoxylaceae > Annulohypoxylon > Annulohypoxylon nitens. Next base: position 828,118 of record MU386625.1, read on the forward strand.
CTGTCATTCCAGATGGCGATACGAAGTACTTCGTACCTACGTTACTTTCAACACTCTCACCGCTCCTTACCAGTCACCATGACTAATTAGCCGTGTTACTAACAATAGAGCTGTGGACTATAGCAAGCTTTCATAACATTACTAGCAGCATGTACGCAATGTAGAACATACGTCTACATGTAGCTGTAAGATAGGCTTGGCCTTCGATTACCTTTCGATGCCTGTTCGCATGCATGCTTGCATTAAGTTAAGCCTACTATTGACCTAAATGTAGAGGTCTAGATGCATGTAAAATAGTGATCATCATATTATATCGTAAGAGATGGGTTGCGGATGCATTCGTGACACTCCAACCGCATAAATTCCCCTCCGACGAACCGTCTACGCCAGCGGATGCACTGGCAGACTGGTACATCCACCCATACTTATATTAGGGAGTTTGTGCACCATTATAGTCGGGCGACATGCTGTGGGTCTGATGCGAGGTGAATAGTATCTAATAGAAAACACACAAGGAAATAAATGTGCTTATTGCAAGATTACCACTGTTCCTCAGTGAGCCCATGAACTAAGATCTGCCGCGATGGAAATGTTCGGTTTCATTAAAAGGGGCTGGAGCCGAAAGGGATCGGCAGCACTTGGATATGACGAGGGATCCGCAATGTGATGAGGATAGAAGCTGTGAGAAACTTGTGGTTGTATTTTCAGTTGCTTCAGTGACTCCTTTTTGGGGAGGGTGAGTGCCTTAGTGCTGTGTTGTTTCTAAGGGCGACCGGTTGACACTTATGGGTACCTAGTAGGTACCTACTTAGGTATACCCCTACATTGCGCTGGAGCTACCTACCTTAAATCGTACCATTTCCGGTATATAAATAGTAGTGTGTCAAAGTCCATGGGACACGACCTAGGTTCAACGCACAAGACGTTCAGAGTTTCCGAAAAAGGGGAGTATCAAGACATCATCCAGTTGAATTTGCCGACGTTCTAGAAGGTAGCTAAATACATATAAATTAGGTAAATAAGCACGGGGTTATCTATCATGTTCTCATGTTTGAAAGGCAAATTCCACCAGTCGAAGTCTCGAATTGGCCTTTATTTGGTGTTTGCCTAGCATTTGGTAGGTGGGTAGGTATCTTGGAGTATCTCGATATTGAAGTGAATGGAGACCACCATTTACGTACTTTTTCGTGTATACGATAGCTTCAAAACCATGTTAAATGTTGCCTTTGGGAGGGTTGAATTAGGTCTCGCATTGATTAATTTTAAATGTCAGAATGTCGTCCAACATCATCACAACGACTCTTTACTATTAAATCTTCCTGTTCTGTCACATAGGTTATTTAGACTTCATTGTAATGATAGAGTATGTTGAGATCGATCTAATCGGTGGGTTTAATGCGACGAAGGAAGGGTTTGCGATATTCTAGCTAGCGGAGGTAGCATGTTGAGCGAGAGGGAGAGAGGATGAAGCAGCGCTGTCTCTATGGTTACCTATCATTCTCAGCGTTTGGTTTATTTATTTCTTCGGGTGGAAGAGGAGTAGACTCACAGATATCTAACAACACGACACTGATGGTGATAAACATTGCATTGAATATCACAGGGCGCCTGTTTGTGTCCAAAGATGCCTTAGCACATATAAATGATTGTCTCGGATACTAGGAACTGATAGCATCCATTGCTTCAGGGACTCGAGAATGCGCGTGCAAGTTTTCAATTGCCAGATCAAACTGTTTTGGAGATATGAAGTAGGTAAGTATGAGCAATCTAAACAGGATCAGGCTCTAGTGGACACCTTGGAGCTCTGGAATACATCGCCTTTATTATTGTAAGGCTGTGACAACCCACCAGTAAAAATTTCCTTGAATGCTACAGACTAACTAGCTGCATGCCGTTTTCCTTCAGGTTTAATTGTTCGTTTCCCCGTTTATTTCATGGGATTTCTTAATGCTTGCTCTATAGTCCTCGCGGCTGTAAGTTCCGCAGGATCGCAGAGTTGAAATTAAGGCAAACCCGGGTGGCTGGTCTCCCTTAAACCAACACACCTAAGTAGTACCTAAATTTAGGTACCTAAATGTCGGAACATAGTGAGTCTTAGCGGGCCGTTAGTGATTCGCATAGTAAGAATAGCGCCAACCCTCAGGTACGAGCCTTTCTAAATCTCCGGATAGAATCCGAAATTAGCCAGATAGGTATTAGTAGATAGTTGAATTTGAATAATGGCCAGGCACACATATCCAATTCATAGCTGGATAATCCATCATGTCCTGACTGCATTGTCCTGGCGACATAGGTACCGGTACCCTAGAATCCCGCTAGATCCAGGTAGTACAAGTAGGTACCTTCAAAGCCACCAACATTACAGTTCCACACCTAAACTTCCTCTGCCTCTCATTCTGGCACGCATATATCCTTCAACATATTTGATGAATTCTCCTTTCAATAAGTGCCTAGGAAGGAGCTACGGAAGCTCCACTTTTGTTCCGTGCGGCTCAAACCGGCAGAGCTCAAGATTTCGGTACGCAAACCCGAAATCTGGTGAAGTACTGGATAGCACGGACCGTTCCGCTAGGAAAGTGCGATCGGAACTGGGGAATTTTCCTCTGATGGATAACCATGCCTACCTAGGTAGGTACCTAGGTATCTATACTAGGTAGGGTCTGGGTAGGTAACAATTAACGGAATGAGCTAATCGTCCTTTACTCCCACGCGGCAGCGGCAGTTAGGGTAGTTCGGATTCCAATGCAAGTGTCATCCGAAGAAGACTCTTCTTGTGAGCCCAATTTCTGCTTTGAGTACCTACAGAACGGAATGCAAGATTAAATTTACGAGGTGCTTGTCAAGCTTGAACTCAAATTTAAGTCAGAAAAAAAGACTAAATAAGGCTAATGACGGAGACAGATCTAATATGACAGCTCAGTAAAGAGCCACTTACTGATCCTATAACAGACTAAGTTCGGTCAATTTAATAATATGATATATCATTTCCCTCCTCACTTTGATTGGTTCAAGTTGCAAATGTCCCAAAAATTATCATTTTAGCAAATGTCAGCCTCCTTGTTCATGTCGTAGATTCATTGAGGAGGGTAAAATGTCTTCATTGTACTGCGTGATCCCTAGATAATGCTATCTAAGGCCGACTTTCAAACCCACATTATCTGCCTACCTACCTAGTTATATTAATAAGACTCGTATCGTGCCACTTGGCGTATTGCTTTCGCTTAGACAGCTTGGAACAACAATTGCGATTCTAGTGTAACGCTTCGAGAACAAGAACTTTGGTAATCTGTGTGGCTACCCCACTCCTATTTAACAAGGGTATGGCTTCAGGTGATACTCCACCTCACCTAGAATTTTCCTATTCGGACATAGACGCCTGGAAGGCGGAAATAATCTAGGAAATCTTACGGAATATCAAAGTACCTCCGGATCGTGAGCCGGTGAAGCGAAATGATTGGTTTAGATAAGGTTCTAGGTACATCGGTAAGGTACATACTAGTACTCAATAGGCAGTTTGTTTTGGTCCACTTTAACTCCATTGCCCTATGCCATATGGGTATTAAGCATTATTTTGATGTGTATATAAATAGGTACTATGCAATAATCTTGACGTGACCTTTCCCCTTCTTGCTATTCAATAATACACCAATGCTGTAAAGGGTTCATGGAAGCGGTGCACTTGTCAGCAAGTGGGACATATAATACTGCGTAGTACACTAGACCTCAGCTCTGTGTGGATAACCACGTGTTGACCAAGACCGTCTCCAGCGATCTTTGCGACTCACCAGCATGTTTTTGCCAGACAGGTACAGGTGTGTTGACCTAGTACACTCGGACAACCTTACCTAGTATGACAGAGTGCCTACCTCATGAGAGTATTCATATACATAATATTTTTGCTAAGGTATCTCGATAGATAGGCAACAGAAACGCTGGTCAAAGCGGGGCTTGCTTGAAGTTCTCAGGCGAAGATGGTATGATAATTCGATGGTATTCTTCATAGAACTCGGTCCGAGATCTTGTCTTATTTGGTTGCGCGTGTAAACTTCGCGCCCCCTCTCCCCCGACGAATAGGGCCGCAGCAACTACTTTCCCAAACAATCATCGAAAGACGCTCAAGTGTTTGTCAGCATTGGCCATTAGTCGATCAGAATTGCGATTCATCTTTATAACCCCTGGAATTCCATTACGGTCGATTGCTTAATCATAATGGTGATAACTCCATTAGGGAACATATGACATGTTGACCCATAGCTACCTATTTAGGTGTAGCTGTCTGGGGTAAAAAATGATATTACGTATTGGGAAGAATAGCTATATGTGGCTTAAAATACAATTATTGCATATATCCTCCGCCGTCGCAATGATAAGTATCCATCCGACGCATGCTTCAATTTCTATTCATTGACTTGCTACTCAATTCTCTTTCGGCTGTATATCTTGTAACTGATCTTGTGATTGCTCCGAAGACGCGTTGCTATTGCCCTGGTTATCACTTTCGGTTGTCGGCGGAGCTTGTTTTTGATAAGATTTTTCCTTTGGAACTCGCGAGACTTGTAGCGAAGTTCCGCGTGGGGGCGTTTTTCTTGGATGCTTCTGGCCGACTTGGTTTGAATTTGAACCGTCATCGCTACCACACCCGAAGCACATCTTGAGATACGCAAATTATAGGTTTAAACAATTTCTTGACCGATGAGATTCGCTGCTATTGGTTTGGGGTCGGCGACAGCGAGGGATGTGACCTAGCTAGGCGACAAGTTGAGTTAGAAGCCAAATGAACATCGAGACACTATAGTAGCGCGGGACAGAACACAAAGATGAACGCATTACCTCATACAGATCAGCTCTTCCTTCATAAGCTTTCTATGCTTCGTCAGTGTCGAAGAGGCCCAGAAGAGCTACTTGAGTAGTTTTTGTAAACTTGTGAGAATAGGTTAAAGCGAGGGTATGTTGCGTTCAATTCTCTAGGCATTTATATACTTTTCTCATTTGGTGTGCCCTAGGGTTAGAAAACTACTAGCACACCACATTATCTTGGACCGCGGTGAAGTACCAAAGTAGACTCAATTGGAAATTGCGAAACGTGCTGTCAACCACGAGGAAACGCCCCCAGCAAGGGTTCGTTGATGCCAGCAGATGCTAGCAGATGCATGTGTGAACGCACTGGAGGACGTGGAGGATGCAAAATATCTGGGCGTCCAAACAAAAAGAATGAACTCCACTCAGACTGTTCTCCGCAAGCCATGAAGGTCTAGCGAACAGGCGGAGGTATACCATTGCCTGGGTATGTAGATTTGTGCGGTTTAACACCGGATGGTACTTGGGGAAGAAATTTGGCTCGGCAGGGGGTAAGGTTCGCGCACTCTGACGGGTTGAAACGCGGCACCGTAACAACAAGCTATCTCTACCTAGGTAGGGAAGAGCCGCAAAGTTAGATAGCTAGGGGTCCTGGTTCTTCGTATGTACAACGGTGAATGGCTTGTGGAATGCGGTGGAAGCTCCCGAGGTCTCCCTTAATTCTTCCCAGATTTGGAGATGCATGGGTCCCGTAGGCAAGTTTGCGGCCAGCCTCTTCAAATCATTTTTTTTTTAAAAAAAAAGAAAGAATGTAAAATTCCCCGTATCGCATTGACTCTTCGTTCCGCGTGGAATTTGAAATTCGGTGACGTTAGGATGTTGAACATCAATCAATCTCACCACATCACCACTGTATTGGGGCGCCGTGAAATTTCCGAATGCAGTCCCATGCTCTCGACGAGAAATCTGCTGTGTGATTTGGCTGAATTTCAAAGAGGCTTTCGATCCTCGACTGAGATGACGCTAAACCCCAAAGGGGTACGTAACAGAATGCCCTTACTTGCTGAGATACAGTTTCGCCTTTTGGAAGATCATACTTCGGTACATTTGAAAGTTCCCGCAGTTCTGATGTTGGCGAAACTTGTATTTTCTCAAGGGATTTTGGTTTGCCAGTACTTGTTGACTACCTGGTATTGCAAATTTCCCGACCGGTCTGGTCTGTATCCACCAAGCAGCTATCATCTTCCCCTTTGGAGGTATTCGTCTTATTTAAATAGGTTAGAAAGTGAGACATTCCAAGGCTATCTCCGAGCGACTCTCCCTATGGGTAGCTCGGATGTGGTGACGATAGCAAGATGCGCCACTAGTCATGAGGATGTGAGCTGGTGAGTGATGTATGTGTGGCGCTGTGGCTTGTCATTCAGAACATCACATGGTCCAAGCGTCGTGACGGATTTCGGGTTCAAATTATTCCGTTTCCCTACAATCTTCGCTTCGAGCATCTCAAGGGGCAGGTTGCTAATTGCTGTGTCCAGGATAATTCAGGCTTCATCAGCCACTTGCTTCTTCATTGCCCGACCTTCAATATTCAGAATTTAGGACCGCTTCAAGGAATTGGTATCTGTTCATCCAAACAGTCGCTCATGTAGGCGCTATGTTGTTGATACGATGATCCAAATGCGGAGTGCGGCAACCGTCAAACATAGGTGGGAATTCCATTTTCGTTCCTTCGGGTGTTAGCTGTGTGCGAGCACGCTATCACCTGTGACTTATTTGCTGCACATATTCTCTGCACGTATCCCGGCCAATCAAGCACCAGTCCTCGGAATTTGGCGTGAGTCCAAAATTATTTGCGCCTGCATGCTGCTCTTTTCGGAGTTTTATTCGCGTGAACGACAACTCCAGGATTGTCTCCAGTGGAGTTTAGAGGGGTCATCCCTTCTGCGCTGAGATCCTTGACCCCTCATGTCCGGCAACGCTTCTTCGTCTACACTGGTTTCGCGCTTTCCCCAACCATGACCGACTTTCACCTCGCTGGGTTTCGTGAGCCTAGAACGCTGTTCATCAGAGGGTCATTCATTGGATTAGGCCAATGACTAGGAGTCGATCGTATCTGGAGTCTGAATAGACTTATGGTTTATTGTCGATGGTTTGATCTTGGTGATTGTCTACATAGTAGATAAATGAATTCATGAGTAGGATTTGAGGGTTTGATCAAGTAAGATTTTTCATGAACGATGTATGGATGGGGGACTGTCTCTTTATGCATTATTGCTGCTAACGAGAACGGGGATTCGCTTTTAGCTAACCATATCCGTCCTTCCTTTTTAGCAAAAGTATTGCAATACCCTCATACGATTCATGTTTCTGTAGAGTGAAGTTCTTGCATTTTCGTCCTCACTCAAGGGGCATCTATGCCTTTATGTTTTCATGTACATTGTCTCCGATTGGAATAATTCATTTAAATGGGTCATCTTAGGTTAGTACTACCTAAGTCGGTCTACGATCTGAGACATGGGGGAAGCAACCGTCCATACCTATCTTTGCTATAAATTGGTAGGTACACTGGTGCTTTTGAATTTTTCCGGTAGACCTCTTCCTGCTATGACGATTAGTAAAAACATCATGAGGAGCCTCTCCATTGAGAATACTCATCTCTGAATATCACATAACTCTGAAAATGAGGCTGCCATTGTCACTCCTAGACGTTATTTAATGTTCTATCCCTTAGTATGAGCCTCTTATTCCGTTAGATTTTCTACCTACATAGGTAGCTACCCAAGTAATCACCGACACTGCCCCTTAAAACCATACCGCACGTGTGATAGGGCATATCCTCCGATTGATTGAAGCGCGAAACGGCATTTTAACTCTCCATTCGAAGCGAGGGGCGACTGCGATAATCATACAGGATAAATCTAGGCACAGCCTTCAATAGACAGTATCGTCACATCAGACTAGACCTTAGTGTCACATATGTCCTCTGTATATGGTGCTATCTAGGCGGGAATTGCACAATGAGCAAGTTATTGCATACTATCCCATTTACTTGGCTTGATTACTCTAGGTACCTAGGCAGGCGGGTACCTATAGAGACATGAGCAATCTAAGGAAACCCACGATATTACTATCGAGACAATATCAACGCTTTTCAGCTTGTTTAATCAAGGGGGAAAAACCATCAGATGCTTTCAAACTTACCACGCCCAAAAGGAAGGGAGTGAATTCGTTATCTACTAGCGGTAAGGTCTATGTCAAACGATTGTCGACTACCTGAAGTCTTGCTACGTTAAATACACCATTTCATCTCCGATGCCTTGACTCAAAACCGCCAGGGCACTTTTGCTTGAAAGAGTAATACATCTTACCGAAATTTACATCCCAGGCAGATCCAATGGCCGATGCACAATTCCAGATAGAGATAATAAAGTTCTGGTCCACGTCAGATGTCTTTCCGTGCTAGATGTGGAGACTTGACACTACACGATGCTACTCATATGAGGCAGGATATACAAACAAGTAACTAGTGTGATGTTCTCAAAACCGGTATCGACTGATTATTTACTTGAAGTGGTAGATGTTGGTTGTCTACAGTTATTAGGGTGGTACACACCTTCATCAGCAGGACAGATATTATTGGGCAACCCCCCATCTCCTATAATACACTAATACTCAATCGGCCTTCTTCAAGTAAGTTGTTACTGCAGCAAGTTGGTGAGGCTTGCGCCGATTGTGGTTTATATCTTCACCGCTCTATTGCGCCTCTCTTTAAATGCGCGGCATCGAGGCTCTTTTCCCAGCATCAAATCGCACATCACCCAATTCAAGACACTGGCCATTTTTGAGACCTTTTCGGGGGCTAAATTGGGCACTCAAACATCTCGTGAGGGTGTTCTAATTTGGACATTCTTGTCGGTGTTCACGTCGACGATCGATACGATGATGTGTCTCGGAGCCTCTGGATTTCCCATTGCATTTTGGCACATTATTTATACAAGAAGTAGATATCATATGTTTAACATGAGTAAAATGGACGAAGTTGGAGTTTATTTTCATCGTTCATCATGCCCGATTCAACTAGTGCTAGCCCAGATCTTCCAGTAAATGGAATCCAGGCACACAACGGGAATAGCACTCCACAGAGACCGAATATCCCAGATCATTCCCACCCACCTACGCAACAAGCGCATAGTTATTCTGTGATGTATGACAGAGTTGCTGATGGCAAGTTTTATTTCCCAAAGCCATGATCCCGCCAACTCTCACAGTTAACATGCATGGTTTAGCCAGGATACAAACCGGCTCTAGACATTATGAGTTCTACACAGATGACGACGTCAGTAAGTTAGACTTCGTATCCTGACCCAATTCAAGGAGATTTCTAGGCTGATAAACTAAAGAAAACAATTCGCCGAAGGGCTGGCCATCGATTGCGGCAATACAAACATACTTTCCAAACAACAGCTCCCAGAGAGCGTTCACAGTCTCGACACAACAGCTTCTTACTCACTATCAGCAAAAGATTCACTGTATCGACAACAAGCTTGACGAGATGAACTTCGAGGGTAGTGAAGCCGGCGGAAGCCCGCTTAGATCGCTCCCGTTTGACCAGGAAAAGTTCTTGGCTCGATGTATCTCAGGGACTGGGCATTTGCCGATACCTCCCGATCCCGAATCAGGCGAACTTGACAGAGCGTCGCAGAGGGAAAACCTCATGATGGCCAAAGAGAAATACTCAATATCGTACTGTAGGTTCTCAAAAGCATTCTAATTCACCACTTGCTACGAGTCGATGCCTGGCGAAATGATGGGGGGAGCCAACTACCACTAACTGAGAGAAACTTACTATTTAGATATGATCTTGATCATGAATTACGAAATTAAGAAATTTACTCGAACCTCTAGGCGTGCGCATGAGACACACTTCAAGATGCAAGTAAATGAGGGACTCAACAATGAAGCGCTTGCCTATATGCGATATATCGACGACTTCGTTTCCGACGCACCAGACCAAATATTCCAAAAGTTTGAATCTCTTCTGTATACCGATTCACCTTGGGTAATGGTACATTAAATTTGATATCTCTTCCATGATCCCCCTTTTCGACCCCTATGTGAACCCCTGGCTCCACACATCTTGTGTAACCTTCTTTATGTCACCCCTTTATTATAAAAATGCCAAACTGACAGCCGTACTATCAAAAGGGCCTCTTAAGACGCATCAATCGGCTCTTCGGCGGCGACGCTCCTCCAAATATTGATCCCGATGATCCGCGCATAACCCTCAGCCTGCGGCCCCTCCGCATATTGATCAAGACGTTGCTCGTGCTCAGCAGCCAGTCGCTTCTTATCATCCCTGTTGCGCTTCTTTATCTCCAAATGGACGTAAGTGATACAACAAGTTACCACTCATACCCTTACTTTCCCATATTCACCGCAATCTCCTGCTGGTTTAAGATTGCAACTGCTAACTCCCGTTGCTGCTATACAGTGGTCTCGTGGCATTTACCTCCTCGTCGTCACCGCCTTCGCCGTCGTTTTCACCATCGCCATGGCTACATTTGAGGCCCGTATCGCCTACCTGTTCGTGGGCGTCACCGCTTATTATGCCGTACTCGTTGCCTTCCTCGCGAATCTGCCTGGCTGAATTTCAGCTTACACAATAAGATAGAGGCCATACCGCAGCGATGTGTTATAGCTAAGTTATGGGGAATGTCTAGTATATTCATATCAGCGAGAAACAGGAGAGGACGGACACCATAACAATAAGACTTAGTACTACAAGTCGGCTACTTCTTGACTCTATCAAGCTTGAGATTTATTTTCCGTGGGAAGCAGTCTGGCCGCTCTTGATATGTTAGGTTGCGAAGTACTTGTTCATAGAATTCTTTAGTTTTTCCCATTTTTAGCTCTATTTACCTAGTGTCTTTTGATCTCTTGATATGTAAGACTTGGAACCGTCCACATTCAATCGTGTTTCGTACTTTTCCTGTACCAGTAATGAGGCGCCTCTGCTGGTATATATATGGACTTCTAGTCGCCTTCATTTCGAGATAAAGTCGAGTGTAGTTTATGCTGCTTTAGCAACGAGACGCAAATCAGCGCTAAGACCACCAAGCCTAACATCATGAACCACACGTTTCTAAAGGCCTCCATAAACGAAGCCATGACACCGTCATACCAGCCCTCAGGAAGGCGCTTCAATTCGCTCATGTCGTCTCTAATTTTGCGGATCTCATCCGCGGCGCCGGGCAAGTCGCCGAACCGTTCCCACAGCTGCGTCTTGAGCACATTCTGATAAATAGCCGATGCTATAGTAATACCGACCGTCCCGCCAACCGATCGGAACGCGTAAGTTGCGGATGTAACGGTGGCTTGGTGTGAGTGGTCCACGGCTGCTAGGCACGCTAGCAGCATGGTATTAAGCATGGCGCCATATCCAGAGCCGAGAAGCAGAAATGCGATCATCAGGGGCCATGCTGGAGTATCCTCCTTGAGTGTCGTGAAAATGACGGCAGAAGCGAGCTGCAGCAACACAGCCAAGATCGCAACAGGTAACTATTGCAGGGTTAGTTTCATGCAGCGGGCGTATAAAATTGCTTACTACGATCTACTACGATCATCTCGATCCGGAGGGGTGGCGGAGATAAGTTGGCATTTTTAAGCTTTCTGCACACGCAGCTGTGACCAAAAGGGGAACAATGCATATAAATCCCGAGTTTAGAACTTACTACTTCATAGTTAGCGCATGCATGGAATACACTGGTGGGCGAAAGGAAGAATTTGAGAATGAGCTCTTGAAGTGGGACCTTATCGAGGTACTTACCATAACGTCCAGTTTTCTTCATGATAAATCCACTTCCAATTGAGCAGAAGCAGATACCGATAGGAGCGAATAAGACTACTAGGCCCGAGTCCGTAGCCGAACTTCCGCGCACCTGCATGTAGATGGGGGCGTAGAATAGCGACATCATGTATACCATACAACACAGTAAATTTACCATGCAAGCAAAGAAGACTGTTCGATCTAGAAGGAGACGGACCGGGATAACGGGCTGCTTGGCGCGGGATTCCCAGATGATGAAAGCAACCAATGCCGCGACCGATAGGGGCAAAGTAGTTAACGGTAAGGGGTGAACCCAGGGTACCAGGTTACCTCCGGCGTTCAACCCAAGTAAGAGCAGGACGAGAAAGACTATGAGCGAGAAGGCGCCAGTAAAGTCAATGCGAGCCAAGTATGACTTCTCTGATACCTTTGGTGGCAATCGGACGAGATAGGCGACCAAAGCAGCCGAAACCAAGACGGGAGGTACCTGAACCAAGAAGGCCAGGCGCCAACCCCAGGACGAGTTGTCGTTGACCAGGCCCCCAAACACGCCACCTAGCGTTGCACCAGCTCCGTAGCAAATGTTCCCTATTCCCTGGATGACGCCTCGATTTCTCAGTGGGACAAGGTCCGTACATAAGAATGTAGCAATAGCCATCAAGCCGCCACCGCCAATACCAGCGATAACTCTTCCAAGTATCATAACATTGGCATTCTGTGCCAAGCCACAGATGAGGTTTCCGGCGGCGAAAAAGATGTTACTAAACACGAGACCCGGACCCCGCCCGAAGATATCCGTCAGTCTTCCGGATACGGGCTGGCACGCGGCATTCGAGATTAGGTAAGCGGATGCGAGCCAGGATAACAGACTCAAGGAGTGAAATTCGCTAGATATCGGAGCTGATAACGTGGCGATGATGGTCGATTCGATGGCGCCTAAGAAGACACCCAGCCAACAGGTGCAAAGGATAAGCCATAATTTAAGACCTGTCACTTCTTCGACAACTACAACCTGCTCCTCGTCGTCGTGGATTGACGGGGCCTCTTCATGCGGGAGCACATTCTTGTTTTGATTACCAAGCAGAGGCGTCCGCTCATCGCCGTGACTGTGCGTGCTCCCGTTTGCCGGCTGGGCGGATATGTCCTCGGCTCTCGTCATGTTAACAATACTTCCTCTTCAACGTAGATTCACTCCCACTCATTTGAATTGATCGAATTCGGTTGCAATAGTTGTCTAAGATCCTCTGACGCGTATCAAAATGTTAAAAATTAGTAATGAATGAGTGAGATTATTATCGAAATCTGATGGTTAAAAATGAAGATAGCGGAAACTAGAACGGATTTAGCGATTCCTACCCCTGGTCTAGGTATGACCTTGTCGGGGTTTAGATAGACCAAAGAAGGTGCGATCGCATTATTGATTGACGGACCGATAATCGGCATGCAACTACGAAGATTTCGGGTGCCGCAAACACGGGTATAAATACTTAAAGTTTACCAGAGACTGGAATGAACGGAGACAGATGAAATGCAAATATAGCAGCGACTCCCTGATTTATCAACTTCATTCAAGTATCACAATGATCGTGGAATGCCAGCATTCTTTGGTACTGCCTGTTGAAGAGAACATTAGAATACGAAATACGTGTGTAGGATAATGACTCTTCAGCCACTCATGTCCCGAAAAAAATATAAAAAAAGTCTATCGGTGCTATTCCGTTGACGGATGTCGCACTCGGCATCGCAGCAACTCCTGACCGGAAAATAGCACCGGGTTAGACGGCCTTGGTGTTTTCGTCCGATATATAATACAATGTAACATCGTTGCCCATAGTACCAGCTCAGTCACGCTGTCATGTAAGTCATCGGCTGTACATGGTATTGGCTCTGACGTATTGCGGATAGCGAGAGTCGGCAAGCTACAGTTCCGTCAAAAAGTGGGTAGAACACGAGGGAACGTTTGACCAAGCAGGTTAAAGCCAGAGAGCCGGGATAGGTCATACTGCATGAAGGTCCGTATAAGTGGCGGAGGGAAGGGCTGAGGTGTCGAGAAAAAGACGAATACATTCAAAGAAAGTGAGACAACTCCAACGCGATAGTTCGAGGGAAAACCCGTCCCTATGTAGTGAAACATGTCTTTGCTTTTTCTTTGTTTCTTGCGGGTACGGCGGAATACTGATAAATGATAGATCTGTCATGTTTCCTGCTCTTATTTCTGACGCCAGCAGCAGCGAATCTGTAACTGTCATGATGTTTCTTCAGCCGCCCAGCTGTTGATCAGGACATCACTAAGAGTCCTGGAGCCCTACTAGGTAACTATGAGCGCTAAAAAGTTCAAGGTTGACTTCGAGGTGTGTGAATCGTGGCTCAGCACGGAAATCGTAGGCCTCAGAGCTAGAGTGGCGCTGATAGGCTGTGTCTTGCCGCTAAAAGGGAATATGATGCGCCCCAAGGCTCTTCTACCAGGCTAAATTTCCCCACTTCAACTGTGGCTGAGCTTAAAAATAGAACGCTCATGGAAGTTCCAGGGCTCCTCGTAGTGTGTCCCTATTACAATACGCGCAATCGGTATTCATCAGCCCGGGTCATCCATGGATTGCATGTCAGCTAATACGTAACGTAGTTAGGCAAAAACACAAAATCTTCATATTCCATAACATAATAAACAACTCCATCGCGATTGATTTTTCTCGTCTCTCGCTTCTTTTTTGAATCGAGTTTTGCAAATCTCAACCCTTCACGACCTCGAGTCGATTAGGTGCAAACGATAGTACACGGATATTTCAGTTGAAACTAGCACAAGCCCTTGTTAGTTGAGTTTCGACAACCATACCATCAGCCGCAAAGCCGCCCCTAAATACGACCCAGCCGAACTTGGCTGTTTTGACAAGCTTCGTACTACTCAGAGGTAAAAACTTTCTTCAACTAAACACATGGCAAAACTGCCAAACAGAACCTTAAACCTTAGATCCAGCATCGTCGAACGTTCGAACGTCAAGATTAACCTTAAATTCTATCCAGGGCTTAGCCGTTAGAAAATGGCGGCAATCATCGAGAAGTTAGATATCAACCCCGATAAGGTGCCCAACACCAAGCTCGGCCTTCACATCTTCCAGATCATCTTGGGCGTCGTAATATTTATACTCGAAATCGTCCTTTTCCGAGCAGATAATTCAGTCATCAACGGTAACAATGGATGGCCGTTCGGACTGGTACGTGAAGTCCCCCTTTTTATCCTCGTATTTATATGCGATAGTGCACGTGTGCTTACGAGACTTCTTGTGATAGTGTTTCTTATCCATCCCGGCCTGGATTTACTTAGCTATGGCACCACGATTCGAGCGAACTCGGAAACTTGCTGAACCGCATGTAATGGTTGTTATGGATTCCGTCTTCGCCATCTTTTGGTTATCCGGCTTCGCTAGTCAAGCTGCATACAACACCGCAAACTCTTGTGGATCGGGTTGCGCTGTCAGCAAGGCCATCGTCGGAATCGCCTTCTTCCAAACGTATGGATTCGACTAATACCTACATGATAACAACCATGGATGCTAACCATTAGTATAGTCTTGCTTGGGTTGCGACAACGGCCGTTAGCGTATACACATTAAGATACTACCGACAGACCGAAAGTCTTCCCGGATACGAGAACCTCAACACGAGCCAAAACATCGATCCCGATAAGGCTGCTTTCTCGATGGCGCCCCACGACGAGGAGGCATATGCTCCTGTGCAGATGGACGACCACCACGACGAGCACGACCATGATGCTCCCTACGATCCAGATTCGTTCGGTGGCCGACTCGATACCGATACCTCGTACAGACCGCACAGCACATCTCCCGCTCCTCTTGAGAACCCCTTCGATAACGCGTACCGATCGCACAGCCACTCGCCGGCCCACAGCGACCCCTACGGTGACCCGTACTCCTCCGTATCATCTAGACCTCAACCACACATATACGCTCCTCCCGCCGCAGAGGACTATGATGACGACAGGCCGGTGCAATTCCCCAGCGCGAACTACGATCGCACATTGCATTAATCGTTTCGAGCGTTTAAGGTTTAGGCGTAACGGTATCCTGTTGCCGGAAAATATGACGGCAGCAGCTCGAGGGGGCGTGCCTTGTGACGGTATACGACGAATAAGTGCCTCTACGAGAAGTGGATTATAAAGTGTCGATAAGACAGAGTGGCGGGCCAGTTTATAAAACTCACGACGGTTGATCGGTGTTCCGGATACATTATGCTCATTATGGCACTAATATAAAAGATACCAGGAATAGTGTCTGCGATTGTGGCGGTTTATGTTTGTTTCGATAGTTCTGGTCTGCAAATATATTCATTGAAGATTCAATGTCTCGATGTTCTCTGGGGTTCTCGGCTTATCTGGTTCTTCGGGGTTGACGTGACATACTTGACCTCGTGGTACTGTACTACTCTACTAATTGCGGATTGTTGTCTAGACTTAGTTCGTGGTACATGGATATACGGGTATTTGGTACGGTAGTCAAGTTGGCAATGATATATCATTTTTAGTACTTTTAAAACCATTGTTGTGCCGAGTACTGGCTTTTGTCAGCCAGGTATATCTGAGATCCTATAACGCCTTGCAATGCAGTTGTCTCGAAACTCTTGACTTAAGACTATAGCCCCCTTTAACCCCTATCTTAGGCCGACCGGGCCTTCATCTTTTTTATCCTCCTTGAGATATCTGCTGCCGTCTGTTGCATAGGGTTTAACTTGCGATCCCTCGCCATAGCTTTTGTGTCGTCGCCATATTTCCCTATGAGCCTTTGCAACCATTCGACCTCTCTCTTGGTCTGCGTCGTCACTTTCTTGGTCACGGGTCGATTGGCCTGGCTCTCCAGTTCGGGGAAGATCCCGGTACCGTCTTCTACCTCATCAATGCCTTCCCACTCCTCGGCCGCTTCCTCATCATCCATATCATCGTCAGAGTCTAGGTCGTTCAAAGGGTCGTTAAGTGGGTTGTCCTTTCCCTTGCCGTCTAGCACACGCACGATTCGTCCGTTCTCGTCTCGCTCCACGCGCACCTCGGTGACGACAGCAGTAGTCGGTTGGGCAATGGCAAACGGGTCTACGGGTTTCGTGGATTTTGATTTTGCGCTGGGCTCTACACCACCTGTCGGCGCCTTCAAGCGGGATACGAGACCCAGACGTCGGTAGTTTTGCGACGCCGTCTCCTTTTTGTTCCTATACGAGTTTAGTACTAAGATTTTCACAATCTACTCTTATGACTTATATGACGTACCAATTTCTTGCCACAATGTCATTTCCCAACGGGTTTAGAAGGCGCTTAGATTTGGTCGACGATGGTTGTCGGATAGCGTTGCGAGACGATCGCCTCTTGCGCTTTTGAAGGTCCCGACCCATGATACTGTTTGTTTCCTACTATGGCTTCAGATATGAGGTACCTCGCAGTAATAGACACTCTCCAATTTCAATAACAGGTACCCGACTCGAGGGCAACGTCGCAGTGGCGCAATCGCAATTCTTCTTGGCTTTTACAACTTCATTTGAAAAATCCACCAAAATTTCTTGCTGATATGGAGCTGATAGGAAAAATGGGACCTTGCGATAAGCTCTGCGATAAGATAACGGTATTTGTCATCCTATCTACACGTGATCTCTTGGCATGGTTCTCACATATTAATCTGTTACCTATAGTTGTGTAACGCTGGGCAAGTTTCTTTCTTGCAACATTCGCAACATTTGCAACATCATTCTTGGAGTGCTTCAGTGCTCCGTTAGAAATTCGTCAACTTTCGTAAAGAAGACGGGAGAGAGTTGATACGAGAGAGAAAGGTCCAGGAGCCTTGCGCGGCAAATCCATCTTGCCACATAACAACATATCAACGCATGTTGGTCGGGCTTGGCGTCCGGTAAGGTCCCTATCTAGTTCGTCCTGTTGCGAGACGCTTCCAACATCTGCCGTCCAACCTGGGGAAGTCTTACGCAAGTACCTATTTATCATGAAATCCGCGAGCTCCAAACGTCCTCGAGCCGCTCGACGGTGGGATGTTGACCTGTCTCCAACCATACCCAACTCCGACCAGGCCGACTAAGAATGGTCGGAATGGTCAGAATGGCAAGGGAACGGTTAAGGGGTGGCAGTGCAATTCCCGTCCAGTGAGACCTTGATGTTGCATATTTCCATATTTTCTACGAGGGACTGTAACAGAACTTCTCAAGTCCCGAGATGATTCCAAAGATCCCGCACACACAACGCACAAAGTCCCAAAGCCTCCCATGTTACGATTCCTGCATAATAGACGTACTACTAGTCTCCTCCGGATACGAACCTATCGTCTCGTTAAGCTGCCTTAAGTTGCTTCAAGGCAATCAACCTTGGAACCTAGTCAATGCTCCACCCCCAATCTCTGATCGATCGCCGACTCCCCCTGTCCAGTAACTAGGTAGGTAGGCTTTTTGTGATCCGAGAAATGCTAGGGTCCGAACAGGGCCAATCGGCAGCTAGACGAACTTCTGGAACCCGCCGATGCGGCCAAGCCCGCACCTTTGATGTAGTGGACCGGCTTGCTGCGCGTAGAGTCGCATAATAGGGCGCAACTTAGTTATAGATGAGGAATAACCCCCGAACTCGAGAGCTTCTCGACCGGAGTCGAGAATCACGGAGCCACCCACCTAAAATGGTCCCCTGACTAGCAGATCCGGCGAGCTACTAGAACCCGCGAAGAAGAAGCTAAAATCGTTCAGGATCATACCCATCATCTTTCTACCTACCTTCGCATTACTACCTATTCGTGCGGGATGCTCTTCGATTTGCCTGCGGACCCCCTCAACCTACAGTATTAGCTACCGTACGGCCTTGCTCGACGTCGATGTTGCCCTGGCGGAAGATCTCGGATCCCGGAGTACGTCTTGGCCAATAAATCCACCTTAAGACCATGAGTTGGTTGCTTGATTGATCGACTCGATGAACCGTCGCTAGAAGTCTGGGTCGGTTGACGTTTCCCTACGAGATACTGTAGCTGCGCAGGTCCGTCTGCCACACACGATCTACGAACCTATGGAAAATCATCTAGATTTTACCCGGCGCGCACCGGATAGGATCCTATGCGGTTCGCACCGTCCGTTGGAAGCAGCGGGGAGCTGAAGCCGGATCCGCCAACCAGCAGAATCGGTTCGTAGGGAAGGCTGCTGCCGTGGTCAGACGACCTATTCGCAGCTCTATTGAACAGTTCTCAATAGCTGACCGTACGCAGGTAATCAATGGCTGGACCAAAGGGGGTGGATGTAAGCATGCTGACACGAGTTATCTATTATCTATCGTACCTAGCGCTATAGCTACGGTAGATCAATCTTCCAACCAACGGTGGGTCTGACATACCGAGCAAAGGTGACCGATTCAGGTGAACATCCGCTACGTACCGTACAGCTGTGCAGCGACGATCACTGTAAGGTTTGGGTATGATGGCGCTGGCTGCCCCCAGGGAGTAGTGGGACAAACGATAAGTGGACGAACCAAGCTTCGCTGCCGTCGACTTGGTACATCCCGAAGAGCAGAAGCAGCTAAGGAGAAAACAGAAAGTAAATAACACAAACCGTACGGGATAGGTACAACAATGTACGCCTATCTGTGACTCGCCTGTACATGAAGCATGTGTTGCAACTTCTTGGCCTAGGCTATCACTGACAGCTGCCTAGCTAGCTATAGCTGGATAGATTAGGTTAGGGGGATAAGGCATAGTGTTCCAATAGCTGCGGAACCCTTCTGGAAGCCTCCTGCTCGTTTCCTAGCTCGGTGTCTGATTGTCTGCTCGTCTACTTGCTCTTACTTCCTCATCTTACTTATTTCGTACCCGGGCATATATTATGATCTACTAGATCTCTCCGATATCATGTGTCAAAAGGTTACTATTACGTCAGTAAGGGTTGGGGGTGGAATTCGAGATGTGAGAAGTCCTGTTAGCCAGGCTGCCGACTGTGGGCTTGTGGGCTGTTCGCCCAGCGGTCCTTTCTTCCTCCCTATTCGGGAAATGTGTGGGGAGTGGGGGTCCCCTAGGCGATAGAGACGGAGGTAGGAGGCAGTAAGAGGCAACTATACAAGCTTTGCTATTGCTTTAGTGAGATATGTCTAGATCTCGTACTAAGATTTTAAGGCTTGTCGGCTCTGTCTTATAGGAACGGACATATAGCACTTCTAATAGCTAATGGCAACCTAAAATCCAGGCGAAAGCTTCTAGGCGAGTTCCTAGCTCAGCCTCGGCTTCGTGATGGACGAAGGCATGAATGAATAAATAAATGAGTAAGAGTTTTCACATGTATATCTTGCAAGTTTAAGAGGTTTTTGAAGCTTTACCTATTTCACTCATACTCGCTTTGGTAAATGCACGCTAGTAAGGTAACTAGATATCTGCTGGAAGGTCAAAGTGTTGGCCCTATCTACGTAGTCCTAGGCGATGAAGGGGTACTGTAAAAAAAGATGTGGCTGAGCCGAACTCCCACCATTACGGGAGGGTATTTTCAGAGTATGGGGGGCGGGAGAGGGAAAAATTACCTGCCAGGGAGGGTGGGAGTGTTCCTTCCCGCTCGGTTGATAGAGGGTGGTCGGTTGTTGGTGGGTTTAGTGGGTGTGTATGGTATAATATGCCATTACTAAACACATACATACTAGCCCAGTTCGTCCATGTATTGGGGGGCCATCTGAGGCGCTATGGCGTGACGTCGGCCACCGGGAGATCTGCTTTGCGTGCTGACAGCTGCTCACATGCACCCCCAACCAGGCAGAGGGTGTGGTAAAGGAGGGACGGCATCGGGCGTGTGCTAGAAATCACGAGACCAAAGTGACGAACTGCGGTTTGGTACTGGTTTGGGGGAATGTTCTCTCTTCTCTGCGTGTCTCTTCATCTGCATATGAATGTCTCTGTTCACATGTCATGTGCTACTAAATAGCTAGCTAATTTCTACTACCACCGCCACCAACGATTCAAACATGTCTCTTCTCCCACACGTTCCCCTAGCTCATCTCTCTCTAACATAGTCCTATCCACATTTCCCACTTGTCTCGTACAGAACATCTCCCAATGTTAAAAACTAAAACTAAAACAAAAGCCCATAATCCGGATCTCATTCATGTCCGCCGTAACCATAAACCCGGGGATATCAACATGCGATATATATAATAGTACAGTCGTGATAAAAAGGGGGGAAACAGTAAAACAGAAAACAAAAAGTTGGTGTCAAAATATGTGACAAGAAGGTAAAGTTGTTAGGTAGAAAAGGATATAAACCTCTATGATCCAATATATTCCAATTCCATCTCTTTCAAGATTGCCGCCTTTTTAATGTGGTAGTAGAATAAATGTGCATGTGGTGTATGTATTAAAACATGATCCACTCCACTTCGACTCCCGGTCCGCCAATGCACTTCGTCCAGTTGAAACAGCCGCGTCTCATCCCTAATTTATTTCCGGGGCTAGTAGGGGGCTCGTAGTACTCGCCAGCCCAAAGTCTCTCGAGCACTTCGATGGCTGCTAGGTTGTTCATGTAGCCGCTGCGAGACATGATCTCGCGACACTTGTTGCGAACGATGTTTTGTTGGAGCTCGTTCACACATTCGCTGCCGGCTACGAAGAGCGGCCAGAGTAGAAATTTCTCGGCGTTGCTGCCAGCCTCGAGTGAGCTCGCATAGTAGACAACTTGGCTGACTAGACTGCGGAAGTTGTTGTGGGTAGAAGGTACGTTGGGCGAAGCCAGACGCTCGGTGTAAAGTAGAGCAGCGTAGCGGAAGGCCTCGGAAAGCCAGTGTAGATCGCGAATTTGAAGTTGTGTTGCTGAGTTAGGAAGGGATGAAGCTACGCGCTGAGCGTCAAACTCCCAGCTCTGAAGAGCCATGCGGGCGTCCTTCCACTCGCGCCAAAAGGTTGAACGGTGTTCGTCGTATTGGGGAGAGGGGCAAAGTCCTGTGGATATAATCTCTTCTTCATCGAGTTGCGACGCAAATCCGTTGCCGTCGTAGCGATGATGGTTAATGCTAAAGAAGTCTCCGAGTGAGGGGGCGGGTTGTTTGAAAGAGTGACCTAGTGGAGAACCTAGGGGGGAAGTAGTTGATGGTGTTCCGACGCGACCGGTAGGTGTTGCTAAAACGTTTTGTACAGGAATGTTTTGTGATAAAAGATTTAGGCGACCAAGCTTGCTAATGGTTTTGAATAATTCCCTGTCACATCCAACCAAGTTCTCAGCTCCAGGGGGTAGCAAGTTGGCGTCAGGGGGAAGTCCGTAAAATGAGTGGTTGAGTTGGGCCTCGCGGTCATTAATGCTGGCCGAAATTGAATCAAAGTAGGTGAAGATAGCTTCCATCCACGCAGACTCGCTAGATCCTTGGTAAGGGGCAGAACCACGCATACTAAGAATCTTCTTAACACCGGCGAATTGTGTGTGGAACTTCGCAACACCAGATTCGACCATGCGGTAGTGGCAAAGCAGTAGAATAGTGGCCAAGACAGAGTCGTGGCATGATTTAGCGGGATCGTTTAATTGTTGGTTGAGGAGGTGAACGGCCAAGTTTCGGTGCTGGTGTTCTTCGGTCAAAGAGTGGTGGTCGGATTGCATGTCAGAGAGTCGCTCAGAGCTGCTTTCTGGATCCCTGGCACGTTGACCAAGACTTAGCCTTCTCTTCATCCTTAGATTGCACGCGGAGAGGGCACATATGGCATGTTGTAGGCTTCGACTCCCAGACGCTAGCCGTAGGATGTGATCCCGGAATGGATTGTTCGGACCATCCACCAAAACCATCGAGGGGCACATAATATTCTCGTAGTAGTCCATGAAGAAGGGCATCTTAGCAATGAGATCAGGGCTAACCTGAATCGACTGGCTCTCGTACGGCAGAGACAGGGCGGCCGCCGCGGCGTCCACGGGGTGAGGCGTTACATCATCATCTCTTGATATCGAAGAGGTCCAGTGTGAACCATGTGCGGAATGCGGACTGGTGCCGTATGACTCCATCTCAGGGACGCCTGCAAGGAGTTGTCAGTGATCCGAGGCATGGCATTTCGGAACGCTTGATCCTTACTCAGAGTATCGTTGTCCGCGACGAGTCTATGGGCCATCTGTGGCTCGAAAGAATCAGGGTGAGAACTGAGGCTCGAGCTCGGCTCTGATGGAGCATAGACTAAGCTAGGGCAAGAAGTTGGCGCTCGTTGATCGATCAAGATCGCACCGGCGGGGCTTTGAGGGGCGGGCGAGTTATGGCCCGTGTAGTTATCGTACATGAGAGTTGGGCTGTGCACAAAGGGGATCTCCTCCCTAGTATAAGCATGTCCTATAGGGGATAAGGTATAGTCGACCTCGTGCAGCGAGTCTACCGACGATGATAATGAATCACCCATTATGGGGAAATGGCCCATCGAGGAGCTAAACTTCTGATATCTTGATTGCTCGCTGGCACTCACGCCGCCGCCATATGTCGGAAGGCCTCCCCAAGCTCTTTGGGAAGTTTGCGTAGGCTCGCCATGCGGGAACCTTGAGTACCCAGGATATGGCCCATATGGTGTTGAAGGGACGGAAGTAGTGTGATCTCTGTTGATATCGACGTCGTCTCGGCGAGTTCTGTGCTGCCCCTCTTCGTGGTCGTTCCACTGCGCTGAGGTTGTCGCAGAACTTGTTGCTCGGGCCCGGCTCGCGGCCTTCTTCCCAATAGGCGCAACCGGTGGCGCTTTTGCTATAGGCAGCGAGAGACCCCTTAGTTTGCCCCGACTCGCCACACCCACTCCCCAGGTCAGTTGAGTCTTGTAGCCGGAGCATTCATTCCCAATCTCGAGACATTGCGAGCAGTAAGGCCGCCGCCTATCGCACTTGGTGTTCCTCTTAATGCAGGTGAAGCAGTCATCGGCAGCTCCTCCAGCGGGGGCTCGTCTCCGGCGCTTGCGGGCGGCCTGGGCGTCCTTGGACGAATTAGACTGCGGTGGAAGTGAGACTGTCATGTTAGGCTAGGCACTATATCGTATGAAAGATCTTATGTCGTTCTTAGCACATAAGGCAACTCGGGACGACAGCGGTCTCGACTCCGGTCTCGACGCAGTATAGAATCTCTTGTCTTTCAAGGAAGGGGATGTTGACTGGCGTGGGTAAATTGACTTTAATATGGAAAAGATGGATCGTCCAAGCAAGAGGTTATATAAACTGCATGGGAAAGGGCAGACGAGATCGATGGGGGTGGAACGAATGGGACGACCAGATATAAGATGCGATGCGGTCTCTATATGAACGAGCACACTACCATATCCAGTCGTGCTCCCCACCCGCTCTAGGTCGGTACGGGAGAGGTACAAGCTCACCCTCCATGCTCGACCACCCCTTGTCTAGGGAGGCGATAATACATATGCATGTAGCAGTCGCAGAAGTAGCCAAACCGCAGACCAGAGAGCATGGGTGGACCCGGCCTGGGTGTAGTTTGGGGGTGCCACCAAGCAGCAGCAGAGAAGAACGTTGAAAGGTTGGACGTGAAATGACGGGGAATCTACCTTTGACCCTATGCTACATAGGTCGAGATGGGTGCGAGATCGAGGGGAACGAATGAGCATTTCGACAAGGAAGTGGGTCGCCTACTTTCAAGATCAGCGGGATATAACTACATTGTACAAGCAAGTCGAAGAGACGCTAGAGGAGAGAACGGCGACAGGGGGGCAGGGTGGCCCCTGTAGGCTTGAGATGCATGCAGAACGGGGGTGAGGGAACATCGTGGCAGGTACTTTGTAGTTGTTGCGATTTGAAAGAGACTACTGTAGGAACAAGGGTCATGACCGAACGGCGAGTCCTAACGATATCAGGCTTAGCAGACATTTGGTGAGTCTGGGGGGGTTGAGAGGTGCCCTGCCGTTATTCCCTACCTCCTTTCGTATCGCTCTCTCTCTATGCGACAAGAACTTCGGACGAAAGATGTCGAGGTTCTCAGAAGCGCTGGAGATAGGTCGAGAGAAAAATTATGTGAAAGCAAAAAATCAAATACGTGGGTGTTCTACAGTGGAGAGGAGGGATCGTCAGCTCGGCTAGTGAAGGGCTTCCCGTCTAATAGCGCCATCTGCAGCAATGGATGACGAGGAGAGTGGCTGAAAGCGTGCATACAGCACTTCGCTGCTTGTGTTACTGAACAATACAGGGAGCTGGAAAAAAAAGTATCGATTGGAAAAGTAAACCTCGGTAGGCCTGCGGGATGACCTACGGAATAGGCTCGTTGGTATTAGGTATTAGGTATCGAGTGGGATGCGGATGGGAAACCAGAAACGAGCACAGCTTTGCTTAGCCCGTTAGCACGGAAATGCGCGAGATGCTGTAAACAGCATCGTTCGATTTTGTCGAGTTTGGTTCTTGGCTTATGGGTTAATTTTCCCACATTTCCCATCTCTGTCAAGCCAAGCGGGTCGTCGAATCCTAACCTTAGAAATTAGAAACTCTTTGTAAGTTGAAGTTATTATTAGTCTTGTAAGTGCTGTAAGTTTGATAGAAGGGGTAATGTGCCGCTTAGTTGTGCATACAAGTGATACACATACAAGAGATTAGAGTAGACTTAGAATGCCTACAAGTTCCAACACCATGGTCCGATGCGTGCAAGTATCATCAGTGAGGGATAACGTTACAAGTGCTGCTTCAAGGTGCCTCGGCGCCTTAGAGGTAGCTACGGTAATGCCGTGCAGTTTGTGCTAACATTAGAATTTAGAAATCCCTAATCCCTAGTTGTTGCGGAAGGATTTTCGATCGGTGCCTTTTTACCCCCCATTTATTCTTTACCCTTCCCATAATTCCCATATTTGCCATCCATAATGCCCAAAATGCCCATAAAAAAAGACGCTGTGATCAGGGGATGGTCCCTCTTCCAGCGCTATCGACGTAGTAACACCTGATAGACCAGGGCACCACCGTACAAAGTACACGAACGATGCTTCCGCTCTCCGGGGCTTTAATTACGTAGGTGGACATATACCGTGCGACTTATCATATTATCGATTTACTGTATTAGATCGGTCATCCCTGGAAGGCAAATGCCAGTATCCTGACCGAGGATTTTTAAGATGTACATCCGTGATAGGATCCATGGATTTGATTTTGAGGCGGGGAGTTAGTTTCAGGCGGCGCGCGAAGCCACTATGAGTTTAAAGGGTTTAAAGGTGCTTAGAGGTCAGGTTGACATCCATAGCGCAGAGACCGTGGGCTCCGTTCCCACTTCATCCCACTACCCTTACAGCACCTGTACCTAACCTCCGTCACGCCGGATTTCTGGATTTGCCGTTCTCCAAGTCAGTGCAAGTCAGTGCAAGTCACCTGTGCCACCATATGGATACTAGTACCATATCTCCGTATGCCTGTATTATATTGGATTTCCCGGCCATATTTCAAAAATCAGCGACCCTCCTCAACTCCGTGGTTGGACGGAGACCTCAAACCAGAACGAACGTCTTAATTTCACCACATACAGTCCGCAACACCTAGGCACAGTTTCTTACAATTCCATTCTACGAATGCGTTCCGACTGGTTATCTCAAATTTCTTCTAAATGTTTCTGATACGCCAGATCATAGCCAACAAGCTTTGCGAGTCTTGGCGTGCTCATACTTGCCATAGCTGCTTACTGTATGTAACCCATAGAAATGGGCGAGGTATGGGCGAGGTAATGTGACGACTCCAATTCTCTCTCAGTAATTCAAAAGCTGCCCAGGTATCCTATGTATCCTATGAGACGCCCTGTCTCAGATGACGATGTTTAGAGCCCTATTACCAAGCAGCTTTATTGCTTTTATTACCTAACATTTAACCAAGTAATTGATGATCTGCCGGGGTCCCACTCTTCGATCGCATACCTCAAAGTGCCGCAGGGAATAGGGCAAGTAAGCTCTCTAATCCGGGGACTAGTATCGCTGCACATCACTGCGTAACAAAGCATCTATGTTACTATGTTACGCTTGTAACGTAAAGTCGCCTCGCCTTGCCTTATACCGCAGAACCCCTTTCTTAGGTAGTACGGTACCTATGATACCTACATAGTGTCATATAATAAGTCGATCTCGAGGTAACGGATAATCAAGGAGCACGTTGACGCAGAAACAATTTTGCCTATGCTGCCTGTGGTGAACAAGCAGGCAACCGGAAACCAGACGAAACCATTATGTGGATTGCTCTGCAGTTGGGCAGAATGGAAATCGAGCATTAAACGAACGAACCAGGCAGTCTATTACTGTGACAAGTGGCCCCCCTCCTCGCTTATAGCCGCCCCTTGGTTTGGTGTTTTTTTTTTATCAACTCTACCGACCTACAGAGTACCGCGCAGTATGTAGGTAGGTATGTATGTACATAGGGTGGGATTACCGATCGAAACCTGAGGCCTTTTCTTCGTAAGACATATCCTCAAAATTTTAAACAGTGGAAGATGTCATTTGGGTAAAGAGTGTCTAGTAATTACCTCTCAACTTTCAGCTGACCTCTCAAATGGCTGCATTATTGCGTGTGAACACGGCTTTACTATAATCGTGTTTGCTCTTTAATTTATGAGATAGCCCTAGGAGGATTTAGATTGGTTGTCGGGGCAAGATAACTCTTATTGAAGTCGGACTAAGGGTAAGGCTGCGGCGCTACTGCATATGATAGGTAACTGACCGCGTCGGACATCATCATGTGTAAGCTATAATATTAATCCGAGGTGTGAAGTTCATTTTCACGTAAACCCAGATGAATGGCCGAAAATTAATCAAATATAGGCTACGTGCAACCCATAGGTACAAGATGACGAGAGACAGTGCAAGCCTTCAAGTGCTAAGCTCAACACTAGACTCAACAATGTGGTTGTAATTATATGGGTCTATAATTCTCGTACCACAAAACTATACCAGGACCTTGTCGTATTCAGGATGTTCGCCATAGTAGACAATCATCACGAGATTCCCGACGCTCAAATGCCCGGAGATGAATTACACGAACGACATACCACATTGATAGTAGGTAGTAGGTAGGCAGGTAAGGTACATACTGCCATCTCGATGCGGCCTCGAATTCTCCAAGGTGCATCGCTCGGTTGGAGACGAATCTATCAGGAAGATCGAGTAGCTAAGGGCTACCAATCTGACGTCGTCACGCAATAGGAAGTATGAAGCCAAGAAGTCCGAGGTCATGTCTCCAAGAATGTGCCTGCTTCTCGAAGTTATTAATCGTCATGTTCTCCCAGTCGGTATACATGGCTATGTAGATACTACGGTAGCAACGCGAGCGGGAATTGACCATTATACGCGGTTGGATGGTTTATTACCTACCTCTACATACTACATGTATCTAGAGATGGGGGAACTTTAACCTACCTACATTACCTCCTAGACATACATACACCTACATCTACATCTGCGGGTTGTGCTTGGGCTGGTTAGCCTCGAAGTCAAGCTATTGGCCGTCTACTATAACTTGGTGGACCGTGTAACGGCGACCAATTAGTAGATGGTCTAAGACGACGCCGAGACTTAGTAGACATGGGTCTCTCTACCACCGTCTCTTGCTTCTACTGTTTCCATCGAGCTTCTATCGTTATCTCGAACCCCCCGCCATTTTGTTCTTTGCAGCTCCCCCTTTCGGACCGCACCGAATTGATTTCTGTTGAGGCGACAACAATTTGCAGGCCACTATCTAAACACCAATGCACACGTCACTAGATCGATGTCGAGCATGTCGAACATGGGAAAGGGTGAGGTTGGCGTTACTGTATGTGATATGTAACATACGATCGCATCCCGAAACAAATCATGATCGTCGTCGCGCTGCGTTTGCGTCGCCCTTCTACGAACCGTTCTCGCGCGCTTCTAGAGTCTCCAGCCAGAGATTTGGGAAATTCAGGGCAGTGAGGGATACCCCTCCAATGATCCAATGATGAGCGACAGGGGGTATGATCTTCAAGATCCCTGGAATACATGCCTGCCCTCACTACCTTACCTAGGTATATACGGGGTGGTTTTTTTTGTTTGTTTCTAGAATCTTTATTTCAAGGGCCAAGCAAAGGAAAACATCGTAATAGGATATATTCTCTCATCTATAGAGATCTGTCCTTGCTACCCGAAATCCAAAGTGCGCAATCTGGCAATTTGCTTCATCACGAGCTTACTGTGGACATGTTTGCGCCGGTCTACCAACTCCCTGGCATGTACATAACGTACGCTAGAGTATGTAACGACCTGAAGGAGACTGCATCTTGCCCCACGGATGATGCTAGCGCAATCGTGCTTGGCGGAAGACATCAATTGATCCATTACCTGCCTACCCATTACTTTAGCTTGCTTATCAGTTACACATACGAAACTTCGAATCTCCGGCGTCGTGGACGGTTGATGGTCGATGGTTGGAGACGGTCCCTCTCTTGCCGAGCTGTTCCATTTGGAACTTCATTGGCACAGAAAATGACATGCCGTCCCAGATCAAGTCCCTAACTGATCCAGATCCGTAACCCCCGATAAGTCGACGATCATGTGGTGTACAGAGTACGTTATATACCTACTAATGTCGAACAAGTAGGTATTTATTAGATATTTTATAACACCTGAACATTAAAGATAGCTAAATACCTAGGTACTTCGACATATTTAGACCCATATAGCCAGCCGTACATGCAGCTAAACTCCTCGCGTAGTAGATATTCCCCTCCAAGGTTACTGCAAACCTTGATTCGAGTAGAAATACTACCCGAAAGCTGGAAATTATGGGAAAAGAACACTACATATTACCTAAATACCTGGACAATCTGGTCAACTAGTCGCCCAGTCCCTTACTTTCCTTACTTACCTAGGTATTTAGCCTCTACCCTTACCCTGATACATGGGTATAATCCTCAAGCACATGTAAAATGATGTAAAATACCTAGGCAGGTAGGCAGGTAGGCAGTCAATTAGTCAATTACCTAACGTATGAACCCTGGAAATTATAGGGATACCCACATGTCTACCAAAACGACGGCCTCTATAATTTACTAATCAGATGTTCGAGACGTCGGATACCACGGGCACTGGACAATATCTGGTTATCACCTACCGATTCCTAACTGCCACGGCCTACCTGGGCATTGCTCCATCCATCAAGAAGCTTCGTCAAGCCTTCTTCTCTTTTTCTCCTTCATCTCGGTACTGCGCGACACTACGCTACGACGGACGCGATGCCAATGCCAAGACAGACCGTTGCACAATTGGCACCAAGTTCTGCCGACGTAGTTGACAATTCACACTGATGAGTCTTGGCGGACCTCTGTACTCCGCGTTTGCTTCGCTGAGGGAGGACTTCGATGCAGGTCAAAGAACACTTAAGCATCCCCTAATGGCTTGTAAGCGTTTCTTCAAGGTACTGCAACCAGCAGAGCAGAGTGCTGCATGCAGTGTGACTTCGACATACTACAACTAAAGTTCTCGAAGCCTTCCAATTCGGGGTCTGTTCGCCGTTAAATCGACCATTCGACCAAGCACTCTACTAATTTTTCTTTCTTTCTCCTTACTTCCACTGCTTCTACCGCTTCCACCTCTCCCCTCCCCCAAAGGGTTGATGGTTCCCGAACGCTAGAGAATATCGCTAGAGACTACCCGCGCAACAATTACCGCCCCTTAAGTGACATCATCTCTGCCCCTTAGACACAGTTGACTACTTTTTGGTTCTAGGCCTCGTAACGGCGCCAATTGGTGGACTTATGAGAGACTTTTAACACTTTTAACTCGGCACCGAATATTATCGAATATTATGTCTCCTAGGTGCGACGGCGGCAGTTCCAAATCCAGATGCTCATTCGTCTAAGATTTCGGATTATCATGAAATTCGTTGTTCCGTAATATTATGGTAGCTTATGCGAGAAGAGCGGGATCTATGACTGACAGAGACTGACACGTACATGCATGTGCTCAGTAGTGCAACCAGTGTAGTCAGTCCAGTCAGTTCAGTCCCTTAATTGAGAATGTCTAACTGGTTTGGATGTTCGGTCTGTCAGCTAGCCAATATCAATATTCTCTTATCTCATGTACATCGCACAGGTCCACGTCGAGCTGACTTGAGCTTGTGCTTATCTTATTGGCTCCCTTCTTTGGAAATAATAATATTGAAATTCGCAAGAAGAGACGAATTAAGAGACTCGAGCGGGGGAGAAGAGCTTCCAAGGTTGCTTAGACTGTTTAGACTGCTTAGGCTACTGTAGAGCCTACTGTAGAGCCTAGAAGCCCTAGAGACTTGCCTAGAGGCCTGCCTAAAAGCTTGCCTAAAGATTTAAGCTAGGCGCTAGAAGGACCGAGGAACCTGCACAGAATAACACTAAACGCTATTCGGTTTAGTCGGCAGGAACCTTAACCCTAAGACTTTAAAGTAAGGAGACCAAAGTCGAGGCTAGCGGATGCGAGTCTAACATGTACACTATTTGTACAGATTTGTGCAAGCTAAGGAAGACCCTACTAATGCAAACTACTTTAGGGTAACTGGTGTAACTGGTAACTTGGAAGTATCGACGGATCAGTCTACGATGATCGATGATCGAATCAATATGCACTTTAAGCTTGGAAGTTGCTATTCAGCTTGATACTTTCTGGGTAGTTGCCGCCTCGAGTAACTCCCGTTGAACCGCGGAACCTTAGTCAGAAGTTAGATCTCATCCATTTTCTCTTTTCTCTCTTTTGCAACTTCACGAACCAGTTGGATTTGCCCAATTCCATTTTCTGTCCTTGACCTTTTCAGTCACCGACTGCTACCATTGAGCTACCCTGGCCGACCCTGGTCATCCCCCCACATTTGACTTAGACTAAATTCTATCAGCGGGTTAGCATATGATTGGTGCGCGCCATATCCTTACAAAGAAAAGAAAGAGAAAAAAAAGCCCCGGTCTGCTCTTCGGTTCGTTCAATGGCCGAAAATGTCACAGCGCAGGTCAAGGTAGACCGGTCCAATCAACGCCGATCGAGGGCTTGCCATGGCCTTGAAGACGGCATAAATCAAAACACCTAATTTTATAAGACTCTCCGACCCGTGTCATGTCGGTCGTGGCGAGGAAAGAATCGCTGGATGAGAATAAACCGCCGTTAGAATAACGATCGTCTCGGTTTAAAGCCCGGCGGTCGCCAGACAGCTGGAAACCACTCACATCGTCTCGGAGACCGCTTGGCCTAGTCTCCAACACTTTAACTTATTATCCATCGGATACCTACTATGTACGTAGGTATAGGTATGGATGTGCATGTTCCAAAAGGCCGGATCTATGACGGCTAGCTCAGCGCTGGGCTAACCGCATGGACCGTTGGACCTTATTCTACCCCATCAACATGATATACCTAGTCTTGAGCACATACCGGTCCATACATGGATTGTAAGTAACCCTGACCGGATCTTTCTATCCATGATGGGGGCTGCATATTCGCTGATAAAGAAAAGTGTAACAGCCTTTTACCTCGTGAATATTGATTCCTCGAATCCTAAGGTCAGGTCAGGTATTCACACCAAGTTAGGCTCACCGTGCCCCGGACTGCATTCGGAAATTTGAAGGGGTGCCGAGTAGCCGCCGCCTTTTGAGCCGCTGCTTCTCTACTGTACGCTGTACATGCTGCATTGGACTTAGGTCTCAGAAGTATACACCTTAGTACCGTCTTATGACATCTCCTGATCTTGCAAGCATGCTTGTGCTAGGGTTGCTTGAGCTTAACCCCCCCCCTACTGGTCTGTTCTCGTGTTTACCGATACGTTATCTATCAATTTTATAGAACTTCGTGTTGATATATTTAATGTCGTGGCACAATTGCCTAGTGGTTATTGTATCACTGCTCGCTGCTACTTATTCAACGGCGACAATACCTAACTAATGAGGTACCCGCCTAGTATCACGGATGAAAGCCGAGTAGCAGACGGCGGGCAAGTAACTAGGCGGTTGTCTCAGTAGCCATTTCTCTTCCCAGGTACCTTTAAACGGCTAGCAACCCTTCCGTCTCGAAGCGTGCTTTCTGATTGGTGGAGATCCAATCATAGTTAACACGCAACGTTGCATCTCGCCCGCTCTCCAATCAGGATGATCCATTCTATTCTTCAACCCAGCTCCAGCTGCAGCTAGTAGGCGAGTGTGGAGGTATGTTCATGAATACCGACTACATACAGTATGCTAACGCATTAAAATCAAGATGTGGCTGTTATGTCAGCTGTATCTTTTCTTGCACGAGGAGCTAGCATACGCCTAATATGCCTAGATCCAGTTTACAAGCATTCGCTTCACTCGCGGCACATAAAACCAACCACGCCAGGTGAGGAGGATCTAATTCCATACTAGATCAGACGAATTTGAGGCTAGAATGTCACCGTCTCATCATCATTCGAAAGCACGATTATGTATTTGCGCTTCATCTCATCTAAGAGAACTGGTTGCGTTCCAGATGCGGCTCGATTCCGTGTCCCTGTCAAGACTCTATTCATAGAACGCCATGGACCCTAGCATCGGTCCAAATTTTAATCACAGACCATTATGCGCGCCGTGGGCCAACATAATTGCACCGAGCTCACGCGAATTGGCAATAATATGCGGATAGCAGATCACATATCGTCAACATACATACACACGTTCACGCAACGTGGTTCGGCAGTCCTGCTGTGTGTCCTTGTCCATCGTCTATTTTATCCCACTTCGATGTGTCAAGGTGCACCGACCATCAGGTAAACAGGGAGTTGATCAAGGTCGGGCTTTATAGGCCCATCACCTGATAAAATCCGACTGGTTCGTTGTCATCCTACCATACAAAATGTGGTATCAACTTGATCGAGTTGGCCAATCCTACGACCTTGTCATTGTTTTCTGCATGGTGGCTTGACCTCCCACTCTGCAGGCAGCTTGCTAGTACATATTTTCCTAATCTTCTCCCTCCGGCGGCTCAGGTGTCAGAATCCGCTGCGCGCAAGTCACGGCTAGCAATAAGCACCTTGTCGCGTGCCGTTTCCCTGTCAAATGAGAGCAGATATTTCAGGTATTTCTAACATAGACAGGACAGTATGATTCTGAGACCATGCAGATCCGCGAATATTTGAACGAGCAGGCCACTCCAAGACCGGCCAGCTCGAGGCAAACGCGGGGGTAGCGCTGTCAAATTGCTGCAAGTGATGATCCCGAACCCAGACGACCAGGGAGGATGCTGTGAGAGTAGAGGTTCACGGCAGATGAAGTACATTGTAGATTTATTGGAGCCCTGGACATTTTTATTTTTATCTTTGTCATCTTGACGATACTACCGGCATCACTTTATCGTAAAATCCGCATGCGCCGTACCCGGCGGTCCACTTCAGGGATTGCAGCAAGACCCGCGATGTTTCGACTACCTGGGTAATTATCTACCTTTAGCTACGGCTTTCGCCTCGAGGGGCGCAAGAGGATCATTAAAGTCATATAGAGTTGGTGTGTAACACATGACTTATACCGGGCTTTTAATTCGGCGCCTCCTTTGACCCTATTTCATCTCGGAAGACCGGCGTGGCTGAAAAGTGGTTATACCATCTGCGTGCCTCGCCCTACACACCACGATGTGCGGCGGCCAACAAGAGCTTGACAAAATTCTTGTTAGACGTGCCGAGACATCTCCCAAAAATTCATCAATTCCAAAAACCCGGAAAGGACCGAAGCGCAAGGCGCCGAATCCTTTCTTGTACGCTGTCGCATAGGATCGTACCGTGGGCGCGCTGGCCTGGGCGTGCCACTTGCAAACGCCAGCCGAGGCAAAAGGAGCTGAGAGCCCCAACTTAGATCCGTCTACAAACACTCCCCTCTCAGCACTCAGCCTCACTACTGTGCAACGAACCCTAGCTTTAATTCAGGATGCTGACGATCTTTACTCCTATTAAGCACCGAGCGGTCCGTCTTGCCCGCAGAACCGACTTGGACGGTTCTTGCTATCTATACAACTACATTTAGCACCGAGCATCCATTCCACTCCGGAATATCTGCAGCTATCCTATCCTACCCAGGTAGCTATCTTATCTCCCGAGGCAGTAAGGATCTGGATAACATCAAGTTGATGTTCTTTGAATTGTCATCGTCATCGTCAAGTTGCGAGATGAAAGAACGGGGCCGCCACTTTGCGCCAGTTGTCCTGGCCCCTATTCCTTCGCGCCTATGATAGATTCTTTCCCCCTTGCTTATTCGGCCCGGCCTATGGTTCCTGGGGTAATACAAGGATCGCCGCATCGATCAAATGTTATTTGATAGCTTTAGATGCTGGCGACAATCGATTTGACAAGGTATCGTGCACGTCAAGCTACCGGTCAAGCACCCTGTGAATACAATCTCCGTTTCAAGAAGAAGCTTAATTTAGTCGGTGTTCACATGCAACCTCGCGGCTGTTGAAGCCCCTCCACAGATCCCCTCAGGGGTTCGAATGATTGTAACGTATTCATTGCAGGTACAAGCAACCACATAGCCCACGTAGCCTCGGACGACCCCAAATTTGAAGAAGGGGACCTCACGGAAGAGCTATCGAGAATGTTCCCGTCGAGGTATGTTTCCAATGCTGACGATACAACGTCTAACAAGCGTATAGCTTCATTTGTTTCAACGTACTTGACGTAACCTTGATGCGCTCGTCGACGTCGGTGGGGCTCGATAGGGTACAACGATGAGCTACAAAGGTATCTTCATCTCGGTAGATTTCCTACTGTCCTCCTACCTCCCACCATATCGTGGGGATCGATCTGCACATACCCCGGCATCGATGCCCGTCCAGACTGGATGTGTTACTGCCTTTCCTATTGCCTACTGCCCGGCGTACCTACTAGGTATTCCTAGTCATACGCCGCATATCTGCCTGGAGCTAGAGTGACAGGGGCCTTGAGACATGGTTCAGTGGCGAAGTGTGGCCTAGAAGCTGTCACAACCCCTGACAGATATTCAAACATATCGCCTCTATCGATACTGAACTAGAGATCCATCTAATAGTTTGGAGAGAGAACCAAACCTTGGAACTTTTTGAACCCCTCATACCTTCATGTATAGGACAAGGTATACCGGCTCCAGTTTTTGGAGGAGCTTTGTATCTCCTATGTAGTCGCCGGAGGAGACACTAATTGGGATACCGTCCGGTAGCCAGTATCTAGGTTTCACCTCCTGATGGGCATATGCTCATTAGCAATCATCTCTAATGAGATCCACCTCCAAGAGTATCAGGTGAACTCGTTCGATCCGACATCGCGGACGTTGGTAGGACTGCTAAATCCTAGACTTGGTATGGAAATAGAGGTCGTCTCAAAAGATCTCTGTGACACGCTGCTTCATCGGGGTTTGGAATGGGATTCTCTCGGCGTGCTGCCAACAGGTCCCAAGCTATTGGCACCCTAACCACTATGATGAGGATGAGCTAGGATGGACTATGAAGACAACTTGTGTACCCAACGCCATTCCTTTGCTTGTGATACCTATTCCCCAACGTGAGAGCAATCCACTATGACGTTCATCTTCACATGTATATCTCTCGACCTACGCTGTGGGCAGTCATGACGAGAACTTTTGTTGACAGAATAGGCAGTCACAATAACAAATGCCGAACCCTATCTAAACAACACCGGTAGGATCGATATGGTTAAAGCCAAACAAAAGAGACATACAAACTAATATCGTGGTCCTTAGTTTGATGCGATGTTATGCTAGTCCCCTATTACCCCTGACTACGGGCTATAGCTTCATGACAAGTGAGCGAGGTCTCGCCGTCGGTCACTGAAGTTGTCGCAGGAGATCCACAGTACCTTCGAAATACCCAGCCAGCGAATATCTCATCATGAGGCACGGATATTACTGGCCCCTCTACGAAGGTAGGGGTATTCAGGTACTAGGGAATCCCCCCATCGGCGTTCCCTACCAAGAGAATTGGCGGTTGTCGGTCGCCGCGAGTCAATGGAGACTGCGCCGTATAGGGCTCCTGCGATGAAGCCTGAAAGAGGAAACGATAGGGTAATCGCTGGACCACAAGTGCTAGAAGAACAGAGACAGATTCGGCAGCGCGGATGTTCGCTAACCCAAGACCCTGATCCTTCGCGCTTCCTCCGCGCCACCCGGCTTATTGATCCTTCTAAGAAGCACCACCCGCTGGCTATTTTTCCCCTTCTAAAGACAAGACAGACGCGGTCTTAAGCGATTTTAGAAAAATAATTACTTGGGTGCTCCATCGTCACTCCATAGTTCGCAACCGTCTTCCTTGGCTACTCGGAGATTTGCGAGTGGCATCGTGGTGTGTTGGCGGCGCGCTTGCCTTGACCGCTAGACGGCGGATCCGCGGAGAGCTGGCAAATTGATTTGAGCATCGCGCATTACTTTACCGCGCATCATCAGATCACGCAAGAGAGAAGCGAAAAAAAAACACATGCACTAAGTAAAAGACGATCTCGTGGGTCCTCGGTGAGCCGCTTTAACGCATGATATCCTGTACGAAACCCGAAACCCCCCACGGGAAGAACGACAATGATGAAGATGGTGAAATTGCGCGATCCGTAGAGCGAAGATTTCCGTTTTCCGCTGCTGTTGGAGCAGCAGCAGCAGCGGCGGCGGGGACGGCGGGCAGGAAGGATTGTGGGCAAGTTTTTTTCGCTCCCAACCGAGGTTTGGGATTGCGAGGAAATTAACCCCATTTAATTTTCTGCTCCTACGTTCTCTCGTCTTCGTCGACGGAGAACAGAGCTGGGTTGGGGTTTTACGTTCGAGCACCTAAACCTAGCTCGGTCGACAGGATGCAAGAGTTGAGGCTCATGAAGAGTTTCAGTGCCAACTTGCATGCGGTGCGATGTCAGGTATGCTGTGCTGATGCCGCAGGCCGTTGCCGCGTCCCGCGTGGTTCAGGATTTACGCGGTTGCGTCTGTTGGTCGGGGATACGGTTAAAAATAGCACTGGCTCTTAGAAATACTTGTCGCGCCCAGGGCTGCGCTGGTCTTTTTCGTCGTAACGTAGGGACTGCTGCAGGGGGTGCTTGTTGCGTTCGGGACGGATTGAGGCGAGGAGGAAGCAGGCCAAGACCAAAATAGAGCGACGATGTCACAATCAACTTTGATCAATGTCTCATCTTGTCGATAACGCCGCTGGCGACAGCAAGGGTAGCTACAGCTATAGCTCCAAGCTTCGTCAGACGTCATCCAAGTGCTCTGTCGACGCTGCCCAGAGAACGGATCCTCTTCGCGTCTACTGAAGTCCGAGTTACAGAACATTGAGAATTTGTCGGCGATAACAATTTCTTCTTTTGCTCATTTTGATCTTTTGAAAGCTGCAGATAACTATCGTCGCTTTGTGGATTCTGCAAGGTCTCCTTGGGGACATGGATGGATACCGATTGCGTGGTTTTGGCCAGCTGCATGCAGAATGACCTCGATTGAGGACTTGGCGGAGTGAGATCGTCTCGGTTTCCGATCTCGAACATCGGGGATGCGCAGTACGGCTCGTGTAAGCCTCCTTCTCGGGAGACAGTCTGTGGCGTTCGGATTCACCCGAAACAAATAGACTTTGGAATACGATGGTCTCGTTATGGCGATAATGTTGGAATCGAGGAGCTGCGAGAGCTGCGAGAGCTGCGAGAGCTGCATTGAGGCAAAACAGGTCGTAAACAGTTGTTAATTTGGTTCAACCATTGAATCAGGTGTGATTCAGCTCTGTTGGGTGCGCAATTTTGTCTAAGTATTTCGAAAGTATCTTGCGAAATCCATGGATAGGCTTTTGATCGCCAATGCCATCGCGACGAACCAAGGGATGATCTCGAGAGGTGGAAGAATCCTCCAACGCTCCCAGACGCGCGTAGCCTGGTGACAACAAATGTGTATGCCATGGTACACCTAGACCGCCAATTCACCAACCAATTTATCGTGTTAGTTTAGATAGATCCAACATTCTGAGATATGTTGCTGTAAGGTAGCCGATAGACCATCTATTCCCAAGTATGAGCTACCGGGTTCAGATATCTCATAGCGTATAGCCCCAACTGAGAGTCATCGCATCTTCAGGTAAGGTAATCTGTTCTAAAAAGGCTGAGAGCATTATCAAGGGTGTTTTCTTCCAAGCTCAAAGTCATTGGAGACGATGCGAAAATGTCTGTCGGTGTGCTGCGCAAGCAGGTAGCCGGAGTCGTAGATGATCAGGTACCTAGGATATGTCATGAAATGTTATGTCCCAACCGTTCTACGTCTCAATCAGAACTGGGGTAAATATGATTGGATTCATTTCGAGACTCGGGCGTAAGTGTTTCTAGACCATCGAAGAGAATGTGTTGCTATTAGTGAGCCTCTTGTCAGGAGAGACTTCTGATGGCGGATTGATCTTTAAGGTCTTTGGGCTTTGGCTGTGAGTGTATTTCATAATAATTCTCTGTAGGTCGGCTCATATGGTGAATGTCACTTTTTTAGAGTATGTTCAATAGTATTAGTTGAAGCTCAAAGGAGTATGAGGAAGACGTGTACCTGGAATATGACTTGTTGCGGACATTGATGCCTCCTTCATGACAACTCTTCAAATATAGAAACGATGCTTGAATGAGTCTTCGACGTAGCTTCAGAGAAACTTGTTTTACGGCAATTGATCTTGAATATTCAGTCATGAATTAGTAGTATCTTAGATAGAAGATAGCCATCATAACATCTAAGGCTCCGAGAATTAACAATATGAGCGGTATCAACCATTCAGAAAAAGCCGAGACTGGTTAGATGGTGAGTATTGGCTCACTTATTCTAGGTGCTTGTCAACTTGAACGTACTGTTAAGTATATCAGCCCCTTGTAGGAACTTTAGCTTTTGAACAACATCCCAAGCCAGACCCTCTTCTGATGAATGAGTTCTGGATGGACAGTGTATCGCAGAGTTCCTGGATTTAGTATTATGGCTCGATATTTGAGTAAATCGCAATCGCCACACGAGCTAGCTTGTCTGTGACGACTTCATTAGACTTTGGCTTCGGTATTCGTCTCATCATCATTGAGGACTTCCAGCACTGTATCTGTTGAAAGTGCATAATTCTCTTGCTGCTACTTATAGTAAGAAAGAAGTAAAGAGAAGAGATTCGCCTTTATCCACACTGAAAGTGTGGAATAGTTGTTCATCAACATACTCGGGATGTGGCCGGGTATTATGCAGTATGATCATCCATGATACATGAGATATCCCAGAAAACATCATATAGGAACTTAGTAAACTAAAAGCACGTACGATATTAGGGGATTGTGAAATATCGATGAGAGAAGTCGTTATGACACTCGATAGTCTCAGATTGGCATTCTCGCTCTAGCCACATAAGAGCTCATAAAGCAACATACGAAATAACGACATATCGCGGCCTCGTGAAAAATGACTATCATAAGGTACTACCTTCGAGTCACTCCCTACTTAATCAAAATCATCGATATCTGAAGAAACTTGTTTTTGGTATATTTCATGATACATACTTCGTGAATGAAGGAAAGATCTCGCTACTCATAACAGAGAGCTTCTCTCATCTTACATCTTGGCCACTCTAGGGGCATTCGTCAACACGCACCTCCAATATAGTCATGGCGGAATAAAACTTTCGACTTCCCAGGCAACGAACAGGGACTTACTCCTTCTTCGCCAGCTCGGCCAAGATAGGCTCCTGTAAGCTCTCCGGCTTGGTAGTGCTAGCCCATCGCTCCTTGACTTTTCCATCTCTTCCGATGAGGAACTTCTCGAAGTTCCACTTTACGCGCTTTAGGCCGAGAAGGCCAGGCTTCTCGGACTTCATCCACTCGAACACGGGCTCGGCTTTGTCACCGTTCACGTCGGTCTTGCCGAAGATGGGGAAGGTGACGCCGTAGTTCACCTGACAAAAGCTCTGTATATCGTCATCGGTACCGGGCTCTTGACCACCGAACTGGTTGCAAGGGAAACCGAGGATGGTAAAGTCATCGGGGTGTGTAGCTTTGATGTCCTTGTAGAGCTTCTCGAGACCAGCGTATTGAGGAGTGAATCCACACTTGGATGCTGTGTTGACGACTAAAACAACTTTGCCCTTGTAGTCGGCTAAGGGCTTCTCGGCACCCTTCTCTGTTTGGAGGGCGAAAGTAATTAGTTTTATATTGATATCAAAAGATAGGTCTTGTGCTACTACGTACTGTCCTTGACCTTAAAGTCGTAAAATGATGTAGCTGAAGCCATCGTTGTGATTTTTCTGATATTGATGGGGATTTGATGTCTCGGAAGTCGCGGGGTATATGCTGACAAAACCGGATACGAGGTCGAGCTTGCGAAGCTGATGATGATGCTATCGTTGGCGGGGTATCTGGTATTACTATTGGACGATATAGCTCGCGTCTGCAATACCGACGAAGTCACTTTGCAGAAATGGCGATTAGAGATTGACTGTATGGGATTCCAGATCCTTTTAATAAGTAGTGTCATGAATATGGTTGTTGATTAGTTTTTCTTTTGGATTTTTCTTTTCGTATTCTCTTCTTCAGGAGAGTCAGAATCCCCGTTAGCTCCCTATTACGTAGCAGATCTAGCAGATCCGGTACGAACTGTCCGGAGAACTAGTTACACTAAACGCCAAACGTATCAAAAATCGTGCCTCGGTATGGCTCTTACCCGTCAGTGCGTGGAGATATGTGGACCTTCCCGTCACTCCTGGCCAATGACGTGTGAATGACTCTAGCTGCTGGGGGTTAGCTTCTCCGGAAGCTTGGACCCAATCGTATCATTAATTACAAATACCTTATCATTTACATCACATGTTTCTGTTAGCAGAGCAAAGACAAGACAAGAATTCGACTACAATGCATTATTGTCTCTCGATAATCCCTGTCCTTTGTCGAAAACGTCAAATTTTGTTAAATCCGAAGACGTTAACGTCTTAATATTCGATACTTAATTTCAATGTATAATACTTTGATGTGGTACCAATCAACGGGTAGATCCGAATGAATCTCAAAGTCGGAACTTCCTAACTTATCAAATTCCACAGTTCGGGTCGCAACTATCTAGAAAGTTAAGGTTATTCAATCCCTTACTTTGCACCTGCATTGCAGCCTAGCCATGTGAAATCTTAATCTAGCTTCTTTAGTCAAGACGAAAAGGTCAATCCTAACTTCTATCCAATCCTTCAAGACCTTGATTGACACTACATAATCAACATAATCCGGTCATGTCAAATACAAGAAAATGGACAGTCGTATGCCCCGGCCGCGACATATCGTGATAATAGGTAAGCATGTCTCACTCTGTTCACGCTATTTGTGAATCCCTATGTCATTGCGCGCTCTTGGGTTCCATGCACACACCCACCGCTTAGCTCCTCGTCCGTCGGTCTGGGATCAACGTGGGGAGTACATCGCTATCTAAAGTAACACATGTAACGGGAACAGGCAATAGATCGGCTAATCCGTGCTTCTTAGGGGGTGGTGTCATAGGCACAACAACTGCGTACTATCTAACCCGACATCCCGATTACAATACCGCGCTCCACCACATCACGCTCCTAGAGGCTACCTCGATCGCGGCCGCCGCATCGGGTAAAGCGGGCGGACTTCTCGGCTTGTGGGCCTATCCGTCGTGCCTAGTCCCACTCTCATACCGCCTCCACGCCGAGTTAGCGGCCGAGCATAACGGCGCCGAAAGATGGGGGTACAGGCGCCTCGAGTGTGTGCAACTCACGGCCTCTATTGAGGACAAGACCCCGCGCGGGTCTGCCAAGACCTCAAAAAAGACCAAGAAGAGTGGTGCCGACGTCGCTAAGCAGTCAGAGGCTGAAAACGACCCAAAAGACCAAAAAGACGTGGATGACCAGGTAGAGTGGCAGAAACTGCCCAAGCAAGACGAGAATGCAAGTGCCCTTCTCCACGACTCCGTGCTGCCGAAGGACCTCGACTGGATTGATAGTAGTCTAGTCCGCGAATATGCGGAGATGGGACTCCCGGGCTTCACCGAAACGGCGCAAGTACACCCGTATCAGTTCACAACGTCGATGGCGGCGCTCGCGCGTGAGGGCGGCACCGAGATTCACGTCAACGCTAAGGTAACTAGCATCGGGATCAGCAAGTCGACCAACACCGTAAATAGCGTCTCCTTCCTCGACCGCACTACAGGCGAGACGTCGACTATATCCGGCGTAACAGACATCGTAGTAGCCGCGGGCCCCTGGACAGGCACCCTGTGGCCTAAAACCAAGGTCTCCGGCCTGCGCGCACACAGCGTCGTATTCGCCGCCGACGTCAGCCCCTACGCCGTCTTCACCGACATAAGCCTCCCCTCAGACTGGGTCCCGGCGCACCGCCTAGCGCGCGGCGAAAAGCGGCGACGCCACCGCGGCAACGTCGACCCTGAAATCTACGCGCGCCCCGGCGGCGAGGTGTACGCGTGCGGGGAACCGGACTCGAGCGTGCCGCTCCCCGACACAGCCGACCTGGTGCAGTGCGACGTGGCCCAA
This sequence comes from Annulohypoxylon nitens, assembly GCA_022496965.1. NCBI lineage: Eukaryota > Fungi > Ascomycota > Sordariomycetes > Xylariales > Hypoxylaceae > Annulohypoxylon > Annulohypoxylon nitens. The sequence goes on from MU386625.1 coordinate 871,132, forward strand.
TGCGACGACCTCGTCTCCTACATCAGTACCGTGAGCCCCGTTCTCGGCGCCGCCGAAGTGTCCGCCAAACAAGCTTGCTATATACCGCGACACGTGCGCTTCGGGAAGGAGAGCGCACCACTTGTCGGCGGCACGGGAGTGGGGGGTCTGTGGATCGCGGCGGGACATACGTGTTGGGGCGTGCAGAACGGGCCGGCGACCGGGAAGCTGATGAGCGAGTTTATCTTCGAGGGGGAGGCGAGGAGCGCTGATGTGGCGGAGTTGGATCCGAGGAGGTATAAGGTTTGAGTGGGGGAAGGGAGGGGAGGGGGATGAAAACGGGGGTAAGGGAAAGAAAGCGAGGGAACGGTAAAGAATAGAGACGCGGTGTTTACGTGTAACGGAACGGCAAACGGCGAATAGGGTTTCAGGCGCTATGACGACAGAGCGCGTGGGATGATGGCATCAAGGGTCCAAGGGTTTAGGGGTCCACGAAAGCAGGGGTTTACGTATCCGTCCTCCCCCTTGGCTCGTGCGTGGGAAAAAAGATGTAGGTGTGTACTACAATATGTGTGTAGGGTCCGGCGGGAAGCCGAGGGAAAGGGAAGGGAGGGATAGCATCGGTACATGCCGTATCCACTGACACGTCGATAGCTAGGAAGAGGCTGAACGGATCGGGGACGTACATCATACTTGCATGCGTGGGGTGTGGGGAAGAGAGGGGAGGGAGGGACACAAAGCTCCTGACCTGACTTACCTAGGTACATACCTGAAATATCCCGCTCTGTTCTACATAGGCGGTGATGGGTCGGATGGGACGAAGTCCCGTTCGTCTTACTATGCGTGTTATCACGATACCTAGATATCCACGGAAGTAGCTTGCGCGTGTGTTGAGGTATTAAAAATCGATTTTTCCATTGCCGCCATGTCCGCCATAATAAAAAAAAGTGACAGAATGTATAAATAAAAATATCCTCGGGGCAGCTGATCTACCCTTATCTTGTCACGATGGGACGGACCGAGCCGTCCAAGGGGGTACGGTAGTAGCGGCGGTGAGCAAGACGTGTTGGCAAGTAAGGGCGCGCGGGGGAGGAAGGGGGAAAGAGAGGAGGAGGGGGTACGATGTACAATATCGAGGGGAAATAAAGAAAAAAAAGAGAAGAGAGACCTCGTGGGGTGCGTCGCCAGGGATTAGTACCTTACGGATCGCCGCGACTATATTGGACGTACCAAAGATGCCCGAACTGGGCGGACCCTAGGCACATGGAGCCCAAGCACAGGGAAAAAAATCTTTCGGGCTGGGATTTTGCTTTTTTCGCTGTTTTTTCCCCAGGCTAGGTGGTCTGCCACCAGTCAACGCACGTATGTAACCCGAAAATCCTTACTCTTGGTAATCTATATCATACGCGGGAGGGCACATGCCATGTCCATACTTCCTAGCGAGGATGCGAGGTGCTCCGCAGATCTACGACCCCCCGAGGCTCGTAGATGGATGGTAGATGGTGTCTGCAGGGACCTATGGAAGCTGTCAAGTGAGACATGTGAGTGAGCCGACGCGCCGATCACTTTTCAAATTATCGTGGGGACGGTTGAAAACGAAGCACCGTCAGATATCATATTCACTATAACCATATTGTTCATAACGAAGAAAATTTCAGTAATCTCAAAAAAGTAGGTAAATTTGTTGTGCTAACGAAGACATAGAAGACATCTTGTTATGGCTGATATCAGCGAAACCGAGATACGAAGGTACGAGTAGCGCATGTTCGGTTAGTCTGCGCCGCAATTTTTCCTCCCTCCCTCCCGTTCGCGATGTGATGAGTTCTAAGTAGTGAATCTTAGAAGCAGTGATTGCTTATCATGACCAATATATCGTTTAGGTTAACGAACGTTCCCAGAGTGTACTCGTTGTCCAAAATAGGAGCAAGGAGAAACATCAGATTTCGCGAAACGTATTGTATAAGGCAAGTTTGCATATCCGTATGTGAGATCACGTATGTCAAGTGACTTTTTTCGGCTAGGAAATTGGGAGCTGTGTTTCCCACCTTCAAGAGCCTCATCCGTCACGCCGGATTCAAACCCCGCACTTTCCAAGAATAGGAGATCAACGGCCACGCGGCTAATATTGACGGCATATAGCCATTCCCCGTGGGTTTCACAAACAAGTTCCCGGTAACCCGTTTTCTGCTGTTCACAACGAATTCTCCACCTCCATCACTTCCCGTATGCCCTCCGCGATAGACTGCACCTTGGCCTTCTCGAGGCGCTTAAGCGGGCGTCGAGGGTAACCACCATATCCAAAGTAGCTCTGGATTGCCTGTTTGGTACCAGCAATTGCCGCCTTGGTCAAGAACCAGTCACCTCGCGAGAGAACCTTTTGCAGTGCGATCGCTTCCTCCGTTTTTCCCTCGGAGTATAGGTTCCATACCTTAACGCAGACCTTAGGCATGACATTCGCACCACCCGCGATGATTCCGCTTCCTCCAGAAACTAGCGTTTGGACCGTGAAGTCGCAAATGCCACCGAATGCCATATATCCGCTACCTTCTGAGGAGGGTGTTTTTGCGTTGGTGGCTAGTGCTACGCGGGTAAGTTTACCGGTACTTCCGCATGTGAATTTGGTTCCGACGATATTCGGGTGCTCGGCAAGCTTAATGATAAGGTCCGAGTCCATATCAATGCCGGCAACCGCGCCGGGGTAGTTGTATAAGACGATTGGAAGTGGGCTCTCGTCCGCCAGAGCGGTATAGTAACCAACTATGGCCTCCTCGTCCATCTGAGGACGGAAGTAACTTGGGGGTAGGATCAAAACATAATCGCCGCCAGCTGCTGCGCACATCTTGCTGAGCTCGATGGTTCCCTTCACGCTTCCCTCCGTAGCACCAACAATTATAGGTGTGGTAGTGAAACCTGCAGCATCTAAGGCTTCTCTAGTAGCACGTGTCACTGCTACCTTCTCCTCGCGTGTGCAGTGAACAGCTTCTCCGTTGGACCCCATAGTGACGAGGCCGGCCAGTCCGGCTTTAGCCAGACGCTCGGCATGCTTCTTTATGGTGGGTATGTCGAGTTCCTCGGTTTCGGGATCGAAGAAGGTCATGGTGGGAGCATAGATGCCACATGGTAGTGGTCGTCTCGCGGTCGTGTGACCATTGGTCGCGCTGCTGCTTGAGACAGTCATTGTTTCTGACCGAGTGGCGATGAGTTGAAATTAGGAGTAGTAGGAATGTCGCTGTATAGCCTGCGGGCCGATATATACCGAGGTGTAGATGATAGTTGGGGCAAGGAGATAAGCATGAAAAGGGGCGCCTAGAAAAGGGAAAAGTGAGGCAAAGAAAAGAGGACTTGTAGCTATACTTATAGAATTCAAAGTAAATATTCAGTAGATAGAAACATAATGTTTTCTTTTCATAACATAATACCTTCTCTCCTCTAAGTTGCATGCAATGCCTTGTGGGGTGTGGGTCAGCAGCGTAGAGAATAGCTCCATCTTACTAGCTCCTAGTGTTTTACTCATAGCTCGTAGGGACATTGGTCCGAAGGAGGCGACATTGGTCGCGTCCCTGGACCCGAAAACGCCCCTAATGAAAAGAGCTGTTGAAAACGGATTAGTACGGAATCGCATGGGGCTCTTCTTCTACGAGATCTAAATTCACATGGCCAGGCATAGATGAGCCGAAATTCTTAAAGTCCCTAGGACAATCGGGCAATTTGCATCTCGGACCTATACCCAAGCAATATATCGTAAATAGATTCATGGGAGTCACGCAGGCAGTCCGAAATCCTGAATTCCACAGGACATGGTGCAAAAACCCATCGGGCTTCTGTACGGGGAACTCGTTGCGTTTCGGCCGCGTGGCCGAGAAGCTACAACTGGGAGCTCAAGTAAAAGCAAGGGTCAAGAGACGGTTGAATGTGCCCTTCAAAGAGAATGCACACCTCATTCGGCAGCTGTTCATGCAAAGAATAAGTTGAGACACCCGTAAATTCACGTTGAGCCAGGATAGTTGCGGTGGCATTTGCAACGGCACTGCGATTGGCCAGACCCGAACAGAATCCCCGGGTGGGCTCAGAAACTGGGCTGATGGAAATCGGGGGGGATCTGCAATGGAGTCGATCAGGACTCGGTTGAAGTTGAGGGTGTTAGATGAAGGAACTCTGTCGTCACCGGAGCACATAAGATAGGTAATCTATAAAGTCGAAGAAGCCGTGTCTTGCGCGCCGAAAAGATTTATGGCGGTTGATGAGTTGTCGAGGTGACTGTGGATGTGCTGGGTGAAGCGGATGAAGTTGGCAAAGACGTCATTCCCATCGACCAAGTCGTCTTGTGACCCTCCAAAGGGAAGCATCGGGAACCGAGAGTCTTTTTTGGAGACGACAACGACTGGAAGAGAGTTGAGGTATGTTGTTCGCTTGGTAGGACCAGAGGTCTATTGGAGGGTCACCTTTGGCGGGGGGTAAGGAATATGAGTAGGTGGTGGTTTTCCCTAGGTTAGAATGAAGGGTTACCGCAATGTGTGGAGTAGAAGAAGCTGTCTCCGGACCCAGGGCGTGGACGTGTTTGGATAAGTTCCTGGGCGAGGTACTCTTGTACAAGGAGCAGAGTACGGCTATTGGGTAGCCCTGGAGACCCGTAGGGAGACCTGTACAATGACCCCCTTCGAACTAAGAGCCATTGGGCTCTACCAACACCCATGGATGTGGTATGAGGTAGGTGGTACCTCTCTGTTGGTGGGTGACAGTAATAATAGAAACAATAATGGCTGTTATGGCTGTTGGATGAACTAGTAGTGCGCATATAATAAACTGCTGATTTTCTAAATTCCTGGACCTCTGGGGTAGCGGCCTACATGTAGTCAGTCGATTTCGCTTCGTCTGCAGGCCAGGCCAGATGTGGCATAGGCCTTTCGGAAGAATCATATTACAAGTTTTTCCTCCAGTGAAGAGGCAGAAGAATGCTTCGACGTAGCCAAGACCCACGCTAGAAGACTTCTATCGCTTCCCAGGGTTATCCTTCTTGATTAACCCCTTTCATAGAAGGGGGAGACCGCTTCGTGGGGAATTCGGGCAATATTCCACGCAGGATGCAACGCTGCGTACCTTTTCTCTTTCTCTTTAGATATCGTTATATCATTAAGATAATGTTTCAAAAATGCGTGCTCCGTTGCATTTAACCGGGCGACATTGCGGTGATACCTTTAGTTCTTTTGACCTTCCTATTCTAACGACGGTTGGCTTCATTTTGATTTTGTATTGTATCTCAGCAATTGGAAAAATGAGGATGGATTGGTTCAAGATTAAGGACCTCGGAAGAGATTGTACTTAGAAAAAAGTACTTGGCGGACCAGCCCCCTGCCCCCTGATAGACCGATAACCGGCTCATCCTAAAATAAAGGTGGACTGGCAAACGCGGGGCAACCAATTCCCAAGTGTTCATCAGCAAAGCTCGGTGGGGGCCAGCTATCGCATGTAGTAGGTGGGGGCGGGGTAGCTCGCGCACGTAGTAATAAAACCCGACAGTAGTAGGGTACCGGGCAAAGTTGTACCTCCAGCTATTACTGGATCCCTAGAATCAGGCAGTCTCCCTTTCTTTTCTTACATTTGTCTGTATTTTCAGATTGACTATCACCAACCTGATGTGATGACGAACTCTGCAATACGCTTTGTTGTCTGAGTCTTGTGTTAGATGATTCTGCTTTCTTTTCTGCCCATACTTAGGCAATTTCTCCTTAATCGACTTCCAAAGTTGTACATATAATCCGTGTATGTACTCCAGGGCTTCGATTGCTGTCTTTTTGAAGTCTTTCATGTTTTCCGAGCCTCTTCATGTTTCGCACATGTATTCTCATAGATTCTTACGCTTTCTGAATGCCCGAATGAAATTTTAATGATTAATATTAAACATTCTTGAATCTTTAGAAATACATCTATGTATTTATGTACAAACAAGGAGTACATTGTATGGTGTGTTAGCTCGTCGTTGACAGTCCAAGTCTGGGGATTTCTCCAATTGCCCCTCAATTTTTCCGTCTATAAACGGCGAGTATCCGAGCTAAGGTAGGTCGGGGTAAATAGCTTAAGCTTAACAGGATATCAATACTATAAGGATACATGTGATGAGAAAAATACAGCAACTACCTACTAGTCTCTTCTACTTTCTATCTTTATTTCTCATCCTCGGTGATTAAACGTCGTGGTAGATTTGCCAATTTTTCATCGTTACGAAGCAAAAATATCCCGAGCCACCAAAATGGCAGCAGAAGCGACCAAGTCCGTCGTCGTCCCGACGAGTTCCCCCTCCCCACTGAATGTTCTCATGGTTTGTCTCTCCGTGAAATTTCCTGGGTGAATTATCTCTAGAAACTGATACCGTTCAAGGTTGGGACGGGAGAGTATACTACCGGCTTCGTTGGAGGCGGCGCTTCCGGGTCAGATAAAAAAGTGGGAGTCGTTGGTCTATCTCTTTTCGACCTTCGGAGAAGAGGAAAGGTGGATAAGTTGAGCATGGTTGGCACAAATGGAGCTAAGTTTCCAGCCATCAGTGAGTTTACCCCTGAATATCTCATAAGAAAATAAAGAATACATAGTAACATGAATCAGGACAACATCTTGATACCAACATCTCCAAGTTCTACAATGGCCTGGACTGCTCCTTCGATTCCTACCCTGCGAATGATGTCAAGGACCCCGACGCATACAAAGCCGCTATTGATGCCCTGAAACCAGGCGATGCCATCACTATCTTTACCCCCGACACAACCCACTACCCTATAGCACTGTATGCAATTGAGCGCGGGATACATGTTTTAATCACCAAACCCGCCGTTAAAACTGTAGAGCATCACCAAGCGCTCATCGAAGCCGCGAAGAAACATAATGTTTATGTGTACATCGAGCACCATAAGCGCTATGACCCTGCGTATGCCGACGCCAGGTTCAAGGCCCAGAAGTTGGGCGATTTCAACTACTTCTATAGTTACATGTCTCAGCCAAAGTTCCAGCTGGAGACCTTTAAGGCGTGGGCCGGCATCGACTCCGATATCTCGTACTACCTGAACAGCCACCACATCGATATTTGTGACTCGATGGTCTCACAGCTAGGTTTCGTCCCCGTTAAGGTATCGGCTTCGGCGGCGAAAGGCATCGCTACCTCTCTCGGATGCAATGAGGCGACAGAAGATACCATCACCGTGATGGTAACTTGGCAGAAGAAAGGCGACCCAAGCAAAATTGCTACGGGCGTATACACGGCATCGTGGACGGCTCCTCAAAAGGCTGGCGTGCATTCTAATCAATACTTCCACTATAGTACGTACAGAAAAAAAAGCCCCTACCCCTTAATCTACACAAAATTACTGACTTGTCGAAGTGGCTTCCGGTGGAGAAGTCCGAATCAATCAGGCTAAGCGTGGGTATGACGTTGCCGAGGACGCCGCAGGCCAACTCGTGTGGTACAACCCATTCTACATGAAGTACGCACCAGACGAAGAGGGAAACTTCAGTGGCCAAACGGGCTACGGTTATATCTCATTCGAAAAATTCGTGGACGGATGCCGAGCAGTCAACTCAGGGGCGCTAAAACCCGCCGATCTTGATGCAAGAGGGCTTCCTACGTTGAACAACACGATAGCGACGACTGCCATTCTCGAGGCTGGCCGACGAAGTATAGACGAAAACAGGGAGATCAAGATTGAAATCACTGATGGAGTCTGGAAACTAGTGTAGATTATTAGTAGTAAAAGGCTTTTGTTGTGTAGGGCTTGGAACTAAAGTCGAGCGAAATCATTACTTAGTGAGTGACTGTCGCCTCATGGATAGTGTACCTAGACAGAGCGTCAACTTTAAGAAGTAGGTTCTTCGAATGGTGCATCCTTACCGTCTGGTCTCAAATGCCCCCAGATTTCTAGAGCACGTTTCTTGCAGGTTTTACTGTCTTCTAAAGACACCTTCTCGGCAAAGAACACCAATAGCTTACCTACAAGGTGCGAGTAAGTTGGCCTTCGCCCTCATTCAAGGACTCCGGAATGCTGGTCAATTGCTTGAGAAATTCGCTATGATCTTGTTAACTCTTTTCTACTATGTACTAACTACACTCAAGGCAGACAGGAGGAAAATTCAATACTTACATCGCTGAAGCTGAATGGCCTTGTACCTAACAACCAAGTTCACAATGTTTTTTCTCTCTAATCAAACTCGACGTTCATACCAGCTCTTAATGACTCCATATAAAGTAGCATCATATTCTTTCAACGTGACCGTTTCGCCATCGATGAATGTGTTGGCCTGTACATTCAATAGGGGAGGCGGTTTGTTTTTAATGACTGTTTCTCGCCAACTTAGACATTCCTCATCCACATGAGAAAGGTCTTCGTAGTACTCTTTACAGTTCTCGACGTCGGCAGTACAGCGATACATGTGAAGGCGCAATAACATCTCACCAAGAGCCTTCTTTCCATAACTCCTTATTTTCGATCTATCGACCTTAACACTAAGATTCTTAGCATTGAAGTCGTGGTGGATTTCAATGCATCCATGACCGTGCCGAAGTAGACATTTGAGCATGGAAAAAGGAGCCTATAGTCGATTAGCGAACTTCTGACTTGACATCTAGATAACTGCCGTACTCTGCTGTGAGCTTGTCCCCATTTCTGCAGGATATTGTTAGCAGGGGTCTACGAAACCATTTTAATAACTCACCAATCCGTCAACATTGTAATTTGAAAGAGCTCGAAGACCGTCGACCCCAAGTTGCTGATAGAGATTGTATGTCACTTCTGTGTGTTAGCACTGAGCTTAGATTTTACGAATATAGGAATACTCGCAGTCGCTGGCTCGGATGTCTGATTCATCTGTGAAACCGAAAAAAGCCAGTAATTCCGTATCATCCATAAGGTATGCCCCTACTAATTCGGCCCTACATTCGTCTAGTGTCGTTGCTAAATCTCCGAACTCACCAGTCCAGGTCTGGCCTGGCTTATACCAAGATTCGATAGGCTTCCCATCGAGTGGATTGATCGGAGGATTCGCTGGATCAAAGTTGAATTTGCCTACGGGTTCTTCGACCATCATCTTGCCTGTACCGTGGCCCAACAGTTCATGTAGAACAACCCACCAATAATACGAAGGGTACTTATGTTTCTTGAACACCTCCATTTCGGAGTCTTCAATGAAGGGCCACTGAATTGAGGCGCTTTCTGCCGTCATACGATTCGCGATGATTACGTTCTTGAACCCCACATCTTGACGGATATCATTGTACTAAAAGCCCTTTGATCAACATGTAAGTGGCTGGGGAATATTTCAATGAATACTCACATTTGGGAGATTTATTCCGGGAAATATTATGCTAGAACAATAGGCCAAGGCTTTCATCATGAGCTTCTAGTATCATCAAAATCTTGAATAGGTAGACACGCACCGTGAATACTAGAGAAGTCGGGTGGTTCGAATAGTGATTTCTCAAAGACCCCTTTACCATTATTTTCGGGCGTGGCCCAAGGCAGTCTTCGGATGAACTTGTCAGAGTTCTCAACTAATTTTGATAATAGCTTCGTTTCTTCGGCATCAGCAATGGCGACTAAGCCTTCAAATTCAGCACGAATACCGGCCGGGTCTCTATATGGCTCTACGAAACCGAAGATATTCTCAACCTTTGGTGCCTTGTCAGTGATCCATGTCCGTTGGGAGTCGCGGTATACGTGGAGACTTCCAGTTCGAAAACTGTCGATATATTCATCAATGAACTTTCTCTGAGTTTCATTTGCGGCAAACGTCGCGGCTCTAGATAGATGTTCGCAAACCTTTCCTAGATCGTCGGCATGGTCGCCTCGTATTAAACTGACTCTGGCAGTCGAGTCTGGGATATTCAGGGGTATAATGGCCTCCGATTTCACAGCTGAAGCTTGAAGGACCTCAAATGCGTTCTCCCCGGTTTTTCGAATTCTGGTGTTCTCGGGTAGAATAGAATGCGCTCCCATATGTCTAGAAACAAGGGAAACTTCTTCCCTTTTGATAGATTCCCCAAGATAATAGGAACTTTGAGCAACTGGTCCAGGATAGCCAAGGGTGAAGGGCGGGATAGACATAAGCGAGCGTTGAATCTCTAAGTAGAGACTTCTGAGTTTTTCTGATCGAGAGGCAAGCTTTTCCATTGAATCAGGACTCATCTGCGGAATGAACTTCTGATCTCCTGAACCCTTCAGGGGGTTAGCCCCTATTTCAAAAATTCGATAATCACTTACGTACGTAATAATTCCCGATGTTGGACAAGAAAGTGGCGGCGTATCTGAGAAACTGTTCGAGATCTTCCCCGGAGATTTCCTCACTCATAGTAATCTGCTCCCAATTGCCATGACATGATTCATACAACTCCAGTATGAAGTCAAAGATCGATATAGACTCCGGTGAAACCTGACGAAGAATTATCCTCGTGCCAGACCAGGCGGCTCTAATATTAACTGTTAACTATCAATCAGAATAGAGTTAACAGTTTCAATTAACCTTGATAGGAAGTGAGCATATCGCTTTTCCTGCTCCGAGAGGCGGTCGAACAACGGAGCAATGCTTAGCTTGTAAATTTGCACTGGCGGCGCCGACATACTTCTCCCATTTGTATGTTTATTGGGATATGTTCTGAGGAAATCTCTGAGTGGCGTTTAAGAGCGGGGTTGAATCAGCATGTTGTTGGTGCTTCCATCCACACAATTACAGGCGACTATCAACTATGTCATCCTTGATAACAGGGGCTGGAGCCCTATTGCAGCCGCTTGATAAGGCGGTGTTTCAGTACTACTTTTACTTTACGAGCGTATATTATGCCTATTATAAACCTTATGAAAACCCTTGATTGAAAACATCTCATCAGGGAAGTTTGAAATTTGCAGTTTTATCTTTATAAAACTTCATAATTTTCCATTTTATGATGTTAGCGGAGGCACTTGGTACCCTACCGAATTTTAGTTCTCATCAGCACCCTCAGGGGCAGTACAATTTACGAATATTTACACAGAGAACACATCATCCTAAGCCAAAAGCAAAATCATGCACTTCGTTAATTTCCACAATAGGTAGTAGTGTAGGACAAGACAATGATTGGATGCCTTCTTAGGTAGACCTAGCAGACCGAGGTAGATATATTAAACTTAGTGCCGCGGTGTTCTAGCGGGTCAAGATTTATACACAAAAAATTGATCACATTTGTACCTAGGACCTAGGTACCCACCTGTCACGATGCAAACCGCAAGGAGCGGTATACATACGGGAATCGCCCTTTGTCTACCTACCTAGGTAGCATGTCTCTCTTCATCATATCCCTCCTGACAAGGACAATCGTCGATAGTATTCCCGTGCCAGACGCTCCGATAATGAATGGACTGGCCACACTCCCATATCATCCCCATATTGTCGTGAGTGCCGACTCAGTCGACGGACGCATATATTCCATCGACACGCGCGCCAGGGAGGTCAGCGTCATGCTCGAGGACGCTGCCCTCGGTCCCGACAGTAACAACACTTCACCTATTGGGCCTGTTGGTATAAATGGCCTCAGAACCTGGGGTGATTATCTCTATTTTACCAACTCTGACCGGGGGACCCTCTCGCGCTTTCGTGTTGGTGAAGACGGCAAGAAGATTGGCGACTTTGAGGTCCTGGCACAAAGCCCTACAACGAGCCAGACCTACGATGACTTCGCCTTTGACCGTGAAGGCAACGTGTATATCGCTGTACATCCTGAATCGGTTGTGAGAGTTACTCCAGATGGCGTGCAGACAACAATTGGTAGTAGTGAGATGGGAAGTGTTGTTTTCAAGGAACCTACTTCTGTTGCCTTGGCAAACGATGGAAAGTCCATTTGCGTTTCAACTGGGGGGAATTTAACAGCCAATCCACGGGAAGGGGGACAAGTGATTCAAATTACCTTGGAGGAGTAATTATTTGGAAGTTGAAAATATAGGTACTGAGTTTGCGAAGGGATCTTGTATGAAAATAGGGGTATGACCAAAAGCCTTATCCGGATCTGCCTATTTAGGAAACACCGTTAAGTCTGGGTGCCTAGCCAAAGCTGGGCGCATCCTTTTCAACCGCTGTAATACGGTGGTTCTTACAGTTGTTTACAGCCCTACAATCTTATAAATGCAACCCTAGGTAGGTAGGTAGAGATTTTACAATACAACTCTTCAAATGACCTTACATCAAGAGAACAGGTACATATCACAGCTCTACCCAGGAAAATCAACGTACCATAGACAGAATATGACATCCATACCTCACGACCCGTTTAAATACACGCCTCTAAACCAAGGTGAGATCCGGCTACTATACTGCAGTTTCGAGGCCCACGAACCTACATGGTCTCTCAAAACGATGCCGCTGTATAGGCAAGCATCTGACCACCCAATTTCGTACGATGCGTTGTCATATACCTGGGGCGATCTCAGTCGCACATTTCCGTTCATCTGCAACAACCAAGAACTTCGAGTTCATCATAACCTACACCATGCGCTCCCTCATCTAGCTAGGCGGAGATCATCCCTACCAATATGGATTGACGCGATCTGTATCAATCAAGCAGATGAAACCGAGAAGCTCGCTCAAGTTCGCCTTATGCACGCCATATACCGCCAAGCAACCGAAGTATGGGTATGGTTGGGGCCCGGCTCTTCTGGCAGCGAGGATGCGATTGCATTATTGCCACAAATTGCAGCTGTTGGTGAGAGCGCATTTGCACGCATCACAGAATTCCCGAAGCCGACGCTAGAATCCGAAGGCCTGCCCAGTTTCTCGTCTCCTGTCTGGGCATCTGTTTACGAGCTGATCGATCATCCTTGGTATAGTCGGGTCTGGATCGTTCAGGAAGCTGCGCTAGCCTCGCGAATCAAAGTACTTCAGGGAAAACACGAAATTTCGTGGACGATGCTGGATAAGGCTGTGGACTACGCCATGTATCTTCCATATCGCTTCCAAAGTGAAGATGGCGAGGAGCTTCCTACGGTAAATGCAACCAATCAAATTGTTTTTTCCATTCGAGAGACTGTTCAAGATCCTGAATCAAAACAAAAACCTTGGGTGGCTCGATTCGCCGAGACACTCATGCATGTAGCTGAAAGCCATCAGTGCTCGGTACCAGAAGACCGCATATTTGGGGTTCTCGGTTTCCTTGAAGAACACCAACTGAAGCAGATGAATCTTAATCTCCATAAACGTGTGGAAGTTGTTGATCTATTCACACGAGTTACTCATTTTCTGTTGAGTAATATTGACCCATCTCTGAAAACTTGGTGGGAGTTATTCAACCTCGCAATCTCTTCAAATAAGCGGCCGGGAATGCCGACCTGGTGTCCCGATTTCCATAATCTCCAAGGGTTGGATGCGCCACCTATTACCCTCGAGCAAATTATTCCTTCATCGGTCGCAGCGTGCCCTTACTATGCTAGTAAGAAGACATCCTTTCCATCCCAGGGCAACGATGTTCGTGAGATATATGTCCGTGGCAAAGCATTTGACTACATTCAAGACCATTATCCCGCATTTCCGGCGGACTTTGGTGAGGATATCCCGACCGATTACCTCAAGCTACATGCATGGGAAACAGGCTTGGCAACGGCCATCTTTGGATCTTCTCCTTCGGAGCTACCAAGTACCGCAGAGACTCCAGGCGCAACTACCAATGGCTGTATACTCAATTTCACAATAGATGATTACTGGCGTACATTGGTTGGCAATATCGTTCAAACAGAGCAGCACACTTTAACATACCAGGTCTTCGCAGAATTTCGACAGCGCCTAGCTGAGATGGTAAAGTTACTTGAAGTAGGCATGGACGCTGTAGAGTTAGTACAAATGGAACTTTTAGATAATCTGTACGATACTGACCGGAAAGCAGGTCAGACCAGTCAGACCTGATCCCCCTGCGGGAAAGAATCAGGGAACATTACAAAACGTATTTCTTAGGGGAAACACCATGCACTGATTACATGACTGACCTCATGCGCTTTATGCCGGATAGACGCGTTTTTGTCACTCGTGGTGGTCGTATAGGTTTTGGTCCGCTAGATATCCGCAGCGGAGATGTCGTTTGTATACTGAACAACTCAAGAACGGTACATGTATTGCGTCGCGAAAATGAAACCACTGGTGAGAAATATTTGCTAGTTGGGCAAGCTTATGTTCACGGAATGATGGACGGTGAAGTAGAGAACTTGGATACTGAGGAGAAGGATTTTACGCTGGTATAATACGACGGGAGCCAATGGATTTCGTGAGCGCATTCCGAACCCCTTTGGTGGTATAGCGAAATCGTCATCCCTTAATGCGCCCAAGACTGATCCAATCATAATTTTCTCATAAATGGGTGAGGATATTTACAAGTGGCTTTAGAGAAGGGCGGGGTGCTGTGTCACCGTCCTCTTCGATAATAGCCTGGAAGGGCTGCGCAGCAGAGCCCTGGAGGTCGATCAAACACCTGTGGGTGCCTGTAGCTCCCCATAATTTATAGGGGGTCCCTTCAACTTTTAGAATCTCAGTCTTAGCTACTATACTTACCCCTGAACGGTCCTATAGTAAAGTATATGAATATTAGATCCTCCTCTTAAACACCGAAAAATGTTGCAATCATAACTTTCTAAATCTATACTTAAGTACCTAGGTGAGTAAGAGGTATGATTTTTATCACTTTAATAATAGGGTCTCCGTGGTCTTATGATTATCATATATCACAAAGGACATCAAATCACATGTCCATTGGAGCCTAGATTGGCAATACAATGGTACAAAACCTATATGTGTAATGAAGTGGTATGTTCCGCGGCAATGGTGTCGAATCATACTACCCCAACCCTCGATCCCCTCTCTACTTACCTATATAACTCCTCGCTGCCCATAGGTTTATTTATTGAAATTGAGGACCTTGTCAACATCGATCTACTCGGTCGCAATATGCGGCCCGATTATTGAGCGCTCTCAATATGTGCCGTTATGGATAATGCATTATGTATATCCTGGGTCGAGATTTGCTCCTAGCCTGCCATCAACCAGTCGCTGATCGTATGCACATCATGTGCATTCTGCATGTTTATAAGAGCCGGGACCAGGTTGCTATAATTTGCCGAGGAGACTCGGGGTAACCCGCCGAGAATCTGGTAACTCGAGACTTTCGAGCTTGATATATGAATTGGTCGCGTAACATTTAAAACGAACGTTTTCCCTTGAAAACAGATCTTTGGGGTTTTCACTAAGTGTGAGTTCTTTAACCCTGTGCCTTTAATGGTTCGATAATAATCCCCTGGAGGCTTTTACCTGCTACTTAAAACGTGTCGGACATCCGGTCGCGTACCTGACCTTTTCCCTAGCACTTCGAGCGCTCGTGACGATGTATATAACCATCGCCTTCTGGCTCAGGAGAGACCATGGGATCTCTCCTCAAGGTTTGTTCGGTGGCCAACAAGAGATTTCTTGTTTTGGTATTTCTTTTTCATATTCGTCCGATGATTGAGTTTCAATGATCACGATGACAACGACCATATTTGATATATTCGATCTATGATGTCTCCTTTTGTGGGTGCTAACACTTGATAGATTCCGATGATGTTTGACCTTGAATCTTAGTCTGATCTAAATCTAGACTTAAGACTTAGAGTCAAATAGTTAAGATGGCGTTGGATTATCGGTAGGCGTAAACTTTCCATTCACTTGGATCAGGAGTTCCGTCGATGATAGGATGATTGAAGATTCTGGGGAACTAAAGACGATCGACAGGGGACTTTGAAGAAACTGGGGGATTTAGCTGGGGAATTTCTCAGGCGGGGAAACTCTACGGGAAGCTAAGGTTCAGTCCGGTGGTCCTGACGTGGGGCTACGGCGTAAGGGGTTAGCAAAGATGCTGCGATAAGAGATAGGCGAGGCTTACTGGGGTGATAACGGACGGAAGAATGATGCTGCGAAAGAATTTACCAACAGCAGTAACCCGAACTGGTCAGGAACACCCGCCCACCCGACATCTGGGTCCATTGACTTTACGATTGGAAGGCATGCGAGTCATGGGATACTGCGACCTTGGTTTAACCCAGCAAAAAGTTCAGGCGCCGTTTACAAAATTTAAATCACTCTGCGAGTTTTTTTTCTTCTTTTAGACAACATCGCAAGTCTAACAACCACTTTGTGCAGAAAACCGCTCGTCCCGTCCCTTTTCCCCATACTCGCCGATCGGGAATCATTTTCCTCGTCGATGGTTTCAGTAATATTCCCCGTTTATTTTAGTCTTCCAAATTCCCTCTAGTTTCTCCTTCAACGAGATCCCGAGGTTCTCCGAGTTCACGCACTACTCATTCCTGCATCGGCGCCCCATAACCGAACCATCGTGAATATTACTCAAAAAATTGGTCAATTCAGTGCGCTAATCGATAAGGCATCTTTCTTGCGAGTCACAAAACCAATTCCAAGCTGCCCTTTGTCTGCGCCCTCACCATTACCGAGACGCCCACCTTAAACGTCGCAAATCGACTGCCTCAAAAATGTCGACCTCTACGACTGTGAAGGAAGCGGTTAAGGAGAGCCTCCTGGGTTCCGAGGAGCCTGCTAAGCTGTCTTCCTCGCACCGTGCTTCGTTCTTGAACAATGCCATCAAGGACGAGCAGACAGGAGAGCTCTATATGGGACCGGAGGAGTTCATATCCGCCATTGCGCCACCTGGTCAGGACTACGTAAGCTACCAATGCCTATACCAGCCAATGGGTATATTTATGTCGCTAACTTTCACCCTCTTTTGTAGCACAAAATCAGTCGTGACCAGTATGGTCTTCTCTTTCGTGTAGCCGATCGTCGAGGTACTGGAAGGGTAACAATTGGCGACTGGGCAGCATTCGAGAACCTCCTGACGAAACCCGACGCTGAATACGAGATCGCTTTCCGTCTTTTTGACGTCGGCCGCACCGGAAATGTTAAATATGAAGACTTCAAACAGCTCTATGAGCAGAACAAGGGACCCGACAGTATCCCCTTTGATTGGGAGTGCGAGTGGGCAAAGCTCTATATCGGAGACAAGTATAAGCGACACGCCCTCTCCTACACAGAATTCTCTCAGATGCTCCGTGGTCTTCAGGGCGAGAGAATCCGACAAGCATTCCAACGGTTCGATAAAGACAAAGATGGCTACATTGAGCCTGAAGACTTTGCAAGAATTATCCTCGAGACGGCAAAGCACAAATTATCCGACCACTTGTTAGACAACTTAACAACGCTGTGCAACGTCTCTGCTAGTAGTAGGATATCTTATGCCAATGTTCGAGCTTTCCAGAACATGATAATGGAGATGGACTTGGCGGAGCTCATTATTCGCAAGGCCTGTCAGAAGAGCGCCGATGGGAAGATAACAAGAACCGAATTCTTGAACGAGGCCGCCAAGGTCACTCGATTCTCTCTCTTTACTCCTTTGGAAGCAGACATTCTTTTCCACTTTGCCAGCTTAGACGAACCGACAGGTCGATTAAGTCTCTCAGATTTCGCCAAAGTCTTAGACCCCTCATGGCGATACCGTGGTGTCGCTGAGGAAGCGGAGGCACGTCAAGCTGGAAAGGGTAGATCTGCAACCCAGGGTATTCTAGTTCGAGCTGCTGAGTCTGCCTACAACTTTCTTCTAGGAAGTATGGCCGGTGCTTTTGGTGCCTTCATGGTGTACCCTATTGACTTGGTCAAGACGCGAATGCAGAACCAGCGAGGCGCTGATCCCGGCCAACGTTTATACAAGAACTCGATTGATTGTTTCAGGAAAGTCATCGCGAATGAAGGTGTCCGTGGTCTATACTCGGGAGTCTTACCCCAGCTGGTTGGCGTTGCACCGGAAAAGGCTATTAAACTTACGGTGAACGACCTTGTCCGTGGTTGGTTTACAGACCCTAAGACAGGCCATATCAAGTGGGAATATGAAGTGTTGGCCGGTGGTAGCGCTGGTGCTTGCCAAGTTGTAAGTCTAATTCAGACTGTTTTTCTTGTGGTGTGAGGTCAGCTTTTACTAATACCATGCCTCTAGGTCTTCACCAATCCTCTTGAGATTGTCAAGATTCGGCTACAAGTCCAGGGAGAAGTTGCAAAGGCAACTGAAGGTGCCCAGAAGCGTTCTGCCATGTGGATCGTTAAGAACTTGGGTCTCGCAGGTCTCTACAAGGGTGCTTCAGCTTGCTTGCTTCGTGATGTCCCCTTCTCGGCTATCTACTTCCCTACGTACAGCCATCTCAAGAAGGACTTCTTCGGAGAGTCCCCAACCAAGAAACTTGGTGTTCTTCAGCTTCTCACAGCTGGCGCCATAGCTGGTATGCCTGCCGCTTACCTTACTACTCCATGTGACGTGATCAAGACGCGTCTGCAGGTCGAGGCACGTAAGGGTGACACGAATTACACCGGTCTTCGACACGCCGCACAGACCATTTTGAAGGAAGAAGGTTTCCGAGCCTTCTTCAAGGGCGGCCCGGCCCGTATTCTTCGATCGTCCCCGCAATTCGGTTTCACACTTGCCGCGTATGAGGTTCTTCAGAGCGTCTTACCATTCCCAGGCAAAGCAAAGCAAGAACAAATTCACACCGGCGTCGCGGATGTCGTCGACACAATCAAGGAAAAGGATATCGCATCACCTCATGCCCGTAGCCGAAATGCTTTAAAGATGATCCTTGACCTCGACGAGAATTTCGGCCGCGTCAAACTCCCGGACCACCAGAGCTGGAAGGCGGTGCCGAAGTTCCTCGGCGGTGGAAAGTCATAATGTTACAATAGAGAGAACTCTACCTAGTTCTCATCCCCTTATGTCCCAATTTCCTTTCGAGACATTTGCATAAAAAAGGCGTTCGCGACCCTTGGTCTAGGGATCTTTTACTTGCGTTTTGCGTTTTCATTTTCCAAGGGCGATTTGAAATAAAAGTCGATGATCATAGCCATCCATATATGGCGTCTTGTGTAACTAGCTAAGATCGGAAGATCACGATTGAATGAGCTTCGGGGGTTCACGTTGAAGAGCTTAACGAGGGGAGATAGCACCCTCGGGTTTTGAACCCCGTTCATACCCTATAGACCGTGAATAGACGAGTCTCGCTTTGCAGAATTTCATTCAATTCGATCAAGTAATCAAGCCGTTGCTTAGCTGTTCCTAAAATCGGAGGTAAGTGTCCTCAAGAATACGCCACCCAACCCATCCTCAAATTAAATAATCCAAATATCCGCCTCATGACAGCCACAGGTAGGTAAGCAATATGTTCCCTGCATAATAGGTATATATACGCGATCTCAACTCCTCAATCCGCCCTCCACCAACCCGTCTCAACCTCCCTCCCAGCATCCCAGCAAAACGGGTCAACCTTCGCACCAGGCTCCCGCACCATCGCCTTCTCAAGCCAGCGCGCGTACTCCTCAAACCCCCCAATACTCCCCTCGACCCGCGCCCGCCGCACCCCGCGCACCCCCTCAAACAACCGCAACACGTCCGGCCCCGACCCCCGCCACATCGCCTGCCACGCCTCCAACACCACCTCCTCCTTCCCGCTCAACTGCGCCGTTGCAATCGCTTTATCGTACCCGGGCTCCGCGTCCAGGCGCACGCATACGTGGACCCGTGTTATCAGGTCCGCGAGACGCTGTGTTAGGACCGGGCTGTACGCGCGCCGGAGCCGCGGGAGGGAGAGCAGGAGGGTTGGGTGAGCGAGGTATGTGTTTTGCGTGTACAGCAGGGGAAGGCCTTCCGCGTGTAGCTGCTGCGAGCAGCGGAGGATAGAGGGGTGCAGGAGCGAGAGGGAGGGTGGTTGTGGGTTGTGGGGGAAGGCGTTTTCGGAGGGGGGTGGTGCGGTGGAGGGGAGGATGAGGAGGTGGGAGAGGATTAGGAGACGGAGCTCTAGGGGTAGGGTTAGGAGGGTGGGTTTTGGGGAGGAGGATTGGGGTGAGGTTGTGGTTGTGGATATAAGGGTTTGTGTTTCTTTTTGGGTATCCGTATTGTTGTGTGGTTTTGTTTCGATGTGAGCGAGGTTTGGCGTCGGTGTGGTGGATGGAGTTGAGGTGCTCTCCTTTTTTGTTGGCGATTCGAGCTCGAGGTCTTGTGGCACGCGACACTCAACCATTTCCTCGTGGCATGCCATTTTCGAAAGTCAGCAAGTTTTAATCCCTTTGGTGACTTTTACTTGGCCCTCGACTGCCTTATTGCTGAATTTATATCAAAAAGAAGTTGGATGGGACAAGTGTGATGTTGTATATGGCACGAGATTAATGTAGTATCGATGAGGTACTCTTTTGTTGTGAGATAGATGAAGTTGTTTGTTCATGTTGGCAAGGGGTATTATATGCATGTGAATATGGCGGGACGATCTCGGCATATCGACGTACCCACTCATCCTTCAAGCTTCAGCTCTTTTCTATGCGATATGATTGGGTTTCACGTATTTGAAAGGGATTCCATCCTTTACTTCGATATGTAAGATGATATAACCAAATGTCTATGTTGTTTCTTAAGATTATGCGGATTTGCGATTTTCCCTTATAGTGAGTAAAAACTCCGAAGATGCCAAAGATGACTGTAGAATCATGGTAATGGATTATCCTCGTCTACATACCTGGCATCCATAAATCTATTTGCATCATCGTATAGCTCGTATAATAAGTGAAATTATTCACTCAAAATGTAGGGAAGTCAGGGGCGATCCAATAGGGGCATTATATGTAGTAAGCAAGTAGGGAAGGCGGTCAATGCGGAATAGTGTATGGTTAAAACCCCACATTGGAATTCTGCCGCTAAAAGTGGGGTGGTGGGGTAAGTAAGACTTCGAAAAAGACTTGGGTGAATCGTGATTTCTTCATGATCTGAAATTCGATATCGTCTAGCAAACGTGGCTGCCATTAACAAGACTCGGAGATAAGCAACTTATTATACCGACGACTTTAGTACCGAGAACGACTTATCGTTAGCGGACAACTATCGAGATTTGCGCCCCTTACGCGCGCTGATTGACGGTTTAGGAAAACTTCAAAATTTGAAGCCGCCAAGATGGTGAACATAACGGAGAAGATCAAGGAGTGAGTTGAATTACTCCCTGTGATATGACCATCTCGTATACTTATGCGGTTTAGGATTGAGGATGAGATGAAGAGGACGCAGAGTAAGGATCCGCACCAAATTTTGTTATCATGGTCAATTATCTAACTTTTTGGCTGGTACTTAGAGAATAAGGCCACTGGTAAGATCATCATTACTCCCATAACGAGAATAGTATATTGACGTCACTTACAGAATACCATCTTGGACTTCTAAAAGGGTATGATCGCATTGAAATATACCGTGGAGTTTTTCTAACGGTGAAATTTTGGTAGAAAGCTTGCGCGGTTACGAGCGCAACTTCTAGAGCCTGGCCCCGGAGCTGGTGGCGGGGGTGGCGCTGGTTTCGATGTCAGCAAGAGTGGTGACGCCCGAATAGCACTAGTCGGGTTCCCATCAGTGGGCAAATCGACGTTCTTATCAAAGGTCACGAAGACGAAATCTGAAGTTGCTTCGTATGCCTTCACAACCTTGACTGCTATTCCCGGTGTGCTCGAGTATGGCGGCGCCGAGATCCAGTTACTTGATTTACCAGGTATCATTGAGGGTGCCGCAGAAGGCAAGGGTAGAGGACGGCAGGTTATCTCAGCTGCCAAGACAAGCGATCTTATCCTCATGGTTTTGGATGCGACGAAGAGAGCAGAGCAAAGAGCTCTACTAGAAGCCGAATTGGAAGCTGTTGGTATTCGGTTGAACAGGGAGCCACCGTGAGCTAGATCCGATTTTAACGATCTCCTTATTTAGGAACCTTGGAAGCTAACAAATGCCAGCAACATTTATCTCAAAGTCAAAAAGGCTGGTGGAATGAAGATCAATTTTCAATCGCCACCAAAATACTTAGACGAGAAGATGGTGTACAACATCTTGCGCGACTACAAGATGCTCAACTGCGAAGTTCTAATTCGAGATGACGAAGCAACGGTTGACGACCTGATTGACGTCATCATGAAGGACCACCGAAAATACATCAAGTGTCTCTACGTCTACAACAAAATTGACAGTGTCTCACTCGATTTCCTAGACAAGTTAGCGCGCGAGCCTCAGACCGTCGTTATGAGTTGTGAACTGGACCTTGGTATCCAAGATGTGGTGGATCGATGTTGGAAGGAGCTGCAACTAATCAGGATCTACACGAAGAGAAAAGGCGTGGACCCTGAATTTAGTGACGCGTTGATCGTGCGGAATAATGCTACCATCGAGGATGTTTGCGACCGAATTCACCGGACTCTCAAGGACACCTACAAGTATTCGTTGGTATGGGGCGCGAGTGCTAGGCATATCCCGCAGAGAGTCGGCTTGGGGCATGTTGTGGCAGATGAAGACGTTGTTTACGTAGTTAGCGGGTATAAGGCATAGCAGCACCATCGATCAGACAATACAATACTTGACAAAGAAAAGAGAGGACAATTGTGTTTTAATTTCGTGATTCATTCATGATGCTTAACTATCAAAGCATCGATTCCCTCCTATGTTACATCCTAAGAAGGGGGTATTCGGATTTTCCCCATTCATGACCCAAGAGTTAATTAACTCCTCTCACCAACGCCGTTGCACGTCCCTGTACCGTCATAACGCAAGAGACAAAGACAAAACCATTGACCAGGAGAACCCAGAACACCGTCCAGTAAACCGAAGGCACCAAAGGGAGCAGTAGAAGTTGTCTACTGGCTGGGTCGAGACTGTTCATCGGCGGGGGGGTCCTTGGACTCCTTGGACTCTTGAGCGCCCTTAGCTGCCTTAGCACCGAAGACGTCGTTTCCATCGAGCTTCTTGGCGGAAGTCTGTGCGAAGAGGGACTTCGGCTTGATGCTGTAGAGAGAAACACTAGTTAGCATAACCAGACTTCAAGTATGCGACAGGAAAAGTTAAATAAAAGGATTGATATGAATACGTACCGACCGGCGACGCGGCCCTTGAGGGCGTTCAGCTTGGCCGTAGCGGGGCTCATAATGCTGTCCGAAGGTGAGATGTACTGCTGTTGTCTACCAATAGGACCATTCACGTTAGCAAGAAGGCGACTCTTGGGGTTTTGGACAGGAAGAGGGGCCACATCGTTGCTAGTGATGGCGGCAGACTGGATGGTGGTGGTGTTTGTGGTGGACTTGGTTTTGGTGTTGGGAGGACTCTTGAGGCCGTACTTCTCATCGGCCATCTTGGATTGGAGCATCTGTCGATGGTACTCCAGAGCCTTAGCGCCGGAAGGCTTGCCATTGTTGGCAGCGGTAGCGTCCTGAGTCTGGACGGGGACATTAACGTCCTTCTCTGACAGAGCTGGACCCATTGCGTGAAGATGGTAGATGTCGATTAGGAAAGTTGTTGTTTATTGCAAAATTGCACGATCGCAAGGCGTGTTCCTAGGTGGGGGAACAAGTGATGCTGAAGAACTTGCAGCAAGATTGACAGGTAAGCAAGAATTGAGTAGACAGTGCTGCGATATTAACAGCAATTGACAATTGTAGAACAGCAAGCGATGCGTTTGTAAAGCGTAGCAGAAGAGAAGCTTGAAAGCAATAATTGCAGGTTCGTGAAGATGAATGATCTGAAGATGCACAAGCCTCTGCGTATCCAACGAATGCGACGAAGGACTATTTAATTGTGCATGTGAATAGATCAATGAAGATGTGTTTGTGGAGAATCTTTTCTTTTATCAGAGGAAAATCTGCATTGAACAGTGAAGATGTGGACTTCGTAAAGAAAATAGAGGAAACGACCAAATTAGTTGACCAGGTAACGGTTTTTTATAGTGGGATCGTTGACGGTAGTTATTATGGGTGCCACTAAGGAAGGTACGCTAGGTACATTCGCCAGTGACGATAGTGGTTGCAGTCAGGAAGTTTGCCAGGTACTAGGGCAAGTTTACTAGGGCAGTTACTAGGGTTGCTAGGGGGCAGCCACCCAGTAATCTTGGTACTAAACCCCCACATAAAAACATTTAAGCTCCTGTAACTTCCACGGGTGGGCATAGAAGCAATAAACATTCGGGACCCCACAACTCTCAGGGCCAGGGCTACATTAA
The DNA here is from genome assembly GCA_022496965.1 of Annulohypoxylon nitens. Classification (NCBI taxonomy): domain Eukaryota; kingdom Fungi; phylum Ascomycota; class Sordariomycetes; order Xylariales; family Hypoxylaceae; genus Annulohypoxylon; species Annulohypoxylon nitens. The sequence goes on from MU386625.1 coordinate 895,182, forward strand.
ACAACACTTAAACGTCCCATCAACAACTTCTCCCACCAAATCACTCCAATGATTTATCCCGGCAACGCAACGCATTCCCGGCACTTATGCAGCATCTTAAGGATGACTCACTTGCTTAGCTTCGTTTCCTCCGAGATCCACGAATACTGTCGTTTCGGAAATCTTCGAGAGCAATGGGTAAACAACAGGCATCCATACAAGGATGGATCTCTCGGATTACCAAGTGTCTCTAATGCCTACCTGTCGTGCATGAACACCAAAAAATCATCATCACAACATGGTAGTTGGCATATCAACAAACAATCTGACCTGTTTACCTAAGTAAACAAATCGGCCCCTATCAACATCACCCTTCGAAGGTCCGTCTTAAGCACTAGCCATCAATCAAACCCGATTAGAATAAAGCCAACGCTTTTGTTCCTAATGATGTACATTGTCTAACACCAGTCTCATCTTAGTTACCTACGATCTAGTGGGCAATTGATCGACATGCATTTTCGGGTCGGCATTTTCGAACTAGCAAACGTGTGAACCTCTTAAGAGGCCATCAGTCCGCGCATCGTCGGAGCCGATTCCCCATCCCGCAACCATGTTCCGGTCGGTCCTTCGGAGTTGTCTGAAGGACTCAGGAAGCGTCGAAGGGTGGGTCTGATTTACGTTATATTTCATTTATCTCGAAATAGCTGTTTACTGACTCTGATATTCAGAGTCCAGATTACCTACAGCCTGGCCCTTCGGCGCTTCCTGCCATGATGTCTGGTCAACCATTCATCCTACAACTTAAACAATGCAACCGACCTAGCATTCGTGAGATCCTCGATCCGAGCAATCTAGGCGAGAACATTGGGCAAGAGACCGTGATCTGAGAAGACCCGGCCAGGAAGTCACGTTCGGCAAGAAGCTACGATGTTTAGACAAGTTCATTTCTGAATTTGAATCAACAATCCAGACTGTAGCAACGATGGAGGTACTGGAGGCCTTGATGGTTGATCACATCTGAATGATGCTATTCAGCTTCAATGGGGATGTCCTACCAACTTGGCGAGACATAACACCACCGCTATTACGACTGCGCCGTTGTTGGGAAACGAGAGATACGCATACGCGTAGTCAAGGACAACGGCAGAGATAAAAAAAACGCAGGGAAATGATATCCAGGGAAAGGGTACGGAGACTTGACGAAATGCCTTCGCATCATATATGGAGATTAGCCGCGTCAAGGAAAATAGCGTCAATCGTAGAGTTCCATATAATCCTCTGACAAACACACAAGAGCCGATTGATAATGTGCTGAATGAACAACGAGCTTGGATAACGCATGAAAGGATCTCGAGCCAGCTGGTCTTTCATTCATCCACACAAAAACCAGAAAGTATGTCCCAATGATAATCGCATGGTAGTTATAAGTCAAGTTAACATTTACATTTAAATAGGCTGGTTCAATATAATTTCATTTTGGCATGTTCCAATATTTTGGTCATTTCGTATTATATATAATACACGATCCATTGGAAGCTTTTAGTTTCTCGAGGTCATAGTAGATTCGATATATTGGATACGCAGTTTAAGGGCTCACGGGGCCATTTACCTCTGCCGGCATAATATTCGGGGATATGCTGGCTCTGTATATCAATGCTTCTCTGCTCTTCCAATTATGACAAGATGAATTCGTTTTTGTTTTCGTCTAATGCAATGAAAGGTATTGTCTCTGAAGTGCATTTGATTCCAATTGTAGAACACGCGAAATGTCTCGAGGAGATATGAGCGTTGCGTTTGATTTTTTGGTCGAATTTGTCGCACTCGGTGTGGAAGCTGTGTAGGAAATTGGGGCCGATGCTAAAGCAGAGGTCGAGGCAGTAGTCGTCGAGTTCTGTGCAGAACTAGATAGTAACTGGTCTAGCTCGGAAAGGCGACCTTGCCTTTGAGCATCAGCTCTGTCCATATTCCTCTGTAAGCACTGGACCCAGTGTGCTTCTTCAGCTGTTTTTGCTTCTTAGTATGTCTGTGAAACAGCAATGCATCCATTTGCGGTGATGGAGGGCTACTCTCTTTGGCGATCTTCCATACTTCAGCCCACTTGTTTTGTATAAAGTCATGCGATAAGAGTATCTCGACGTTCAACCCCTCTACCACCTGCATCCATACCCTTGCACCACCACGTATTCTTCCATCATTACTCTTCCATCGCAGATTAAGGTGGACTTTCCCTATTACGGGCAGCTCTTTATCTTGAGCAGCCGTTTGGACCATTGCGTGTTGCTCACTCCTTTGAATATTTAGTTTCATGTCCGAAGCTAAGGTGGTTGAAATCGCATCGATTGTGGCGCCAGTGTCAAGCAATGCAACTTTCTCCCTCTTCGTACTTGGTTCATCAACCCCCTGCAAGCATAATGGCAGAAAACTGAGGCTCGGCTGTTCACTCACGACCTATAATTAATAAGTGCGTGATTCAATCAACTACGTTGTCATAATTTGAAGCTTACCTCGGACTCTACGCTATACGCGCTCCATGTATCAATTGCCTCCCCCTCTAAAGTCTGGGCTATCTCTTGAAGATCCTCGGCATCGGCAGGCGTCTCTCTATATAAAGCATTATTCAACCCTGCTAGGCAAATCTTGCCTAGTAGATCAAGGACGTTGCTGAATGCTTTTTCGTACTTCGAAATTAGCATTTCTGTCTCGGTAAATGTTTTGCCTTCAACAAGGGGAATTTGAGGGAACAACTGATGACGCAACCTATCCCAGACTGAGATCTTCTGCAACAACGTATGCGTGGTCTTTGTTGCTATTTCCAGCAATTTAAAAATTTCTGTTACTAAAAATCCCGCTATGCATGGCCATTTCAAGCTTATTTGGGAGAAGATAAAACCCTGCTTAGAGAATGCTTGAAGTTCAAATAATGAACGTTCCATAGATAACATAAGCTTAATCGGATCTTCGAAGAGGTTGAATTCCCCTCTTATCATTCGACGACTTAAGGTGACCCTTATAGTTACTAGACGTAGTAGCTTGTTGGACCAGAGGCCGGTTCCGTTGAGGTTGGTTTCGTCGAGGTCGAATGCTTCGAGGTCGACGACATCGAAAGGCTTTTTCTTAAAGCTAATTCTTAAGAAACCCATTTCTTCGGTAAAGACTTTTCTTAAGTAAACTTCGAGGTAGATTTTTCACGGTACTCTTCTTTGAGGTCGAATATGGTGATCTCGCTACTATTAAGTCGTCTTTGGGAAATACAAATCTGGGGGATAAAGCGGGTTTAAACGTGCGTCTCACGCGCTGTTGTGCTACGTAGGATAACTACGTATCAACAGGTAATATCCAGCTGCTTTAAAGTACTACCTACCTCCAGGTACTTAGTACCTATAGGAATCCTCCCAAGGTGAAATTGATTTCCCTACGAGATTATTACAACTATGGGCTCTACCAAGGCTAATTACACTAGACTTACTGATTTTTTCAACACATTCCCGGATACTCTAGCCGTAAAGAGATTTAGGGACTTGCAAATTCGAAATTTACTGTTCTACCAGGCCGAGTTAGCACACCTCCGTGAAGAATTGGAGGAAATCGAGCAAAGAGATGCCAAAAGCACCAATGATGTAAGCGAGCGCGTAAACTTCAGGTGGACACCCGCAGCGGCAAAACAGGTTCCATTTCCTAAACAACAGCCTACGGTCTCCTCACTGTATCAGGAGAAGATACTTCGAATACGCTGCACTTTGATTAGCTATAGTGAGTGCTGTTATGAACTAACATAGAAATATGTCTGATAGTTAGCCAAGACAACGCCGTGGAGCAATATAAGCGATTAAATGAGATCCCTTGCCCAAGGCGGGGAGATATTACAGCTATTTGCGAGTGGTTGAACAGGATGAATCTAGGCGGTGCTTTTCTCGCCGGCGATGTTGAGGATGTCTGGAACGTTCAAATGCCCACAGGTGAATTCAAGCCAGCAAAAATTGACGACTTCTACTCCTTTCAAACGAATGGCGGTGTAGTATTCCGCATAGGCGCCTTTTTCGCTTATATTTCACAATTGCTTTACCGTGGCGGCGATCCTGACAAGCCTCATTATATCAACACTTCTTCGACTAGCGCCCTGGACAGATCAATATCGACGATCATTGCGAGCGTCTTTCCGGTGATACCTATCGTAGTCTTCTATTTCGTCGAAAGACTGATAGTCCGCATTGGCTTGATAATTGTATTTATAGCTGCCTTCGCAGCGATATTGGTGTTGGGGCTGCAGTTCACACCGGATAAGGTCCTAGCTATTACTACAGCGTATTTGCACATCCATATACTTGGGTAGATATCTGCTGACCTTTCAAACCAGCATTGCCGCCATACAAGTCGTTTATGTCGGCACCACCACGGATAGTTCCAATTCTTGAAACAATTCAACTTATACCAGCCAGCAATGTTATTCAGACATCGAATATTCTAGCAATGTTTTGGTCATTCATTATCCACATACTCTTGGATAATTCGTGCACTGAATGATGTTGGAAATTAGGAACATGAAATTACATCGTACAACTGATTTTGAATAAGATTCAATCATTGGTTGCCCCATAGGCGATTGAATACGGACCCGATTGTTCCTAGAACGTTATTTCTAGGTATATATACTCCTATATCCTGGATTTAATATTTGACCCAGGTTGGAAGCGCTTCACATTGTGCTGCTTGAATAACTGTTCCGTCTTCTCATGTTGACCGTGAATCTTCTGTGTGACTTCCTTGCCCCTCTTGTTCTCATTACGTCCCATCTGCTGCAAGTGTACCTCATCTGGTCCATCTGCCAGTCGAAGTGTTCGAATTCCCGTCCACATATTTGCGAGCGGGGTGTCCTGACTGACACCGGCCCCTCCGAAGGCCTGAACGGCGCGGTCGATGACGGTCAAGGCTGTTTGTGGGACCAAGACCTTTGCCTGTGCAATTTCCTTCAAAGTTGCCTTCAGACCTAGATCGTCCATCTTTACGGCGGCGTTTAGAACGATGAGACGCGCTGCATCAATTTCTATCCGCGACTTCGCAACCCATTCGAGGATGACGCCGTGTTCTCTCAACTGCTTCTTGAAAGGGGTCTTCTTAGGATCGTTGATTCTCATCAATAGCCATTCAAGTGCTCTTTCGGCAGTACCGATGCTGCGCATAGCGTGGTGGATACGGCCCGGTCCCAGACGCCCTTGGATGATTTCAAAACCTCGGCCTTCGCCAAGAACCAAGTTGCTTGCTGGGACTCGGACGTCCTTGAAGGAGATGTGACCATGGCCATGTGGCGCATCATCATATCCATACACATTAAGCATGCGGTGGATGGTAATACCCTTCGTGTTCGCAGGGACCAAGATGACGGACTGTTGCTTGTAGGGGTCCTTGTTGTTTGCGTCCGTCTTCCCCATGACAATGTAAATCTTACATCGAGGATCGCCGGCACCGCTTGACCACCATTTCTTGAAGTTGTTAGTATGATGCAATGATGTCAGGATTTTAGGGGTGAACACACGGAGCCATTCAAGATGTAGTCATTCCCATCCTTCGTAATGCTTAGTTGGATATTCGTCGCATCGGACGATGCAATATCCGGCTCGGTCATGAGAAAAGCGGACCTAATTTCGCCGTCCATCAATGGCTTCAACCATTGTGCCTTTTGTGCCTCGTTGCCATATTTGGCTAGAACTTCCATATTCCCCGTATCCGGCGCCGCGCAATTCGTAGCTTCAGATGCTGTCCTCGATTTTCCTAGCCATTCTGCCATCAAACCATATTCCAGGTTCGTGTAGCCTGGTGACTCCTTATAGTGGCCCTTGGGGAAGAACATATTCCACAACCCCAACTGTTTCGCCTTCGTCTTTAGGTCTTCGATAATAGGGGGATGGCTCTCCCATCGTGCGGAACCTTCACCGATCTGGGCTTCGAAGACAGGGTCGGCTCTAGTTGCTTTTAGGATTAGGTGATATGGATGTTATAGATGGTAGAAGCTATGGCTTACGGTATACACTCCTCCTCTACAAACTTGGCGACGACGTCCAAGGTCTTCTTCGCCCTTTCGCTAACGCGGTGTTTCACCTAGAAGCTTTGTAAGCCGAGGCGTTGCTTTGTTTACAGCTACTTTTCTCACAATATCTGGGATTTTGGAAGACATGTTGGGTAGGTGAAATAAGCATATATCAATTACGCATAAAATTAATAGAAAACAACTTTCAAATCTAAGAAAATAGAGATCGATTGAGTTTAAAAGGAAATAAGCTATGGAATTAATATTCCGAGGTAATGGTATTATTAATGGTATGATGTGAAAGGAACGACCGGGCTGACCGTCATTAAACCGAGGTCCACTCCCTTCCTAGCGGGGTACATCTATCCATACCTGTTACGGGCAGGAGCTCCCTGTAGCCAGGGGCAGCTTTCGGATCTAGCACCTAAACTAACAGGATCATAGCGTTGGAAATAATCTGGGGAAATAAGCTCTTAACTCTTTTAATGCATAGACCTTATTTGTACAATGCACCGTACATTTACCATACTATCCAGAAATTCCACTAACGAGTTTCTAAGCTCTGACAAAAACATTTGAACAATTCAATTTCTGGCCTCGCATCAAAACTTGGAAATTTCCAGCCTTAATTCCCAAACATCCCGACAATTACACCGCCCATCATGTCCGAAGAACGAGAAGAAAGAGAAGTCGGACTGACGCAATCGACAGAGGTCGCCGCGCCGGCACCCAAAAAAGTCAAAAAGATAATCCGCAAGAAGCGCCCGGCGCGACCTCAAGTCGACTCATCCTTCATAACCTCCGAGCCGCCGCCACAGACCGGCACCATCTTCAACATCTGGTACAACAAATGGTCCGGCGGTGACCGCGAAGACAAGTACCTATCGAAGACGCACGCGAAGGGCCGATGCAACGTAGCGAAGGACAGCGGGTACACGCGCGCGGACAAAGTGCCCGGGTCGTACTTCTGCCTGTTCTTCGCGCGCGGGATCTGCCCCAAGGGCCAGGACTGCGAGTACCTGCACCGGCTCCCCGGGATCCACGACCTGTTTAACCCGAACGTGGATTGCTTTGGCCGCGACCGGCACTCGGATTACCGCGACGACATGGGCGGTGTCGGCAGCTTCATGCGCCAGAACAGGACGATTTACGTCGGCCGCATCCACGTCACGGATGATATTGAGGAGATCGTCGCGCGCCATTTCGCGGAGTGGGGACAGGTTGAACGAATACGCGTGTTGAATACGAGGGGCGTGGCGTTTATCACGTATACGAATGAGGCGAACGCGCAGTTTGCTAAGGAGGCTATGGCTCATCAGTCCCTGGACCACGAGGAGATTCTGAATGTGAGGTGGGCTACGGTGGATCCGAATCCGATGTCGCAGGCACGCGAGGCGCGACGTATTGAAGAGCAGGCCGCGGAGGCTATCAGGAGAGCGCTGCCGCAAGAATTCGTGGCAGAGATCGAGGGCCGCGATCCGGAGGCGAGGAAACGGAGGAAGATCGAGGGTAGCTTTGGCTTGGAGGGATACGAGGCCCCGGATGATATCTACTTTGCCCGCGGTGCACAAGCTGTCAATCCAGCGGGAAGACAAGGTTATGAATTGGAACAAGAACAACGGTTGATGATTGAGAATGGCGACGCGGATGCCAGTAACGGTTCTACCTCCGCCCTCGCAGCAATTGAGGCGCCGCCACAACAGGCTGGAGGAATATTTTCCAGTAGTGCATTAGCAGCACTAAAGACTGCTAAAGTTACGGCAGCCCCCAAGACGCAGGCGGTGGCATCAGGGCCTTTAGTGGCTTACGGCAGTGACAGTGAGGACGATGAATAGGCGTTTCAGGCATTACGGCATCACGATGTACCCAAAGGACATCGAATAATCAATTGTACATACAAAGTCACACGCATTCTATAGATACCATTGCTCGGCGCACCAAATTGAGTAAACTTGCATCCATTTCACCTAATTCCTAGTATATACATGTATCTCAATCCAATGTAATTCCTCATATCTTAGCTATTGAAAATCCTAGAATATAACAACTCATGCCTCCCAATCCACAAATCCATAACCGGCACCATCTGCCCCGCCTCCTCAACCGGCGTGCACCACTCCCTCTCAATCGCCGCCAGCAAATACGTCTGCACCTCCGCCGAAGCGAGTATCTTCTGCGCGTGGTACGGACCAAACTGGCCCGCCCTAACCGCAGCCGAAACCAGAGCTTTTACATGGCTAAGCATGAACACGTAACTCGTCTGCCGAAGCGTGAGCCCGCATAGCGCGGCCACGGCGCCGAAGAGGGGGCCTAGGTGTGCTGATACGGTAGGCAGCCCTTCGCTCCTGCTAGACGCCCGAAGCATGTCAGAAAACGGCTTCAATCGGGCCTCTGGATCCACAGTCGAAGCGATGCTCTTTTCCCAGATACTCAGCAGTGCGCGACCTTGGGCGACAGACGCCCGGTGGCCTACTGTGCATATGATAGCCGCGTCTAGCGTATCATCGAGTATGGCTACATTTCCCGGATCCGGATCGCGGTGTGCTGCGAGTACGAACGGGAGTGTCGTGCTAGCGTAAGAGGACAGCGATAGCGGGAGGAAAGATGAAAACGAAGAGGTCGCGGCGGATGAGGAGCGGGTCCGCCGCGTGTGTGCGAGATATGATTCTAACCCGGAGCTGAAGGCAAAAGATCCTAACGGTAGTGCGGAGTCTGAGAGTAGGAGTAAATAGTGATGCGCCGATTGCGTTGAGGGGGAAGATAATATGGTGAGTTGCGAATTCGCGGGCTTTGATTTTGCTAGTCGTTCTTTAGCTCTTCGGAGGCGAAGTTCTAAATCTGCTATCTCATTTTCAAGGACCTCGCAAGAATCCTCATTTGTGTTTAAATTCATCATATCATAATTAAAAAGAGCACGCGACGTACATATAGTACTATGTGAATGAAGAAACTTATCAACTAGCATTCTGCAAAAAGCTAAGTCTTGCAATCAGTTGAGCAATCCCCGGGCCGCGTTGGCAGCGCCGTTATCAGCAAGTAAGTTTTAGTCCGTACAAAAGTCCTACAAGAGGTTATCTTAACCAGTAACTCCACCACGATCGGGATCGGGAGCGCCTCAACTCAGTAACCCGATAACTCGATCCGATTCCTAGTAAATGCCCGTTCCAATGACGACAATAACGCCATTTGAAATATAAAAAAAAAAGGACTAACGCCTGATCAATGCAATGCCTATAACCATCAATGCCGTGATCCTTATACCCGAGCCATGCCGTTCAAACATCTCAATCATAATCGCAAGCCGTAACCTTAGAACTTGATGTTCTCCTTGTCGCGGCTACGGTCACCGCCATTCTTCTGTCTTTCTCGCTTCTTCTGCTCAAGTCGAGCTTGCGCTGCTGCTTTTCGTTCGGCAGATAGTGTCGATCGAGAGGCGTTTGCAGAACTGCGCTCGGCTTCGGGCAGACTACCGACTCGTGCAAACTTGTCTTCCAAGAGATCGAAAGTCGTCGCCTCGCCAGCATAAGACAGAGGTCGATTGGATCGAGCTTTTTCTGTGTTTCGCTTTCCTAGAGCTCCATGCATTTCGGTTTCCGTATCTGTATGAGCCGAGGCACGCACTTCGGCGAGTTTTTGATTGAAGAAGTCGTTGGCGCGAGAGCTTCCGCTACGGACACGGAATGAAGTGGGGTCCTGGTTCAATCGGTTCTGAAGAACACTAGACATGACTCTACCAGTGTCGTGCTGAGATAACAATGAGTTCCTCTTTGCGGTAGATCGAGGTGGAGGATCATCTTCCATGATTAAATCCCTCAGTTTCTTATTTTCCGCCGTCTGCTTGGTTTTCTCATCGCTCAGTCGGCTCTTCGCGTCCTTGTAACTGCCTGTCCATTCTGAAGGGAGCAGTGAACTAGCCCGTCTCCCGAAACGGCTACCAATTTTAGACTCTTCGATGTCCTCGAGTTGAAATTGTCGGGTCTTCTCAAGGTTAAGGGATTCAACAGAGGCCGTACGTCTAGGGTGGCGTGCAGCCCTAGCTCCTTCATGTTTGGGGGGCTCGGATGTCTTGCCAAGAGAGTCGATGCTGGAAACTAAATCTCGCGTTGCTTTACCCCAGGGCTTCGCATCCTCCAGCTCTTTAATTCGCTCTTCTAATTTTGCGATTTTGTCGTTCTTCTCTTGTAATACTTGCATAGCCTCGGAAGTTCGCTTCTTGGCATCGTTCTTCAAAGTCTCATAACTCTTCTTGAGCTCTCGCATCTCCAAGTCTTTATGGCGTAATTTATGTTGGGCATCACGTAAATCAAACTCTAGATCCTTCGTACGGTATGAATCCGGTTGGTCCCGCTCTAGAAGATCACTTGCTCGCTTCTCCGCCGCACTCAGATCGGACTTCAGTTTCTTGACTTCCTCACGAAGTCTATCCATATGCCTTAACTCCGAGCGCGCTCGTCTGAGTTCTCGCTGAACCTCAATTAAGGTCTTCTCAGTTCGGGGAGATGTGTTGATTTGATGTTCACGTTCGGCTTGGTTTGAACATGAGTCGCCTTCATGATTCTTGAGAGCGGCAGCAAGATCTTTGGCTTGTTCTCGGTAGCGCGTAGCTAGAGCGATCTGTTTAGCCAATTCCTCTTTCAAAGTTCCATCCTCTCCATCACTGCCGCGTCTTCTCTTGTCCGTAACCTGAGTAGACATGGTGGCCAATTTCTCCTCCATTCGAGCCACCTTCGACTGTTCCTCTTTCAGCTGCTGGGCCAACTCCAGAGCTTCGGCATCTTTCTTCTTAGCATAGGACTTAGCCAACGCCTTGAATTTCACCATCCGCTCGAGATCAGCCATAGCCTCGTCACGGTATCGAGTAAATTCCGCTTTCCAAAATTTCCCAGACTCTGAGTGGGGCTCGTTAAGATCCACTGTGGAATCGGGATCCTCGATACGTTCCTCAACATCATCTTCCCATTCATCCTCTGACTTCTCATCAAGGGTCTTCAAGGGAACATGTTCCTCCAACAAGCTAGCCGGCCTCCTCTTGCGCGACCTCTCTAAAGCTTGCTGTAGATTTGTCCTTTTTCGCTGGCGAGCTGAAGCCGAAGGGCTCGCGTCCAAATTGCTAGCAGCCTTCACATCGTGGTTAAACGAAACGCGCTTCCTACGAGCAGTACCAGTCCCCGGTGTCAACAGAATACTAGTAGGTTGCTTGGTGGGGGATTGTTGCAATTGCTTCGTAGGTGGGGAGCGCATGATGAGATCAGTCGCGTCATCCGTCTTGTCACTGGGTTTATTCTTCTTTAGCAGCTTCGCCTGCTTCTTCTCATTAGCCGCAGCGGTTTCGGACGCGTGGGATGTTCCGAAAATGGCGTTCTTCAATGCACGAGCTGCAAATACGGGAGCGGGTGTATCGGGAGCCTCGATTAGTGTAGTATCGTCTATATAGCAATTGGCATTAGAAACAGCTATGATTATATAGATCATAGAATTTATCACGTCTTACCTCCACCAGACGCGTCGTTCTTCACGTCATTCTTGCCGGTCGCACCTTGAAGCCCTTTCTTAAGGGCCCACCCGAGCATTTTGCTCGAGGTGTATACTATTCTCGGGAAAATGAAATTGCTGACACGGACAATTTATTTTTTTAATTGTCAAATCGTTTGTATATTTATGTAGATGGGCGGATGAGTGCAAACGTGGGGTGTTGAATTGATGAGTTTGTTGTTACTGAATGTAAGATTAGATCGTGTTTACTTTAGAAAGTAAAGTTAAGAAATTCAGGCCAGGGCAACGTCAAAAAATACACTGTTGCCGCAATTGAGGTCACTTATCGATAATGGTAGCTGAAGTGGGGCTTCTATAGGTGGGCTTAGAGTGTCACCTGGGCTGGTAGGTTACGTAACTTGCCGTAACCTTAACTCAAATTGTGTTTCGCCGTAATCATGTAAATCTCTTAGATGAAGTTTATATCATTTTCAGTTTATAAAGTTGGGGAAATTTGTTGCTATTTTGATATATCTCTAAGAATAACAGTTAGCGCCTATAGTGTAAATGAAAGAGACAAAATAGAACTAAGCACAAGTGATGATGAGGTGTAGTATCTGCCCGTAGGAATATTATTGGAAAAATCTATTAAAAAAAGAAAAAAAGAGATATACCCTCCTAGCTCAAACTGTTAGTCCGACTACTAGGTAGTTGTGCCCAGCCCGACCGAGCTCTTTGGATGTTGGAAAGTGTTACTATTCCGATATATAACTTCATTGTTGGTTGTCGTTCGCACAATAGAAGCTTGGTCCATGTTACAAGAGTGGGGCTAATGAGGCGCTAAGACCCACACTTGGACCCGGTGGCCGATATGCATATATGCACCTGGACGAGACCCCACAATGAATGAATCACAGCTTCAACCGTCACCTAGACTCGTCAACTTTCACCGCTACCCAACCGTACCAACCCATCTAGTATCTTGATATGAAAAAATTTTATTAATACATATTCCTTTTCTTATTACAATATGGCCACAGATCAGTAGACCACGTACAGCTTCGGCTGTGTGAGTCTCCATTCGTTCGACCCTCTTTGCCGAGCGATCTACTGAAAGTCTGCAGTATTCAAAATGGCTTGGAAGCCAACTGGACCATGGAAGGGGCCGAAGCAGCTCAATACCAAGACTAATGACCCATCCCATCCCGGGCTGAAGCCCGCCAGCCCCGACGCACCACCAAAGACCCAATACACTGACATTCAGAATGAAGAGATTATGGTTCTCCAGGCCATTTATGGCGACGACTACGTTGAACATAAAGCTGCTAATACAGCATGGAAGAAGTCAGAGCCCTCTTTCGACATTCGCGTCAAGGCTTTATCGGATGAAGAAGTAGCCATTACTCTTGGGGTCGTCTTCACGGCAACCTACCCCAGGTCTGCTCCTTTGCTCAGTCTAAAGGACGAAGGAAATCTTAAGGAGTCTACGGTATTTAAGTTACAGAAGTTCATTGAGACGAAACCCAAGTCTTTAGTCGCATTGGAACAGTCAGAACCTATGATACATGAGCTAGCTCAAGGCCTCCAAGACATCCTCGAAGATGCTGCCCAAGCAAAAGTTCAAGGGCTTGATCTTCCATCGTTGGAAGAAGAGAGGGCTGCCCACGAGGCCGAGCTAGCTAGACAGGCCCGAGAACAGCAAGAGGAAGAAGAGCGTAAGAAGCAGGATGCAATGAAAGAGGAAGAGAGAGTAATGCAAGACATGATACAGAAAGAGGTTGACCGACAACGAACTAGAGTCAAGGAATCGAAGAAGAAAAACAAGACACTTTCAACTCCGAACAACCATTTACAAAACTCTCTCACCTTAGAGGCTGGAAGAATCGAGTTTGATCAAACATGTCAAGTTGTCGACTCGGTAGGAAATTCTTTCATCTTCAACGTTGTCACGGGGAAATGCGAATTTCGCAAAGGACCAGTAGCGACAACGTACTGTGTCTGGCCGGAGATATTCGGTGGGAGAAGTGGACCAAGCCTAGCTCTCAAAGAATTTAAGTTACGATCAACTTCTAAGGAATCCGCCCAATTCAAAAAGCAGCTACAAGCACTAGAGGGAGATTTAGAGGGTGTTAAAAAGGTATCACATCGTAACGCTCTCGAGTTGCTAAATTTTCGTATTGATCGAGATCATGGGGAGACCGAATCAGCCACAATGACCTGGACCGCCCGAATATTGACCCCGCTAGCAGACAAGGGCCCCTTAGAGGAGCTACTCGACCTTGCGGGACGACTTGACGTTGGCAAAGTTCGATCATGGACTGCAGATCTTCTCAATGCTCTGGGTCATTTGCATAGCAATGGTCTTATTCACCAAGGAATTCATCCTGGAAATGTGCTTCTTTTCAGAGAACAAGCAGGCAATGTCATCCCTAAGCTTTCGGATGTTACATATCAGAGAGAATTACACAATATCTGTCGTAGGTCTCAGAAAAACTCGTCTGCAAACTCTGCGAGGTCAACATACTGGTTGCCACCAGAGATTGCTGGCAGTTCACGTCCGCAATTTACCCAAAAGACCGATATATGGGATCTTGGGGTCGTGTTCTTGCAAATGATATTTGGTCTAGATGTCTTTCAGAAATACCAGTCACCGGCTATTCTCATGGAATCACTCTCTCTATCTAAACCGTTACACGAGTTAGTCGCTAGATTCTTCAAACTCGACCCTAAGAAACGCCCAAGGGCGTTTGAACTGAGCTCTAGTGAGTTTCTGGCAACAGATGCACCTGTCATCATCGATGACACCTCTTCCGTCTTTTCTCGTTCCCAGTCTCTGAGCTCCTTAACACACGCATTTCCTATGAGACTTAGACGTGATTCCACCACGCGCGGGCCGACTTCCTCTAGATACAAGGAAGACTTTGTCGAAGAAGGGCGACTGGGCAAGGGTGGCTTTGGCGAAGTTGTCAAAGCTCGAAAGAAGCTGGATGGTCAAATTTACGCCATCAAGAAAATTACCCAGCGCTCTCAAGCAAGTCTTACAGAGATATTGAAAGAGGTGAGGCTACTTTCTCAGCTAAGTCACCCCGCAGTGGTGAGATACTACAACACTTGGTTGGAGGAAATACCCGACTTCTCGGATTCGGAAGAAGACACCTCCACCGAAGATCCGAGCGAGTCTAAAGGTACCAATTCTCAAGGTATTGATATCCAATTCGCCACTAGTACTGGAGGGTTAGATTTCATCTCCTCAAGCCATCCCAATATCGAATTCGGCACAGACGAATCGGATACTGAAGAGAATGACGAGTCTGAAGAAAGCGAAGAAGATGACGATGACGAATCAGATGTTGTTTCTGTTATCAACGATTCCATGCCTTCGCCTACAAGAGTCAGGAGTAGCCAGCAAAACAACTACAGAACAGTGATGTACATATCCATGGAATATTGCGACAAGAGGGTAAGCTGTTCAATCCGAATTGTATTCTCTAGATAAGCTGCTAACTCCGCGGGCAAGACTCTGCGTGATTTGATTCAGAGGAACCTTTGGAAAGAATCTGAAGAAGTTTGGCGTTTATTCCGCCAGATATTAGAAGGCTTAGTTCACATTCATGGGCTGAACATAGTGCATCGTGATCTTAAACCAGAAAATGTCTTCATCGGTCTCGGCCCTGATGGGATGAATAATGTCAAGATCGGCGACTTCGGATTAGCTACTAGTGGCCATTATGCCACCGATAAATCGATCGCTGCTAATGTCGACGTTGGCGATTTAACGAGAAGCATTGGGACGTCTTATTACGTTGCCCCCGAAGTTCGTAGGACTGGCGCTGGTTCATATACATCGAAAGTTGATGTAAGATACACTACCAATATACACCTTGCAATTACTAACTTAGTTATAGATGTATTCTCTAGGGATCATATTCTTTGAGATGTGTTACTATCCCGTTGTCGGTATGGAGAGAGCGGATAAGCTGGGGAAATTGGGAACTTCGTCTCTACTCCCCGATGATTTCCAGCCCGGAGATAAAGTAAAGCCGGACATTGTGCTTTCTTTAGTCACTCATGATGTGAAAGAGCGCCCAAGCAGCATGGAATTGTTACGGAGCGGCAAATTGCCCATACAGATGGAAAATGAGACGACACGTAGAGCGCTTGCAAGCCTGACAAGCTCTGCATCGCCTTATTACCCCAAAGTTGTTTCGGCTTTATTCTCAACGCCTGTGGAGCCGACGAAGGATTACGCATGGGACATGACAGTACCAAACCCCACTGCCGCAGAATTATTGTACCAAAGCGTAGTCAAGGAAGAGTTGATATCGGTCTTTCGTCGTCACGGTGCGGTGGAAGCACCTCGTAGCTCGATCTACCCCCGATCCTCCCATTATTCTCCAAATCAAGATATTGTCCAACTTTTGGACCAAAATGGTACCGTTGTACAACTGCCCTTCGATCTCATGCTCGGGAACGCTAGGCTTTTGGCAAAACATACCAATTGCTCGAGAGTTCGAAAATCTTTCACGTTCGGTAACGTCTATCGTGATAGACGAAGCGGCGCTCAACCACTCATGATTGGAGAGGTTGATTTTGACATTGTTTCCACAGATACGCTAGATCTAGCATTGAAGGAAGCAGAGGTCATCAAAGTGTTGGATGAGATTATAGACACATTCCCTTCAACGTCGCCAATGTGCTTTCATCTAGGCCATTCTGATTTACTACAACTTATCTTCGACTTCTGTAACGTAGACTTGAGTGCGAGGAGACAGACCGCCGAATCTCTCAGCAAGCTGAATATTCACTCTTATACATTCCAAAAGATCCGAGCAGAGCTTCGATCACCCCTGATAGGGATATCAGCTACCAGTATTGAGGACCTCAAACGATTTGACTTCCGAGGTAGGCATATAATTCCCAAAACCCGTCGGAAAATCAAACAGCCACTAACTAAGCACTAGACACACCAGCTAAAGCTTTCACGAAACTGAAGGCTATATTCGAAGGAAGTAGGGTGTATGAAAAACTGCAGCCTACTTTAGCTCACTTGAAGGACGTTGTCGAGTATACGAAGCGTCTCGGGGTCCACGCGAAGATTTATGTTAACCCCTTGAGTAGCGTCAAGGAAAACTTCTTCTCCGGTGGAATGCTCTTCCAATGTCTTTATGACAAGAAATTCAAAGATGTTTTTGCTGCTGGTGGTCGCTACGATAGCTTGATCAAAGCCCACCAACCAAAGATAGGTGAAGGACCTCACGCAGTTGGTTTTAGTCTGGCGTGGGACAAATTAGCGCGACCTCCAAAGACCGGGGGCAAGGCTTTCTTGAAGAAGCCTGAGGAAGAAACTCCTAAGATTCTTAATACGAAACGAGTAAGTCCCCGAACGCATATTTCCCTTGAGAACATTATAGAAATATCTAATTATGACATAGTGCGATGTATTAGTTGCTAGTTTCGATGCACACACTCTCCGTACAGCCGGTATCGAAATTCTGTCGATGCTGTGGTCCCACGACATCAGTGCCGAGCTAGCTCGAGATGCACGATCACCTGAAGAACTGACGTCTAGGAACCGCGATGAAACGTATTCATGGATCGTAATCATCAAGCAAGACAACGTGCTGAAAATCAGAACTATGGATCGCAAAGAGGTGCCGGATGTGGAGATTTCGGCCTCTCAGCTACTTCCATGGCTACGCATCGCCCTGCGAGAGCGTGGCTCTGCCAAGCAATCTGAGGCGTCCAGTAGCGCAGCGGCTATCACCCCAGGGGGGTCGGTATCCGCCAATCCGAACCAAGAGGTGCGTGTCCTGGTGGCGGGGACACGATCGAAAAAATTCAACCGCCTCGTCGTCATCGAACAAGCCCAAGCGAACGCCGCGGCGCTCCTCCAAACTTTTATGGATGGTCCGATCGCAGCCGTCGAGACCTCTGACGTCGTACTCGATCTGATCCAGGAAACTGCGCTGTCCGAAGCCGAGACATGGCGTCGCGCTGAACAGTCGGTGGATAAGAACGAGAGAAGATACGTCCGCGAAATCCACGATATGCTGCAGGCGTGGCGTTCGGACTGGGAGACGAAGGATGGAAGCCGTCATGCTTTTGTCTACAATTTCAGAACTACGAAGTGCATCTGCTACGACCTTGGTGCGTAAGCACGGGATGGTGCATGGAATGAAAAGGAGAGGGCTAAGCCGATGTAGAGAGGGAGCGGGTTGAGCGTTCCCCAGTGTCAGAGATTTCATGTAGGAGGCAGAAATGGAGAAAGGAGATAGGTGGAAGGTAGATACCCCAAATGACTATTTCCACTCTTCGTGATATTGAGGCTTATTATTTGCATGTTTACTGGCTCGTCTGACTGCAGGATAAATTATGCTGCCTAGACCTCACCGCTACGACCTTCACAGTACCTACAATGTTTGAACAGACCGGAGTTACTTTTTTGCCTATTGATGTTACATCTAGGTTCCCAGGTCCTGTTTGTAGCCACGAAGATAACGCATCAGGCAGCGCACGATATTTCACTTGACCAAATCCGTGCAATGTATCGCGGGAACACTCACTGAACAACGTCAGTGTTTAAAAAAAGGTGATATAAAAGAGCGACAGCGAGGTCCACGATATAAGTGAGGTCATAATCACTTTTGCCAGGATTTGGCAACTACCTGCCAGCTGCCAAGCAACACCCCAATTGACATTACACCCGACCAGAATTGCAAGCTCCGATTTCTCAGCCCTTATTTTTCTATCGACTCTTAGAGTTCCAGAGCTGTCTCTACAGATCCGGTTGCAAGCTTGCTGAGCCTTACTTCGAAAGAAACCTTTTAGTGATCATTTTTGATACTCCAGCCAACAGGTGCACATTCATCAACCCACACTGAATCTACACGCCACTTCCAAAGCCCTCTCGGATATATGAAAAGTTACGAAAGGTACACACCCCGAAGTATATATCTAAATGGCGGAACGTATGTCAATAGAGTAAAAAGCGTAGATGAGCTTAATTCAACGATCTATGTACATATAACCAACGATGTATGGATACAAAGTCAAACTTTTTACAGAGTCGAGACCGCCTTTTTTATATTGTAAGTCGCCTACGACAAGAGGCAAGTAGAATATTTCCGGAGTGGTATTCTACATATGACCTAAATCCTCATGCCCAAAGCCCAACCGTCGTGTAAATACTACAACGCTGTGTGCGAGATATTGTACAGTGGAGTAGATGTTAATGTCACCTTTGACCAACCAACAAGTCTTGCTCCCCGTTGCCTTTGGTGATAACCTGATTTTCCTTTTCCGAATTGCCCTCGGCCCTATATTCCTCTACACCGTCTCGGCGTCTTCTTCCGCCGGCTTCTCCTCTCCGTTCTTTTTGCCAAACACGTCTTCCCATAATAAAGGTTGATGATGCCCCACAACGTGGACGGGGCGCGTCTTCGCTTCCTTCTGTTCCTGTGCCCTGAACTTGCGACCAGCTTGTGTGAATTCGTCGAGTTTGCCACGGAACATTTGGTACCACTCCGCCTCCTTGTCGCCCGTATCCTGGAAAATTTTGCGGCGTCTGGACTTGCATTGCGCATAAATCGTGCTAGCTCGTTGACTGGCGATTTCTTCAATGTTATATTCCACATTCCAGGAATCCTTCGCACTTAAGTTCATAGGCCTAGTTACGTATTTACCGTTGACCCTATTCTTAATTGTCAGAATAAGGCCTAGCAAATTTTCATCCACTTCTTCTTTAGCCGGTGCTGAGGTTTCTGAAGCCACTTCCGAGGACGATTGCTCAGCTGAGTCCTGTTTCTCCCCTACTTTATCTACTTCCGACTTAGCTAATTCTGCTTTAGCTTGTACTTCCGATTCTGTCTGAGTAGCCGGAGCCGTCTGGTTTGCGTCATCTGTTAGAGAATGGGCCTGCTCATCTTTAGTGCGAGAAATGAGCTCGCCGAGAATTCGCTCAAATTCTTTAAGTTTGGACGAATCATCCACGGAGCTCTCAGATTCGCTCACGAGATGTTTTTCGTCAATGCTCTGGGCCATCCGCACAATGAGGTCTCTTAGTGGAGACATGGTGGCAGCGGCGTTAAGATCTCTCTTAGACTCATCTGCTTCCAATTCGTCGTCCATATCATCAGTCTCTTCATCGTCTTCATCCTCTACTTCTTCCTCCAATGCTTGTTGATCCGTTTCTGCCGTTTCCACAGACTCCTCTGCTATTTGGCCGGCGAGCCTATCGGATTGTTCCTCGACATGGGTTTCCGCGATAGGTTCATGCTCAAGTGGAGTAGTTTCTCCGTGTTCACCAACATTGTCCACTTGGCTTTCTGGGGATTGTGCAGTTGTGAGATGCTCCTCGCCAAGCTCAACTTCGGATTCTGACGTATTCTCAGCTTGTTCGGTGGTTTCTTGTTGATGGCCCTCGTTTTCAACAACAGTAGATTCTTCGCTGACTTGAGTCTGGCTCGCTTCGGCCTCGTTTTCAGAAATTGAAGTTTGATCGCTTGATTCTTCCAAATCCTGCTCTGACTCATGAATAGAGGATGTGGAATCGTCTTCGTCAGCGTCAATCTCGTCTTCCACTGGCACTTCTGTAGATGATTCGGCTGGCTTAGAAGGTACACCACTAGTAATAGAAGCGAGCAGAGCATCCACATATCCTCGTGCTTGGGTAGAGGATTTTGCATGAAGCAGTCCACTCTGTTCTAGAGCATCCTCGATGGCCTCTCTGACGGCGCCAACACCCACCTCGTCATCATCTACAGCATCTTCGACCACTTGCCGTACTTCCTTCCAAGCAGCTAAAGTCGACATTGCTTGGGCCAACGAATTTTCTTCCACATCTTCTTCCTGCGTGGTCACATTCTCATTTTCAGCGACAGGTTCGGATTCTGCCTGTGCTTCTTCTTCAGCCTCTGCCTCTGCCTCCGCCTCCGCTGCTGCTTCAGCTTCAGCTTCCTCTTTGACCAATCCAAGTATTCCCCTCTCGAATTCTTCGATGGCTGCCCTATTGGCGTTTTGGACCTCCTCTATATCGGCTTGAGATACAGGCTTGGCAAAGATGTACATGAATGGCGCGCCCACCGATGTTCTTGTCTCGAAATGTAACCGTAAGGATTGCTCCGGCCATTTTTTGGTGGCCCGGTCTAGTATATCGTTGAGTAATGAGAGACTGAGCTTATATTCCGAGTCACCAAGTGTGTTGTCAGAAGTTCCGTGCAGTGCGAGGTCCATCTCAGTAAGAGGAATATATTGGAAGCCAAAAATGCGTTGAGTGTTGTGAAATGCGACGAATATGCCGTCCATCCTTCCCATACGGACTTGAAGAGAGTACTTTAAGAATGCAGAGCGGATCATGTCGTAGTATTCTCGCTCAAAGGATTCCCACTGGCCAAAACGCTTGCGGATCTCATATCCAAGACCCTTATGGAAGCCTTTCGCATCCATCCGAATCGAGACAACGGCACGGGTCTTAAGATCGAACATACCAGTTCCGGGTATCCTTGAATCGTGCGCATCTAATTGTGAACGCATCATGAAATCGCGGAAACCGGTATAGTGAAAGGCCTCATCGGCGTTACGTTCTTCCTCGGAAATCTGGTCTGAATTGGCGTGCCTATATCTCTCGTACTCTTCTTTGGTAAGTGTTAGGAGTTTTTCCATAGACTTTCCAAGCATGCTCAGGATATTTGCCGTGTCAAATTCTTTATCAGCATCAATAGCGTAAGTACCATTTTTCCAGTGCAAGAATATTGCTGCCGGCCCTCTCATGATTCTTGTATATTGAATGGAGTCTGGTTCAAACTGCCGTGAGAGCATAGTTGAATTGATTTCCCGCCAGGCCGACAAGAGATAGTGGAAGTGAGAGAGCATAGATGTCATACTGGAAGTTGAACCTGTATATTTCTTGGCGTTCTCCTTTGCGATTCGAATCAGGTTAGAATCTTTGGAAGAGGTCACATACTGCTTCAAGGCGTTGAAATCGAATTCTTGGATGGGCATGATCTCCGAGAGGTATGGATCAAAGTTGTAAACCCGGGATCGAGGATCTTGGAGAGTATATACGCCAGGGTTGAACAAAACCCTCTCGAGCCCGTATGACAATGCGGGAACGGGGGGGCGTTCTGCGTTAATAGGGACTGTGTGTAGGTCCTTGGAACGAACTACGTTGATGAATAGGGGGCTTTTGGCAGGTATCTCGGATTTCTCTAATTGTTTTGATTTTTGCCCCTTTTGCGCCTTTTGTGACTTTGGCGGTTGTTGGGTCTTCTTCACTTTTTGGGATTTTTGCTGCGGGGGCTTTGACTCCTTCGATTTCTTTTTCGAAGATTTTGCAGGGGCTTCGCTTGTGGCTGGCTCGCTGGCAACTTGGAACTTGCCCCGAAGCTCAGATGTGGCAAATCCTACAGAATTGATATCATTACTTTCGACAACTGGTGACAACTCAGGGAGGTCTTTTGCCTCTCCATCTTGAGTTGTTGTGACCGACTCTTCGGCAGCTCTTTTCCTCGCTTTCGATCTTAAACGCCTTTCTCTTTGGGTGACTTTAGGTTTTCCTGTTGAGGCCGAAGCATTTTCACCGGCGGCGGTGGCAGCCGTCGTTGCATCCTTGCCAACGGATACCTGATTTGGATTTGTGTTCTGTGTCTTTTCATCTTTAGACTTATCAGTCTTCACAGCAGCCTTAACCTTAGCCTTGGCTTTTGCTTTAGGATTTGAAGTTGCGGTTGCTTGGTCAGAGTGGCCAGCAGACTTGATGATGTGGTCGATGTTGATGTTCTGGGAAGCAAGAACATTCTTCAATGCTGCAAGCGCGCCCTGTAGAACCTGTAATTGGCGTGCATCTGCACTCTGGGCGGCCGCTTTCTTGGGCACAGGTGGGACCTTCGGTTGAGATTGGTCGGGGTTGGAAGACTTGAATGGGCCCTTCTTCTTCTTTTTCTTCTGTGAGGGATTAGAAGGATTAGAAGGATTAGGTGATTGAACCGCTATATCTTTGGCATCATTCGCTGGTGTCGCCGAACTCTGAGTTTCCTGGGCGGCTCGGAAAGATGTATTGGACAATAGTCGGCCATGAATATTAGGAATTAAGGTGGGACGAAGCGCCCGCGACCTTGCCGACTGGGTGGCCGCAAAACATGAGGCGCAAACATATGTCGTTCCAATATGGTGTGCGTTACGACTGGTCAATCGAAGCATTGCAAACGCTATGCGTGGAAGACTCGTCAAGTCGTCAACCCGGTTAATTTATGATATTGCGATGGTGGGATGGTAACTTTTTTTTTCTAACTTTTTTCCTAGTAGATTCTGAAAATTTCTGGATCCATTGGAGGTGGTACAAAGTTTCTATCGATAATGCAACTGCCTGATAAGATAAGACATGTATCCACCGGGCATGGGCATGGGCATGGATGTACCAGGTACCTCAGTAGCAACATCGAAGCAATTTAGTGCAACAATCACATAGACAATCTCGTCAAAACTCGTAAATTACAAGAATAATGTATTCATTTTCTTCAATATAGCAGTGCCAGAGTTTCAATTGAAATCCCGAAATCTCATTCTCTTGTCGGTGTGGAACGGCGGAAAGAGAATTAGGACGTATTGTCCTCATATGCGGACAGTCGTCTCCGGGGTCACGAATGTCGACATGATACCTCGAAATGGCTTTTCCCAACAAGCCAATCGCCCACCTATTAGGTTCTAACAGTATAAACTTACTTATCCAACCCTCTCTAACAGCACCAATATACTAACCGTCTCAGGTCCCGTTCATGCTCTCACATACTCACATTCACCGGGGACATATATCCTCGCGGGCTCAGCAGACCGGACCGTGAGGCTATACAACCCGCAACCCAGCACAGCCATCCACTCCACTTCCTCACACATAACCAAATCCAGCAGTACCGCCTCCCCGGCTCTCCCGCAAGGCCTGCTGATCCAGTCCTACTCCGGGCACGGGTACGAAGTCCTCTCCCTCGCCGTGACGGCAGACAACGCGCGCTTCGCGTCCGTAGGCGGGGACCGCACGGTATTCTACTGGGACGTGGCGACCGCTCTAACGATCCGACGATTCGGCGGCACGCCGCAAAGCCACACCGCGCGGATCAACTGCGTGGCTTTCGCCGGCGAGGACGATAGCCTTATGGTTACCGGGAGCCTGGACACCACTGTCCGGATCTGGGATTTGAAAAGCAAGTCTTTAAAACCGATCCAGGTTCTGAGCGAGGCACGAGATTCCGTGTCCGCTGTTGTTGTGCGGAGGGCTGAGGTCGTGACCGGGAGTGTGGATGGCCGGGTCAGGACGTACGATGTGCGGATGGGGCGGTGTGTGACGGATGTTATCGGCCCTAGCGTTACGAGCTTGTGTACGACTATGGATAGAAAGGCACTCTTGGTCGGGAGCCTGGATAGTAAAATCCGATTAATGGATCGAGAGAGCGGAGGGTGTCTTAATACCTACTCCGATCCAGGTTGGAAAAACGAAGAACTACGTGTTCAATCTATACTAGGCGGAAAGGAGAAATATATTGTAACCGGAGATGAGATGACAGGCACGCCGGGCAGGAATAGCGAGGGGAGGATATGGGCGTGGGATATTCTGACCGGAGCGTTGGTGGCCCAAGTTACGGTTCCTTGGGGACCTCCGGGCCACGAGCCTAAGAAAAGTATCGGCAAAGATGGCAAGCCAAAAGAACGGAGTAATGTGCTTAGCTGTCTTGCATGGAAGGAGAGTGGGTTTGGAGATCAATATTGCGTTAGCGGCACATCTGGAATTGTCACTGTATTTGGATATCATTGAGTTAAGGAGGCATCCCTTGGCTTTAAAAGGGAGTATATCATCACATAAAACATGATACAATGCTTAACATGAACATTGGCACCAATTTCTGGTGCTCTTCAACATTGATTCTATGCGACAGTAATTGATGGGTGACAACATGTCGACTTGTGAAAACAACCCCTTTTCTATGTATCAAGTGCCCCTGTCCTACGCCAAAAACACCGCATGCCGATATGCTATCCTTATCCATTATGGGATTTCCCAGACATTAGTACAGCATCGGACCATATCGTGCAACCGTAGCATTTCTTTTTATTCAAGAATATCCCTAGCCAACCATGTTTAGTACATTCCTGCATACTTAAACCAGTTCGATCGGCAGTCCTCCTTGTTTAGCCAGGCTTCGCCGTCGGTGAAACGACCGGTCACACAGCCTCTACATTTCGGCGAGTTGGGGCAGTTGAAGAAAGGAATGTGCTGATATCCGATGTCGCGGAACCTGTAAGATATTAGTATTATAAATACATCCATGCAAGGCGGATTTACTGACCAATGAATCTTGGTCTTGTCCTCAAAAAGACCTAGCGCAATGCTGTGGACAGGCGCATCCCCCCATCTTTCGTAGAAGAAACCACCAGCACGATCCAAGTGGTTGAAATAGTCTTCATATGCTTGGCTTCTCCAGAAGTTAATATCAGCGATCTCGAAGTTAGTCCAGAAGTGACATGTTGAATATCCATTCGCTTGATCCCAGTGGACAGGGCGACGTTCCTTGTCGGTCAGCCAAGCCTCGGCTCTGTTCTCGTGCAGATATTCGGGATGTTGGGCAATGAATTTGTTCGTCTCTGGCCATAGCGTCGGGATTGATTGGGGCGCATCGTAGAGGGAGATAGTAAAGCCATACGTCTTGTTATGATCTTGCATGTAACGGAATACGTCATAGTCGATATCACAGAAGAAGTGAACCTTAGGCTCGACACGCCAGTAGTACTGTATATCAGCTAGGGCTGGGTGCTTGTAGAAGAGACCGCTGTTCCATCGGCACATCTTGTGGTATGAAATTTTATTCGCATATTGGATGTCGTTTTCCTCGAGGATCTTCACGGATTCCTTGTATAAATCGTCGTTAATCCAGGATGGAGTATCCCAATGTTCGTTAGGAATGATCTCTATGATACCGCATCAGCAAAGCACGTGGGTAGAATATACGCGATCCAGCTTACCATATCGAGTCTCGGCTTTGGTTGCTGCTCTCGTTCTTCGCTTGAATTCTTCGGAGAAAGGGACATCATTGAAGAATGTCCAAGGATAGTTGAACTTGGAGTTCCATGTTCGCTCCAGATCATGCATAGACTGCAACATGCCATCCAACTCTTCGTTTCGTACGAGGGCTAGGATCGTCGCATTGATTCTCGCGGTGCCGGCGACACCTGGGGCGTAGCCCTCTCCGGCGCGGATAAGGACACCCTCCGGTTCTCCCGTGGCTATTCGGTCGTTAGACACTTGACATACGTATATGGAGCAGCGAAAACTCACGGTCCAGATTAGGATCTCTTTCGATGGTGCCATGGAAATCGGCGGAGGTCTTTATGCTAGATTCAGGACGCCATATTGTGTATAGGAAAAATACGCAGACTACAAAAACAGCCGCCGCCAGAGCACGGACAGGCCTCGCGATGGCCATGATGGAGAATTAACGTTGTCTGGTCATTAACTTCGTTGACGTGGAAGAGTTTCGAGGATTTGTTTCAAATTAGAAGATGCGATATGCGACGAAGGATGAGGAAAGGTAAATGGTAAATTCGTCACGGTCGTAATTAGGGGTCTCGATACTGCGAAAAATCAATTAAATCGTCGGAAATGTACAGATGAAGGGAAAGTTTTGGCATCAAGATGTGTCCTAGCGATGGCTCCTAATTTGACACTCTGCATCAAATCTCGAGTTGTTTCATTGGGGCAAAGGAGAAATCGGAAAATCTTACTGGTACCAACCAGACGCCAACGCAATACCTGTTTTACCAGATACAGATGGTACCCCTAGCGCCCTAGTGCCAGAAATGGTGTGGGCCCAGCAGGTGGAAAAGGGGAAACTACAGTGTTAAAAACTATAAAATACGTAGCGATGAGGACTACGCCACACTGTATGACCTATTATCCCTGCAATTAGAGGACGCGTCAACGCGCATCAATTGCCAGTTTTCGAATCAAATTTGATAAGTCCGATAAGACTTTACTAGATATATATGCTTAAATGCATTATATGTATCTATACGGGATGAAGTTCCATATGCACAAATCCAAATAGACTCAATTCAAATGAGACTTGAGCTCAATCAAACCTCAGTAATTATAAAGTTGCTACTATTTATAAAATTCGTTCGATAATAATTCATCTCACCTAGCGAATATTATATCTTTAATGTTGGCCTTGTGTCGATAGGCGAATAAACATGGCATTCGCTGCCACGTTGGGCGCGCTAACCGAAGAATTGGTTGAGGTTATCACCTCCACATCAAGTCAGGTAGGTATTGAAGTCGATTGAATTACTCAGCCAAGCACACTCACATTGCAATAGTCAGATCCCGGGCGCTTCAATGTCCTTAAGGAGTCAAGTCTGCGAAATATTCGCTACCACAATTTCCTACGCACGAATCAATTCGAGGTTGAGGCGAAACTTAACGGTTTCGAAGAGCACTTCCGTGTTGTCAATCGAGATGGGCTAGCTGATGCTTTGAGGGAGCGTCTAGACGCACTCGCTCACGTATCTAACAAATGGACACCAGATGTCCTTCAGCTACTATTACAGCTCGAAGATCAACCTATCAAGAAATCTAAGCTAGCTGATCTTGAATTGCTCAAAGAGCCAGAGGAGAGTTCTCAGCCGCCCCTTAAATGGGACGATATTGCTAAAGAAGATGGCTGGGATCAAGATCGTGATATATGGAAAAACGCTAGATTCGACGGAGATAGTTCAGATGATGACTATTTTGACGATGAATCTAATGTCTCAGCCGAAGATGAACTCACTTCAGCATCGTCTACTGAAGCACACCGGAAACTCCCCACGGACTTTCTTGTCAGTTCTCAAGATGACGGCGGACTCGAACAGGTTCGACAAACGCAACTCTGGAGGAATGCCATTCCACCAAAAGATACAACAGGTAGACCTCATAAGATTGTCATGTCAGAATTTCAAGCCGTGCGCGAGGTGCTTTTCATGCTGAATGGTCTGGAAAATACCCTGTTCGACGCCCAAGGAAACCCATCTCTGCTGTTCCAATTGAAGCACACTTCATGGGAAGTTTACAAAGCCTTGTTAGGTTCATTCAGTGAAGCGGGCCGACAATTATATGTTCTCCGCGAGTTCGCGAAGCATCCCCAATATGTACCGCTATTGCAGGTGTTCCAAGAAGCTGTTCAAAAACGTCTTCGGTTATTTGACGTCGAAATCTCAAAGTTACAACGCCAATATGTTGATATCCAGGATGATGTCGTCGTTAGTATAGCGAGAATCTTGGATGATGTGAAACCACACCTACAGCCCCTCGCTTGTCTCTCAGATATTGTTTACCAGCTCCAAAGATCGAAATACCCTCACCCATTCCATTACTTAGAACTCCTCTACGATGCTGCCGAAATTTCTCAGCTCCAAGGAAACGATAAGGTGTACGAATTCGTTGCCACTTTGTTCTTCGAATGCTTTCAAGTATACCTTCGATCAATTCGTCTCTGGATGGAAGCTGGTGAGCTTACTAAGGAAGATAAAACTTTCTTCATTTCTAGTTCTTCGAGCCAAGTTCCAAAAAGTCAAGTCTGGGCAGATCAGTTTACGTTAAGAAAAACTTCTGATGGTACATTATATGTGCCGCGATTTTTGCAGCCAGCAGCATCCAAAATCCTCATAACCGGCAAAAGCGTTGTGGTTCTAAAGCTCCTAGGAAAGTACCAATCAACAAATGCTCAAGTGGCTGAGCCATCTCTAGATATTGGCGGAAACTTCGCGTCTACCTACGGATTTTTTGCGCCGTTCTCTGAAGTTTTTAACGACACGTTTGACAAATGGATGGAGAGTAAGCACCATGCAGCTTCCACGACCCTTCAACGGACACTATTCGAATCGTGCGATCTCTGGTCGGTCTTGGATTCTCTCCATCACGTATATCTCATGACCGACGGGTCGCAGTCTGATTCGTTCACCTTCGCGATATTCAACAACCTTGATCTCCTCAATGCTAATTGGCATGATCGATTCAACCTGACCTCTTTAGCTCATGAAGCATTTGGTACTCTTGCCGACGCTCACCAAGTATCCGTCAGTGTATCTACAGACGGACACAAAGATAGCGTAAATGAGGTCCGAAGATCTGTCCGTGCAGGCCTACCGTTTGTCAAAATAGTTCATCGTTTGTCTTGGCCACTCCGAATTATCTTGTCGGATGAGAACCTTGCGCATTATCAGGCCGCCTTTACTCTCTTGTTGCAGCTCCGACGAGCTACGTACGTCCTCCACAAATATCGTTTTGTATCTGACAATATGTCGGGTACAGAAATCACATCAACAGACCAGTCTGTCTATTATGGACTCAGGGCGAGATTCCTCTGGTTTTGCAACATCCTTCATGCCTATCTCAACCAACTGGTATTAGGGCCTCTTATAACACAGTTTCACGAGACACTTCGACAAGCAGAAGATGTAACTTCCATGATAGCCTCACATAGTACATTCACGAAGAAGATGGTTGGCGAGATGTGCTTGAGTGGCAAGCTTGATCCTATCCGCCAATGCATTTTGGATATGTTTGATCTCACCGTCAGACTTCAGGATGCGCGTCAATTGGAATCTGAGAGGGAACAGGAAGAAGTACAAGAGCTGTCACGATTATCGGTCATGTCTTCCCCGATGAAGCATAGGAGGTATCTCAAGAGTGACGAGGAGGAAGACGAAACATTCCTCTACGAACAAGACAAAAGCTCGATGATGCAAGACAAGGAGCTTTCCTTTACTGAAGTTCTTAGTGAGATCCGATCCGATTTCGATCGGCACTTGAAGTTCATTTCTAGTGGGTTGAGAGGGGTCGCCAGAGCCAGTGGAGATAGTGCTGCAGGAAAATGGGACACACTGGCCGAAATGCTTGAGGTTGGAATTCAGGGGCGTAGGTAGTTCTGTACGTGTACTACTCTTACGCAAACGGCACATTTTACCTATGCAGGTTACCAAATATACCATATACATAACAATGGAGCAGTCTATGACATCCGCAATGCCTATTCTGGACTTTACTGGCTCTAAATCTTCATCGAGATCCATCCTAAAGTTATGACCAGCTTAAGCTGCTGCATCTCAGATTGATTCAGGTCTCCAATGACATATGCTGACATTGTACGGCCCGAAAATCTAGAAATTACCTGTAGCATTGAAAGTAACGTGAATTTCCCGATCAAACTTGACATCAACCTAATCCCGCTATCTCGTATCCAAAACGTTCCTCTGCATTCAATGTTGACATCCATCGATGGCAGATCATTTACCGAGATCTTCTCGGTGAGCTATGACTTTGACATGACGGAGACCAATTTGGGACGCTAGGGATGACGGAGGAGATCGATGAAAGGATAAAGCTTGGAGTCTGAGTAACATCGAACCCCCACTACAAAAGTTCTTGGCATGCATCATATCTTGGGGAAGTGGGACCACACGAAAGTTGGAGATCATAAGTACGTACTCAAGTTCCTTCGTACCTGTCGAATCTGAAAGCCTCAATTTCAGCCGCAGTTTCCAAGGATGAGTAAGGAGATTGAGGCTGAACTCTTCACGTGACTCAAGCCACATCTGTGCGACCCACTCTATCTTTTAGTCCCTGGCTCTCACTATTATTCGCCTTATCACATCGCGACCGTTCTCATCTTAGATTCATCACTGCAAATACTCTATTAAAAATAGTCTTTTCAAAATAGACCTCTGAGACGACAAGTTAAAGATCACTTTCATCTAAGAGCAGCACACCATGTCTGAGCGAAAAGTTCTTAGTACGTCTTGCTTTCTTATTTCTTGCCGGCATAATTACTGACCGCACATAGCCAAGTACTACCCTCCGGACTTCGATCCGAGCCAAATCAAGAGAGTTAAGGGCCCCAAAACCGCTGGCCCAAAGGTTCAAACTGTCCGTCTAGCAGCTCCATTGGTATGTAATGTTGCCCAAGAGATATTTCCGTGCACAATCACTAACATGTTTTTAGTACGTTATATTGCTATATAAATGTAGCCTTAAAGTGATGATTACTAACATCCAGCAGTTCGATGAAATGTACGACATGTGGAGGTCAGTTATTGTCAATTCAGGACTGTGTGAAGACATCCTTACTAACAATTTGTCTTAGAGTACATCTACAAAGGCAGAAAGGTATGAACTTTTCACAAAGTGATTTGATAATGCATACTTACAGGAATGATCAGTTCAACGCGCGAAAAGAGACGCCGGTAGATGAGAAGTATCTCGGCATCCAAATCTTCCGCTTCTACATCCGCTGTACACGATGTAGTGGTCAAATCACGTTCAAGACGGATCCTAAGAATCAAGACTACGTACGTTCCCTCTTTTCCCCCTCTCCCTACCACCCTTTCCTTCTAACCCTAACCCCAACCCCAGGCCTGCGAAAGCGGCGCAAAGCGCAGCACAGAGCCATGGCGCGTAGGCCGTGACGAAACAGACGAAGAGCGGCTAGACCGTCTAGAGAAGGAAGAAGAAGAGCGCAATGCGATGGTGGAGCTCGAAGCGAAAACCGTGGACGCGAAGCGCGAGATGGCCGTCGCGGACGCACTCGACGAGATCCGCACGCGCAACGCGCGCCTTGAGCGCGCTAATCAAGACGGCGTCGAGGTCAGCGTCGCGTTGCCCACGGATGATGACGCGGAAAGACAGGAGAGGGAGGATGCAGAGGCTGCGAAGAGGGCTTTTGAGTTCGCGAGGCAGGTTGAGAAGTTGACGGAGGATGTTATTGAGGAGGAGATGGAGGATCTGCCGGAGGAGGTGGGTGCCTCGAGCTCCGCGGGTACGCCTGCGTCGAGTAGTAATGGCACGCCTAAACCTGTACCAGCTGTAGCTACTACTACTCCAGCAGCGAGTGCAGCCCCTGCGGATGCGCCGGCCCCGTCGTTCAAGCGCGTGGTCAAGAGGAAGAAGGATTACAGCGCTGCCCTCGGTATTAAGAAGAAGAAGCCGTCCCTCGTATAGGCGGGTCGAGGTTTAGACTAGTCACGACTACGATTACTAGGATTCATAGCATAGCAGGCGGTATTATTGGGATGGCGTTCGATCGTGGCATATATCTTGCTTTTACCGATTAATTGAGATACCTTCGGTTACGACAGAGTCTTTGGTACTACCTTGATTTGATTGGTCACTTGTTTTTTATACATACTCCAACTCTTGGGCAATGTTCTGAAGTATTCGGTATTATTATCTATTGTTCATTCGTATAGACGTTTCTAAAGTCTTTTTACATTTTACATTTAACGAGGCTACCCAGGCAGCTGCCAGGTACTAGTTATTTTCTTGAATATTTAGTCAGGTCAGGTGTTGCCGCAGTCATGGCTTAGACAGCGGATACGTCTCGGCATATGGCCGATGACGTTCTGGCCCCGTCTAGTGCCGGGGATTCCTACGGCGAAGGGGCTGACCTAAGCCAATTCCCAATCCTACACAGCTTTTCAAAACATTTCCCTACGTAATCATTCATCATATCTTGTTATTTCTCGGGTTACTGGGATTTTTGCGCGGCAAGGCCGGAGAAGCCTTTTGTCCGCACAATATTGTGTATTGTGTGGACAGGTCTTCGTATTATAGCTCGCGGGGCTATTATCGTTAATGTCCGCGCCGGAGAGGGGCGGAGAGTGTCGTATCCGACGTACTGCGCCAACTCTGGGATTTGATTGGCTGGCGTTGCATAAGGAGGTGAGGGACGGCTTTTTATAGCCCATTTGACTACCGACACATTGGCAATGTTGGGAACACAGCATTTACGCCTATATTCGGGTTACCATTGCCGCCCGGCTGGGTTGATTTACTAGACATCAAGGGCCATGAGGCATCAAAAAGTCACAAGCACAATTAATGAACGCAGTCATGGGATCTTGGAAAGTGATGTAGTTGTTAAGCTGATTGTTATGATCGTCCCACCGACGCGGGATCGTCGTCAGATTTCATATTCTCATACGACCGACCTGCGGCAAGTCGTTTATTGGCTTTGGATTGTTGCTTAGATTATCGCCATCTTGTTGTTGCTAGATGATGGCTCGGCCATTCGTAAATGTTGCTGAGCGGCTCCTCATGTTTGCCTCTCGCTTGTAACTCCAACTGACCTGACTCCTCATCGCTAAAACGTGGGTGACTTTGAGTCACGGGCCCTCCTTGTCAAATCCCTCTTATGCGTGTACATCGCTTTCCTCGGGATGTCCTAAACGCCTCGCGGTAAAGATGTGGCTGCGAAGCTCATCTGAGCTGAGCCGTTGTTTTAAATTTTTGTTTGCCGTTACTTTGACGGCCGTGTACGGTGTTATTGTGTACGTATACGTCTAAACGACGACATATGTACTGTAAAAATATTGTAAAAAAATCCCTTCGACTCTTACTAAAACCCCTCAGTCATGATATTCGACTTCGCCTGGACTTCTCGACGACGACGAGCCACTCGACGTGCCATTTGGTAAACTTGTAACTTGGGAACGCGGAGACCGGGTGCTTCGCCGACTTGTTGGCATGTTTGCGGCCTCCATCTGTCTCTTGGTGTGCTGGTGCATTGATCGTGCATAACTAATGAGGTCTACCGGCGGGGAGATCGTTGCTGGCATGGACATGTTGTAACTGTTTCGAGTCGACATTGTGATTAATTGATAATTTGAGGTTGAACCGGCTTGATTGGAAAAGGTAAAATGTAGTTGAGGTGCGAGTTTGTGAGAGTATGTGGAGAGACTGAGGCTTATTCGTTCAATGATACAGTAAAATCTCACGATTGATACCTTGAAACGCAACAGGAGCGGCGGAGAGGAGCGCGAGGTCGAAAGGTTTTATAGCAGGGACGAAGAAGGGAAAAGAGGGGATGGAAGAACCTAGCGGGATTCGGGCTAGATTTGAAAGAACATGCTGGGTGTAGGGTGGCTTTGATAAACGGGCGAGAGGGTCTGGTTAGTGTACGCTAGGTACTGTACAGCGGTCGACTCCCACGACCCTACTGCAGAGAAACGGACTAGGAGTGCTATCGAAGTGAGATATGCGGTGATCGACATGTAGGGACGCCGTTTTAGTGCCGGGATGGGAAACCAAACGTGCAGGCTATGGCGTAAGTGAGAGGCGACGAGCCAATAACCGGTCCGGGGCCATTAGACGTTCGCCACGAGCAAGGCTGATGATGCATTGTGCACTAGACTTGCAGAGATTCATTACTACGTAGTTGATTGCCCATGTTACCACACCATCAAATTGGAAAGAGGGAAAGCGGTAACGCTTTAGAATTGGCAATGTCATTCTGCATTCGGACATTGCTAGCGGGAGACGACATAAAGGAAGTAGGTAGACGGCTTGGGGGGGTCTCTGGGGGCTCTGGGGCTTGAAGGGGGGAATCATGTCTCGCCCGTGAAAGACTCCACTTGTGACGATTGGGAAAGACCCTGGCGATCTTGTTGTGACCATTGGACCTTTGAAGTCATCGCATATGTCATTCTATTGGCCACACTTGGGTTCTTTGCTCATTGTACCGAGACAATTATGGAGGCCCCCGACGGATCAAGCTTGTAGTTAGCTGTTGTTGGTTATTAGCTAGGTACCTAGCAACTAGTACGGTGTTGTACTTAGCGGTTAGGTATGTGGACATAGTCTTATACATCTACGGGATATATTGTATACATATGTATACAATCGTGTATGTATTCAGGGTCCTTGCTGACCATGAGGTGTTTGCGTATCGCCGATATTAGATATTGGAGACACACACACTTCAGTTCTCCTAAAATTCACTGTCTTTTAAAAGACAGCTGGATTCTTGCTTGAATTGGTCGATATGACGATTGATAACGAATCAAGTCATACACAACTGTGAACGCAGGAGTTATGAAGTTATGAAGTTATGAATGTGACGTCATGGGACCGCTATAATAAGATTGAATTTCGGCGAAGAATAAGCACCTGCAGGGATGGCGGTACTAAGTATCGTAGTACGCAGGTTTCCATCAGAACAACTCATACTAGGCATGTACCTTGTATCATGTACCTTAACTTCCAAGATTCGTATTCCTGTTCAATCTATCAATTGTACTCTTGTAGCTTAGTATCTTCCGATACTTGATCTGGGTGGTATTTGACCTCTCGCTTGTCAAGAGGTCAATATAAGTACCTAGGTGTGGTATGTAAGAGGCGTCTCGAATCCAAGAATGTTCCAAGGTTCCTAGTCGTGTCTCTCATCGGTCACCAGTGCCATAAAAAGTGGCGCGGCAAGCAGGAACAACAAAAAGCAAGCTAGTGTAGCTAAAGGACCCCTAAAATCCGGACAGCTTTAGGACTTGTAGACCTTGTAGACTCGTGGCCGACTGCTCCTTTGACCCTTTTGTTGGTATTGTTGAACCGATGTCGAATCATGTCATGACTAGCGCCAATCGAGAATAAGCAGTTATAGGGAAATCCAGGCTACTCTATGGTATTTCCTCGAATTTGCTATTTTGAGGGCTATCGCAATTAGCAATTACATATGCGTAGCGATCGGCAATGCGCATGTCTGCTGTTCGAAATATTGCCTGGTGGTCCATCACCCCATATTGTCCATATTGCCCACGTAAAGCTCCACTGGAGATGCGGGCGGGTCAGCCGAGGACGGCGGCAGAAGAATTGGAGTTGACGAAGGGATAGAAGGGTAAGGGTACATAATTATTTGGCCCACTCCCGTTGCACTGTACGCCGTAATTGCAAAATCGAGCTGGGCTCTCGGGCTGCATTTCAGTATACACGACTATGCGATGCAATGTTCCAAGGCTGGGACTGGACGCGGGCCAAGCGGGATGCACGTCAGCGAAGAACAGACAGGCTGACAAGCAAGCGAACCTGTAAAAAGATTGAGGTTCATTAACTGCAATCCAAAATAGGGGTCCAAGGGGTACAGAGATCTACCTAGCGGTACCAGTACTAGGTAAGGTATGGTTGCAGGCGAATTGTCCTCGAAAAAAAAGATGTGTCTAGATGTCTTGATGTCTATAAAATGATAGGTTGTGAGTTGTTTGCTTGTTGTATGTAAATACATCCCTAGAGGCTTAGGTGTGAAGTTGGCAAACAATCCCGAGAGCGGTGACGCCGCTAGTACAACCTCCTCCAAATCGGGTACGGAACGGAATTATCGGTCTTCATTCATTATAGTTTAGTTCACACCTCTACCTTCCTTCCTTTCTGACAACATGATAGGATAGTAAAATCTATCAAAATGGCTGTCAACCTTATCTTCCACGATTTAGGTTTTAGGTTTCTACCTGCTGTAGATATCCCCCTGTTTCGTCGGATCTGTGAGGTCAGAGATGGCCCGTGCATTTAGCATCAGCAACCTTCAACCCCCTGTCCCTGTGAACGGGAAGCCTAATGATGTCAGCTAGGTACTACCGAAACTCTCTCGCCAACTCCCGCTGACTAAAATCTTGGTCTTCTCCATTCCTCTACTATCCATGTACTTACATCGCTACTCAGCACTGACATCGATGCCAGATCTCTTCGAAAACACGTACATATTCGTCCATTTTCGTACCCGGATTTGAATCATCCAGTTCGTTGGATCAGCTGCGCTGGAGGAGGCTCTGCCTACGATATCAGCTACCAAAATACCGATATGCTGGTATCGATCTCCACAAATCCTATTAGATTGACGCCGGGAGGAATAGAAAGGCTGCATCCGTCCGCCGTGCTAGAAGCTCGATTCGAACCCTCGCCACCGGACAAGCCATCTAAAACCTTCGCTGCCAAATCTGACCTCACTCGTCTCCAGCAATCCCACGTGATGACGAAATGCGAAGCAAATCATCACGTCGTTGGCCAATACGTTCCCCTAAATAGCCCGGAGCCAGCCACCCACATGTAATCCCTCCGTCCAGCTGGTATCGCTAGCGGTGTTAGGTGATGCTGCTGAGCAGCTAGAATTCTGCCTGTGTTCATCCTCGTGAAGCATGACATATGAGTCTGACATCAGACTAAGTTTTGACTCCCATCTACATCGTTTCGCTGATCGTATTAGAGCGTTCACGATCGAGCTCATACACGATGTCAACATTTATTGACTCGTCAGCATATGCCCTCCTTTCGTGCTGCTTTAATCGATCGAGAATATCCTTCCACCGCATCACAAAACAGAGCAACCAGTCGCCGATGATAACGATGCTCTGTTTGGATCCGGTAGCCTAATTTGGAAACTGTACGTCACACGATAAGCTAACAAGTCCTCGCAATAAAGAGTGACCTCATTCCATCCATAGATCTCTATCTGCGACCGTCACCTGAATTAGCTTCATCGGGGCTTTTTCATCTGTGCAACAATCTGTGCAACAATCTGTGCAACAATCTGTGCAACAATCTGTGCAACAGCCTAAGAAAGGATGAAGAATAGCACTGATCTTGATTCTACCAGTTCGTCATTAGAAACAGTCCAGGTCGCTCAGCCATTATATGAACGTCGCCCCTATTTCTCAAAATAGCCCGAAGTTACCCAGGTACCAATACGCAATGCGGTGATACGCATTGTGTTGCTTTAATTTATCGCTTCGGTCTATTTCGTTCCAAGTCACATATCAGCACAAATCCACGTCGATACATTGGAGAATTGTCATCGCAGTGCTACGTGAATTTGCGGAGAAAACGGCTGGAATCGTGGATAACCACTTACAATTTTGGGGCATTCACACCGCAAGTTACGAGCCACCTATAGCGAGTCATCATATCGAACCATTCAGTAGACTCAAATACGAGTCTATCATTTCTCAATATTTAGGTAATCAAGTCAATTATAATCTTGTCGTTGCTTGTGCGACGTCTTGAAAAATAGAGTAGCATTTAGGTGTCACGATGTTGGGTCATGCTATATCTTCCCCCGCTATGTCGATTAATTCATGATCAACCTTATACTGCACAGAGCATACAATTTCAAATCATCGTTAGTACGGGTAGCGGCATAATGAGAGTGGATGTTTTGAGACATTCCAAGGTTTTCTCCCTTGCATTTCCGCTGTGGCTGCATAGTACCTTCTCACAAGGAGCCGAAGTATCTACCACCCATGTTGGCTAAGGACCTTCCTCGGTCTGTACATTCACAAAATGCGAATATCCGTGGATATTGCCGATTACAATAGGGGCTATCACTGCCGAATTTGAATGTATCAACTTCTGTACCGGAAGGCATCACCCATATATGTGTGCGACACGGAGGTAGTGCTCACCTATCCCGTACGTCGACCCACATATCATTCCCTCCGAATTCCACCTACCCCGTTTACCTTCTCCTGAAGCGGAATCGGCCGGATAGTCTTCTAAAAGGGGTCATTGCAACCTTTGCAGCGCAGGCATATCGGAGCGGTATGATACATGCGGACTCATTCCAATAGTTATCCAAACTTATGTCTGTTTATATAGTACCTAGTATTACAGCACTGCCTTTGGCCCTCCAATCTTCCGGGACCCCTTTCTCGGATTCCCAATGCTGAACTCGCGTGAATCTGTCACAAATGGAAGCAGTTCGGCTTCAATAATGCCTTCCCATGCTGCGGGCTGCTTCCAAATCTTAACTATTTCCAACCCAGCCCTATTCAATACGCCACCCCATTCTTTCACCGTCCTCTCCGCCGAAGAATGGCATGCCAACATCGTCAGATCTGATGTAGTTGTACGCAGCGACGGCTTGATATTTTCGACCATGCCTTCGTGGATCAGCAATTTAGAGTATCCCTTTTCCATGGCAGCAGCGACAACCTTCAATATTTCCACCGCCACGTCGTCTGGCCAATCATGAAGGACGGTATGCAGGAAGTAGGCTCTGGCGCCTTTCACAGGTTGCGGAGTAAAGAAATCATATGGCTGTTTCGAAATAATTGTGTGGCTTATGTGCACATCTTGGAGAACCCCGGGAAGGTCCTGCAATACGAGGCTACCCTCCGGGATATCCGGGTGCTTGAGCCTGAATTTCTCCAAGTCGTGGCCTTTACTTCCACCAATATCAACTACTAATGCTCGACCAGGCTTGACATCTTTTAGGATTGTGGCCGTTGGGTATAAATCCGTCCAGGACACCATATTCCCCTTTGAATGGCATTCCATCGCGTGGGTGTAATCCTTGTTGCGGATTGGGTCGGCTACGATGTATCCGAAAAAGGAGGCGTCAGGCCCCTTTACATGTTGTATAACACCATTCTTATCATCGTTAGGATTTTTGTACCCTGTTTTCTTCACTGTAGTATAAATGTGAGAAGATACGTCCACGGATCTTTTCGTCACCGCAATACTTCGAAGACTTACGAAACGATGGCATCCCACCAAACACTACTACAGTTATATCGTGATATAATGCCCCATACAGGGCAGGAAATGAAGGATCAGTCCCTAGTGTCGTAGCCCATGGCGTAGGCGCATATGTATCTTCAGCCGTCTCTATGAGCAAATGCTGCGCAGCAAGTTGTCTCACAATCCGTTCTTCCCATTGGCGAAAGTCAGCCATCATAGACCGCCACACGAGAATTATACTGACTGATAAGCGTAGGATCCGTATCCGTGAGCCTAGCGAGCTCGACGCTCGTCTGTGGCTTACTCTTAATTTCCACCCATTTCTTGAAAACTCCGGCGTCGATAAGCGTCTTGGTGGCTGCATTGGTGCATGGATTTACCCAGTTGTGGTTCAGCGCGATGTCCCATGGCTTTCTTATTCTTGCTAATGCACCGACGATCAAATCTTCTGCGCGCAGTCGGTCGTCCTCGTTTGGAAAAGAGTTGGATCCGATGTCTTTTAGCACAGTGGACAAGTGGTCGAGAGTTGACATGGTTAGACTCCAATATATCAATTATACGACCATAGAGAAGGTAATGTCTACGGAAAATCGTCGCTCGCAATCTCTAGATTAATGAAAATTGATACAACAGAAAGAAACTACAGCGAAGACTACCTATGGAGGGGGGCGACGACATTTTACTAGAAGCGATACCTGCAGGCTGCGAACCGCCTAGAACACAGACGCGATGCAGAAATGCAACCATTGCTCTAGCGACTTCTTATAATGGTCTTCTCCCATATGCCGTCGTAGCATCATTATAATGACGATGCTTCCACATAACCATAATGCATCCTTTCCGTCCCAGTGACAAGCGAGAGGTGGGTTAAATATCCGGCTACCACCTCTATTCTAGCTAAAAATGCTACTCCTAGGGTCCAATCGGGCGCTTCACCGAGAGCGATTTATTAATGAAACGAGACATTGAAGTCGGCATTTGCGATTGCTGGCGCATTAATTAAATAGTGCTCGATGCTCAGTTGATGGATGTACGAAAGTGAATATAGCCTCATTGTGAAGGCCTTTGGTCTATGGTATTCATCCTCAAAGGTCAGTTCTATACGCATTCTTTTGACGTTGGCATCGTTATTGGTTTCTTAAACCAAATTTCCGTATCTATAGGTATCACTAGGTTATGATGCGGGTAATAAGTCAATGTAATGGA
This sequence comes from Annulohypoxylon nitens, assembly GCA_022496965.1. Lineage (NCBI taxonomy): Eukaryota > Fungi > Ascomycota > Sordariomycetes > Xylariales > Hypoxylaceae > Annulohypoxylon > Annulohypoxylon nitens. Next base: position 935,156 of record MU386625.1, read on the forward strand.
AATCTCTGGTGTGTGTTGGTTATAATGCTCGATTAACTTGCCTTTCTCTTACTGGTGGGTAGCCTACATCTACCCGAGACTTTTCAATGGTTGATTTAATATCATCAATTTCACACAAGTGTCCATCATTCACACATAATCATTGTCAAGAATCTTTGCATTTAACCCTGTCATTCCATTGATGTGAGACTCTTAAAGTCATAACTAAACGCAAACCATAACGCCTTTTGAAGCTCTGACCTGCCATGTGCATGGTCCAACGATTATCGTAAGATAATCGGAGCAATAACTCAAATTCCGAGAAACCCATAAATCAAACCCATAAAGAAACATCTTCCCCTTTGTGTGTTCATTGCCCGGTCAGACGAAGACCAAGCAACATCCTAACGAGTGCCGACCCAAGTGTTGCGACGAGAAAGCAGGCAACAACAAACGAATACCGAAAGGTCGACGAGGTAGGATTCCATCAACGATAATAATTTGTTTGACGGCGTCGGGGGAAGCCGTTGGTGAGAGCCCATTGCACAGCTTGCGCGGGGCCCACGTTGCAGGATCGCATCAGGATGCATGCGTGATCAAGGAAATCCATGATCTCATCAATCGCCATTGGATTGAGAGGTGGTGCCTCCAAGTCCCATTCAAAACCCTCAAAGGGGTCCTCAGGGGGGGGAGGTAATTGGGGTGGCGGACCCTGAGCATAACCCGGCATCTCACTATGATGGTGAGGGATCGCGTTTTGAGCATAACCCGGGACCGCACCATGATGACGGTAGGGTACCTCATTCTGATAACGCGGCATCGCATCGCGATGATGGTGGTCCACCGGGTTCTGAGGATAACGCGGCAGGGCGTTTTGAGGCTGCAGGGGCTCGGGATCCTGGGGAAAGAACGATCTCTACTCGTTCAGTAACCCCTGAGGAATTCGTGCGAACAAATCCGCTAGTTCGTGATTACGTTCTGGTCCTGGAATCGCTCCAGCTAGGCCCTGTTGATGAGCTAGTCGCGGCATCGCTCCAAGCACGTCTCCATAAATGTCTGCATGTGGGATGTTTGGAGCCACGCCTTGATGAAGGTCTCCCTGTGGAATGGCTAGAGCCATGCCTCGATGATGGCCTTGCTGTGGGGCAGGGTCGAAGGGTCGAGGAAGCAGTGGACGAGGCCCTTGTGAGAGACGGGGTGGAGACCGACGGGCTGGAGTTGGACGGGTTGGAGATCGATGGGCCGGGACACGTGTGTTGGGTCGACGGCCCGATGGACGACGGGCAGGTAGAGCTCGGCGAGGAGCCTGCGACAGGATGTTTGAGGCAGCAATCAGCTCGCTTGAGCGGCTAGCTACTACCTCTCCAGCCTCGTCAGCCTCTTCAGCAGCCTCTTCGGCAGGCGCTTCGGCAAGCGCTTCGGCAGATGCTTCGGCAGGCGCTTCAGCGGGCACTTCAGCGGGCACTTCAGCGGGCTCTATACCCAAAACAGAGCCAAGGGACAAGCTTGCGCGAGTGGAGCGAGCCGCTCGCTGGCGTTGAGCCGCGCGCCGGGTACTTCTACGAGGAGGTCCAGACATTGTGTATTGTGTATGGATATTGGTAATGTAGAAGCGGCGTTTGTCTTAGCCCACGGGTATTTTGTACAGACGACAGACGAGAAAAGGAAATCTAGTTCGATGATTTCTTTTCAGTGTCGGCGATGCTATAATGACTGTTAGTCAAAGTGGCGAGAAAAAAAACAATTGTTCACATACCTTTATGGGATGAGCCTGAAGGGAGAGATGCCGTAGAACACGGCGAGGAAGGTTTTACGGACTGTCGAAGGTAGAGTAAAGGGTAGAGGACAGTATTAGTGATGAGGAAAAAAATTTGGTCGCAACGGCGTGCAGGTGAGTGTGCCCAAATTTTTTGGCCGATCTGTCAGAACGGAATGGGAGATGGGGAGAACGGCAGAAAAGGTTGAGTAGAGTGAGTTGCCGTGAAGAAGAAAATGAAAGGAAAAAGAAATGGACGGTGGGGTGGTCAAGTAGAATTTATATTTTCAAGAGTGCCGCCGCCAGATTTGATATGCCAGGAAACGACGGGCGTCGCCAGTATGCTGCTGTTATTCGTACCTTCCAAACTGAATCGGCGTCTTGTACCTGCCAAACAGTTTAGAGTCATAGTTAGACGCCGTAAGTATTGTCTAGTAGGGGTGTTGTTCCCATGGGAGTCACACGGTGCGTAGGTACCTGGAATCAACAAAGCTCTGGTATAATAGCAGGAATCTTAACGGTACCTCTGTGAGCACTACGAGATACATAGGTATATATGAAGCTACTTTATTTCTTCTTCGGACAGGTAGTATTACATATATGTACTTTTTACTACCCAGTTCTCTTTCCTCTTCACTATTCTTCGAAAAAGGAGTCGTTGCCTCGACATATATCCAGGTATCTTGTATATTGACGAAATCTTTCGTGAATCCATTCAGTCCATATCTCGTAGAGTTATCAAGCTAACAATAACAATAAGAACAAGTACTATTCCCACCAGTTCTTCAAGATATTATGGAAGTTCCCATGGTTAACATGTATGTATGATTGAATAGGTATAGATTAAGCCCTAGTCATAAAACACTAGGCACCGCACCTCTATGCTCTGCCTTCCAGGCGCGTCTTGAGGAGTTTGAGGATCAATAAAGGCTGTGTGTGGTGTCCCCACTGCAATTCCTTCTTTTCCCTCAGGTTGCCCTTCGCCCCAAGAGTCGTAGCACTTCAATAACAGTACCTCATCTGGCGTCATGTCCTTCTGGTAATAGAATTTGTGAGCCGTATTTGGTGCCACTGACATCGTCTCTCCTCGTACTTCGTACCCTTCAGTCGAGTACCATTTGGATTCGTCCGGACGCACTTCCTTCCCTCTGTCATCTTTGTCCGTCGCGAAGTCCTCGCGTTTAGGATAGAGAAGGTCCACTGGGACGAAATCATCGGGCTTGGTCGTACGCCAATCGATGACAGCTAAAGGGAAGTCACTAGCGGGGTTTTCGATGGGCCGCCACACGTTGATAATTTGGAAACGACCCTTCAAAAGCTCATCGGCTTCACCTGCTGGAACGTGTCGCCGTACTCGGACTTCAGTTGCGCTAGGTGTCTGGTCGACATGGACTTGCTGAACTGGGGCTCTTGCCGCTTCAGGGGTTCGTCTCCGGATAGTGTGGTCGAATATGACTACCTTCTTGATACCAGGTATCCGCTTCTTTAACAGGTCCTCAATTTCTTGGTAATATCCACCACGTATAGCGGCATCATCCGTAAAAGCTTTTTCATTGGCAGGTTCCTTATAAACTGCGAATCCTGAATTATCGGTAGAAAACTCGCTTTCGTGCCCCCTGAGGTTATTTACTGAGCGCTTATGCTCGGCCAACTTGAACGAGGTAGCGTCGGCGTCGACCTTCACCCACGGCTTTGTCCCTTGCGGGATCGCCGACACATCGATATGTTTGAAGATAGCAGTTGTCATGTTGGCTCTCTGTGCTGATATTGGATATATGAGTTGCCTTGAATTGTGGAATAATGTCCGCGTCAAAGTTCGTCGAGCTATCGTCAGCAGCGAAGTCATGAACCAAAGAATATTTCGCGTATTTTGAATTAAGGTACTTATAGGTAGTTTACAGTATTGGACACGATACTAAAACAGACTTATATTCCCAACGAAGATATAGAAGGTTTATATAATGCCATAGAATTAGTAGCTCAGTCACTTAACCCCTATTTAGGCGTTACTGTTGTACGGTGGCGACCGATAAACGCCGAATAGCATCATTGAGACGACGGAATTGATGGGAACATTAGTAATTAGAATTGCGTGCTCTAGGGTACAGAAATGAATGGATAGTTTGGTCTAGACTTGACCCCGATTATATTCCGACATTATTTCTAAGCGTGGGGAAATATAGTCCCAGCTGGAGGTTCTTGGGCTAAAATTAGTAGCATTACTTGGCTATCACATACCTAGGTACATACAACGATGAATTGAAATTACCTAACGAGTATACGTCTATTAATATGAAAATAGCTATATAAATGTAGACATTTTCAACATTGTTCAATGGTACGTCAATTCATCCAAGTTTCGGACAGCTAGTGAGGAGGGAAGTGAGGCAAACAATATCTGGTAGAACAATAAGCAACAGAGGATCTATTAATTACCTAATTAAAATATTCCGTCTGTTTCTTCCCAAAAACGATTCAGATAGAATCGTCATGTTACATCTAAGCCTTCGAAGTTAATTTTCATGATACTAACAATGCTTGTACAAAAAGGGGGAACGGAAATAGGGTTACACCATTCAGGGACGGTGCCCCGACGCTCAAAACAGGGCATTTAAGGTCATTTAAAATATACCAGCTCAATTTGAGAGGCTTTCTAAGGGAAGTGCAGTATGTAAAATCAATTTTATAACTACGTGAACGACTTGTTGGTAGTATGTAACATATGTCCTGCGTATTCCGGCGGAGAGCACCGTATCCGATCCGCACTGTTTACACTGTGTATTAAACCTAGCCGTCACATCATCCTCGAAGCCCCACAATTCCCGCGCCGGAAAAAGTCCATAAAGTCGTCGGCGGAACTCACGCCATCTATCAAAGGGTCATTCCTTCCTCAACCCAATCTCTCCCCACTCCCTCAAACCACAGTTTCTCAAAATGGCGCCTCCGGAGATCACGGTCAAAGATTTAAAATACACGTTCCCGGACTACCGAACGGGAATTAACGGGGTATCGCTGAGCGTGCCGCCGCGCAGCCGCACGCTGCTGATCGGGGCGAACGGGGCGGGGAAAACGACGCTGCTGAGGCTGCTGGCGGGAAAGCGGCTGGCGCCGGGGAACAGCATCAGCGTGTCGGGGGTCGACCCGTTTAAAGAGGGGCTCGAGGGCGTCACGTACCTCGGCTTGGAATGGGTGCTCAACCCCATCGTGCGCACCGACATCGGCGTCGCCGAGCTACTACGCTCCGTTGGTGGTGACGCGTACCCCGAGCGTAGGGACGAGCTGCTCGGCGTGCTGGATATTGATGTGGAGTGGCGCATGCACGCTGTTAGTGATGGGGAGCGCAGACGCGTGCAGCTGGCTATGGGGCTTGTCAGGCCTTGGACTGTGTTGTTGTTGGATGAGATTACGGTTGATTTGGATGTGTTGAGTCGTGCTGAGTTTTTGGGATGGCTGAAACATGAGACGGAGATTAGGGAGTGCACGATTGTGTACGCCACGCATATCCTGGATAATTTGGCTGGATGGCCTACGCATCTTGTGCATATGCACCTAGGCACGGTAAGGGAATGGGGGCCCGCGGAGAAGTTCCTGGGTCAGACGACGGAGAAGAGTACGGGGAATAGTCGGTTGGGAGAGCTGGTGCTGGGGTGGCTGAGGACGGACTTGAAGGATCGGGGGCCGAGGAATCAGCAGAAGATGGGGACGGAGGGGTTGACGTACTCTCAGGGTGGTCTTGGAGGTTATGGGCTTGAGAGCAGTGAGTCGAAACAGAAAATTGGGTTTGGCGGAAGTTCTTAGGGCTGGGTTGAATGACACGTGTGGTCGAAGATGGAGGTATGCACTTAACTTGCATGGCATGGCACCCTTTCAACATTTCGAGCAGGGCGGTGGCAATGAACATTCATAGCGGGGAAAGAGGCGTTTTGGTACGAAACGGAACAAGTGAACCAGCATCGAAGGTGGAAACGCCGAAACTATCATTGGACAGTTACTCGTTTTAAGATACCCTTTCAACAGGATAGACCTGGAGCATCTCTGGGGACCGGGCAGAGTTCAATAGAGCATTAAATTTGTACGATTGTGCTCAGCTTACTTATTGGATCCGTATTTTGGCTACTGAATCTGAGCTGGAGTGATCAAGCTCCTAGAGATTATAAACTCGATTCCTATTTGGCTCCTGCCATCATAGACCTTCTTTTCATAACATTTGTCATAGTGTTGTACATCAATTCCCCTACGCCGGCCATGCCCCGTCGCTCTAGATCACTTAGAACGCCGAGGCGGTAATCGTCCCAGCCCACTCTTAAGCCACCCTTATTAGCTAGAGCATTGAGGCTGACACGGGTGACGGGTCCGGCATGCCTGGTGCTAAGCTCCCCATCATTCTGCCGTAGTTCTTCGTCCTCCAGATCGCGGAAGTGTGATATTGCCACGAGGCACAGAACTGGCGAATAAGAGAGCGAAAATAGTGCGGGAAGGGCACTACCCATGTTAAGGTTATTGACGTAAGATGTGAGGTCCTCGGTAAGCGATCTAGATACCAAGCAACCGTGGGCATTGACGTCAGTGTTGTTGAATGCGCGCGACCGCCATATGCAATTGCAGATGTCCATGAGAAACCCGTTAAACCCGTTGATATATTCCGAGGTATACGCGGAACGAGACGTGGCCATAGCCTTTTGAAACCCTGCTTTGTACTTCGATAGTATTGAACAGAGTCGAGCCAAGGTGCTTGGGGCGAAACTGAAGTGAAGAATGTATACCAATGGAGAAGGTGGTATCATTATTCGGGTATGAATTAGTAACTTCGGATCTGAAGCTAGAACAGATGTTTGTTCGTAGAAATCTAAGATCTTTGAATGCGTGGAGGCGGTAGGGGATGTCTGAATAAGAGTTAGACACAGGTCGTTGACATGAGTTACTAAACTGGCGATGGCATCTGGCGCTTGGCTAGATTTCTGCTCAAGTGATGCCAAATGGATAGTCCAACGCCTGAGTATAGCTGTATATAATTCAAGTAATTCAAGTTGGGAGCCCGTAGTATTGTCAAGAATCTTGACTTCAAGGGGTTGTAGAATGCTCGTAGATAGTTCTAAGATGCATCAGTCTCTATAATTCACGACTAGGCTTGAATTCTAACCTGAAAAACTGAGCAACGGCAAATACGATAGTATTGCTAATACTAGATCTCGTCCATCGTGGCCGTTCCATATCTTGAGATACTCGCTAAAGAAGGCCAAAAATATCGGGGGGAAGGTCTAGAGTCCTTGTTAGATCATAATTCCAACCTGTATTTTCATAAGACATACCCTAGTACTAGAAGCGTAAGTTTTTAGCATTTCAAGGCAATCGCTAGGATCTACACCGCCCTCTCCGCTCATGATGTCTTGTCCATACGAAGCTAGCCAACTACCGGCGCGTTGGTGAGCTTCGTTCTGTGGTTTTAGAATCAACAGCTTTTGTAGTAAGGGATCTCCGAGGACTGCTATAAGTTGATTCGGCAGCTCGATTCGTTCCAAGTTGTTAACAAAGCCGTCCACGTTCTCGATCTCTTCAAGCGTTATAGATTTCTTAGTTTTCGTTAGCTTAATTTTGACACATTAAATGGTTAGATGGAGTTCACCTCAGTAGCGTTTGAAGTGTGCACTTCAGGGAGTCGGGCAGGGCCCTTGCCATGTGTCCTGTTTCGGGCTACCCTAAATGCCTCTAGCGGCCGTTCTGATCTGCTTGCTGTTCGCGCTGCATGAGCCTGCTGAATTTCGTCCAACCTTTCGCGCCACTGAGGATCCGGATGCTGCATAGAAGATGAGTGAGTAGTCAATCAAGAGAAGACAATTCAAGCCATACCTTAAAAGCAGACGCCTTAGCACGCGTAGCTTCTCCCACAATGATCTCAGGATAATAATCTTTGAACACCCGAAGTAGTCCAGTCACTGAGGGATCATTGCCCGTTTGTCTGGAAAGGGATAGACTAGAGCAGGGTAAGCGATATTTAGAAAAAAATTCAAACAAAACTACTTACAGGCTCTGAATTCGATAAGGCCGCACATGTCGACGTCGGGTAATGAGAGCTAACAAATGGCATAATTGTTTCCTGTGACTATTAGCAGGTTAAGCAGTAGAAGTATATATAGATCAACAAACCTAATTGTAGCGGTGTCAAGTAGATTGAAGAGGACAGAGTAGGCTTGAGAGAGTATAGCTTGGTGATCAATGATGTGGTAAATCATAATCAACCATTTTACGAGTGCCCCCTGAATAGCAAGAGATGGCTTTAGCTTGCCATGCCCGAGAGAACCAATCACCTTGACGACAAAGTCTGCATTCACGGCAGCAGCAGGATATAGATTTCTCAAGACATTTCCAAGACTGGCTTGATCGAGGAAATTTGGCGTTGTGAGAAGCTCTATGAGCTGACTCAAGTCCTCTGGAAGGAGGCCTTGCTCATATGACAATGAGGCTAGCTTTTCCACTGTTGGTTTCACATTGCTTCCACGTTGCTTTGCCGTTAATTTGGATGCTTTGGGAATTAGCTGATTATTCTTATCATGAAAATTATCGCCCGATTAGTGAAAGCTTACCCGCAACCACATCTGAGAGGGCATCTCGGAGGTCTTGGGTCTCCTGAAACCCGTCATCGTCATGATACGCCGACATGATAGATAACTCAAGTGCGCGTTGAAATTGATCGGCGGTTGGAGTAACGTATCTATCGGCACAAAGCGAAATGAGTATCCCGGATCCCTTGTTCTGTTCACTCAGCCTTACATCGGTTCGTACATACTACATAGTATTGACGAACTCGACGCGTTATGAAGAAGGCTTAGACGTGTTGATGAGAAAGGGAAATGATTGGATGAAGCGCTGGGAAAGTTAAAAAAAGTGTGGGGTTTACGGGACGTCCGAGGTTGAAGCGACCCATAAAAATGACGCTAAACTGCCTTAAGATCCCGAAGCTAGGGCTGCCAGGATCCATCCATGTAGGCCGGGGGTCCTCAAAAGTTACAGTAAATCTTTAATAATAGCGCCGATCCTGGAGTTGTAAAAAGACGCGTCGCGTCCAACAACGTAACTACCGTATAGTACCTAGAAGGTATTATTATTGTTATTGTTATTATCGTTACAATTACTCGATCATTATACGCCATCTTACGAAGTTTTCTGAATTGGGCTTCTTAGGTAGCCGTGATTGGACAACCCGTTGCACAGTTTCGGGGCTCTTACGGTTCTTGCATGCAACATGCACCTGTGCCCCCCGAAAGCAGTCTATAGGTAAGGATAGCCAGTCACCTAGACATTACATGGAAACAAACAGCGAGAACTTCGTCCATCTTTTTCAGCACATTGCCTAGTGTGGTATAACTTACGGATTTCTTACGAACTTTGAGAGTCTGTGGTAAGATTCAACGACTTTGATATCCTCACGATAAGTGGAGATCTATAGGAGTTGCCAACACCACTTGGCAAAGTACCTCGGACTTACATACTATATTTGTACGGTCAAGTGACAAGCCGCATTGCACACTCCGGATCATAAGCGATACACGTAGTCTTGCTTCCTGTGTTACCTCTATTAGATACCGATGACATGCCGGGTTATGTTGATATTCGTATGGATACCTAGTAGGTACACTTATAGATGAACACATACCGAGTACCTACCTACCTAGGTAGGCATGCCCACCGTAGGGCGTCAAGAATTATTGAATCTGATCCGCTTAGGTCTTAAAATTCGTCGAGCTAATATTATACACTTTGACAAACTATGCAAGACACAATGAATACATTCATCTTTTGTGATGTACCTGCTAGCAAAACTCAGATGGAAACCCAAAATGGTGATGTGGTTCGAAAAATAACACACCACATACGTAGTGTATTTGGTGGGTCTATGCATAACGAATAGGGAGAATTCCGGGCTGTTTAGATACCAACTGCAGCAAGATTTGCTTTTTCGAAGGAGCCTCAAAGAACCTTGGGCTCGGAGCGGAGTTAGCAATGGCAACAGGGGCAGCTAAATAGGTGGAGTGGCTAGCTGTGTAACGTAAGCGCTTATACGATATCGGCAAAGTGTGTAGCAGCATATACTCTGTACTCAGTATACAGTTCGAATATTGTCGTTGAGTCTGGATCACTTACATTGCATAGCCTATGCCGTCACAATGTTGAGCTCCTTGTTTACCGAAATTGCTTCTGTCACACATAGATAGATGCCTCGAGACCAGTGCCTATTATCCACTACTACATATGTATATACATACCTAGGTACATATGTAGATATTCAGACTTAAGTATAGTAGTGTTGGGTATGTTGAGTGATCGGCTTATACAATTGGAAACAACCTTGAAGAGTCCGGTCCCACGGTACACAAATTCTAGAAAAGAACTCTACTGAAGTACAGGTATCACAAAAACGCCAGAAGGAACAACTTGAACTTACATGCCAAGGTATGACAAGCACAACCATTGGCTCCTCGTAACTGCCACCTAATGTTTTCGGCTTTCAAAAGCAACATTGAATGCCGGGACCGAGAACGATGTATAGGTAGGATCGATGTATTTGATGTATTCAAAACTGAACATGCTGAACATGCAAACGAAGACCAAGAAGTAACACAAGCGAAAGGTGACAAGACTAATCGGGCAATGGGCGGGTTTCCCTCCCGCGGTTAGAATCGTTAGAATCTCCAGGGCTAAGAGTGGGGTGGGTAATCGTTACTTACATCCGCAGATCCATTGGATCTCAATGCAATCTATCCAATCTTGTCAAGTTTCACAGGGTCACAGGAGCCGCGGTAGATAATGACAGACGAATCAACACACACCTATGTCATAACACGGTAGTTAAGAACCTGAGACGGCAACTCCGTAGATACATGCATCGATACATGACCATAGATGCGACGTCGTGTATGTACTGTTCTTTAGAAGTGAAGATTAGAAGTTTCAGGTAGAGCAGATGAAAAGGAGTTGGACTCACGATAAATGGGCGAACTGGGCGAATTGGGGGCTTTAACATTGCTTAAGAAATGTATATATACCTACTAGGTAGGTATGATCGATGTAGCCCCAAGGCGTGAGGTCTTCGGGAAAATGCGACGTCCAGGCTGCCAGGTAGGTAGGTCCTGGAGCAGGTATGTACTCTCAATGTTGTACATTAGTGTACTGCTGCCCACTGGGCAGTCACCAGTGGTGTCCAGGACTCCAGGTGCATTAGCGGGATCAATTCTCCAGATTGACCACATTGACCACATTAACCACCCTGACACCTATGATGTAGGTACCTACCTCAACCGTGGAACCTTGCAAGCTAGCGGACTTACCCGTCGCGGTAATAAAAAGTAAAAAAGTACTAATTCTCCTTGGCAGGTACTGATTGCACATGGCATGGTAGGCATTGTAAACCTTGCAAACCATAAACCATGGAACTCTAAAGCGCAGAAAGGCGCAAAAGCCGGGCGGAACTTTCTCCGGCTCTTCCCCTCACGTACCTGAGCAGATTCTACAAAAGTTCGTGGTAGCTGTGGGATGGTAGTTGTGGTAATTATGGCGGTTATGGCCCTATTATGTAGTGGAGGCTAAGGTTCTCAGTTGTATCGGTCGTTCCTGCAACCTGCTAGGAACATCCAATTTGAGCGTTTGAACCGAGTGCTCATAAAATCTTCAGCAACTTTAACTTTGCGTAACCCTGGAAAACTCCAACGCTCATCATTTTCCTTCAACTTGTTACATTGCATCGTGTGCCACCAACGAACATCTTTTCCATCGATTAGGCCGCCTTGTAGGCAGAACAGGCCGAATTTCCAATCATTCACCATCCATGTCCGGGGTCACGTTTGCAACATGGATGCAAGCGCAGACGTAATATTCGGCGAGTTGATGGTCTCGAGGTTATCGTCAAAGTGTTACGCATATGTGTCCACTTGTACGACTTGATGACTTGACAACCTCAAAAGGACCGTCGTGATTCTACAGCGAAGGGGCACCAACCGATTCAGTGAACACCTAGGCACTCTCGGTACATAAAAGGTACCTGGGTATCTGCCCTGTATCTGCCCTACTCTACCGTGTACCCTGCTATGCCCTGCACGTTAACGTTAACGTACCTAGGTATACAAGGGGGTATTACCCAATACTACCCCCCACACATAATCGGCTTGCTGCGAGCAGCTCTATGGGCGTCACTAAATTTTCCTAGGCTACCGGGCGTTGGAAGATGAGGGTAGGTCTGCGGTACCTACTAGGTATGCATACAGCACAGCCATCAACAGTACTAGAAGTACATCCTAGGTACCTACGCAACCATGGATGCGCGTGCGAAGGTCAAAGCTCTACTATTGGACTCTAGATGCTTATAAACCTGAGCGACATATGTCGTGCTATTCTTGGGCTGGCTCTTAAAGACCACTATCCAATATAGTACTTGCTACACTCGGCTACGCTTCTTGCGTAACCATTCCCAAACGGAAAAAAAGATTTGATTCAACAATAATATTACTATCTATTTACCATTATTAAATAAAAGTTACTGGGTGTGTTCGGGTCAGTAAGCGTCTCTTCTCACTTACACCATTTCATATCTCTGTCGTTGCATCTGTCTGACACTGATACGCTGATAGTGCCGCTGATACCTTTACAACAGTGATTTAGACGTACAACGACTCAACCCTGTACAATTTGTCCAAGACTAGAAGATAGCACATACACATACGTTGTCAGCTTCCTTCAGTCTTTTTTTCTTTCCAATCTAGAGCGGAGTCTGGTGGAACTCGAAGACTTCACCGCCGGTCGCTCTCTATCCGGACATCGGCTTTTCGTTCCATTTATTGGCTCCGAGCAGGTAATTTATAAAGCTTTGCCGGTGGCGCCTGTACAGGTATGTAATGTATGTTAAGAACCGCATGGCAAAGAATGGAGCTCTACTTTCCCGTGGCGGGAGCTGCTTACCTATCGCATGATCCTGCAGGGGCTCACCGTCATCGTTTTCTAACCCTAATTACCGTATCCATACTAAAAAAGACTTAGATATTATCATTTTTTCTGCATACATATCCGGGCACTATTCGATTTATTATCCCCGGCCCCCGGTCCGTCCCTAACCTCTAGCTGAAAGATCCCAACTTAACCCCGGCGCATCACAAGCAGCGCCACATTCCTTCTACTTCTTACATCGGGTCAGTGTGGAACGTTTCATCCCGCCACAAAGCCTCAAGAATCTTTTCTAGAACCTGGTATATGAATCTTCTGGCGACTTGCTTGATGATGCTTATGACATAAGCAATTCACATTCGGTGAGACTGGTGAGTAATTTCGGAGCGACATGCTGACAACATGGAGCGGATACCCTTTCCCGAAGTGGTTTTAACCTTCTGACCCATGCTAATATATAGTCTTAGGAATACCCAACATTCATGGGGGGCGAAGTGTATAGTCGATTTTTGGTAGCTCTAAGAAATGCTTCCTGGCCAATCCACCACTACGTCCGGACACCGAGGAGGCTCAGGTCGGTCTAAGGTGACTCTCATAAGGGATCACCAGGTCAGTAGCTGCGCTCATAGCTCATGTCAGGAGTTGGGTTGTTTCTGAAAGATGATATCGCCATCATCGTCGTCTCAGCCTGCTCTTGCCAATCGTCTCGAACTCACAAGAGTATATCACTGACTCGAAGTATGATATACAGGCTTGCATCCCTCTTACCAGGATACTCGGCGATGGCGACATCGTCGTTCTTCTCACGCCAGTTGTTGCACCTGCTCAACCAGATGTTAGCGGAGGCAGCGACCCATTCGAGCCATTTGGCCGAGCCCTGGCCGCGAGACATCCGTGGATTCGACATGTTCCTTACACATCTCGGAACGGGATGACAGGTACGCATGCTGGTTTCATCAAGCGAGCTAAGGCTGTTGTCTTTGTCATCTCCGGACCGCCGAGTGCCGGCCAATCCTCGCAAGTTGAGATTGGTTTGATGGCACGGATGGTAGGAGAGCAACGACCTCAAATTATCGTGGCGTGTCAAAATGTGCACGACCTCGGTCTCATGGAAGCAAACTTTCCTACGATTGTCCAACTGCAAGGGTATACGCCGTCTGACTTGCAAACTGCGGCTGCTGTTCTTTTTGGTGAGGTTACAGCTACATCTACAGGTACTACCGGGCTAGATGTTCAATCGCTGATGATAGAGCCGAAATTCTGGCCCCCGGAAAATTGGGATGGCCTCAATGTGGCACCCGTACATGAACTTTGGAATCAGTGCCTACCGGATCAATTTCACCTAGAGAAATTCCCCCTGCAATCTTTGCTGCAGCGAGATGGCTACGCCATGCATTTCGTTGTGCGACTGCCCGAAAACCGTGAGGTTGTCGGATTTTGTGCGACTTATACTACGTTTGTGGATAGGGAAGGCGAGCGGTTAATTGGGTCACTGGCGATGATCATTGTTAAGCCGGCGTATCGGCGGCGGGGAATCGGACTTAGTCTGTACGAACACGCACTGAAGCAACTTAAAAGGATACGTGGAGTAGACCGGATTCAATTGGGTTCTACATTTCCCCGCCTGTTGAGCGGAATACCAGCGGCATCTGCGTCCGAGGGCTGGTTTCGAAGGAGGGGCTGGCAAATGAACGGTCAGGCTCCAGGCCGTGGTCAAGATATATGCGATTGGATTTTGAAGATCGATGATTGGCCTAGCGGCGGCCTCTCGGCACCTTCCGCTGGACTATCTTTTCGGCAAGGCACATTCGACGATTTTAGCTTGATTGCGGATTTTATAGAAAAGGAGTCTGCCCGCAAAGATCATACTGGCTGGTATGACCAGTACATGAATCTGGCGAACGATGGTCGCATTAGCGATATTGTTCTGGGATTGGAACAGTCACAGATTGTCGCTTCTGCGTTAATATACACACCAAATGAAGCTAGTTCATTGGCACAAGACCTTCCCTGGGCGCGAACGATTGGATCTGACGTGGGGGGTGTGGCGTGCATTTGCATTGCAGGTCAGTGACATCCTGAGTCGCCAGGATTCTTTAGAAGTCCTGAACTAACTTAAAGTTAAGACGGTAATCCCGCTATGACAACTAGTAAGGATACTGTTATGATCAGGTTACTCGACGCTTGTGTTACCATACTCAAAGAGCAAGGAATGAGACGAGTGTTCCTCGATGCGGTGAAGGGCGGCTATGAAGGATTTCAGTCCATGGGTAAGCTCCAAAGTCCTAACCACGATCATTTTCGACATTAACATCGTATCCCTGATAGGATTTCAAAAATGGGCGATATATAAAGATCTATGGCAGCCGATGATCTAAGACGATCTAAGTGATTTCCCCCAGACCGCCGATCGTACGCCACGACGGAATTATACCTACTTGCGATAATATGCACTGCAGGTCTCGCCAGCCACATCTCATCTCATCTCATCTCAATCACGCTATATAAGGCTGTTTCAACTAATTTTTAAGTGGAACATGAACTCGTCTATTATTGAATAGGGGGTTTTGAAATCGAGGCAGAATGAGAGCAAGGAGATATCCCGTTATCGTGAATTACTGAGTCAAACTCTGATTTTACTAAGGAAAACCTGAACAGGAAGCTTGCCAATTCAGCCCAGAGATACATTACTCAAAATTACAGGGCCCCCAGTTGCTCGGATGAGACTTGACATCGGGACGGATATAGTCTTGGAAAGCTTGGGATGGGTTGCACGAAGTTGACGTTAGATCAACCACGAGAAGCTACGCCTAAGGTCGGCTCATTTGGATAAGCAGCACGGTACCTGTCGAGCAATATCGTCTGACAACACGACACCACACAACTAGCCAATTCAATCAACTGGTAAATACGCTTATGATAAAGAGGAGAATTCGGCAATCCGACTCTTGATTGATGGCTCTCCTTAGCAGCACCCCCCATTGGTTTGAGCTGATGTTGAGTAACGAAATGAGTATTCCAGAGAATCGGTACTCAAGAGGTTCGACATGGGAGCCGAAGTTCTCTGCCGTCTGCTAATATCCGAGCTCGAATCTTGATTATGGTCTTTTCAGTCCAAATACCCGAGTCCTTAGGTACTCATGCACTCATGCAGAATCAGACATGTTCACACTCAACGACCACTTGAGATTCATCGCCGTGCATTGTAATCACGGGGTTTAATGTCCCCTTCAGACTCCGAATGAGAAAGCTTTAATGTAGTTCTTAACCGTCTTAGGTCGCGATAATCGAGTCTAAAGCGGCTGAAGCGGACATTTCAAAGTCCTATAACTGACCGTGGGCCATTGTGTTCTTTTGATGTCCTTTTGGTGTCCTTGATGATACCTTGAAGACGAGCGGGGATTTGTGGGGGCGGAATCCTTCGCAATAGCTGCCCAACTACGCGGAGATTGGTCCAGTGACAACTTCAAAGGCGTCGAAGATCTGAGAGAGTGAATGATTATGATTCACTAATATATGTGGGAGGTATAATATTGATTTGGGGGGCCAAGATGCGGGGGTCATAAGCGAGTAAGATGAATTCAGAATACAACTCATGGAGGGCCATTAAGGGCCATTGCCTTTCAGATGCCTCCTGTAGCATTCGAAGACCTATTATTCCCAAGGAGATTATTACTATTACCATTATCATTACCATTGCACAGTCGTCCAGATTGTTTCTTTTAACCGAATACTCCCACCAGCCGGTTCCCCATGATAGGTTGGACTGGCAATCTGGCGACCACTCTTGAGCTCAACAACGGTTAATACCATCGTATCGAGAAGGACGGACGCGCAGATCAATGATACCACCCTACAAGGCCTACAAGATCCGATAGTCTATGGTTCTTGTGTAACACAGGGTGGCCAACTCACTATGCAGCCTTGGTGCGCAGATTGCATCCACACTATGCTTCAGATCAGCATGCTTTGGTGAGCGATAGGGTGTCACAACGGCTGACGAGACGCTACGTAGGCTAGATGAAGAGCACCACTCTTTGTTACAGGAGGGCGTTCTGTTTGCCGCGACCCTTCCCGCGCCAATTACGCCGTAACAGGCGGTCACACAAAGCCGCTGGGCGTTGCAATGCATTGGATGGATCCTTTGCAGGTCATCTTACCTGCGTATACATGTCAACAGCCTGCGAGGGCCGAATTGTCCATCTGACACAAGAATATAAGCGCAACAAACCCGGCTCACCCCCAACTCTTGATCTCGCAGGGCTGGAGTATGGAGTGTGTGAAAGATTCATCAGCATCGAATAGGGCATAAGTGATACTTCCGCGTTCACGCGCACACAGACAGATGTCGTCAGCATCTTCGAAATATGTCTGGAACTGATCTCTTACCTATTCTAGCTGCGCCGGCGTCCTTGAAGCCGAGCCGCCACGCGAGACATGCGTGTCTCAATCCAGTGCCGAAGCACAGGCTAGCTACAAGTAGTAACCATCTTACCGTATTAAAATCTAGAGGTTATTGGCGGGATCTCCCTCTCACTAGAAGGCTAGCGAGCCTGGATGGGCTTTTCTTACACGGTGAGTCCCGCCGCCTACGCTGAACCTTGCTAGTCGAAAGATGCTACCGTAGTAAGCACTGAATCATGGCGCCTCCCAAGCCGTCTTCGATAAATGGCTACAGATCTGCCAACCTCAGAACGTCCATAACAACTAGATCGGCTTGGCTTACAAGAAAGGTAAGACACCATGGCATGATATTGGCTGAGTGGCTAATTTAATAAAAGGATCTCAGCAGATATTTGATCCTGAGTTCGTAATATCATGAAGAATTCAAGCAATTACACAGACATCAACAGAGCAGATCTGACGGAACCCGCAAACAGTCACAAAAAATTTTAAGCTTTCTAAGATTGCTGGGCAGTTACCCTTTTATCTTACCGACTCGTACGAATGAACGGCGAATGTATGTATGCGGCACGTCGTCGTCATGCAGCCCAGTTTAGCAAGTGCTTCTTATTTCCGTGCGGTGCTGGTACGGCTGGGAACCCATGGAACTACTTGTAAGAGCAGTTCTCTCATTGGGCAATATTGTAGCCCGCATTGCATTTGCAGGAAGCTCCGCGTCTACACTGATACATATCCTCAAGTCTACCTTGCCTACAATACTTGCAATTGTCCTACGTCAATCTTCATTCATGCAGTGTCTGGTTGGACAATGCTCCCCCCAGATAAATTTTTTCTCTCTCTCGAAATCTTCAACATACATATCTACCTTAGTACTTTGGCCGCTGAGTCGCGGACCGAGAGACGCATAGTAAGCTGTCCTCGCTGTTAGACGGCGGCCTTTGTCCTGGATCGAGAAGCACACCGTGGTGGGCTGTTTCTACATTAGGCCGACGTGATACAGAGAGTAGGGCACACATAATCGCCGTCTAATAATCCGAAGATGGGCGGGGAAAAGGCAAAAAAACTCCTACACGGTACCGATATATCGACCACGGTTGCGACATACACGTGCCGTGTTATACCGGTCTTCACATCAGCCCACCACTCTCACGAAGTGAAGATTTCGATGGAACGGAACGAAACCATGTGACCTACTTTGGCGCTTGCCGCTGCCGCGACTCACACCGGTTTACTGATTTCTGTCCTTCCCTGTTGATGATCATCTCATCATCTTATTTACTTGGTAAGTATCAGAAATGTAGACGTCGTAAACCTGACTGCGCGCTCTAGATGCCCACATGCCCATGCGCTCTGCGTGTTTTGTGTAACCACCCTCCTTTGGAAGCAAGTCTCATTAATTTTCTTGCCGGTTCGTAGCGCCTTCTTGTTCGTACCAAGTACCTCGATCTCGTAACAGGCTTTTCTCCTTTTTTCTGCAGCATGATCTTGTTGTTCGTACATACTTACCTACCTCTCTTCGATACAAGCTCCGTCCGCCCGTCCGCTCGGACATGCAAGCCTCGGTAAGCCTTGATAGCAAAACTGGCGAGCGCGTTTCGACGGCATGAGCGAGGATGGAAGTAGACAGATCGGGAAAGCTGAGCATATACCTGGTAGACTTACATCAAGATGCCTCTCGCCTAGTCTAATGCCTGTTCTGTCAACATGACCCCCCTGCCATAAGCCCGGGTTCATTTGTACACACTTATCACCAACAGCTTAACTTTCGATCCTCGACAAGAAATTCCTTCCATTACACAACAATACATTCAGCTCGTCGCACAAGTTTAAATATTAGTCTTGTACTCCGACCACGCGGTTTTTTTTTTTCTCCTTAGAAAAACTTGGAACTTGGCGTCGTCGAGCGCCTATCAGGTAGCCACATTGTCCTAACACAATGTGGTACATGCAAAACTTCTGTAAGCCCTGAGCGAAGAAAAAAGAAAAGAAAAGAGGAAAAAACATAACAACCCCGGACCTGGAAATCTAATACGCATATGATATCGTTTAAGCCCTACCGGGGACCCTAGCGGCAGATCATATATCGAAAAAGAAAAAAGAATGAGATACATACTAGGTATACATATACATGGTAGATAAATATCTGTTAAAAAAACGGTGTGCGCGTATATCCGTCGCTTCCGTACTTGGCTTCCCGGCTTTTACGGCTCTCACCTAAGAAAGGAAAATCGCGTCCTTCCGTCGCCTTTCTCCATCACAGGCCGAAACCGCCGAAAATACCCACTCGTGCAGCGCATACGTCCACCCATTCATACCTATATATAAGTACCCAAGTATCTAATATATGTACCGGATGCCTAAAAATCTCATCTCTCCTCTTTTCCCCCATACTTTGTGTAACCATCAATGTGTAGAGATTATGGGTTGAGTCACATTTGTGCGACCTACGGAGTCTTGCAACCTTGGAAAAGCGCTTATTCTTTCTAGGTTCGTTCTGCAGCATCGAGAGGGTACATACGCATGCACGTAGGTACTTTTACACACACCACTACTTATCTTATTCATCATCGCCATCGTCATC
The DNA here is from genome assembly GCA_022496965.1 of Annulohypoxylon nitens. Lineage (NCBI taxonomy): Eukaryota > Fungi > Ascomycota > Sordariomycetes > Xylariales > Hypoxylaceae > Annulohypoxylon > Annulohypoxylon nitens. The sequence goes on from MU386625.1 coordinate 954,805, forward strand.
AAAAAGTCTTATTGAGTCTTACCTATCGAAGAGAAGAGATGGGGATGACACAGGAAAAACCACGTAAGTGGTGGTGGTGGCGGCGGCTTGCCTTTAAGACACGAATGAAATAAGTGAGCAAAGTACGAAGTAATAGTAGTTGTAATTGTAGGTAAATTGTAGATTCTTTAAAAAAGGAGGGATCAACTTTTCTTTATTTCCACCCGGAAAACCCAAAACAAACAACCTGCCTACCCTCCCAACCTCCCCCCAAATTTCCGCCATCCCTAATCTGTTTCTGATTTCTGGTTTTTTTCTTTTCCTTTTCGTCTTCGGGGGCTGAGTCACCGCCAACGTCACCCGCCGGCACTCGGGAGGGCGGGTTCCGCGGGCGCGGATGACGACGAAGGCTTCCCCCCCTCCCCCCTTTAACTTAGGAGTAGGTACCTATTCATGTACAAAGTTGGAACAATTTCCGGCAATATATTCACAGTCAGAAGTATAGAAGCCAAAACAGGGCAAGAAGATAAAAAATAATAATCAACAAATAACTTCAGTGGTATCCTCCCGAACCCGGACGCCTTGCTTTTTTTGTTTTCTCGGAAAAACTCCCCAAAACCGTACCCTTTCGTAGATAATAATCGTATATGCGTGACCCTGCCGGGGGAAAAATGCCCGAGGGTTCGTGTTGGAAGATGCAACGGCGTGGTGTTGTTACGCCGACCATTTGGAGAAGTCGACGCTGTCGATTAATGCGTCTAGTCCGTTAACCGTCATGACCTCCGTATTATCCGTCGTTGCGGTAGAGAGCATGGATGAGCGGTGAGAGTTCTGCTCGCTAGAAGCAGAGAAGAACGTGGCAACTGATGACCGCCGAAGACTGCTAAAGCTATCTCGAACGGTGTTACCTGATCTGGCTGCCTCTAGTTGTGCAGCTGCGTTTATGGGGGGGGGAGGCCCGTGGCCTAGAGCAGTACCCGGTGGAGAGGGTGTAGGTCCCTGAGGTGCAACCTTCGGACCATACTTTTCTCGAAGTCTCTTGATTTCTCTTAATCTGTTACGCCATGGCGAGATCTGTTCGCCGCCTTCCCGATGAGCCCAGACCAGCGAGAAGACCGATGCATTCAGCGCCAGAAGCCTGATGAAGTCGGGTAAAGCCCTCAGACTGACAATCTTAGTCTCGGAAGCTGGCGATATCTCGGGGAAGCCAGGCTTGCTCATCAAGCGGACTTTGTAGAAAGACTCTTCAACGTCTTTCGGCGTCCTCTCCCTAGTAGCAACGAACGAGGCACGTGATTCCGGAGTAATCACAATATTGACAAAGTTGAACTCGGATGGGAACGTGTCAAACTTGAAGGGGAAACCAGAGTCGTTGAAAATGATGTTGACGAAGTCGTTTCCGATATGGCGCTTCTTAAGGGTACACTGAGGATCATGTTCTAGATTGGTTGGCATTTGCGTAGTGACGTGGAATACGATTTCCGTCACCCTATCTCTCCAACAGAATGTATACTTCCCATCGGTGTCGTACTGCCTATCTAAACCTTGGGTGTTGAACGTGGCGCCCTTGAGTTTCGTCAATGTACCAAGTCCATTCAAGAACTGTAGATAGTCCCCGCTTCCGGTTACGTTTGCTAGAATTTCGGACTCGTTGGTTTGGTTCTCCCCAATGTATATTACGCCAACTTTATGACCATCAACCGTCGAATTATGGTCGAACATCCTAATAGCCCTGTTCACTACCTCGTCATCAGGTAGCGGAATGGGACGTGAGAGGTCACTTCCCTGAGGGATAGAGGATAAGAGCTGCACTAATAAATGGTTTGGTAAGACACTATTCGAAGGCGCTGTATAGCCCTCTCTCGCGCTTTCGTTCATAGGGCGCTGGTGTGCCGGGGGCGGTTTGAATAGCTCTCGGATAGTATAGGATGAAGTTCCAGACGGCTGTCGTTTCGTAATTTGAGCCCAACCAGTTGCAGTGGCTTGCTCGATTGTAACGATGCTATTTCCAATCAACCACCTCTTCTTAAGTATTTCCCCAAACCTATCTGCAGTGAACAAAGGGTCTGCTGCAGACTCATCAACGTCGGCGTACGTAGCTCTTTGCATGAAATCTATTGTAAGCTGGGCTTGCTCGTCCGACACTTGTGGTCCATCAACATCTGTAAACAGATTTTTCGCAATCCAGCCAACGTGGTTTGCGCGATCTGGGAGCTTCAGAGCTAGAAACCAGAATACAATGACGTGATACGCTAAGGTGTATACATATTGAGGTAGATCATCTGACGTATTTGGGTTGGATAGATATTCGCTTGCCGCAGGAACTGACGAATCGCTAACCGAACTCATTCTGTACGTTTGTCTCCTTCCTCGTACGTATTGTAAATATCGGAAACAGATTCCGAAGACGATTCGATACTCGTCCTCCCGGAAATTAGCATACAGGGAAGATAATCTACTAAGGCAAGCTAAGAACTCTAGAATATGCATTGCGACGTGAGGTTGGGTGATGATTTGCGCCATCTTCTGCAAAATTGTCACCAAAGCCTTGCCGGTTGACGATGGGAGTTCATGGCAGCAGATTGTAAGTGCATGTATACAACACTTTGCACTTCGTTCCCACGTTGCTATACCATGTACGAATGCCCGAACGATCTCGTCTTCCTCTGCCTTGTTAAAATATTGATGGTAACTGAGAATCATGGTCAACGTGTGGAACAGACATATAGCGACATCTGCCTTGCGTAGTCCGTAAATGTTTGGTGGCTCTTGGAAGGAGTTTGCTTTGATCTGCTCGCAGACGGTTCGTCTTAATTCCCGGAGTTGTGGTTCAGCGCCCCGGAAAATAGCATGGTTGCTCAACTGCGAGGGCAGATGAACTAGGATAAAGCTATAAACTTCCCAGTCGGTATCTTGTTTCAGCAAAGTTAGAACGGTTTCGAGCCATAACCCGGTTCGAAGGACTGCGATTTGCGCCGAATCATCTTTTTCAGTGTTGTCATTCGAATTGTCGCAATAAAGTACCGTACTTGCAGCTTGAGATGGAGCCTCCGGCAAGGCATCTGCGTCAGAAGCGACCCACAGCTGCCGATATGTACCTGCAGCTGACTTGCTGCCACTAGCTGACCTGAATGGGTAGCCTCTATCTTGCATTTGGCCCTGCCCAAGAGATATACCACGAGATGATCGTGCAGATCCGGCCATTTCAGCCCTTGAGATTCGCGCTGCGTATGATGTTTCTTCCGCATATTTGCGTGCCATAGATTCTTCGGTTCGATATAAGGAGGTGGCAAGGCTGGTTGATTCAGTATGTGAAGTAACGAATATGCGGTTAGCCCAGTCCGCTCTTAGTCGAATTAGCAGTTGCATCGCAGTGATACGAGCGTCTATCTCGCTTAGATTTGACTCGGCTATGGATACCAAGACATTAAACAAGCGTGTCGACTTGATAGCATCGTAATTTAGTACACGTAGAAACATTTGCACATATCCCCGCGCAACTACATTGGATGGTGTTTGAGCGGGAACCGATTTTGATTGGTGAGTAGTTGACGGCGGTTCGAGGGTAAGAGAAAGCGAAGAAGACATAGCGGAGCGAGACCGGTTATTCCATATTATTCCCCGAAGCGTATCGACGATGTAACAGAAAAGAGTGTGGTTCGAAATGCTGGCAACAGAAGCAGCAAACGACACTACCTCCTGCAATAACATGATGTCTGTCTCACCCGCAACATCCGCCAACAAGCGCTCAATTAACTCTGGTATGAATCCGGGCTCGAACTGATCATTGAGTAGTTCAATCATGTCGTAAACCTCCGTAAAGGCTTGCAATGCCCGCAAGCGGACGTCAGTTGATCGTTTTCTGTCTGCTAAAAATGCATCCAATACCAAACTCAAGTTAGTCTCCCAGAAAGGATCAGACGGTGAGCAACATCGAAACTTCTTGAAGTACTCCAGGACCAGTATCGCTGCGGAGTCGGAAAGGGCTTGATGTATCTTGGTGAAGAACACGATGCAATCTTGTCGTTGAACGAAAGAGCTAGGTTGTTCTGTCGGCGCAACCTCCGGTTTTTGAGACCCAGTGTCTGCTTGACTTAAGGATGCGACCTCCTGTTTCTGAGTGGCAGTACTAGGCTCGTCCGACAACAAGTTTTCAATTCGACATATGAGTTTATCTAATTCCCGAGCTAGCATGCTCTCAGCAGAGTCGGCCTCATTAGGGTCCAAGAGTGATGAAATGGGGCTCTCGGTTTTGGTCAAAGATGTGATCACAGCTCCAGCACACGTGACTGCAACATCGAAGACAGGTGTCCAGTCCTCGTCAGCCAACATGCTATTGACATTGCCTTGGCTATCGCAAAATAATGCGTTTGTTAATCGTAGTATATCGAGGTGTATTTTCCAAGCAGATGTAGCCTTGACCACGGTGGATAAGCCATCGACCAAAAGGGCATAGGGAACAGCAGGATAGCCTTTCTCGAAACTCTTCGATACAAGCTTGGTGAGCACCGACAAAGCGCCCCTGACTTCTCTCACAACCTCCTTCTTCTTATCTGCATTTTCCGGTAGGCTTGCCAAGACATCCAGAAGGAGCCTTACAGTAGTGTGTCCGTTGTGCGATCGACAGAGGATGCTGATAGTATGCCACGCATCCTTCTGCAGACTCGGGACGAGGCAGTGGATGGAGCAGAGAACATGTACACAGCTCTTCAACTTATCCCCAGGAATTACCCCAAATGTTACTATAGCATCCATAACGCCGATACACGCTTGCAAATCCTCTTCAACGCTAGTATTCATGCAGATATCCAGCAGCTTGTCGATCAAGACTTTGGCGGCATCATCATCGGCGACGCTGAAATTGAACTTAATTACGTCGTTAATGAAGCTGAAGAGATCCGCAAAATTCCTATCCTCTCCAGTAACCAAACTCTTCCCCTTCATCCGTGACCCTTGCTTTTTCGCATTACCTCGTGCGGTGCGGACCGCATCAAATGCTTCTTCAAGCCATTTGGATAAGAGTGGAAAGACATCGTAATCGAAGCCGGATAGATTTCGGGCATGGTTCGTCAAGTCAACTAAGGCTCCGAGTTGTAGATAGAAGTCTTCCGGGTTGGCTTCGGCAGATATCGTCTGAAAGTATTCGTTACGCTCAAGGTCGGTCGATGATGCATGCTTTACACATTCCCTCAGGAGTTCCCAACCGGAAAATCGGGTTGCCCTGGGATTGGTCGGATCGACTAGGTCTTTAGCCGCATACCAAATGTCTAAGACGGGATTCAGGGGGTAGTCTGCTACGGTATGTCGCAACGCATTGGCAGCGCTGACTCTCTCATTCATCGAACCATTTTTCAATAACTCGTAGGTATCGTTGTGCTGCGGTGGTAGGCCACGGAGAAGATTTGGCGTAGTATTAAGACGTTCGGCAATCTGGGCATTGATGGAGGGACCGGAGGATTGTACGGGAGCCGTAGGAGATTTGGTTAACTTGGCAGCACCGGTCAAGCTTTTGAAGACACTAGTCAGGCCACTGGTATTCTTAGAATCGTGAGGCGAGGAAGCATCATCTCCAGGTGATGGTGTCATAGCTATTATCTGCCTTTCTTCACCGGCCTTTCGGCCCAGAGAAACTATGCGGCGAAACATATTAGTTTTTGAATCATGTTCGCTAGTGTTGAGAAGATGTTGCCTTCGAAGGATATTGCCGAAATAAGAAAGGAGTGTAAGTTGTCAGAGACATGAAGGGGCATCAAAGGAACGATTGCGGACGATGACATACCACATATGTGGTAAGCCCCTAGCCCCTAAGGTAATCAAATAGTTCAAATAGACGTGGACATGGAAGTGAACGTGAACTTGTGAACTTATGAACTCATTGGTCTTATTCAGTACTTACAAGCAAATCGGGTCTTGCATAAGGGTGGGAATCAAGAAAATAAAAAGACGATACAAAGGCCAAGGTAATAAAAAAAGATCAAGCATCCATCAAGTGCAAAAAGCCGGCCGACATGAGACCCGTGACACACTCTTCCAGAATTGGTTCAGCTTGGTATTGGTACTGTGCTATTTGGTGTTGGTACTGGTACTGGTTATGGTACTGGTGGTGGTACTAATAGTAGTGCTGGTGGCCGTATTACAGGCTTAATTTCTTCACACACCCTCTTCTCCCAACCACTACCGTAAGAGTAGTAGTGTTGATGACGACGGTGGAGGCACTGGTTGGGCTGGTAGAAAGGAACGATGATAAAGGGCTCGATTTGGATTTGTTTTTGGTCGTGAAACGTGGTAGTACATTGGGAGATGCAAGGCGGCAACTTTTATTTTTTTTTGTTTTCTTGTCGATGACAGATTTCAGGGGAGATGCATTTAGTTGAACAAAATTATCGTACATAAGGAGAAGATCTTGGTAGCAAGATTGAACAAGATTGGGGGACCTTGTGGACTTGGAGAATGTTCGCAAAAGATTTCTCCACAATGACCTTTTTGGTACACCTGCAGCTTCCGCGCCGTCTCTTTCTCCGTTTTAACCAATGGATACCCTTGTTTAATCCTAGCTCTATGAAGCTGAGGTGTACTAATTCTCTCACCTTCTAATTTCACCCCTTAGACCACTTATCGATGTATTTTAAGTGGCTCCGACATCTGCCCGATAAATGATTTAAGCATATCAAAACTTCGAACACCCCACTATTCCCTTCCCCACCACAGCCCACCATCAATTAGGTAGGCACCCTTTACGTACACGGTTAGCCTTAACTGCCTTAGAAGCTTTAAAGTGCACAGACCACTACCCAGCTAGGCAGCTGAAGCTCACCTGGGCAATTGCTATGGTATTCCATCGGTGTTTTTAGTGCTGTTCCACTGCCGTTGCCTCGTCGTCCAACGGGCTTGTCGATAGGCAACAGCCCTGTAATGTCAATAAAATAATAAAAAAAATTGTACCGAACTAACTTTACCTAGGTACATCCAATACCTACCTACATACACAAACTACGTCGGCGCAACCTAAACAACTTTCAAACTTTCACCTCACTACAACATAACCTCAGCCACAAACGTCGACTCTAGGGACTTATTCTTATTACGACCAGCAGCCATCATGGCTTCAGATTTGGGCCAGATCGCCCAGCTGTTGGATGCGACCCTTGATCCTATCAAGCACAAGAAAGGTACGTGAGAGCTCCTCCGCAGCCCCACCTTGCGGTGGAAGTGTTGATGATGGTTGTGGTTGTGATATTGTCGATGTTGTTTGACTATTCTCAACACCCGCAAACGACTATATCGTATGAAAGTTATAGCTAACTCTGAATTATAGCCGAGGCTGCACTCAAGCTTGAAGAAAAGAAGCCACAATTCTCCCTACAGCTCCTCAAAATTGTTGCAACTGACACCCTCGAGCCAAAAATCCGTCTTTCAGGTGCACTCTGCTTCAAAAATTTCATCCGACATAACTATGTTGTACGTTACTTCCTACACTTTACCTGATTTAACCAAGATATGTTATTCTAATATGTAATATCGTATAGGACGAGGATCGAAACTACAAGCTGCCTATTGACGAAGTCAACACGATAAAGCAAGAACTTATTGGGCTAATGATTGCCTGCCCCGCTACCATCCAAACACAACTGGGAGAAGCTATTAGCATAATCGCCGACTCTGATTTTTGGGATCGTTGGGATACACTTGTTGCCGACCTTGTCTCCCGATTCTCTCCTGACAATTATAAGGTCAACAATGGCGTCTTGGAAGTCGCACACTCCATCTTCGCCAGATGGCGGCCACTCTACCGCACAGATGAACTGTATACCGAGATCAACCACGTACTCAACACCTTCGCCGTACCATTCCTCTCACTCCTAAATGTAAGTCAACTCAAATCCATACGTGTTCAGCCTCTTCTATGCTATTTGAAACTAATATTGGTGTAGGCTACGGATCAACAGATTACTGCAAATGCCAATGACAAGGTGGCCTTGAAGAACTACTTCGATACATTAAGCCTGCTAATAAAAGTGTTCTATGACCTTTCTTGCCAGGACATGCCGCCTCAATTCGAATCGAACTTGGAGCATATCTCGACTCTACTCCACAAATACTTGACGTACGAGAACCCGCTTTTAGCGACTGACGATGACTCGGAAGCCGGCATCGTCGAGATCGTTAAAGCTGACATTTGCGAGGTTTTGCAGCTCTACGTAACCAAGTTCGACGATGATTTTGGCCGATACACACAAGTATTCATTGGTAGTGCGTGGAATCTACTCTCGGCTATTGGTCCCGAGACCAAGTATGACAACCTTGTCAGCAAGGCGTTGCACTTTCTGACAGCAATCGCCGCCTCCCCAACGCACTCTGCCGCATTCAACGACGAGAATGTCTTAAGTCAGGTCTCAGAGAAGGTTATTCTACCTAATGTTGCCCTTAGGGAAACCGATATCGAATTGTTCGAAGATGAGCCCATCGAGTTTATCCGACGTGATCTAGAAGGATCGGATACTGATTCTCGACGAAGAGCAGCTACCGACTTCTTGAAACAGCTGCAGAGTAATTTCGAAGCATTGGTTACCAGCGTTGCGGGAAGATATATTAACCACTACCTGGAGCAAGGCAAGACGAATTGGAAGGACAAGGATACGGCTATCTCCCTATTCCTTGCTGTCGCGGCTAAAGGTGCCGTGACCGCAGCGCATGGTGTCAGAACCGTAAATTCTCAAGTCAACGTAGTCGATTTCTTCCAACAGCACATCGCAAATGACCTAATTGCGGGGGATGCCGAACCAATTTCGAAGGTTGACGCTATCAAGTATCTATACACCTTTAGAAGTCAATTATCGAAAGAGCAATGGCAAATGGCATTCCAACCCCTGGTCCAAAACTTGGGTTCGGACAACTACGTCGTTTATACCTATGCCGCCATTTGCGTAGAGAGACTCTTGTTCTTGACCGACGACTCTGGTGTACGCTTTTTCGGTAGGGCTGACATTGAGCCTGTGGCGAAAGATCTCCTGGACCACCTGTTCAAACTTGTGGAAAAGGAGAACTCGCCAGCAAAATTACAAGAGAACGAGTTCCTCATGCGCTGTATCATGCGAGTGCTAATTGTTATGAACACCGGCATTGTTAACTTTGCTGATATGGTCCTTGATCATTTGGTAGCAATCACAAACATCATCAAGACTAACCCGAGCAACCCCCGCTTCTACTATTATCATTTCGAAGCCTTGGGCGCCATTGTAACGTATGATTCACCATTTTCACCATTGATTCGTTTAGAACAAACTAACCAAAGTGCAGATATGGCTCGTCCGCCGGAACGGCAAAGCTCGAGGGTCGCTTATGGGAACCCTTCAACCAAATAATTGCGGAGGATGTGAATGGTACGTACAATCTCCCCCAGCGCAAAAGCATAGTGTATTAACCCTTAAATTCTTAGAGTTCATTCCATACATATTCCAGATCTTGGCGAAGCTGTTAGAGTTGGAGCCATCCGGAGCCCTCTCTAGCAATTTCCAAGCACTAGTGCCTCCCTTAATGATGCCGACGCTTTGGGAAACAAGAGGAAACGTTCCTGCTCTTACACGAACACTGGCCGCGATAATACCTAGAGCGGCTAGCTCTATTGTTGCAGAGAACCAGGTCCAGCCCATTCTTGGCATCTTCCAAAACCTCCTTCGCAGCAAGAAGACGGAGCAGAACGCATTCGACCTACTAGAGTCCATCATCTTATCGATACCTAGAACCGCCCTTGAGCCTTATTTCAAGGAAATCCTATCTCTCCTTTTCACCAAGCTCCAGGCTTCTCCATCCGACTCGTTCAAGTTACGATTTGTGCGATTTTACCATCTAGTATCGGCCAGAGTGGACGTTGGTCTAGGTACTGATTTCTTCGTCAGCCAGGTAGACCTGGTCCAGAATAACCTTTTCGTACAAATCTACCTAAGCATCGTTCTTCCGAACTCGGATTTGTTAAACCGCCCGGTAGACCGTAAGCTTGCCGTCATATCATTCGCCAAATCGATGGGAGACAGCGCCGCTTTTGCTCAGCGTTACCAGAAGGGATGGCGGTTCACATGTGAGGCCATGCTGAAGTTGCTGCTGAACGCACCGAAGGTTGCAACCGGAGCCGGTGACGATGTGGTCAACGAGGCAGACGTGGACGACATTGGGTTCGGTCTCAGTTTTACCGCGCTAAACACGTGCAAGAAGTCTATTACGGATGTTTACCCCGAGATTCAAGACGTCAAGGTTTGGGTTCGCCAGTATCTGACAGATGCCAACGCTCGGCACAACGGAGCCATCGCGAAGTACATCATGGAGAGACTCTCGGATGAGGGTAAGGCGGCTATGACGATCTACGTAGGTTAAGCTTGGGGAATTGGTGTTAGGTAGGTAGAAAATTCACGACATGACCACTTGGTGGATGGTCAGGTAAGACGAAACGTCCCTAAAACTTTCTGATATTTTGACGGATTGTTCTCGGAGACTTCGATTGTAGGCTATGTGGTGGCTAGGTATGACACGAAAAAGGCTTGCGGTCGCCATGAGTAGATAGCCAACACAAAATCACAATTGCAGAACATGGAGAGGTTGGTATTCGGTGACTGGACAGCAAAACGAGATGTGCAATTTAACCCGACCGCTTCTCCCCCCTTTATTAAGTTTTTATGACCTAGAACAGCGAAGTTCGAACACCGAATTTGACTAATACTGACCTATGATCAATTTTACCTCCGGCAAGACTTATTTAGCGAGCAATGCCTCAAAAATTACGGCTCAGTCAGGTGGTTGGGGTAACAAGTGGTTGGTCGTAAGAATTCAAATTGCGAAGCTCTGAGCTGCTCTCGGTTTTATTGGCTATTGCCCAGGTAACACAGTTACCTAGTAACTAGGTATATATATTACTTCGGACAGACAACTCGGTCCGGGGTAGCCACCATTCGAATACGTGTGCGGCGTACTTATAGGCAACACTTTAGATATTACACAACCCCCATTTACTTAATGCATTGTCAGTCAGATACTAGCGAATAGTCCTATAGACTGCTAGCTTACTAAGTATATCTAGGTTGTTTCAAAATAGCATGTAAGGGCTTTGTCATATATTAATATGACGTATCATCTAGCCGTGACGTGCTCTTCAACAAGACCGGAATCTAGGTGCCTGTGTGTGACTATGACGAGATAACGATAGGTATTCGTGGAATAACCAAGAAGACGGTGCAAACCAAGTGTGGTGGCTGCTGAGAACGTAATCGGGTAGCGAACGGGGCTTTACCCGCCGCCAATGCATGAAATATTGTTCGTAAGACCGTCAGCACGATTTAATAGCGCATGCGATATTCTGATCTTTGATCTGACTTTGAGAAACAAAACTCGAAGATAGAAGCCCGATATGGCAAAGGAAGGAGTAAAGAGCCCTGGTGATTCGGTACTTGGTAAGTAATTGCCGCGCAGCACTATATAGCTTCGGAGAGGGAGTCGCCCATCGGGGTCCCATCCCTTCCCCGCCTTCCGCATAGCTGACAAAGTACAGATTCCTCGGTCCCGGCGAGGCAGGTCCCAGTTTCTCTATTCAGTCCAGTCCGGATAATTCACCCAATCAGAGTTCGTGGGTGGGATCTTTGGTAATCAATCACGTAGAGAAAGATCGACCGGTCAGAAGTTGCTACCAACAAAGTCTCCGACTCTCCGCCTTCGAAGGAGAGCGAGTCGTCGCAATCGGTCGTGACTCCTTTATAGCTAGGATTTTCGGCCCCAACGGCGGACTAGACAAGTCCGAAAGGCGAGCATGTCATATTATTCAGATGATCCGTCTTATTCCACAGCAGGGCTGTGACGCTGTCCTACAATGTCGATTCACAAATCTACTTAAAGGACTTGCCATGCCGTAATGGGAGGCACAACATATGCAGAATCTGAAGCTGCATTAGGCGTTGAGACTTAAGCAAATTCGGCCAAGAAAAAGCTACTATATCGACTATTTCTGCTTGTTGGAGCATTGCGTTTTAGACGATCTTAGACGGACTAGAAATTTCAAGATCTAAAAAGGGGAAAATGGCGTCCAAATCAGTTGCTCTCATCACCATGAGCACCCGCGGCAGCCGGGTCGGCCCAACGGTATCATCCTTCGTCGAGAAGATCATCGAGAAGCCGTTATCATCGGCTGGTATTACTATCGCAAATGTCGACCTAGTGAAGTTCAACCTCCCTGTCTACAATGAACCCGTAGCGCCAGCCAGTACGTCCATTCACCCAGCAGGCCCCTATCTACACCTATAATGTCTCTTGGCAATAGTATATAGGTAGCTAGGTGTATGTATAGATATCTAACAACTTACCAAACTAGTGGTCCCCGAAAAAGCCCAATTCAAATACGAGCACTCGCGCGCCTGGAGCGCCGAGATAAAGCAGCACGACGGCTACATCCTCGTGATCCCCGAGTACAACTACAGCGTCGCAGGCGGCACCAAAAACGCGATCGACTACCTCCTTAACGAGTGGAAGGGCAAGCCAGCCGCGATCATCAGCTACGGGATCCACGGGGGCGCCACAGCCTCCGAGCAAGTCCGGGGCGCGCTTAGCGGGATGGGGCTACGCGTGGCCGAGACACGGCCCACGTTGTCCTTTAGCCAACCCGATATCTTCACTGCTATTGGAGGTAGGCTTGGCGACGCTACGTTGAAGGCTTGGGAGGCGGAGCAGACTGCGGCTATATTGAAGGCTGCTGAGGACTTGAAGGGCTTGCTACTACAGCCCAACACCCCGGCCAATGCTACTAAGCCATGAGTGCCTGTTTATGCAGAAGCAAGTTGTCATCTTAGGCGTGGATATTTGTTAGGAGTACTGGGCCGGATCTCTTTAGGAACTTTCCTAGATAGACATTAACAGAGCCACTTGTTCTTTGTTAATACAAAATAAAAATATTGACACGATCACCGAGAACTGATAGCAATAGATAGGTGTGTAAAACGTAAGTCATCAATTCATTATCTACATCATAAACCCATATTTCAATCATGTAGATACCGAACCCCTTATCCATTCTACCTCTCTACTCCATCTTACATAACGGAGCACATGACGGTCTCACCTGGCCTAGTCATGGACAGGTGGACACCGTCGTCGCTTTTTCGGATCTGTTGAGTCTTGCCCTTCATGTTTTTAGTTTTTTTTGTTGATAGTAATATGCTGTAAAGCTTAGCACTGTATGATAAGTGAGTAGTGTTTTGATTTTATGGTGTAACTTCTAAACGATTGAGCAAGGTTTCTGGTCGCTGATAGCTTTATAGGATTTGAATACGAGGCGACATACTTTGTCACGGTAGCTGCTTTGACTCGAGAGAGGATTCTTCATACCTTAGCCGGCTACATAATCTTTTGTCTACTTGATAAAGATATGCATTTAGCACGGAAAATTCTTTTGTTATACTTTATAATGCATTTCACTTTGATAAACAATAGGCATTCGTTGACCAATAGCATAATTAAGATCCTCTATAGGATTCTAGTCTGCTATATACGAGCATGACCGTCACGTGTGGTATTCATTGTCCCATAAAACATTCCCCCATTTGCGTGATTCGTCACCTCGTAATTATTGGGTCCCAGCTGTATCGCACTAGCTTATTTGAAGACCTTTCCGGCGGAGTGCTTGTACTCCTTGCCGTTATGAACGACAGGCTTGTCCCATGTCCACATGGACTGGACAAAAGCCTTGTCCTCTTCCTTGGTGGGGTCCAGCTTAGTGAACTCGTAGCTCTCGTAGTCGGGAGCTACGTCAAAGACGGGGACGTAGTCATCGCCACGGATGACAAAGGCACCCTCGATGACCGAGTCGTTGTTCTCGCCGTATACGGAGGCGCAGCCGAACAAGTACTTACGAGAACCCTCAAGACGGGTGTTGAAACCGCCAATAAGGTTGTTGGACATGAAAGTCAAGGTCAACTCATCGTTGTACTTGTACTTGCATCGCCAGATAGAGTAGTCCTTGAAGGGGACATTCTCGAAGAACCACTTGATGGAGACATCCTCATCGTGGTTAGAGTAGTAGCGCTTCCACTCGTCAAGAGCAAACTCGGATCGTGGTAGCAGATCGATAGGGTGCTTGGGCTTGGGGGCAGGAGCATCCTCCTCGGCAGCGGCCTGTGGGGCGGCCTTAGGAGCAGGAGCAGGCTTGGGCTGCTCAGGCTTCTTGGGGGCGACGTTGGTCAACTTGGGGGTGTCGAGAAGCTCGAAAGGCTTGGCAACGTCACTGTAGATAGGCTGGTTGTAGACAGTCTCGTACCATCGAGTGACGTTGGGGTGCTCAGCACGCCACTTCTTGTCGTAGAAGAATTGGAAGCCGCGGGAGATGATGCTAGCGGCAAACAGATCAGCGAGGGTGATGCGCTCGCCAACCAGGTAGGTGTTGTGAAGGAGGTGCTCCTCTACGACATCAACAACCTTAGCAGCACCCTTAGCTGCCTCGTCAACGTTCTTCTTGTTGTACTGGTCCCAGCCAAGGAGAGGGCGGTACCAAGCACCGAGCTTAGGGAGAACCTCGGTGTTGAAGAATGACAACCACTTCAGAATAGAGGCGTAGCTATTATTGATATTAGTAACGCGATTTTCGATGAAATATTAGACTTAAACTCACTCTTGCTTAGTCTTGCCGAGGAGGGTGGTCTTCTCGTTCTGGGAGGTGACTAATGGTGAAATGTTAGTAAATTCTCACACCATTTTTATCGAGCAAATGAATGGATTTGGTAGGCGATAAATCAGAAATTAGAACCATGATCAACAGGAATGTTTCAGATAGGGATAACTGTTAGAATAATGTCTAGGTCATCATAGAGATGCATTTGGTGGTGCTACTTGTAATGAAATCGGGGTATAGAGGGAAACACGTACTGTAGATGGCGATAGCCATGCACTCGGTCAGGACGTAACCATCGCTGCCGACGAAGGCGGGAACCTTGCTAAGAGGGTTCACCTTAAGGAACTCGGGGGTAGGCTTGGTGGTGTCAACCTCGACGATGTCTAGGTCCAACCCGTTGGCCTTCGCAACCGCAAGGATAGCGGTGGTGCGGGGGTTTTGCTGTGTGAAAGAAAAGTCATGTCAGCTTTTCGAATAATAAAAATATAACAATATTTAATGCAAAACGATATAGATAAATAGTCAGCTATTCAGTCACTCACCTCCTTGGTGTAGATCTTTCCGAACGCCATGATTGCTCTGGAAGTTGGAGCTGATCGATTTGGGGGAGGAAAGAAGAATAAGTATTGAGAGAGATTTCAAGATTGAACTTGACTCACGGGAATTTTTTTTTTATCAACACGCAAATGAGGGAGGCGGGGCAATTGCGCTCGGTGGTGCTGTGGCTCAATTCAAGCAATCAGGCACTGACTTACCCCACTTATTAAGGTCTAGTCGAAACCCGAACCACAATCCACCACCTTCCATCTTGTAGGGTCGTTTCGGTAAACGGATCATCTGATTTACCGGTCAATTGAATTTTGGTGGGGATTCTAGTGCCCGCGAAACTCTGCAAAAGTGCTATAGATATTAATATTCAATTGAATACGTCCTCACTTGCATTGGCCGCCGACGACGGAGGAGCTCAGCATATCGGTCCCGTATAAGGTCATGAATCATATGCGATAGATAAAATGTCTTCTCTAAGATATGGCTTTCGCTGTCTTAGAGATCTCCGGCCGACTGTAACCCGACAATCGCCGTCTATAAGAGTCGCTACCAGCTCAAAATCGCGCCGAACGTATGCGACGACTACAGATGTAGACAACCAATCCGGTGAATCAGATGCATTTACTCGACTTATGCAGTCCGTCGAAGCTCGTAAAAGTCAAGAACGTGGAGATGATAAACCAGAATACACGCAATTAGTTTACCGACGCGCTGTGCCGAGCTCGCCATCCTACTTCTCCCGGCAAGCAAAATTCAACGACAGCTTCGTCTTAATCCAAGATCTTGCGCAGAAATATGGACGACTTCCGGCCGCGCCTCCTAATCAAACCGAGCGGGTAGCGTGGAAAACGAAAGAACAGTATCGGTTAGGAGTTGGTGAAGCAGTAAAGGCGAGAGACTATGCGGCCTGTATTAAGCTGGCCAAGAGATTAAGTCAAATCCACCCTGATTTGATGCCTGAAGAGGTCACGGAGGGTATCAAGCCGTTCAAGCGTGATATCAACTCATATCTCAACAAAGCAAGGCAAATTCCAGTCGATAAGTTTGGCAGGTCACACGGCGTCGGCAGGCGGAAATCTTCAGTCGCAAGGGCCTGGCTTGTAGAGGGAACGGGAGAGGTCCTTATCAACGGTAAGACCATCAATGAGGCGTTCGGGAGGGTTCACGATCGAGAAAGTGCACTTTGGGGGCTGAAAACAATGGAGAGAATGGACAAGTACAATGTCTGGGCTCTTGTGGAAGGTGGTGGGACCACTGGACAAGCTGAAGCACTTGCGATGGCTATTGCCAAGGCCTTGGCCATACAAGAACCAGCTTTGAAGGGGTACCTCAGGAAAGGTAAGTCAAGTTGTTAATTCTCCAGATTCTAGGTTGCACTTTTCTAACCCGGTTCGTTTAGCTGGTTGCCTCACTCGTGATCCGAGACAGGTCGAGAGGAAAAAGCCTGGTCATGTCAAGGCGAGGAAGATGCCCGCGTGGGTCAAGAGATAGAACGACACATATGCGAGATCTTGCGATGAGATCGGCGAGCTGGAGTTCTATACAGTCTTCGGGGAGCCCAATATCATCGAAGTTGATGGCGACGTCCACAGCGATTTTGTGGACCACCATATTGACTACGCAGCAGATCATGTGTATAGGGATTATGTATCATTATGTACCTGCTTCGTATTCTGGGATGCACACAAGATGCCAATAGTGAAGTCCGACATTGGATTGACCAACAATGTTCTACGTTCCTCGCACCATTGGGTTGACGTTGATTTAGTCGCGACATAAATGAATTGCCAATTTAGACTCCCCTGGGTTTATCTAACCCGCCAATCAGAACGGAAAAGCACAGAGACAAGCTAGGTACGGATCGATCAACCGGGGATCTGGATTGTGTTGTATTATGTATGACAGGCGGCCGTAGGACTGCACGACGCGAAGTAATCAGCCCAATGCCGTGTCTCCACGCTCTACTACACCGCAAGGGCAAGTCATTCCGATCGCAAACCCCTGGGTAAATAAAACAGCCTTAAAATAGACCCCAACACGAAATTATGCGATAGCCCTACTAACTAGGGCCTAGAAGGGTGAAGATAGGCGGCATAATTGTCATTATCCAAAGGGGGGAGCTTATTATAGGTAGACCAAGCACAGACATACAGACATACCAGCTACTCTCTGCATTGAAAGATTGTTCTTCTAGAAGCGAAGAGCGAGGCCAAATGCCCTATGTCGACTAGCTTAAGACTACGGCGGACATAGAATCCTTCTAGAAAGAATATACCGATTTGAGGAACACCCTTGGAGAAGCGAACGTTCAAGCAAGTATACCAGCACACTTCGATGCTAGCTGTTGCCTAGAAAAGGGAGAACAACACCGCGGATGTTTTTCTCCTAGGCCAGCAAGTAGGTACTCACCGCCTCTGTCAATTTGAATTATAGGGAAATAGACTAACATTGTGTACTGAGATTATTGGTCTCTTTGCCTAGGTATGTATGTAGTATCTGCGGTCGGTGAGATGAGCATTGACTAGACCTTCAAGGTTGTTAGTCGATGTCACGGGCGGACAGAGTATACACACCTAAGACACGGGTTGAACTCCAATTACCGCGGAATTTCTACCTAATCGTCTTAGTTGATCCCGGAGTGACAAGTGTAACACATCTTCGTTGACCACATCGTTAGGGATTTGGCCAAGGCCGAATAGTGAATCATCGTGTCCTGACTTTGGCCACGAACCAATACGAGGCGTGGTGTTTCTAGACAAGCTACATCCGACGACTGTCGAGAAACCGGTGCAAGCCTCATCCAACCCGGATGAGGCTGAGAGTAACAACCCACACAGCAGTCAATACTGTAACATTAGGTAGTTACTCTATCTTGTAGATCTTTCCTTTTCGGACGTCCTATACGTGCATGATTGTGTCGCGCAATTTGGCCTTTACTCTGGAGAGCTTTCGCAACCGGGTTAAGGAAGATAGCCTAGGCCTTAGCCGAACTAGCTAATGAGTCTAATAGAAGTCGAGTCTGGAAAAGCTGGTACAGCATCCTGCAAATTGTCCAGTCGGAGACGCACCCAGCAAATGTGAAATATGCACACTAGTACACAAGGATCGGTATCACCGATGTTCGAGGAGCTGCATACGCCCCCACGAAAGGCGCCTGATAATACTTGCTGCCGCTTCTTAAGGGTTGGCAAGGGGCTACTTGGCAAGTAAGTCGTGACAAGCGATGCCAATCCATAACAGAGCTACTGCATAGTAGACTCGCTGGACGAACCAAGCTCGCGTGGATCTGTCAGTGCACAATTTCTATTTATTCCTCGAATCTCGGGGACCTGCGCTAGTTAAGCAAGCCCATAAAAATGGGGTGATTTTTTCATGATGAACAAAACCAACCGGCGCCTACTGCATACCTAGCAGTAGGGGGGTAGCGCTGAGAAAGGACCGCTGGGCAGGACTGCTTACGTACATACATACCGCATATTAAACCTATCACCCGCCTTATATATCTCATGCGGGGGATACGTAACTCGCTCGCAAATATCCCGTACCTATCATCCTGCTGGCGATACACCGACCTTATAGATACTTATATCAAATCCATGGATATCTTGGATCGCCCTGCGCATGCACGTGTACAAGAACGTGCCGATCAGCATACCGCCAAGGGGATTTCCAAATGGGTCGAACCCGGTTTGCCGAGAGCACGAGCCAAGACTTCCGACTTGACCTCTTGAAGAATCGTCTGCAATCGGTCGTTGAGATCCTCATACATACCTACATACATAGGCGTATAGATGGGGGCTGCGGTGAAAAAAATTCTTGCCACTGAGGTAGCCATTAGGAAGTGCCAGCTCGGTGGCTTGCAGACAGATCTGAGAAAAAATTGACGATGGAACAACCCCGGTTGACTCCGGGTCGATGTCAGACGCACCCTTGTCGTTCTTTGACGACATCTCAACGCCTTGTCTCCAACATGGTTCAAGGATCTTATTTAGACGACCAAACATCCACCAGTTCTTATTAGAGGGTCCTCTCATGGTCTAATAGGTACGCGAAACTGCTGTACTCAGTCCTCAGTCGGTGAAGATGCGCATACTCCAAGAAAATGTACCTCCCGGATTTTGAGAATCCTTCTTAGAGGACCCTGTTCGTATCTGAGTAAATATCGATAAGCTACCGGACGCTCAGATCATGTCATAAGGAGCATCACAAGCTGGTTCAGCGACTGATCGGGCATCAATCGGTCTGTCGACATGCTACGGCGTGTTCTCCAGGACAGCAGGGCTACCTTGGCTGCTAGGTAGGGGATGTGGGATGGGCCAATGTCGGCGCTAATCATCCAATTCTTCGATTCTTCAGTCAAGGCCATGAGAGCTAATTGTGTACTTCCTTTCGGCCTATTGACCAATAGCCATCAGCATCGTGACACAACCTAAGAACTTTTTTTTTTAAAAAAAAAAAAATTCTTTGTCGGTCTTGTTAGCCTAACATTCTGTCGGTGTGGGATCCGACTAACAATTCGCCCGGCTCTTTTCCCCAGATCGAGTTGTCAATTACCACGAGGCAATGAGGGTTGACGGCAATTGAATGTATCTGCTGACGTTTCCCATATCCTTGATGGCCAATTGCCTATATTCAGGCATGTATATATGTGCAGAAGACAACAATGCGACGAGGGCGTATTACAAGATCTGGGTAAGGCGAGCGAGGTTCGATAAATGGTTGGCTGAGGGAAAGTATAGAACAGGTATGTGAGCCTTTCAACCTATTGTTTTTTCCCAGATCTAAATTAACTGGTTTGATGTTGTACTCTGCCAGCAAGTTTTAGGGTTTTAGGGAGATGAGAACGACGAGGTACGTAGCATGGACTCCTTCAATCGGATTGATGCTATTGGTATTCGGATTATGCGTGTAAGCAAGCAAGGTATGTTAGAATGGTTAGGATGTTTAGGACTGGAAGAAAAATGCTTCGAAACCGTCTGGACCGCATGCACAAGAAAACGGCAAACCCCGGATTCACAACTCGTGCTTTCCGCCCTCAACCTTCCAAGGCTCACCCAATCTTGCGCTTGCTTCACTTCACACTATTCGCTTGCCATTGCCACTTCCAAAGTTGTCCTTTTCTTACTATCGCCATCATTCTTGCTACCACTATTCTGTACTGACTGCTCTTGCCTTATGGATACCTAGGTACCTGCTTATTTGCTTACATATAGGTAACTCCGTATTTACAGGCGTATTATGCACATGTGTCCGCCGCTATATTACGGTACTTTTTATGGTATAGACAGGGTCTAAAAAGTATAAGGTATCTCCAGGGCTACTACTTCCAAGTCCCTCTTACCTTACCTAATAGACTTAGTCCACATGTACCTTAAATTATCTTTAACCTTTTTCAAGGATCAACTTTGAGTTCAGATCTTCATCCCTGTCTCGCCGTCCTCGAAAATAAAAACTCGATTGCGATGGAACGAATAAATAGGTAGTCGCAACAAGAAGCAATTGCTTACATCTATGTATTCACGAAAGCTCAATATAGTATTCCAATCTCACAAATATGGATGTCATGATGCTTCAGATCCTGAAAATGACCGATCGACACAAGTTAAAAATTGTTTCTCAATCAGCATCAGCCACACAACAAGAACTCGGCGCGCAATTAAGAAAAGCAAAAATGTCGCCGTGTACTACCCATAGGTACCTTGCCAGCCCATTAGTCGACAGGCGACCAAGGACATGTCCGGTTTTTTTTTCTCTCTTTCTCTCCCGTCTTCTTTCTTTTCATCATGAGCTTGTTCGCCGTCTTCCGTGACTCGTTTCCTGTTCTCACTTGGAGAATCGGAAAATCCGAGGTTATTGTAATATGGGCTGATGTCTATCAGAGAAAATCATATAAAATCATATACGACAAAAGACCAACACAGCTTCATATGAGCCGCAGCAAAACGACCAAGGATACGGCAGCCATTTCCTCATGCTAAGCCGATCCGCACCAGGAACATGCGCGGTGACCCGTGACACCCTTCGAGTCAAGATCTCTATTTTCCACCTCGAGGCTGGAAGGGTTTGTCTTATAGCCCCTGACCAATATACCTTATCCCGTACCACCCAATAACTTCTATTCTCCGGGCTTTGGGCTTTGGGCTTTGGCTCTGCACTCTCAGTCTCCCACATCACCCTCTCACCAAGGTATCTGTACCCAGGCAGGTAAGGTATCTATCTAAGCAGCATCGTCAGGCCTGGACAGATCACCCCGTCATGTCCCCGTAGAAGCACACCCCTTGGGGTATCGGTAAGGGGGGAACTCATTCGGACCCGCTCTCGATTATCTGTGCGCACCACGCAGATCTTGTTCACCCTGTCGCAGCCAGGCAAGCCCTGCCTACCATACTTGCCAGGCCCCAGCTGCTTTTCCGCACGGCGCAAGTTAAGGCGTTGGTGTCGTTAATGTTGTTTTGGAGGAGATTTCTGGTTAAAGCTCTTTCGTCTATTCCGTTTTCATTGGAAGGCTCGTCGCCTGATCTCGTGTATTACATACCCACAGCTCTAATGGGAAACCACCATTCTCTTTACTCTAGAGTCTAATTGGGTCTCCACTCCCACCTTCCGTCTACTACACCTACTACTTACTACCTACTACCTACCACCTAGCTACTATTCTACTATTGCTACACTTACTACTTACTTACTACTGACTTCCGAGTCCTCTGACCTTACTTCTCAACATTCACCTAATAATATATCATGAGGCAGGTACCTACCAGGTCGCCCCTACTCTTCACTGTTCAAGAAATCTTATTGTCTACTACGTACATACACACATGTCTAAATAGAGAAATTTCCCGGTCCTCTTTAAATCCTCCGATGTCAACAACTCGATTTCACTTTCACACTTACACTTACACTTACACCCGCGGACACACGTTACCCGACATATAAAAGAGCTCTTCACGCCACTACCAAGTTACTGCCTGCGGGTTACTTCTTATCCATACTGTCTACTCTCCTTAAAAAATCATATACGACTTCGTCTTGATAACACGGTTTCTTTTTTTTATCTACCTCTTACTCTTACTCGCGGGTTGCGGGTTGCGGGTTAAACCAGATCTAGTCTAATTATTCGATCTTTTACACGGACCCTGAATCAGTCGAAAGCTGTGTGTTTAGTCGAATCGGCACTTGAAGGAAAACAGAGCTAACTCAGGAAGCCCAGTTTACGGCCAGAGGAAGCTGACCTCCCCCAAAAATTCTTTGGAGAACTCGAGGCTTCTAGACTTGGTCCTAGTGCGGCTTGCTTTCAATTGAGTTCGGCAAGGTCACTACCTGTTGGTTTAGCAGTTAGTTGCAAAAAGTGCTGGGATTTACCCAGTATGAGAAAGGACGCCCGTTGACCAGTCACATACGCCTCCTAACCTACTCGGGATTTTTGTGGACAAATCCATCCCAAATTCCTACACAGTAGGTATCTAAGAACAAAGTCAAAATTCTGGGACCTCGGGGGGGCATCGTCATCCCTACTCTCCACTCAAGCAGAGTCTGGGTCTTGGTTGTTAACACCTGACATATAGTTGAGGGGGGATTGTTTGCATCAGAAAGACTTTTTTTCTTCCGGCATCAAACTTTCGAAACTTTCGACAATTCATACATAGTCGGCCTCCCCCTGGCAGGCGGGCCCTGACTTTCGTCTTGTCTGTCGACTTTCATCCCATAACCCATAAACTCCTAACACAAAAAACGCAACTGCCTCGAGACGCGTCTCTAGGAAAACGCGTGGTTTCATGACTAGAAACACATATCCCACAACTTTAACTCGTTCCTTCCACTAGAGTCTTCATCCGACCACAAGAGAAAAGCATCGTAGCCTGGGGCACCCTTTCCCTCTTATTTTGATCGGAGCTGGTCCCTGCTTGGGAATTTTAGACCAAAATTTTATTCGACCTCGCGTATTCTTCCACCAGCAGAACAACTTGTTGACGGCAGTCCGCTCCTTATAGTGTTCATTCCAGATTCGATCGCACGCGCCAACCTTCCGCGGCGAGGCTCTCGGACGACTTGAATAGGCCGGTTGTGTCACGGCCTAAACGACGCAAGGTGGCATTCCCTTAACTTTAGCTCCGTTGCCGGAGGCGCATCGGTTATACTCACCTCTTTGAGCGTCTCGCGACCCGTTTTCCCGTGGCATGGAGGAGCACGGGCGACGGAGGAGGCCAAATGAACCGCCCATCAACGCCCCTTCCAATAATCCAAGATACTCAGTTCACGATCCTAATGCGCAGGGTAGGTCGTACGGCGCGAGCGGGTCTGACAGGTATCGGCCCGCGCCTCTAAATACATCGCCTACGGCAGCTCGAGGCATAGGAGGTGCGGCTACCTACAGTGGATATTACCAAGAACCGGCAGCGGCGTTCTCCACCGCCATGCAGCCAAATACAATGACATACCAACCAGAGTATGGGCAAGACACCCGACAAGCGCAAAGTTTCAGTACATACAATACGCCCATGATGTACAACGTGCCGCAAGCGAACGCGCAAAGTGCCGTTTATGATACGACTCAGCAGTTCCCGTCACGGCAACCTGCAGCCTTGCAAATGATGCAAACGGATGTAGCCACCCCCTATTTCCCGAGCGAACCCACAAACGCGGCTGCAGCGTCTAATCTTCAATCACACGCGAGCACCTCAGGCACCTCAGCAGTATATCAACAGAGCCCAGGTGGCCAGCGCACGATGCTTCAAAATTATCCCAGTGGAATGACATCGATGAGCGGCATGGCACAGGCAAGCGCAACAGACCAGCCTATAGAAGAGGCCAGTTTCTCGCAAACATCAGAGATGACCGAAGCATACGAGCGCTACCAAGCCGCTCTGAGGGAGGTTTTCACCAACATCCGAGACGGAGTACTGCAAGTTGCAAGTGAATCACTTTTGGAAATTTCCAAGTGGTTGCTCTCGAAGGTTGTGGAACTAGGTAAGCTCCTACCCAATGGCTTTAAGACATTCGTGACGTTTAACTATTGAAGGCCTCGCAGCAGACGATGAAAATCTTTACAGGGACCGTATCAAGATGTGGCAAGACTTCAATCACGCATGGCTCTCATTATTCCAGAAGCAGAAAGATCTGATGGGAGGAGGTTTACAGTTACAGATAGGACAGACTCTGATCAACGAAGAAGGATTAAGAAACATGGGCAAAGAGATCGTAAGGCTTTGCGATGGGATTGATCGACACGGCCTCGTCGATTATGAGTATGGCGTCTGGGAGGAAAATATAATTGCCAGTATGTTTTGGTGCAGCGACAGGCCGCACCTCTCCTGGATACTACGCAATTTTAGCTTGCTGACTTTCTGGACCAGTCATCGAAGAATGTCTCGACCTCTACGAAAACGAAGAAGAGGCTGAACCCGGCAGCTCTTCTGTCGCGAATCCGGCGGGGGCGAGCCACCACGGTCACCATACCTCTCGATAGAAGCTGCGAGCCTCCCAGAGCAAGATGTGGTAGGACAGTGCGGAAGGCATCGATCGGTTTGTGATTTGAGACGTATACGGGGCGTTCCGTTCGGTCGTGATGATTGTTTGCATACCAGGTTGTGATACCCATCGAATCCGTGCATGGTACGGAAGCACTGTCAGCCCATCTTTCATGGCAGTAGGGATGGCGAACAGGGGTTAGGGAGTTCGGCGGATCACGATGTACCACCGAGTTCATGTTGGATTAGTCCCATGAGGTAACGGATTTAACCTCGGTTGGTTCTAGATCGTTTGTACAGTTGCATTCCGAGTTGTAATGTGTCGAGCTGAACCCAGGTTCCGAGCTATGGGATCAGCTGAAGAGGGTCAAATACAGCAATCTGGGTGGCAAGTAATGAGGTGACGGCTGGCAGGGTAAAGGGAAAAAAAACATAGGGGCATAAATTCACTACATAGAGCATGGGTGTATGGTTGTACGATGGTTGCGGATACCCCTGGAAATGGGCGGGAACGAAGGAAACGGCGAAAAGAACGGAATAGAGTAGAAAGGTATTCAGTGCTCTCACGAGCTTATTCACATGCGTTTAATTTCGTTGATGAAGTACGACTTGCTTCATGTACGTTTATTACATGTACATACTAGGGATGTAGTATATACATGTACCTCAAATGCAGGTACATATGTGTGTGTGTATGTAGTACATTGAGAAGCATGTTCAATTTCGACCAGACCTGAATGTTTCGGTTGCCTCCTTAAAGAATCATGAATAAGTGGTACAGAAATATATCCCTGCAGCTAGTAAAACCTAGAAGGCTATTATGTAGGTACTTTCCTATATTGATTTGGTCTGAAAGAAATCATTATGTAATCTAAAAATAATCCAACACTCAATTAATAGGCATCCACGGATGTTTCTGTTGGGGTTAAAGTTAAGGTTGGTTGGTAGGGAATTGATGTTTCTCCTGTCGCAACCTCCTTCTTGGACCGACATCATACTTTATTTCTTACTTTTCCCTCTTTTATGTGAGTTTCTCATCTCTTACTACTATACATCAAATTCTAGACAACATTTCGGGTTTGCGCCATTACATCCACGGATGAGTTATCAACGTAGGAACATACCGGATCGCCGTTTGTTAGAGATCTGCTATTACAGTCATTACCTCAATATATCACCCGCAGCATTCTAATATACCCCTCCCCACACTTCGACCCTCCGGATCTTCTCTCACATCTCATTAGCCATTTTCAACTTTACACGCCCCCGTAAGCCACGCGTACCACTCCCTAGGGAGAGATGGAGACATGGATCTAACTAAGACCGATATGGTAACAAGAGACAGCGTGGAAAAGCCTCGAACTTTAGGAGACTCATTAGCATTTCCATTTGCGGTCAAAAGATCCTATTGATTGGCCGGTCGCATAAGCCGCCGTGATGCAAGTCAATTTCGGAAGATTTCCGATTCAGCTCGACGTGTCTCTCGCAGTCAGCCTGCGAAGATCATTTAGCTGCGATCTTCCTTGGAATCTCCTGTCAGACATTCACGGCAGCCATTAACATGATCGGACCCGACACCATGGAAGAGTGGATGGTGGCTCCGCGCTGCTAGAACCCCCCTGGTCTGGGCCGTCCGGGCTGTCTGATAGGTTCGCTGCTCTGCACCCCCCCCCCCCCCCCAGTGTAGCTGTCCCATGGATTGGGGACTTTACCTGGAATTCAGAGCAAACATGGGGGATGGAAAAGGCGATGCCGCTCTGCGAAGCTTTTCGCAATGTGTGACCTGTCATATTTTAGACCCGCGCCCTCTCTACTCGGGACAGGGATCCGCGTTCCGCCTTAGCCAAGCGACAAGGGACCATGTTTACCTGAGTACTAGGTGATTATTTGGTCTCCTTTGATTTTATTGTCTTTTTTTCTTCCCCTTCTCTGTGTTGTCGGTCACGTAACACAGAGACACGTACGGATGGGTCCCTCTAATGTGTTTGCAGCTGAACCCACTGAAACAACCTCAGCAAACAAACGGGCTTTTTATTGCTCATTCAAAAGACATTGAAGGGGTAAAAGCTTAGGGGCATCGATATATTTGTACGACGTCCCATGCCCCTGTTTGTGTCTCATCAACCGACGTCAACATTACCACCCAGTAAATCCATCAAACCCCTACCCACTCATCGCCTAGGTACAGAGGCCACCAGAAACGCTAGGCAAGTTGACCGTATCCATGTAGGGCTGTATCGCTGCAAACCCAGTGCTACCCCATTCCAGACTATTGGAAAAGAGGCTGAGAGTTCCTGACGTCGCATCAGCAAATCTCCCGCGGGGGCTTGAGCTTGAACTGCTGGATCTGCAAGTTCCGCCACTGTCACATAGATCTGAAGCCGGATTTTCCTCTCGGTGTCGATTCTGATGGCTCATCGCTCACATTTGAAAACATGCCGCAGTTCTATCGCGACCAGCCGTCGTCCACCACTCAGGTATCTACTAGAGAAGCAAAACATCGCGCCAATGCAGTTACCCGCACTACTCATCCTAGAATTTTGTCCAAAAGCCGTAACGGCCGTGATTACGCCCCCCTTACCACGTACATGATCTCCTAAACTCGCCGGGACTGGAACTTTTGTTGAGAAATCTCCTATCGCACTGTGGGTTTGTGTGGCTTACGCACGAGTGCTTACCACCGAGGTCGATTGGTTCTGGGGTTAATGTAGGTATACTAACAACTATTCTTCGGATTGGACGACCCCCACGCCACTCACCACCCGCTCGGGTCTAAGACGCAACGATTCGATGACTTCAGAAGCATTCATTGACATAGCATATGAAAAGTCTCGCCAACTAGAATTGCTTCTTTAGCGAAGCTACTGCTCTCGACTGTTACGCAACATTCATGCGGTATTCATCTTGCATGCATCTCATTAAATGGAATGCGGGTTCGTCACAAGTGTCATTCTACGGCACGCTCCCGCACCACCACCACCGCCTGCAGGAGATCTACTGTTTCATTGCCGGGTGCGGGGCCGGTCTGGCTCTGGTCAACACGGCGTATGGCGATTTTTGGAGGACTTTGAGTCACCTACAATCCCCATGGAGTAATGGCACCGGCATATTCTTTGGATCCTTCGAAGCCTATTTTGTAAGTTCCTTCTGTTTACGTCCCAGCGTGCAGAATCTCGCATTATCTTGCTATAGAGACCGCTGCTGCAGCCACCCGTGACACAATGTCGTTGGCCCGGAGCCAATATCACATCACTGCCGATGACCGGGAAACCAAGCATCCCACCGAGGTCAATATAGTGGCGTTATGTAACGTTTGCGAGTTTCGTACCACTGCAGCGTACACGACAGCACAGAGAGATCATGTGGTCTATCCAATATTCTAAGGCGGGTGGTTCTGGGTGCCTGTCACACCTTGGAGTTGATGCTCGGGAAATATCACCTTTATCCTCTTTCAAGGTTCGTGATCATCAAGGTTGCTTTTTTTTTTCAAAAGTCCCGCTGCCGTCCTATGATCTATTTACCGGGTCCTCAAAAGGGATATGATCATACAGTGCATTCGAGATGGTAATTTTTCTGTGCTGTCTCTGGTTTCAACTTTTTAAAAGTTCTCTTTGGGAGGAGGGTGCGAAGTTATTTTGCTCGTTTAAGGAGTCCATTTACTTGCTATTTACTGAATAGATACTTTACTTAAGTAGCATACAAGATATCAGGTTTTTCAAATAATATTATATTTAAGTTGATGTAGAAAGAATCTTGCTGTCGTAGAGCATATGGGAGGATAACCTATGCCGATTCATAGGCTTTTGTGAGTACATCCGATTGGGTGTCTTCAACATGTATTACTTCTATGCTGCTTGTTAGGTCATTGGCGCTCTCTCTCCTGCGATGGAGCGACGGCTTCGAAGGGGAGAGGGACAAATACTCAAGGATTATACACATAGTTAGCTAGATCGTCGATAGCCATCTGATTTAACAGACTGATGTGCCTACTTGTATCTCATCATAAAATCCAACCTGCGTTCCTACCTGGGACTAAATACCAGCACGCCATACTATGCACTTACACCGAATTACTACTGTAGAAAATTAAGTATTCCATAGAAAAGCCACAATATCTAGCCCCTATCCGTTAGAGCGTGTTTCTCCCGTCAAGATTTGGACGCTTCTTATATATGTTGGTAGAATCCTCGTCATAAAAGGGGCATGAACATATGTTCGTTATGAGTTTCTGGAGGACCACAGGTATAGATGGAAGAGAGTTATCGATGTCGGTAGAGGTGTAGATATTATAGCTATCGTGAAATGTAAGCACCTTATATTGTGTTGAGGTCACATTTGACACGGTTAATGCCCATGGCTATGAAGACACTATGGTCGTATATGAAGCCCGTCTTGCACCTTTTCTC
Organism: Annulohypoxylon nitens; assembly: GCA_022496965.1. Classification (NCBI taxonomy): domain Eukaryota; kingdom Fungi; phylum Ascomycota; class Sordariomycetes; order Xylariales; family Hypoxylaceae; genus Annulohypoxylon; species Annulohypoxylon nitens. Next base: position 983,844 of record MU386625.1, read on the forward strand.
TTCAGTTTCGAAGCCCCAATAATCCATCTAGAACTCTCGCAGGGACAACATAACGACCCTGTAGGGACATAGAAAAGATTTCTGGGGATATTCCGTTGGAACATAAGTTTTATAACGGGGTCAGGGGTAGTTTATGTCTCTCGAAGTCTTAAGAACGGGAGAGAAGGGAAACGAACGAGAAGAAATCAGAGAAGGGGACAAGTTCGTGTCATCTCTAAAGTCTACCATGAAGTAGTTTTTCATATTAGATTGATATGGATCTCTGCTCATTCTGTATCAGGCCAGGGTGACGAGTTCTCGTTGAATCTCAAGTCCATTACCAGCCGCTCTTTATCATGCCAGGAAGTTATCTTGTAGCGTGTACCTCACTGGTGCCATTTCACATGTATGTTGCCATCACCTTTGTTTCGAACGTATCAACTACAGTAAGTTGTATCGACGTCCTAGTTTTGGAACCGAGGATATGTATCTTGGGCCTCCCCCTTATAGCTGTGAGCAAGCACCTCAGGCTAACCGTTTAGTTCCGCCTGTGGTTTCCCTACCTAACCACGTGGCCTGATGTCTGTTTTCTAACCCGAGTCAACTTCTTCTAGTCATTACTTAAGTTTTTTTATATCAGGTATACAAGTTTGTCCGAGATATAGAACCAATCCGCTGGGCCCCGGGAATCATTCCCTGAATTGACGCAGTCACAAACACTGAGCCCCCTGCACGAGGCTAACATACTAGGTTAGGTATGTCGCGCTATATTAGATCGGCCAATTATCTGTCATAGTTGGTAATGCTATGTTCACCATTGGGAGACTCCCTTATGGTCTTAGAAGTGGTAGTGTCTGAAGTTAAAAGGGTCTATAGCTATCTACTATATCAAGGGATAGTAACTGGTGTTTACATATAGAGGTAAACTCAAATGCTGATCCCCGTAATGTTCTGCCATTGTTAATATTTTCATCGAAGAAACAGCATAATTTAAGTGCTAGCATTATGGTGATATCCGGATATCAGATGTAGATGAGGACCACCACCTGAGAACTTGTGAGTCTTATGTAGTCATTGTCTACGTTAGCAGACTTGAAATATTAGGTATATCAGTCAAGTAATAGCCATGTTTACTCTTCAAAGCAACTATGATGGCAAACAAAGCCTCGGGTGCTGCCTTAACTTGCATATGTTTATGCGTGTAAGAATCCCTAAACTCCATATATAGACTAAGCCTGACACTTAGATATGCACGTGCTATATCACATGTCTCTGATAACGAAACGGAAATTTTCTCCAAATAGATGTCCCAAACCTCATGATTCATTACTACGGCTGCCTTGTGGTATAGCTAGGTATCTAGAACTGATCTGTACCAAAATGTCAGCAACTCTCCAGGCTCTCCCCCAACATCTTCAACACGTCAGCAGGATAAACTCACCTAAAGTCATGCTCATGCTAACATCGGTCGTCTCGACCATCTTAGTGAACTCTTCGAAGCTGATCTTGCCGTCCTTATCCAAGTCGGCCTCCATGATCGTCTTATCGACGATCTGCTGCAGCTGCTGGTCCTTCAGGTTGCTTCCCACCATCATCTTCAGCACGATGAATAGCTCGCCGTTCGAGATGTATCCGTCCCGGTCGATGTCGTAGACCTTGAACGCGAACCGCAATTTCTGCTCCTTATTGCCCTTGCTGCTGAACGCGCTCAGACCTGATACGAACTCCTGGAAATCCACGTCGCCGCCGCCGTCCTCGTCGAAGATTGCTATCATTCTGTTCGTGAGAAAGGTGCTGGTTAGTAACATATCTGCCCGGAGGATGTAGGGAGGGGACCGTATATAGCTTTGCAGAAAGCGTGCATGTGATAGGGGTCGTACCTGGTGGCCAGGGGGTTCGACGATATTTGTGGTAAGCTCAAGAACTCGTCTCGTTCAATCGTGCCCGAATTATCCTACAATTGAAACAAGTATTATTAGTATTGAGATCGGCGCAAGCAGAGAATGTCGTTGGGTAGGTTGGTTTATATGTACTTTATCAAGCTTCATGAACCTCTTTCTAAGTCTGTCCACCTCATCTCGGTCAACTGCAAGAGGTAATTAGAACTTTATTCTATAACGCGAAGGGTGGAACCAGTTACGTACAGTTCGACCCTTGCACGATGTTGTCGAGCACGGCGCTCGTGGTATTGCCCATCTTGCTTGACGCTCCTTTACGGAGGCGGGTTCGGGCGAGGAGGTCGGAGAAATCGAGTCGATGGAAGCGGAGTAATTAAGACACCACTTTGATTTCTTCGAAGGACAATTCGATTGGGAGATAGTTCGTAATATCGTCGATATAATAAATTTGTTGATATTTATTCGTCGACTGGAAAGATGCTGTTGATCACGGATCACGTTGGATGATTAATGGCAGATGGCGGACGGATGAGGCTGATGGAAAGAGTTCAAGTTGGGTTGGGAATGTGGGCTGGTGGGGTCTTTCCAAGACAAGCTGGACAAGGCGACCAAGATCTGACCTTCTTGAACTGCCTTTTATGTGGATCCCAACTTGAGAGCATGAGGAAGCTTCAATTGGTGAAGAGCACAGCCGCACTTTTAATTGGTAGAAGCCACAACTTTGACTAGTCGAGTTACACAATCATATCATTACTGATTCCATATTGCCATATTACAACTTTCAACATGACGAGTAGACATTGTAAAACATTTATCTCACATAGATGCACTTTATTTTCGCGATATACGATGATACAACAATTTCTATATGAAATGAGACAAACTATGGTACGTCAAATTCGTAGCCACAAAACAGGTTGCATAAAAGCGGCCTATATTTGCATAAAGCATGATCCGTCTATCTTATCAGATTGTGGCTAGAGTCATGTGGCTAGAAACCGTACCGTTGTACCTAGGACTCGAAGGGGGTCCGTGTCGACTGAGGTCATAGAAGTGTAAAAAGCAAGTCCGAAAAAAGAAAAAATAAATTAGCACAATCGAATGTGCACAAAACACAAGTAGTGAATGCGCAAGCCCAATTCGAGGGAATCGATTGTTGCATCGGAATAAATTACCTCGTCGCATAGACACATAGATAGCAAGATAATAAAATTTTCAATCGAATGCATTTTGCGTTGATTTTAATTGGTTCATAATAGTAGCACGTAGTAGCCCCTTTTACTCGTGCCATTTCATTGTAGTTGCCTTATCGTCGACTGTCGTCGTAGGTAGGGAGGTACTGTACCTAACCGGGTAAGGAGACAATAAGAAAAGGGGGAAGTGCAGTGGTAAGATTGGAGGTACACATCCGGCGAAAGAATGCAGGCGCAAATGTGCACGGTGGCAAGTACCTACCTAGCAGCCTAGCAGCCTAGGCAACCTAAGTATTAGGTATTCAGTTCGTATGCAATTCTTTTTTAGCGGGTGGACGGGCGTTATCAGGCCCCGGTCCCCCTTTCCCCTCCCCCAAAGTTGTTGCCCAAAATTGCACGATGCGCGCCTGCACCCAATCAGAGGGTGGGAAGCCGGCGAATTGACCAAGCCAGAAGGAAGGCGTAAGTTCTTTTGGTGGAGCACTGGGGCGCCTTTCAACCCCTCTGCCACCGTCTGCATAACCTGCACAACCACTATTCTGACTTTGTTGTTGCTCGGGCTGCCTGCTGCGGCGACCAAGCAAAAATTTGCGGCCCAAACAATTCAACGTCACCTCATCCAACGACGACACTTCGGCCATCAAAACAACCACCTTAACACCAATATTAGTACTTTTAAAATTGATTTTTCATCGTCGCATGACATAAACTTTTGAGTCCCCGAATTTTTTCGGGATTTTTCCGACCATAAACGCGACTTTTCCCCCATCATCCCTCCACACCGCCGACCGCCATGTCGACCCGGAAAGTGCGATACAAGAAGCTTAACACAAAAACGCCTCTGCCCGTACTCCGCGAAGATCAAATCGACCCCAACGAATATGAGTCTCTCACAAATGAATCTCAAATCGCTACTGGCGTCGAACAGGCAGAAGAAAATGTGAGTTATCATTACTTTTCTCACCTTTCATACGTGTGTCACGTGATATTTCACGTGACTTCGCGATGGCTCCTACATCCGATTTTGATATTGGATCGCATCAGCCACATCGACCACATCAACCACTTACCTGTCTACATGCATGCCCACTTACCTTGAGCTAACATTCCCGCCAATAGGAATACCATCTGCAAGCCGCACTTAAAGGCGTTGGCGCCAGTACGGATAATGAGATTCCAGTCCCACCGCCTCAGAAGAGCGAGGCTAGTTATAATGAACTGTATCCCAATCCATATGTAGAGCCTAAGAGCTATATCAAATTCTCTGAAACCGTCGAGGAGACACTCGGTAGTCTCTATGACATGACAACAGAGGACGAGGAGTACTTAAAGACCTACAATGCCAAGTGGACGGGAAATACCCAGCTTTCTGAGGATGACTTCGAGCGTATCATGGAAGTATTCGAAGATACGGCTTCGGAGCAGGCTCCTTTTGCTGCGGTTGACAATACGGTAGTGCCGTTCGACACTATGGTTCGCGCAATGAACCACTTAGTCTCCGCTAAGCTGATTCAGGCCCATGCTAAGAATGTCTATGAGTATTGGAAGACTCAACGACAAGCAAGCGGTAATAAGGGTCTCCATCCTGCAGTCAAGTTCGAGACTCATCAAGAGCATGACGACATGGACCCTTATGTCTGCTTCCGACGGCGAGAGGTCCGACAGACAAGGAAGACAAGGGCGCGTGATGCGCAGGTGAGCGACAAGCTAAAGAAGTTGCGTAAAGAACTTGAAGAAGGACGACAACTTGTTCTCCTCTCTGGCCAACGAGAAGTATTCAAGAGAGAACTGCTGAGCAACGATAGAATGATCTTCACTCTGCGATCTAGCCTAAAGGAGTCTAAAGTTCGCCTCGGTATCAAGGGTGAGGATGAGGACCTATACACTCAGAAGCCACAGAAACGACCGAGAACGGAAGCACAGCAACCTTCTCGTCCTGCTCCTCATGGGCAACTTCGCCTGATTGTTCGTCCCGATGGAGGAAGATCTGTGGAACCTGCAGACCTCGTCATCCTGTCTGACAAGATTACTGAGAAGGAGAACGAGTTACGTAATGATGTTGAGATGAAGATCCAGAACCATAGGAGATGGAATCACAGTTTTGTGGACCTCACTGCCGATCCGCTGCCTCCTGTCCAAGAGGAAAAGGAGGCAAGCTTCAGGCCCGCGAAAATCACATACCTAATGACCCCACCGGCATCCGCATCGGATTCCATGGATGTAGACGAAGCGCCCCCGGCAAATACGAATGGTTTCCTTCCTCACTCTGGATTCAAGGGACTTAGCTTGAATTCGGAAGATCATGAAGAAATGTCTTCGTATCGTCGTCGTGTTGGCCGACTTGGTCGCCTGTTCGTCGATCGTCGACCGCCCAAACTGACCGGATTCAAGAGTCCTCCACGCGAAATAGATTATTCCCAAAGTGATCGTTGGAAATATGATCAGGATGATGACGACGATGAACAACCTGTTTATCAAGTTGACCCCAATAGCTCTCGTCAAATGAGATTTAGGTCGACGATACCGCCATCGCCTTTCTTGTTCAGGCGACAAGGGGTAGATCCGGCAGCGCTTCAGGGAGGCGCAAATCGGCAGGCTCTTCCACAACCACAAGCTCCTCCTCCCCAACCTCAGGCACCATCTCGTGACCCGAATCAATGAATTTCAGGTGAGACCGCAACAAGCCCTAAGCTGTTGTCGTCGCGAGGTTGGCTTGAAGCACCAAATAGCTGCGCAATGCTCGGAACATAGCATATCTTGGCTTTAGCTGAGCGCATTGCTCGCACATTGCTAGCTTGTTGCTAGCTCATTGCTATCTGCAAATCTGTCAGGAAACTTCTGCTTCGTCTCGTCATCCATCAGCCTCTGATGACTTAGCAGTCAGTGCTCTAACTTCGCAACGAGGTGGACCGAGATACCTATCAATCCATCAATCCCACTCAGTTAGTACACCCGTATTCGCGACAATACCTGTACATACCTACCGCGAACATATGGGCCTAGCTTCGAAAATGGCGAGTCAGAGGACGGATAAAGGACCCGTCTTTCTGTAGATGTATATAGTGTTCAGAGCCACATGCATAGCCGGAGGAGTTGGGAGAGCTATTCTGGCGTTCAGGACTCCTGCTAAGAAAGGAGTGTAAGGGAACAAATATATATCCCTTCTTGTCCGTTTCCAAAGATCGATTTGCTTGACGTGATGACCATTTGTTTGCGACTTGTGTTTGTCTCTATTCCATAGAGATTATCGTTAGAGGAGTGGGTGTTGGTGGCGATGGCATCACTCCCCTAGGGGAGTAGATATCGCATACCTCGTGATTTTGTCAAATAACAAGGTAGCTAACAAGGGATCGTGGCCTTCTCTCCGTGAGCAAGACGATAGTGGGATATCGATCTTAGGCGCAAAGTGTGCGGCATCTGTGCTGTAGCCCGTTAGCTTTTTTGCCCTCTTAGATTTAGCGTTCATGTATAGACACAACTAAGCGAGACCACAAAACTCTATCTGTTTTAAATGATAGAAAAATTTGAATGAAAAGAGCTTGTCTTGTAAATGGAAGGTAAATGTGGTAGAGTAGGTAGTTAAAAAAAAATATCGTGTGTCGTCCACTGACAGACACACAGTACAAGTACTGTCCAAATTAACTGTACGGGTTGTGAATCAAAGTAGGTAACAAGAAACGGATCGCACAATTATGTGCCAAAGAAAAGGAGAATTATTAGAACTATAAAAGAGAAATATCGTAGAAGAGTAAGGAAAGGGCTTGTCATAATTTACCTAGGTATGTGCTGCGTGGAAGCGCGCAACTCCGAGGTGTCTCATGATCACTCCCCTCAGCTGGTCTACCTAAAATTAACTGTCCGTGCTACCGACATGGAGAAGATTTTTGTATATAGCTGGAGGCCTTCGTCTCTTGACAGAAAAACGTAGTCATCTTGTCAGAGTTGTGCGGTATGGACTTGTGTCTTGTGAGGAGTTGACGGAATCCTGCATAACGTGTAGGCGCTGGCGTAATCTGCCCTATTTGCGGCGAAGCTCGTAGGATTCGGCGGACAAGAGAAAAAAAGACGAGGAGACCGACGAGGAGAATCGCAGAAAGGCAATGGAGGTATGGAGAGAGGAGAGAAAAGGAATAGAATCGTTAGGAAAACGTGTCTGCGGGAGGCTTAAGTCAGCGACAGTCGGGAGAGGACGTTGGTCTCGGATTACGGACAACAATGACGAACATGGATTCCTATAGTCCCCCCATTCGGAGAACGGTTTTTCAAGGGTGATTCATATGGTTTCTCGTACACACAAATATTATAATATAGAAAAGAAGTACGAAAAATGGGAAAGAGGAGAAATATGACACTAAGGTTGGTAGTTAGTAAGTTTGTGGGAGGATTGACAAGAGGTTGGAAAAGGTAGCAAGCGATTTGGTAATATGGTAATATGGGATTTCTCCCTGGTGCTTAGGACTGAAGGCTATTATTGAGGTGAATAAGTGTGGTTGCCCCACTCTGGCGCAACTCGACAGCACTGAGCCAGCTGGTACCTAAACCTTAAGGCGTCGAGGTCCACCACGTAGATTCGCCCTAACCTCTTTGGGAAGCGGAAATGGAAGCAAAATCGAAACAAATTTATCGATAAGGGTCATCAAGTCGCCCATCAATCGTCATTGGAAGAGGGGTCTTCTAAAGTTTCTGCACATGCAGATTCTTCTACCCGCTCCTACATTCTACCCCACATTGAGAGAGCCTCAAATTTTTATTTCTCTATTCAAACGCTAGTGATTTGAATAAAAGCAAACCATTTTTACAAATTTGAAAAGTTTCAAGATTCGGGATATCTAAGGATTTTCTTACTAGCTGCGGCAACGAAGGACCCCTAGATTGGCAGATTAGTTCGGCATAATCGCCCTATAGGTCCGTTCGCCACATCTAAAAGTCCGCGCTTAATTAACAGATCCATTCTAAACCCATCATATCCTATCACCCTATCAGCCCCACCCCGCTCCATCCATCACCGCTGGCAACGCACTTCCCGCACTCTTTAATATCGGGTATATAGTACCTACTTTACCAGGTTCCAAGGTCCCCTTAACCCCGAAACGATGGCGAAGAAACCCGGTCCCCTCCTGGCCATCGGCTGCGAGGGCAGCGCCAACAAGCTCGGGATCGGGATAATATCGCACGACCCGGCGACAGGCAAATCCGCGATCCTAGCCAACATCCGGCATACCTTTGTCTCTCCCCCGGGGACCGGTTTCCTACCTAAAGACACAGCGCGCCACCACCGCGCCTACTTCTCGCAACTAACCAAGTCCGCGCTCGCCTCCGCCGGCATAGCAGACCCGTCTTCCCAGCTCTCCTGCGTCTGCTACACCAAAGGCCCAGGCATGGGCGCGCCGCTCCAATCCGTCGCCGTAGCCGCGCGCACGCTGTCCCTGATGTGGGACTTACCTCTCGTAGGCGTGAACCACTGCGTCGGACACCTCGAGATGGGGCGGGAGATCACGGGGGCGCAGAACCCTGTTGTGTTGTACGTGTCGGGGGGGAACACGCAGGTGATCGCGTACGCGGAGAGGCGGTACCGGATCTTCGGCGAGACGCTTGATATCGCCGTAGGCAACTGCCTCGACCGCTTCGCGCGGACGTTGTCTATAAGCAATGACCCGGCGCCGGGGTACAATATCGAGCTTCTGGCGCGCAAGTCTGAGGGTAAGAAACTGTTGGACTTGCCGTATGCCGTGAAGGGTATGGACTGCAGCTTCAGCGGCATCCTGACGGCGGCGGACCTGTTGGCCGCGCAGATGAAGGAACAGCGTGAGAAGATCGCGCGGAGAGAGGATGTGCCTGAGGAAGACCGGTTCGGTCCCGAGGACTTGTGCTTCAGTCTACAGGAGACGGTCTTCGCGATGCTCGTGGAGATCACTGAGCGCGCGATGGCACACGTGGGAAGTAACCAGGTGCTTATTGTAGGTGGCGTAGGGTGCAATGAGCGGCTGCAAGAGATGATGGGACAGATGGCGAAAGAGAGAGGCGGAAGCGTGTATGCGACAGACGAGCGCTTCTGCATTGACAATGGTATCATGATTGCCCATGCTGGTCTTTTAGCCTATGAAACGGGCTTCCGTACACCATTGGAAGACAGCACTTGTACGCAGCGATTTAGAACAGATGAAGTTTACGTCAAATGGAGAGACTAAAATCATTCATAATTCAACATGCTTAGATGTGATCATTGTGATTCTTTCGATTCGTTATCAACATTGTCTAAATAGACTTTATATCCTCTGCTTGCGCGGTTTTGGGCTTGCCTCGTATGCATCTTTCTATGAGTTCATGTCATCGTTTTGTTCTCGTTAAAACCGGGTTTCCATAGCGCGGGCCGTTCCGCATTGAGCCCTCCACCAGCATCCTATAACCAAAATTTGATCTGGACAGATCCTCCAAGAAAAAAAGCGTGAAATACATAGCACTAGCCAGCGCGATCCCAAAAATACCATGGCCCGGCCCAAGCCATGGAGTATGACCTTTTCCTTCGCCTAATAGCATGCACATGAGAGGTATCACCCTCTCAAGAAAAACCCCTGAATAGTATGAATCGCTATTCCCGACGGACTTGCCGCAAGTTGTTATTTATGATGATATAACTCTACTCGTTCTTCGTAGCCTTATAGATAATTGTAGTGACATACTGTGAGATCGTTAGCACCGTGAGATCGGAGATAATAACTGGTGGAGACAATTTACCTTGCTCTGGTATCGAGTGGTAGCCGATACGGCAAGTACGTTGTTTTTGATACTACAAGTGGCTAAATGGTTAAGTATGGAGTGATTCGGCATGTTCAAAACACTATTGTCGTCCTTAATGAGCGTAGTGTTGTTCATAATTGGTTTGCTCAAGAAACCAGGTAGGCTGGGTGGTGGCGGAAGTCGTTCCAGGGCTAACGCGGAAAGTCTATATGACGAGGATTCCTCAGGCTGGTCGAAATCATCTAGATACTGAGGGATCTTTGCGGTGAATCTCTCAACCGGATCTACCACTTTGGGTTGTGGGCCCTTGACTGAGCCATCGTGGGAAGGTTGTCGCGATGGGAGAGACAGCGCGGCCTCGTTCGACTTCGGAACGCCAGCATCCAGAGGGACATTCCTTGAACCTGCATCGTCGCCACTTACCTCAATGTAGTTGACCAGGTTGTTACCAAAATCCACGGTGGTAGGCAAGTCTGGCGAAGTCTGCATGTTTCCGTCGACCAAGAATTTGATGTGATGTGTGCCCGGGAAAACGGATATTACTGTTTGCAATACACCCTCCTTATCTTTGCTATATCCGAGAAAGAGAAAAAAAAATGTCAGCGATTATTTTTTTTTGGATGTTCTTCGAATTCTCTGCGATTTTCGCTTGATACTCAAAATTTAGTGGTTTAGTTATTAGAAAGAACTCACGCTGGAAGTAACCGTTGCTTTCGACTCCACTGAAACGGTGTTCCTGTGACGTAAACCTTCTGACCACCACGCGACCACTCTATGCGAGTTGGTATTGTTGGCCGTGTCTTGTCAACTCGAAGTTCTTCGGCATCGTCTTCATCAGTCGCATTGCTGAGCCCTGAAGCACGGCGCGGTATACTAGTAGTTTCGTCAAGAGCTGGCACATCATCAAGGGGTTTGACGTCAGCATCACTTGGCGCGACAATGGGCGACCCAGGAGTATGAATCTCTTCTTCAATAGGGAGCGGCAATCTTGGTGGACGGTTAATATGATACGACATATCTTGAATGCTGCTAGAGGTGGGGCCTGATATGAGGCTCTCCTCGTACTGAGAATCGTGGGCGTAAGAGGAGTCCTGTTCCTGGTGGGAATAGGAGAAGGGAACTGCTACAGGCTGAGAGTGCTCATCCTTGAATTCGGCGGGCTTCGGCTTTGGCTCGGGAGCTTTAGGAATTGCAGAAGAGGTGTTAGAGCTAGTGGAGGGTGAGGAGGAGTTGAGGATGGAGAGTGGTCTCGATTGAGAGTTCTTGTTCAGGATAGATGTACCGGTTGCCTGGATGGTCGAAGCCTCGGGAGAAGCTGGTGACCTAATCTGTTGGTTGTGTATTGATACTAGGTTCTTGGGTTCCTTCTTGGAAGATCGTGGGGAGTCGTGCGACGAAGCTGTAGTGGGGGTGGGCGGTTTCGAGGTTGAGGAAGGGTTATTACCCATTGTTCTGACGTGGGGTGACGGGGGAGGAAAAGGAATTCCTCCCTCTAGTCGTTAGGCTTAGACTGTTTTTTTTCTTTGCTTGTTCGTAAGGTAGGTAAGGTAGGCAAGGTATTGAGACCTCAAGGGACAGAATTGGCACAGAATTGGATCAATCGCGGGGAAGTCGGAAGCTGACGGGCGGGATACGGTACGTCGTGCGTCGTGGCCGTGGGCGGGTGCCGCAGGACCAAGGCGGTGTGACCGGGTTTCTCGAGAGGGGATTTGATGAGATTTGATGGGATTTGCTTCGAGTGATTCAAGCTGAGCGATACTGGACTGGATGGACTGACGGGACGTGGATCACCGCAAGCAAAATGTGGTCATGAGACCTTTTTGGCGTAGTTGGGGCTATGAGACAGCGAGAGGGATGTATGTGGGAAGGTTGGGGAACGATTGGATGTAGACGGGGGAAGATCTAAACGAGGAAGGACGAGGTTCAGCACTTAGCAGGCTTTGGCAGACTTTGGCAGGCTTCAGCAGGTACAGACGGTACAGATTCAAAGTCTCTCGTCGTTTCCGTGATAACGACTAAGAGAAAGAGACCAATCAGTCCCCACCCCTGCTCCCTGCTCCCTGCCCACCTTAGTGCCCCGGTCGAAAGTGACGCACTGACCACAATAGCCGAATATCACCGCAAGGGTCCAATACATTAGGTAAGTACCACCATCAATCAGCCTTCAATGTTGGTACTTGATTTTATATGTATACCTGTGATATTTATTCGGTATATATATTTGATAACATATGGTCGCTCTTGGTACCTATATCATGCCATCTACATGTGACGGAAATACGACGAAACCGGAAATGCACTCTAATTATCGCATCTAGACGCAGTAAGAAGTCTTTAATCTATTCTACATACATGCATCTATGCAAGCAAGTCAATCTTGTCGAGGTCAGCGGTGAGCGCAACTCAACAACCACAACAGATTATTGGCATGCATGTACCAAAGATGAAATAAAAGAACGCTGAGCCGATCGAGCCGCGTTGCTGCACGTGGATTTACTCGGGTTTTCACTTACATAACAACCTTTCGTCTTTGAGTTTTTGACCCCAAATATGCAAATATGATCCAAGGTTCCAGTACTTCCGTACATTGATCTTACATTTCCGGCGGCCAAGCCAAGGTCTCAGCGATCTACCTATAATAAAATTCTTGGATGTTCCAATCGATCTTCCAAGGACCTAGGTAGCTTCCATTTTACCCCACCGGATCGGACTAACAAATTCACCTTCCACCCGCGGGGTGGAGTCATGTTCCGGTTCCACTTCGTCGTTCCAGCAGTTCCCGCTTGTTCTAGCCGGGCAACGGGCGGATTGGGCGGTCTAACAATTAAGTGCGCAGCAACCTAGCAGCACCTACTCCCTAGACTCTCTAAACTCTCTAGAGCTAACAAATGTAAGGTACATTCCCAGGTAATCGGGCAACTACCACTCAACCATCGCGTACCAGAGGGCCGGAGGGAAACTAAGGCCGTACTTGTGGTTCCTGTGGTTTCTGAGGTACCTGTGGTACCTAGCTACATTTGATCATCTGAAGCTGACGCCAAGAATCAATCGTCACTTTCGTCATACCTAGTCCCTAACATCTTCCTTAATCCGTCGGTCATAAAACCCGGTCAAGGCGTAATAACCTGCTGTTATGCTATTATACTAAACAACCATCCCGCGAAATCGACTCACGTTGTTCACCGGTCAAGTTCGAAGTCTCCAGTTCTCCAGTTAGAAAGGGAAGAAAGAGATCGACCCGCGCCATCGTCAAAGTCTTCAGGCCACGAGGCCGATCCGTGACCATGGATTGGTTGGCCCCCTTGCAGACTTTCGGCACGTCATATTTGTATCCCACGCTCAAGTTGTTGTTGAGGTTGTGCTACCTAGTCACAATACCTCTACACTATCCCATATACTACCTCCTATACTACCTCACCTCTTTAGTCATATTTCTTTTATCTCCTATCTGGCATATGCTTCATGCTGTCTCAAACGTTGCCCTTGCTGTTATGGGTATATTCCCTAAGTTTAAGGTATTTAGTTCTTCGTACTTCTTTATTTCTATAGCTACTCCTATAGTGATCCTTGCCACTTATATAGATAGATAGACCTTACCGCTAATGATAATGTAGTACCTCTATATCTATGTAAGAATTCCAACGGGAAAGAGTCGTATGTCAGGAATGGCTGTCGTACTAACACCAACACAAAATGCAGCTCGCCTGCGCAGCTGTTATAGGCATATGTGCTGGATGCGTGTTGCATGGAACGTCAAGCTTCATATTTGTCTCCCTGGGCGTTGATACGTCACAAGATCGTGAATTAGTCGATGAGCTGGATTCGTTATGGAACGATGACCCAGATTTTGGCATGTCTAGTTCCGGAACGCGATCGGAGAGAAGCTCCGGAAGATTGTCTAGGCCAGGCATATCCTCCCGGCGTGTAAGATCAAAGCAGGAGAAGGATGATGCTTACGAAATGTTCGAAAGGCAGTGGGAGCGGTTGAGGCCCTCTGAGAAACCCAAGAGACGACGCAGAGGATTGCTCTCCCAAACTATCCACGAGGAAAGTAGTAGCGATCTCACTTGAGAGTGTAGAAAAGGTAGTAAATTGTCGATACTTGGATCGCACACACCGCTAGTAAACTCCAATACTATATCGACCCAAGGGACATTCATGGATCAAGACATCCGAGAACCATGATCCAAGGAGTGAGGGAACTATTATATGATGTGTCTTGAGTGCTCTCACCCATGAAACTATATATTTAACAGGGAACATCCTATATGAGCAGCACGCGAAGCGTAACTTCTATTGAACACGCGGATATAGGTAGTGTATATAAAGTGCAATGGCCACAAGAAGTTAAGTATTAGGTATCAAATGATCATCATCCGTGACTTCTGAAGCTCAATAGCTTGGGGAATTTCGAGTATATATCACAAACAGCCTTTGCCCTACTCATACTCACGACAACATCACGATAACACCTACGACACCTAGCATTGGCAACAGGCTCACTATCGTCATACAACCCGAGCCAGTTGGAGTAGCTGACACAACACTCTGTCCTCCCGATGTTGAGTCCGCGGCGGAATCTGCATCAACAGCCGAACCCAGCGTCGACGTCTCCTGCACAACCTCACTACCCGTCAGCGAGGCTACCGAAGCCGCCGTAGTCTCCGGCGCAGCCGTGATCAAAGGCCTATCCGTCGCCGTAGCAGGCTGCGCAGTAATGCTCGGCTTCGACAACACGGTCTGCGTCAAGTACCAACTAGCCCACTCCGAGGGCTCGGTGAAAGCTACTACCACATTAGCAAGCCCCTAAACTCGCTCATCCAAAATACTTACGCCTCTCCGTAACCGTCACACGCCCAACCACCGTCGTAACCAAACTCCCATACTCCAAACTGGGCACGCACGCCGTGCTCCTCACCAAATCCGCCCACCCCTCAACGCACCAAAACATACACCACCCCACATTCTCCGGCGTACCCTGGTTCCTGACCTTACACGCGTCATAGCACGTGGGCGCCGCGCTGCTCATCGCCGGCAACGGATCATCTTGGACACAATTTAACTGACAGTAGGGAATATCCGTTTCGTTGACGGAGCCGGGGAGCAGGCTGCCGGTCGCGACGGCGACGGGCACCCCACATCCGAGGAGGCAGGGGACTTTGTTTGAGTTGAAGGGGGGCGAGCCGTCGAGTGTATCTTCGCAGATTATTGGGTCCGGGATGGCGGAGACGAGGGTTGGGGTTAGGAGGATGGGAAGGATGAGCTTGGTAAATCGAGACATGGTTTTTGTGTGTCTTTATAAATATTGGTAAGATGTAAATATATTGTTATTTATGACGAAGTGACATTTTCGGGGGTGGTGCCAAGATCGTGAATATATGTACGAACCTCAACTTCAGCTCTGGGGGCTGCCTATTATACGATCCTCCTCATCATTGGCTGAGTCTAGACCCGGGATGGTTACATTGTGCCGACCTGTTCTCCAGCGGCGCAGCAATCGTAACAATCTTAGGGCTCCATGCATCGATACGAGCCAACAGCGAATAGGTTAATGTGACTTCTAATAAACAAATCATGTTGACCCATGTTCGGAAAGATATCAGAGCCGGAGTCTCCATTTACTGGTTCAGATATGCGGCTCAAAAGAACCTCATGTAGACGTTAGTAAAAAATTCACATTGACTCAAGATGTATCAAGCCATTACTAGAATTCAAATCAATTCGTGTACCAAGCCTATGCTATGAGCCCAGCACGACACATCACATGCTAAACAGTGCGCATGTCCTAGAAGTCCGTAAAGCACAAAACGCCGACCTATACGCCGTTACAAGCCACACCATGAGCTCGCCGCGCGTCATTAATGGGGAAAAGCCCAGCCGTAAAGTACACAATCAGGACCCCCGATCTGCCCGACGTCGTCGTCGAGGTCTCCAAAAATTACCTAGAGCCCAATATTTACCGGAGCGGACGGGAGATTGGGTTGAGGGAGGGGGTTTTAGTGAAGGCAGAGTAGGGTGACGAGGATCTCGATATGATCCTCCGGACTCGTGAGATCCTGTGCGATTCTATCGCCTATAAACATCTCGGTCTCTGTCCCTAGGAGAACGGCTGCGACTTCGGGTCTGACTAGCTCGACTGCGATCGTCATATTCTCGGTCTCGCCGATCCCAATCATGTCGCCTATCATCCCGATCATCCCATCTTCGACGATCGTCTCTGGGTGGTCGGTCTTCCCTAGGCGGACGGTCGTCTCGTCCGCCAGCGCGATAACTGGGGATGTAAGTGTCGACATCTGGTCGATTACCACCGCGATTTCTGGGTGCTCGGTCCCTGTATGAGTCGTGGTGTTCGGCGGGATTATCCCATCCATTGCCAGGATAATCGGGCGGAGGTGGACGTTGCGGTAGCCGGTGGTCCATATGAGGCTGATCTCCTCGGGCCCACGCAGGCCTGCGTGTATCGTCGCCACGGTATCCACCACCGTGGCGTGCCTGGTATCTGCCGTTCATCCTATTGCCATAACCATCGCCACTTCCGAATGAAGCATTAGGACCTTCAAACGCGCCAACACCAACCGTTCCCCCTTTAGGAGCAGGTGGAAGGGCGGCTTTCCGGTCATGGAACTTCCTACGATCCAACTCGTGGCTATCCTCGAAAGTGGGAATGTCTTCTGGCTTCGCCGGGTATGGCGCTGTCTTGAAGTAGGGATGCTCGAGGGCATCAATTGCATTGATGCGGGATTTCCAATCAAGCGTCAGGAGTTCCTTCAGTAAAGAGATAGCGCTTGAACCGTGTTCGCGGAATCTTTGTGACAGTGTCGAAGGTTTCGGCCGCGGGTTCAGACCTTCGGCGCCAGGTAACTGTTTCCATCCTGGCATTGTCTGCTCCGTCGGGGTTCCGACAAGGTCAAATATTATCTCCAGCTGGTGATTATCACTCTCGCCAGCTAGGATGGGCTTCCCAACGAGCATCTCACCAAAGACACAGCTAGCATATTTGTTAATAGATTGTGCATGAATTAAATAGAGAGTGAATCTTACCCGACACCCCACATGTCAATAGCAGTGGTATACTTTTTAAGGTGTAGCAGAAGCTCGGGAGGTCGATACCATCGTGTGACAACAAGGCTAGTGTACTCCCGTCGTCCCTCACCGCCACCTTTTCCGCGTTCCGGAACTGGGCCGTCGTAGTGCCTTGCAAGACCAAAATCAGCAATCTGAAGTATGCCTTTGTTGCTGATGAGCAAGTTGGCGGCCTTCATATCGCGATGGAGAATCTTGCTGTCGTGGAGATAGCGGAGGCCTTCAAGAAGTTGAAGTAGGTAGCATTTGATCTGGGGTACGGTGAACTGGACGGATGGGTTGTCGAGCAAACCCGATAAATCGTGATCCATGTACAACATCACCATGTACATGATCGGTCGCTTTCTCTTGTCGGCTTTGTCGGTGTTAGGCTAGTAAAAATATTCGCATTTAACAAGAACAACTCACTCATCTTGCTATGGTGTTCAACAGCCATATCTTCTAAGCGCAAGACATTCTTATGCGACAACAGTTTGAGCAGCTTGATCTCTCGAAGTGCGGTAATGGGAAATCCGTCCTTCTCGTTGTGCATAATGATCTTCTTGAGAGCAACTAGTGTGCCAGTTTTTCGTGATCTCGCCTTGTGGACTTCTCTAATAAAGACAGTAAGCATCGAAGATAAAGTGAAAACATCTCTCATGAAGCTTACCCAAATGTACCCTCGCCTAGCTTGCCAAGAAGCTCGTAGTCGGTAATTCTTGAACATCCTGTGAAGCTTTCTCGAGGGCGTTGATGTTGTATCGCAAAAGATCGCGGCGAAGGGGCCGCACTTAGAGTACTTTGCGCCATCTTCGGTAGTGAGGATCAATTTGGTGCGGGCTGTGTTTGGGTGAGGCGACAGCAATGTAAGTCGGCCAGAAGTAGTGAATGGTGTCGTCAAAAGGAACGTCAAGAGTTGGTTGATTAACCCGGAATCGCAAACCAGCAACGAGCTAGCTTGCGATTAAAGTAAATGGATTATGTGAAACCTGGTCGCATTGTGAAAATTAAACCTAGGTAATTGTTCGTATGTAGATATATGTAGAGAGGTAAAATAAAAAATGTGTAAAAAATGAAATCCTGAGGTGATCGCGATTTCGACTTGGAAGCTTCCAAGGTTCTAACGTTCCAAGGGTTGTAAGGGTGTAAAGATCGGGTACGTTTCGTTCGCGCTGAGCTTCCTAATAATAGTGGGTCTTCCCAAAAAACAATCACTCGCCACAGCAAGCCCCAGGTCCACTATATTGACGCATCCACCGTGACCTTAGCAGCCCCAGTTCCGTTGAGAAGGTATTACGGAAGGAGAACTCCAGAATTTGGGCGAATCAAACGGTCCACAAATCTTATTATGTAATAATCGTTCCCGTCGGATAATGGTCGGTTCATCAAGCAATCGGGTCCATTCCCAAAGCTTCTTGAATGTACACTTTAAGTCAACTATCCAGTCAATTGGCCCCATCACGACATCACTCTAGATCATATAAAGTCATTCTCTAGTCTACCGCGATATCTCTTCGAATACAAGACTACAAATTCGAGCAACAATGGCCGGTGAACCGAACTCCAGGCCTTTCAACCACGCCTCCATCCCTCGCGGAAAGCATCACTACGTAAAACCGTTTGCTCCGGCCGCTCCCATCTACAGATACACTGCGACCGCTCTCGGCGCAAGCATGTGGTTCTTCGTATGTCTCTTCACCATGTCTCTTCTCGCAATTTCACGGCTAATCTCTATTACAGTTAATGTACCGAGCGAAGAAAGATGGTGATTGATCCTGAATCTAATCCGTGATGAGCTATTACTTACCCGACTACTAGGCGCTGTCTTGATGGGCTGGAAGCACCCGTGGGACCACTAGACGAACGACTCTGCGAGAGCAAAGAAAGCACGAGCATGAAATACGATAGTTAGCGGATAGCCTTGACTCGATTAGGCACTCGAGATGTACATATTCAACACACGCAGTCGCTAGCCGACAGGAGGCCAGCATATGAATGAAAGATAAGAGAATAATTGTCAAAAAATCTATGCGTCATATTCGTGTACTACGGTGTTGCTACCGCGTTTATTTCGGCTTCTCGAACAGATATTGGGCGACTCCCCAGGTGTCACCTCCCTCATAAGCGAACAATTCCGAGCAGGCCATATAGAAGATCTTCCACCTGTTATACCACATGCTTGCATTCTCACCGTACGTTTCCACTAGATGCGGCTGAATCTCTTTCGAGTTCGCCATCATGTTTTCGAGCCAGTGCTGGAATCAAGTTAGCATACTACGGAAGTGAATCGGGCAGCCCAGGCATTAGGATGGTCTTACCTCGCATGTCTTGGAGTAATTGGTTCCGTTGACCCACCACTGCTTCTTTATCTGGAGATCTTTCTGGAAATACAGTAGCAAATCTGCCGAAGGCACTACACAGAAACTTAAAGTCAGCAAACCTACTTTTCAACCATAGGCAATGCCAAATACGTACTAGTACCTCCGGTGAAGAAGTTCTCTGTCATCCACCCTTCTTCAAAGTCGTAAGGAGTAGACTTATGCGAAAAGATATGCACGAATAACTTGCCCCCGGGCTTCAGGGCCCTCGATATCTTCGCCATCAGCTGCTCATAGTTCTTCATGTGCTCGAACAACTTGAATCGATGTCAGCAACGATACACCCCGTAGCAAAGGTGTGGTATTGGCAATATATATAATTACCTCTATCGAGATCACCCGGTCGTAAGCCTGCTTCTTGAACTCGTAGTCTACGACATTCCCCGTGATGACGGTCAGGTTCGACAAGCCCTTCTCCTTAGCCTTCGAGTCGATATACTCCTTCTGCGTCCTCGAGTTCGAGAACGCGGTGATCTTGGACTTGGGGAACTTCTCCGCGAAGTACAAGGAGGCGGAACCCCAGCCGCACCTGCGCACGTGATCAGTATTCCATCTCAGCTGAAAAAAAGTCCGTAGTCCGGGAAGAATGGGCTCGCTCACCCTAGATCCAGGATACTTGTCCCGTTGCGCAGCTTCGCTCTCTCGATATACAAGTCGAGCATAGCGATCTCAGCCTCCGCAAGCGACTCGCCGCCTTTGGGGTACAGGCAGCTAGAATACTTCATGCGCGGGCCTAGCATGCCCGCCAAGACCCCCGTGCCGACCTCGTAGTGCTGGGTGTTGGCGGTAGCAGTCTCAATGGCAATGGGACGGGTGCGCAGCAGCTCGATGTACTTCATCTTGCGCTCATACTCCGCCGTCAGCGTGGACGTCTTGATCTCGGCCAGCCGCTGCGCCAACTGTCGCCGGATGCCAATCCGGATCACGCCGTGCGGGACGTATCCACCGTCGAGAAGCCAGTCTATCGAACTATGAGCGACCTCTCACACATCAAAGACAGGTATCCTTACCAATATTCATGATGTATATATAACTTAAACTCTGTATATGGCTAGTAAGATATAAAGATATGAGATATGGTGTATGAATAGTTGTTGTATAGAAGAATGATTGGCAATTCTGATGTCTCGGAGGACGGATATGAGGAATGTAGAGCGCTCGGTCTCTCACCGTCTCATGCACATGCAAGATAGCACCTAAGAATCCCAGTCATCCTAGTCCGAATGCCCTGTTTTGAAACACCCGGCACTGCATACGTCAAAAGTGGGACCAACCGAGATAGTCTAGGTGTCACCACTGCATACTATGAGTATAAAAAAGCATCAACGTCCCTAACAAAGAAATTTTTGATCTGCTCGATGGCACGGCCTTTATTATGATATTTCTTCTGGGGTCTAGCTAATCGTCTCCCTCGGCTCAGATGTAAGGTAGCACTGAAGAGCCTCAATAATCCAAGCTGATAAATTTGGGAAGATGTTCATAGCACGAAGGAGTGTCAAGTTAGCTGAGAAACACACAATTGCTAGCATCTTCACAGTAAGTCATGATAAGTCACAAGAGGACTTCGGGACTCCAATTGTGCCTATTAGTAGTCCGATTTGATCCAATTCATCTTCCGCACTTGGGTATTTTCATGTTTTCCGCTTGCCTTTAGGATCTCGCCGCCTTTCCCAGATTTGTAGATACGACTCGCCCAAATACAGCAGTTCCTTCTGGGTCTGCTCTACGAATAGATCCTGACATACGACCCATTCGTCTCTCCCCTTATCCTTAAGCTGGACCTTCCACGTTTTTCGTTCCTCGCCTGTGTCAGCCACGCCCTCTTTTGCTCTAACAGCCTCATGCGTAACGTTCGCAACCAGATCGTACCAGATAGGTTCTCCTGGAGGATAATCCGCCGGGCTCGGTTCCACATAAGGCGATATATCGAGACCGACGCGCGCATCGAAGGTGACGATAGTAGGGTTACGCTCCGATACGAATTTGTTCGTAGAGAAGCGCTTAATGTGGAATGTGAGGTAAGGCGGTAAGGGGTGCATTAATCGATATCGCTTCCTTTGCGCTAGGTGCTCCTGCGCTTTGACGCCGTCATATTTGGATAATATGGTGGTCAGGGGTACTTGCGGGATAATATTTCGTTCCAGTTCGTCCTGAAATAGGGGTGCCGCCGGTAGATCGAGCGTCAAGAGTAGGAAGCGGCTGATATCCGCCTTAACCTCTGCTGCCTCTTCAAACCGCAAGCGATCATTCGCGTCCGCCTTGGCAGTGATAGCTTGCGACTCGACCTTCAGTTTCCCCTGGAATATCCGTTGTATAATACTGCTTCCCGGCTTTGTCTTGCTCCCACCTAATCCTAGGTGCAAATTGTTGAGAAACCATGATAGGAACTCAACAGGGTCTGATTGTGTTGTTAGAGTAAATTTCTTATTAGATTTTAGTGAGATCTCTTGTAATAACTCGTGGGGCGATACGTGATTTTTGAAAGCTCGAGGGTTCCATATTTTTCGGAATAGGATACCGCAACGCTTCACGAGCTCAGCGCGCGACGAGAGATCTTCCAGTAGGAAGAAGTTGCGAAGAGGTGACACGTGAGATAACGCCTGAACTACGACGTTAAGGTAATCGTTCTCCTTGATGTTGTTCATTCCCACAAAACCAGGTGTATACTCTTTTCCATCTAGGGTCCACGCGGTTCGCGCCTTGCGATCTAATTCCATCACCTCCTGCTTCGTGTACCTTGGATCGGATACGTATTTTATGTCGTCTAAGGATTTGCTCTTCACTTCGTAGCCTTCTGGTAACACGTAAACCTTCTGCGTCTCCATGTTGATGAACACATGGTGTCCGACTTCGAGAGAGTGAAAGTATGCGTGCGATTTGGGACCGCGCCCTTGGAAGTATTTGCCGCAAACCAGACATGCATATACATTTATGTTAGACAAGCTGATGGAGCATAGCTTCTCGAAATCGAAATCGAGCACGTTGCGATGTATCGTATCTAGGTAGAGATCGTCATATCCTTGTGTAGGGGCAGATTGTCGTATCGGTGCCTTCAAAGGCTCGTCTTCAAAATCGTCGTCTTCATATTCTTGCATCCCATCCGAAACCGATGTGCCATTCCCATTTACTTCAGGGCCGTCGTCAAGCCGCGATCGCTTTGACACAGGTGTATCAACGCCCCCGAGGTCCTCTAATGCTTCAGAGGCCTGTCTTTTCGACATTTTGCGCGGGTAAGTGATTCGTTTCAGGTTGTCTATTTTCACTAGATTTCCCTCTAAATTTTCGGAACGTAAGGGCTGGCGTTGTGTTGAGTTGAGTGAGATGTAAGGCTGAAGGTATGAATGAATGGATATAAGTCGCGATTTTGAAGCTATCGAAGCTCAATTTTACCCTGCTCGGGTACGTACCTGCCGCGTCTAAATCCATACTATGCCCCACTAAGATCCGGACCCTTGGCACCCTTGCAAGCCAATCAGATACTAGTAAAGATATGTATAGAATTATGTACATTTTCATAACTCACAAGCACAAAATCACAGGTTACATACAGGTTACAGGTCACAGAACATCCATGATGCAGGTCACAGAAGCTAGCTAGACATTATTCTTGATAATTTTATATTAAATATCTATAATGCTGTGACTGAGCACTCTCGTTGCCGGGGGTATCATATTTCTATCATGAATTCATGTTTCTTCCTGCGTCACTTCGTGACATTCTTCAACTTCGAGCTTCTTGGTCTCATCGGTGTGCTCTGACCGAAAGGCGTTCGGGGCGTACTTCCACCACTTCCTCCAATTTTACTCCAAAGTCGTTGGGCTGCTGGTGTTAAGCCTGCCGTAACACGAGGACTGCTTGGAAATTTAGGGACCGGTGTTTTATCGACTTTTCCAGTCAATCCAGTTTTAGATGCCGTTCTCTTGGACTGCGAAATCCGATCGACCATGCGATGGTGGAGGGCCTCTCTTTTACTTTGCTCCTTGATGACGAAAGGATTTGGCGTCGAATCCCCCGGTCCAAGATCGATCTTTGGTGCGGGCGGCGGCTCATACTCCGGCTCTTCATCGTCCACGAATGCGTATCCGTTGACTCTCGGCGTTTCGCTTCCTACGGTAGTCGATTCAAGCACACTCGTTCCCCGTTTCCCGGCAATAGCATCCCGAACAGCCGATAGAGATGGAGATGATGGTGCTGAATCATCGTCGCTAATCTTGGGCCCCAGTAGCCTCGTGTTCTCGTAATTTACGCCCCTCGGGGCGGCTCGTGACTCGGCTTCCGCCTTTTGCACTCTAGTCTCCATCGAATCTTCTACACTATCCGGGATGAACATTAATGAATTTTTCGGTGCCTCGCTCTTTGCGGTAGGTTGAGCAGGCCTCTCGTCTCGATCCTTGATGGCAAGGCGGTCCCTCTTGAACCCATCATCCGTCAAGCTTCGCGTCTCCATTAGCTTCGCCTCGATTTGTTTTTGCTTCAACTGCATTTTTGAAGGCATTTTATTTCCGGTCCATAGCCATGCATATTTTTCGGCTTTCTTTAAATTTTGCTTATCCAAGAGTTTATAGAAACTCTCATTGTCCTCGCTTGTATACTTAGATTGGAAGGCTCCCAGGCTCATGTTTGTATCGATCTCATCCTTCTCTTTCAAGCCCGACGTCGTGAATTCAGAGGATACAGATACCGGGATATCGCCAACAAAGCCCCTTGGTGTCTGCGCGCCAGAGGCTAGTGATGTCCCCCTCCTTATTCTTCCACGCCCCGGGGTCATGACTTGTTGAAGACGTCGGCTTGCGCTTGAAATCCATGCTTTATCCTTAGATTCGATCGCGTCCAAGTATTCTTGCTGCGTTTCACTCTCTAATAGCCCGGGGAAGAAATCTCGAGCGATAATTTGGGAAAGCGCATCTGTATAGCTATCTTCGTCGAGGATTTTCTTCGGTCGCTTGATTCGTTTCGGGGCTGGCGGCGGAGGCATCAATTCCATATCATGTCTCTTGCGGACAAGAGCCCTAGAGGTATTTTCTTCGCTACTCATAGTTGCGTATGGATTATTGATGCGCAAATAGGCGGTAGTCCAAAGTCGACGACAGACATCTAAAAGTAAGTGGTGACGGAAAGGATCATTTGTTGGCGGGAATGTCTACCTATCGAGGTATCGATAAAGTGTGGACCCATTTTAATATGCTGCCCGGTGACGTTAAAGTTAAGGTAATTAGGTAGGTAAGCACTCGAAATGCTAATTTAGGTCAAGATTGGTTGGTCACCAATGTACTCTTGTGGTACACACCACCGGAAAAGAGGTAGGCAGGCTGGCAGGCACGTTATGCGCAGCTGCGCGAAAAGTACGATAATAAGGCATCAATAGTCTCGATGTTTTATAAATGGTCACGATTTGATATGTACCTACCGGCTGAGGATTGATTTGCTACCCAGATATTTCATAGTATTGTGATTCCTAAAAACTTCAACGACTATCTCACTATGGCCCCGACTCCGTCCCGCATTATTCAAATTGGTCGAAATAACGATTGCAAAATTTACCCTAGTCATCGCGATGAGGATGCAATCCCATCTCGCGTTGAAGATAATGCTTACACAATCCCATCTATCATTAAGAAAAGCGTTCAGTTGATGCGTGCATTGACAGGCGTATTTAACTCTCCCCCAGTGCCAAAACCAGACCGCTTTCGGGTGCAAGTTCAGATTGATAATACGTCGACAGCACTTCACCAATGCAATTTTTGTGGTGCAAAGTTTACTCAATACGACAATCTTGAAGTATGAAGACGTCAGATAATAAATAACCTTAATATAGAAAGAACAACGTCCAGTTCTAACCAAATTTAGGGGCATGTCTGTAAGGAAAAGTCAGCAGAGAAAGAAAAAGTGAAAAATTATGTGAAGAAGTTGGCAGGCTCTACGAACCCCCGGCAGGCCTTGAGCAAGGCTCTAGAAGTCTCGCTAGGAATCCCTATTAACCTAGATAATCTTGACTACAATTTGGAGCCTAGATCTGGAAAAAGAAAAGATATAACAGATCTATTAAAAGTAGGATGGACTAGCAACACTGATGAAACAAGCTCGAGACCTGGAACCTACATACCTAATCAAACAGGCAGATATGCCGACTCGAGCGGATACTACCTAGTAAGTTGATAACTACATTTATGAAGCATTTGTATACTAATTAACATATTAGGGGGTATTCCCTGAAGGAGGAAAGTTCTTCGGGGATGAAGAAACGTCCCCGTATCTGCCCGATGCTCCCGATCCTTCCTCCTCCGATGAAGAAATAGACATAGCAGAGCCAGATGAACGTAACCGGACAGCCTCCCAAACACCTCCGAGTGATCATAGTTCCGCTAGCACTGAGGATTATATTGATGAGATAGGAAACCAGATCATTGACAGCATCGTGCGTACTGTGACTCAGTGGCTATTCACTAATTTCGCTTCAGCTCATCAAGCTACTCGTGGCGCCGGGGAACCATCACAGTCTAACTCTTTCCAATCAGCAGAGTCGGGGCAACATAACCGACCTGGCCCATCCAGGAAAAGAAGGAGTAGTGATAGAATAAACGATAATGACGGGGAAGACGACAATGATGACCAAGATTCACTTCGCATCAGTCCTGATTCAAAGGGGAAAGATCCCCAACGCCGGAAGTTTGCCTGCCCATATTTCAAGTATAACCCAACTAAGTATCAGGAATGGAGAAACTGTCCTGGCCCAGGGTGGCCTGATGTTCACCGAGTCAAGTACGTTTGGCTTCACTTTTTTCAATTCTCTGGTTCTAATTCAAGTGTAGAGAGCATCTCTATCGACGTCATAGACAACCAAGATATAGATGTGGGCGCTGTTGGCAGCCCTTTGAGAACGAAGAGGATCACATTGACCACCAGAGGGCTACGGAACCATGTCCCCTGAGAGACAAAGAACCGGTTGAAGGATTCGACGCAAGTCAAGAGAAAAGACTTAGATCACGAAAGAAAACTACGAATTGTCAAACTGAAATCGCGAAGTGGGAGGCTGTCTTTTCCATATTGTTTCCGCATGTACCAGAGGAACGTATCCCTTCTCCCTGTAAGTTGCCGTCCCGTTGGCTATTTGTAAGACTAACCGCGATTGATAGTCTACGAGTATGACCAATCTACAAATGCAGTGCCGAACCCGCATGATTCTTTAACAGAATGCGAGGAGTACATTCTTAGAGAAGTACCTCTGCGCTTGCGGCAAATTTTACGATTTGAATTTGATAGAGGTATCCATATAGTAGAAGAGAGTCTGAAAAAAAAAGGCAATCGACAAGACAAGGACTCTCCTAGCTGAAGTCTTCCGCGAATTTCGTCAAATTCAGCAACGGGGAACAATACCAGAAGTCGAGCCCGGAGTGATAGAAGCAGCAGATGTTAGTGGTTCTAACCCTACTCAGGCACCTCCAATGGTATTACAAGATACTAGGCAGAATCCCCCTGGGGCGGTTAACCTTAACGACTTCAATTTCAATCTCAATTTGCCCGCAGCAGACAATGTTGGCTCAAACTTTACTCGGACACCTCCAACGGTATCACAATATAACGAGCAAAATCTCTCTGAGGAAACCAACGTTGACGACCTTCAATCCTGGATGAATTTTTTCGACCCTTCTGCACTAGATGATCTACAAGCTTCCTTAAGTGGGGAAGTAACAATGGAAGAAATCATGCAGCAACCGGTTGGGTATACAGAGCAAAAGAAGTCCGACTCTGGCTACGAATCATACTCCCGAGAAGATACTCGGCAAGAATTCTTTGAAGGGTCGGAGTAGACAACGCATCGGATTCATGACGGCAGATATGACCGTTGCCTCATGTTACTATTGAAAAGTTGGAAGCTTTGCTAATCCGGCGTTATCATGGGAATTCATTACTAAGATGGCAAAATTCATCCTGTATTGCAAGAACTATTGGCGCTTACCAGATGTGATTTGAGCCCTCAACTTTAAGCCTGTCTTATCCTATAGAAGGTATAATAACTACAACTGATGATGCTAAGAGAAATTTACTAGAACGACCTAGAGCGACGACACTGTCAATTCAGAAACATGTCACAATAGTCAAGGCAAAACACGATTTGGTCATAAGGTCTTTATTGACCTATGGGTATGTGAGAAAAGGTATGTACAAAGAATAAGCTAGTGTTACAGAAGTCTAACGGCGACCACGGAAGAGCGAAAGAAAAGAATATATATGCCACAATGCAACCCGCGAACCCCGAAAATGTCATGCTCAACCATCCCCTAATGAGAAAACTTATTTTTCAAACTGCACTTGCTATCGTAATGACGTTCCCCCCCAGATTTCTAGAGAATAGAGAAATGTGCCGAAAGCGTAGGTGTATGTGTGTGGGCGCTTAGGCCTTGAGGTAGCGGGCGACGCGCTTGCCGAGGGCGGCGATGCTGAGGCTCATGCTCTTGCCGGCCGTGCACGAGGTGCCGGCGGCCATGGGCATGGAGACGGACCACATGCCGGAGGCGCACTGCTGGTAGCTGGAGCCCATGCAGTTGAAGGTACCCTCGGGGCTGCAAGCACCAGACATGGCAGATCCAGAAGAGCCGGAGCTGGAACCAGAGCCAGAGCTGGAGCCAGAGCCGGTGCTAGCAGTGGGGGTAGCAGCGGCAGCAGAGGTGGCGGGTTTGGTGGCAGCAGCCGAAGTGGCAGCGGCGGAGGTAGGAGCGGCGGGAGACTGGGTGACGAAGACACCACCAGCACCGCCAGAAGCGGCAGACGAGGCAGCAGGGGCGGCGCTGGAGGCACCCGACGATCCGGAGCCGGAAGATCCAGAGCCAGAAGAGCCGGAACCAGAAGAGCCAGAGCTGGAGCTCTTGCCAACAGTGCAACCGCTGGTGCCGCAAGTAGCAACAGTGCCGGAAGAGGTGTTGTCCTCAACGGAGCTGCCAGGGTTGGCGAAGGCGTAGTCGTAGCCCTCAAGGGTGGTGGGCTTGCCGGCAATGTTCATCACCAGCATGTCGGGGAGAGCGTCGAAGTTGGACTGGCTACCGCCGGTACCGGTGAGCTCGAGGGCACCGCAGTTCATGTACATCTCACGGTTTCCGACCTTGTTGAACCAAGTCCAGGCGATGGTAGCCTTGCCGGCGGGGATGTTGCTGGGGATGGTGTAAGGGTAGGTGAATGGGTCATCAGCAGAGGCGCTGTCACCCATGTTGCCGCTAACACCCTTAGCAGGGCAGCCACCCTCGATGGAGTGGATGACCTTCCACTTGCTGTTCTTGGTGGGGGTGGTGTCGTAGGTGATCGAGACCTGGCAACTGCCGCCTCCGTGGGTGGCCTGACCGACGAACGAGAGGGTCTGCTTAGAACCGAGGGCGTAGGTGTTAGTGGTACCACCGGTGGCAGTGTAGCTACCGCTGATCTTGCAAGGGAAATCGCTTCCGCTGGCATCGAGAGGTGCGTTAGTGAGAGCCGAGGGGTTGAAGGGAGCCGGGCTCTTCATCTTCATGTGAGCGTTGGCGAAGGCGGCGAGGCCGGCCAAAGCGAAAAACGTAGACTGCTGCATCTTGTATATGTTGATATGTATGTGATGGTGAGACGTTAATTGGTTCCAGCCGATAATATCTCAAATGAAAGTTTGTGCAGGAATGAATTGGATGATCGAGGTATTCCGAGACTGAAGAGTCTGTATGTCTTATCTGAATTCTCGAGTTAGTCTTATTATATTGTCTATACAATGCCACCTTGTTCTTCAGTTGAAACCTCACAAAGCGTTGAGCCGCTGAACCAAGTAGATAGACCTCGAAGAGGCTCTTTCTGATCAGTCATGTGGCTCAACAAGCCTATTGTGCAGCTTTTGAATCAAGGATCCGAGCGAAACAATGGAATACTAACCTGAATTGCTTTGTTCGGGCGAAAGTGAACAGAGCGAGGTATCAGTGACAATGAGAGAGTGAGATCGATCGAGATGTTTCTTCGCGAGCCTAGACTCAAAGGAAAGTTGATGCTCCTGGCGATTTGGTGAAAAATGAAGAAACTGAAAAATTGAGGCTTAGCCTGTAAAAGGAAGGAAAGACTTCTATGAAGATGTCGAGATGAATGCTGCCGCTGGCGTGGTGGTGAGAGAAACAAAACGATCGACTGATGGTCTGGAAGCAATCGTTATATATTCTTGAAGGATGGGCGAAAAGAACGGAAAGCGGCAACTAGAGGATGCACGATGATGGCAAAGAAAAGAATGTGACTAGCCTGGATGAGCTGCAGGAACAGGAAGAGAATGTAGGATGATTGGGTGTGGGAGGAATGAAGTAGAACACTTGCTCACACCCATTCACCCATTAACGGTCTTATTACTTACTACACACGGCCTTGATCCACTCGGAGCGCAGAGACGAGAGCAGATCGCTGTCCCCACAGTGCTGGTTCGGATGGAACGTAGCCAGTGAAGCTCAGCCATCTTGATCGCTCTCGTGGGTTTCGAAGCATAATGGTTGACGAAGGCGGACAAGGGCAGGGGTAAAGAAGGGCAAGGGGTGTTGATTTGGGGGTAGGGATTAAGTGGACGACAGCCTTGACAGGGAATGCAAGGTGGGAAAGGTGTTCGGGTATAGACGATAGGCTGAATTACTTGGTGACCTCTTTTTTGGCTTGTTTCGTCTTGGCTTAACATGCGACCAAACATCTGGTCTAAATTGACCTGATGACAGTAGGACGGTAGAGATCGACATATCACGAAGAGAGTTTATACAGGGCTTTTCAAGAAAAAGCCCAGCCCTTCTTTGTTCACATTTCTTTTGATCTGGCTGATTCATCTGGATTGTTGGTTGTTGATTGTTGTCAGACCCCACCGATCAGGTCAAGTCGTATGGAGAAAAAGGGTCGAATCTTCAAACCGACTCAGATCCATCTACCTTGTTTGCTCCCTTTGCACGACCCTAAGGGCCTAAGGTGCTCATAGGTGGCACATACTACACCCCGCATTAGTCAACCGTGAACCTGCGAAGGAAGATTTACTTATGCTGGCGCGCTGACGCTTGTGACAGAGAAATTAATTAGGACACATACAACTGCCTAAGCTGTACAAAGATGGGAAATTTTTAGAAGAGGAGTGGAGAGAGGAATTCTTTTACGGCATAGACCTCGGCCGTTCCTGGGCATTCGAGTTTCAGAATATACATAGCTCAGGGGGTTTTCTAGGTTCCACTAGCTTATACATTTTTGTCCAATCAGAAATCCTCAAGGCCAAGCCTACTTGCCCAATCCAGACGGCTCCGGTAACCAATCAAGTCATCATTTAGGTTGCGGCGTCACAAACTTTACCTTGTACTTGGGTTTTCCAAGCTTAGTTCCGAGATTTCTAGAATAGTCTCTCATTTACGCACAAAAAATCTCCTACGCCGAAAAAAATTCGATGGGGAGTCGCCGTGAGAAATCGGAAATCGGGAAACGACTAGAGATTTTGTTACTTATGCGCGTCTACGGGATACGCCCGACAATAACAGCACGAGATCGTCAGGAGGTACGAAGAATAGCCGTATATAACAGGGGAAAATACGGGTGACCTTACCGCTTACGTACTGTTCTTCGTGATGCGCAAGGGAATAGGGGAATTTTTTGCGCTGCACGTCGAATGCGAAAAGGCTTTCAGCCTCTAGAATTCCAGCAGGTCCAGGTTTTGCGCGCGCAGAGAGATCCAATTACAGCCACTCACAGTCTCGGGACAGGGGTCAGGTCGATCCCCAAAAAGCATTTTTTGAGCCTACCCAGGTTTACAGCTACGTACCCCCCTAGCCCCTGACAGGGGTTTCTGTGGCTTTAACCGTTGACAGCGATTCCATTTTCACGAGAGGCAGCTGGGAAGGTTGCCTCCTTCTCCCCTTTTCCCCGCCTTCGACAGACTCGTCGAAATCTGAAACCGTGCCAGTTTCAGGGATTGCCTAATTGGAGCTCTACGATGCGAGATTCGTCCATTCCAGTGAATGGATCCAAAATATCCCCTACAAAATTTATTGTTCGCATTCATTGACCGAATTACATACTATGCAGTGGCACCTCTAGCTATCTGGACCCTTCACCTCCTCGAGATACACAAAATATATCCCGAATTTATGATGCCGTACTTCGTACCACCTAACTAGTCACCAGCTATATCACAAACATGGATATGGAGATGCAAGCAAGAAAGCTTGAATTGTGGCGACCAATAATTTCCGCCAATCGTGTCATATCCGGACTTACTTTAGGGAGTATACTGTGTAATATGTGTAATATACATAGTACAGTAGTATCGTGTCCTCCGACTGACCAAACCAATTCAATATCAGCCCAATATCAGCCACTACGGCTAGCGCACGCATTGGTATTTCTCACGTCGTGCGTCGCACGCGCCGTCTGCCCACTCCAAAGTAGGTGACCGGGCTGCATATGATGAATCGGTGGCTACCGATCGGCCAGGAAGCGCCGAGACTTGGCGGATGAGTGGTCAAATACACCACCTCCTCCACCTCCTCAATCCGGGCTAGGAATTTCAAGCCTTCTGTCGGCAGCCGCTTGGTCGGTCAGGTAGTTTTAGGCGCATGCCACCTCCTTACGGAGTATTCAGAATGCCTAAGACAGCAACTCGAATCCGATGTTCTCGTTTGTAGTTTATAGCTCAGACACTGCAATCGGATGATGAGGTATAGGTACTGCTACTGAATTATGCATTAATCGCCATACGAGATAACGATACGGTCGTATTCCTTACGAGCATTCAAAGATCACCTGAACATTTACACACCATACGGTAATATGGTCCGTATTTTCCTAAGCTTAACTCGATTGTTACGAATTAGATAGGGCACATATAGGTATGACCGTGCTCTCATTTCAACGATTCTAAAGAGATATTGGCATGGGTTGCATGGGCTTCTCCATGAATACCTCTTTAGTCTGGACGATGCATTTCTACTTGGAATAGCACGTGGGATCGGTATGTCGCTTATAGGCGCGTGCGCGCCTTGACCTATTACGTACATAAAAATGGAGTGAGAGTGGATATGAAATCGTCCAAAATACACCAAAAAATTGAAGGGGAGAAACCAGGCGTCATTACTTGCCTGTTTGGAGAGGATAAAAATACCTGAGGGATCACCTAAGTCCTAGGAGGCTCCCTAATGATTTATCGACTTCCTTGGTTCTTGGCGTCAAAATAAGGCTTCTTATGGCTCTCGGTTAACTGTGGGTACTGCTGGGAGGAACTGGGAACTGGGCACTGAGCATCAGCATCATTTACATGCTACATAGAGGCTGAGCCAGACCAGCGTCAGCGATCTTGAAAGCCTCTGTTCAGATTATGCATCTTTACACAGATACCTAGTTTGGTATTATGTATATGTCAACAGGCCTGCAATAAACTTGGGACATGGGGAGCTTCAATAATGGTCTTATGTGCCGCTGATTACCAATTAGCCCATGGTGTCGAGGGAGTCCGTATTATAGGTCTAATTAGTTTCATGTTTACTGCCAAACGCGAAGTAAGAATTAGCAGGCCCGGAGATAATTGGATGATAGAGCATAGAAGGGATGGCAAGGTGCATTTTTGAGCCTCTCCGGCATTTCCAAGTTAATCGGCTCACGATTGGACGCCTCGACCATAGCTACTATGTGCGAAATCATAGATGGAGTTTCAAGAACTATTAATTCCGGTTGGGCTTTGCATAACGTCGTACGCGGCATATTATCTTTTCAACCGATCGACCCCGGTCCAAGCCGTCATGCACTGATCCGCGAGGGAGCCGAAACAAAATCTACCTGCCCATTGGGTGTGAGTTATAAGCTGTATATTTATTGTTCATTCCTTCTGCAAGTACCTACTGAGATCCATAACTCAAAATAGCCCAAATGTTTGCTCCGATGAAAACGCCCAGACGATACCTAGTTGTCGGTTTTCCAGGATTATCTGGGGGCGATTATGGTCTGGCCAAGCTTCTAGCCAATACCTAGTCGCCCGGAACTGCAGTCTAGGTAAAGACCTTTTGCGATGAGTTATCAATCTAGGATGAGAAGGCGATATTCGCAACGTTGCATTTCTATCGGATAACTCTCATGCGTCAGATAGAATAACATGAGGACATCGCCACATTGGCATCATCCTGATGACGCTGTTCATTTTCTTTCTGTACCAAGTTCAATAAGATACATGATCGAAGAACGTCGCATGGCTGAGGATGTAGGGACTTCAAACGGCCGCTTTCTTCTCATCTTCATCGACAACTTGAGGAGCAAAGTGATCAGTGTCCTCGAAACCATAATCTTCTCGTGTCCATTTCTTCATCTTCTCCTCCCGGAACTCTTTATAATCCCATTCTCGATGCTCTAGGTGGTTAGGGTTGTTGAAGACGTACACCTCACATTCGACCTCTTTATCCTCGATGTTACCTCGTCCTTCGTCGTCCCCGACCTTCGAGAGGAGGCGGGCCTTGACTTTCCGTCGCTCATACTCGCTTCCCTCGAACTTATCGAGATGATGCATGTTGGCAGGCGTCAGGCCAGTAACGATCATTCCTCTGACCTCATGGTTCTTGCCTGGTATGATGCCTGGGTAATCCGCGTGTTGTACCCGGCTATTGAAATCAGGGTTAGCTGTGCCTCGAACGGTATATCGAGAGTCTAGATGTTAATATTCTTAGGCTTATCTGCAGGTAGGATGGGTAGTTTCTCGTGTTAGAGACAAGGTAAACGCAGAACCTCGACATACCGTCGACAGAATCCGTGTAGGATTGCCGGCTTGAATTCATGCAGACTTCTCAGGACCGCGATATTTTCCTTCGGGATTCCCCGATAGCAGACCGTGAAAAAGACCTCTGGGGCCATCTGAGGACTTATGAGCAACTAATTGAACGCTGCATCATGAAGAGGAAATCTCACAAGCGTCCCTACCTATCGTCAGAATTTATGCGGCAAGTCAAAATGTATTGGACAACTATACTTACCATAAAAGAACCCCGTCTGAGCGTGATCCTCCGCCATCTGTTCCTTTAGGAAATGGTGTATGTAGTTTCGTGGCTAGTCTATCCTCGGCGATCACGTCTTCAGAAAGGGAAACGAGTATGCAATTTGCGAAGAGGATGAAATGAAGTATTGTTGAAGATAACTTTAGAGGACGTCCAAGATCGGTGTTGTGGATGATTGGCTAAGATAACGAACAAAGAAGCGCAGGAAACTGCTACTGGAAGATATAATGTCTAGGTTCAACTTGTAAACTTAGGCATTTGAGTACTTTTATTGAATGTCTACAGTATAAGTCTTATCTCTAGAGAAAACTATGTAATATTTGTTTGTATTAAAAATGAGTACCTTCGAATGTTAGATAGCGACTATTGATTGTCTACTATGATTGTTCTATGTCCGCGGTCCGATATCAGGACTCCTCATCGTGAAGCCCGGTGCTACATAGGTACGTACCGGATGTACTGAATTAGCTCTAAAATCGAAACCTGGAAACTGCACCTGCATGCAGCTGCTAGAGACAATTTATCGATAAGAGCGAACTAGGGTTCACATGATTCAATTGGTTGAAGCTTCTTGGATCCCTGCTTAAACCCCGGATAGTTGCGCAAAATCTAGCCAATCAAACTTCCTGACAGTTTCCAAAATTCGGAAGATCTGTAAAGCCGCAAAGCCTAGCGTTGTATCTGTACTGTCCGTCGACAGTCGCGCCCACCTCCAAAATCAGTTGTCGCTTCTCAGTCGCGACTGAGACTAACTTTTTGAGCAGCTCTAATCTTTAACCTTTTCTACCTTCTATCTCTACCTCAGCCTTACGCCCATTTTCTCCATTATACAATATTTAACACTTTCCGTGATACCCCTCAAATTCTTACATTCTCTACTTCAACGGGCGTACCAATCACATTACAGGCTTTTTAAATCGTCGAATTTTCACGACCGTTTCGACGTAGTAACTTCTTCCCTCTTCGTCGCATTGAGGTAGAGCGACATATCCTACAAACACATCACGATACCTTCCTCTTCGTACAACCGATACTCGAGTCTTTGTCGCATGGGAATTGCATTGCCGATAAGAAATTTAATGAATCTCGTATGATAGAGTCGGGTATCATATGGTGTGCACGTGGGGGTTGCAGTCATGTCTGGGCCAGCACTTGACGATATCGTCAAGAGGTTGACGACTCAAGAGACCGGTATGCATTTGTTCGCCTAGATCAATATTTCTTTTGTCGTCCATATGCGATTTGTGATCATCTGCACTTGTCGCATCGTAGCTCTGTAGACTAATATTCTTTTGTGTAGAGCCCAGATCTAAGCTCGACGCTGCTGTTTCTCTACGAGACAGTCTCGAGCATTACACAAATGGCCCACAGTATGTCGTCTTTCTTAAGAGATTGATGCCATTATTCGTCATAATACTTCGAGGACCATGCCTATTCCAAAGTACCTCTCCGGAGCAGAAGCTCAGAAATTGCATTCTCGAAATCCTCCACCGTCTCCCTACTCATCAGACGCAAATCTCCCCGGAGCCCTTTGAACCATACGCCGAAGAAATTGTTGATATTTTGATGGGCCTGGTTCGGAACGATAATGAAGACAATGCCTCACTATGTGTCAAGATCATCTCAGACATTATGAGGCATCAGCCGAAGGCCCTCCATGGCAAGGTCCAGCCCTTCTTAGATCTCATCCAAGAATTGTTTGAGCAGATGGAGAAGGTTGTTCGAGAGCAGCTTGATAATACCGCTATTCCATTCAATGCATCTGGTCCTCCGTCCACGCCTGGCAGCACGCAAACCAACTTTCAATCTCCGCGACCCGGATCCCCGGTCGCTTCCGTCACAGATTTGGGACAAGATCTTCAGCAGCAAAGTCGCCCCTTGCTGAAAGGAATGCAGTCATTCAAGGTCTTATCAGAATGCCCGATCATTGTTGTATCCGTATTCCAGACACACAGGAACATCATCCAGCAAAATGTCAAGGCATTTGTCCCCTTGATCAAGGCAGTACTTTGTCTCCAGGCCAAGGCTCAAGAACAGGCCCACGCCGAAGCTAAGATGCGAAATACCGTCTTCGCTGGAGTGAGCCCTCATATTAAAAACCGGGCAGCATTCGGCGAATTTATTACGGCTCAAGTCAAGACCATGAGTTTTTTGGCGTATTTACTTAGGCAGTACTCTAGTCAACTTACTGACTTTCTACCAACACTACCTGAGATTGTTGTTCGTCTACTCAGAGATTGCCCAAGAGAGAAGTCCGCAGCACGTAAGGAGTTGCTGGTTGCGATTCGTCACATTATAAACTTCAACTTCCGGAAGATCTTCCTCCCCAAGATCGATGAGCTTTTGGAAGAAAAGACACTGATTGGCGATGGGCTGACGGTCTATGATACTTTGAGGCCATTGGCGTACAGTATGCTTGCCGATCTCATCCACCATGTTCGCGACTCTCTTAACCCAGAACAAATTCGAAAGACGGTCGAAGTGTACACCAAGAACTTGCAGGACAATTTTCCGGGAACCAGTTTCCAAACCATGAGTGCGAAATTGTTGTTGAATATGGCTGAATGCATAGCCAAGATGCCAAACAAGATAGATGCACGGCATTATCTGCTTATGATTCTCAATGCCATTGGTGACAAATTTGCTGCCATGAATAGGCAATACCCCAATGCTGTGAAGCTTTCTAAGCTTTACGCACAGCAGGCTGCCGATCAGATTCCTGATACATATTTGGCGGATAAAGAGCACCACCCTCAATGGGATGACACTGATATCTTCACTGCTATGCCGATAAAAACGTCAAACCCTCGCGATCGCGGTACAGATCCGGTTGCAGATAACAAATTTCTATTCAAGAATCTGATGAATGGTCTTAAAAATACCTTTTATCAGCTGAGAACGTGCAATGCACCCTTGCAGGTCGATCCTAAAAATGCGCCATCGCATTGGACAGAAGTTTCGTATGGATTTTCTGCCGAGGAAGTCAATGTCATAATAAAGCTCTTCCGAGAAGGCGCCTATGTTTTTCGATATTATGAAATCGAGAAACCGGCTGCTGAGTCGCAGTACGCGTCGCCGGTGGAATACATGGCCAATTTTTACATGGTTTCAAGTAGCAAGGAGGAAAAAGATCTTCTTGAAACCTTTGCGACGGTTTTTCACTGCATTGACCCTGCTACATTCCACGAAGTTTTCCAGCAGGAGATCCCTCGCCTCTACGAAATGATCTTCGAACATACGGCCCTCTTGCATATTCCTCAGTTCTTCCTAGCCAGCGAAGCCACATCGCCAAGCTTCTGTGGCATGCTTCTGAAATTCTTAATGGAGCGAATTGACGACGTGGGATCGGCTGATGTGAAGAAGTCGTCGATCCTCTTACGTCTGTTCAAGCTTGCATTCATGGCGGTGACTCTATTTGCGAACCAGAATGAGCAGGTCTTGCTCCCCCATGTTGTGGATATCGTCACAAAGTCGATCGATTTATCTACCAAGGCCGAAGAACCTATGAACTATTTCTTACTTCTCCGATCGTTGTTCAGAAGCATCGGCGGCGGAAAGTTCGAACACCTATACAAGCAAATCCTACCGCTCCTGGAAATGCTGCTTGACGTACTAAACAATCTGCTTATGGCTGCTCGCAAACCAGCAGAACGGGATCTGTATGTCGAATTGTGCCTCACGGTGCCGGCGCGCCTTAGTAATCTGCTCCCGCATCTCAGTTTCTTAATGAGGCCATTGGTTGTCGCCCTGCGGGCTGGTACAGATCTCGTCGGGCAAGGATTGCGAACTTTGGAACTTTGCGTTGATAATCTTACAGCCGATTACCTGGACCCTATTATGGCCCCAGTGATAGAGGACCTCATGAATGCGCTTTTCGAGCATTTAAAACCTCATCCTTACAGTCACTTCCATGCCCACACTACCATGCGTATACTGGGTAAGTTAGGGGGTCGAAATCGCAAGTTCATGACCGAAGCTCTACCAGTGAATTATCAGAAGTACGCTGATGATCCCTCGAGCTTTGATATACGTTTGATAGGATCAAAACGGGATCGCGCGTTTCCTGCTGAACTTGGTATCGACTTGGCTATTCGTAAATTGACGGAAGTTCCAAAACCATCAAAGGCAAATGCAGCCAGGCAATTCGATGGTTTCTATAAGAAACAGGCATTGCAACTCATCAAGTCTCAGTTAAAATTGCGAGTTGGTGTTGATCATCTGCCAGAAGATTTACCTCGATTGGTTCGCCTACAAGCGCAGGACCTCCTGGCTAGAAAACCAGCCGCGGACTTCGCATTTTTTAACACATCGGATCGCGAACGATCAGTTGCTAAAAAGGATGAACAGGACGATGTCACGAAACGTCTCATCAAGGCTATCATGTATGCAGAATCGCTTCCTGAATTTCGGGAAGAAGCCGACGTGTTCCTCATGAATCTTTGCCGACATTTCACGATTATTGAAATAGGGCGCGGGCTAGTGGACGTCAAGAAAGAGATGAGCCATTTCGATGTACAAGCGGGAGAAGGACCCTTGTATATTGACACGCGCGTCCTTGCTGATGCGATTGTCGAGTCGCTCGCATCAGATCTTCCAGACGTACGCGATGCCGCTTTCCGAGCAATACGAGCAGTCTACGATTCGACCGCGACTATCTTCGGTTCTGAGATTCATGTTGGACGCCTGAGATTCTTCGACCATTTAAGTAAGACTTTTTGCCATGCCTGCAGCGAAGAAGAATGGTATACAAAAACCGGTGGTAGCTTGGGTATCCGATACCTTCTCGTCGAAATTGACCTTGGCGACGCTTGGATTGCATCGAAGCAAATGGACTTCATTCGAGCTCTCATGTATGTGATTAAGGATATGCCCCAGGATCTACCGGAGAAAACCAGGAGCTCTGCTCAAACCACACTCGAGTCTCTTCTGAAAAGGATCACTACAAACGTTAAGAAAGAAGATGCACTGCCTATCCCTGCGCAACCGGGTCAACCTCACCCCAAGCCTTCGCGTTTGACACAGATTTGCATCCTCTTTAACGACGAACTTCCTCATATGAACAAGCACGTTCGGGGAACAGCGAGGCGGTCGCTTGAAATTATTGCCAACGCAACCAAATCAGATATTTGGGAGCTTCTGCAACCTCATAAGGATCGGTTGTTGTCTCCTATTTATGCTAAACCTTTGAGGGCGCTTCCGTTTTCCACGCAGATAGGATACATCGATGCGATTGCGTATTATATGGGCCTGAAACCTGACTTTGTCGGCTTCGACGATCACCTAAACAGGCTACTTATGGAGTCGCTAGCTTTAGCTGACGCCACAGACGAATCTTTGGCTGGTAAGCACGCTGAATTTCGAACGCATGAATCAATCGTGAACCTGCGGGTTTCCTGTATCAAAATCCTGAGCAAGGCAATGGGATTTGACGACTTCCAAAAAGGTCAGAACAATCCTACCCGAACCAAGATTGTGTCTGTATTCTTCAAGTGCCTCTATTCGGAATCTAAGCCCACTATCGAGGCGGCGAACGAATCTCTTCGAGCGGTGCTTTCACAGACCAATAAATTGCCTAAAGACCTACTTCAACAAGGACTCAGGCCTGTTCTAGCGAATCTTCAAGATCCTAAGCGACTAAGCACCCACGGGCTCGATAACCTGGCGAGGCTTCTTCGTCTCCTCACTACTTACTTTAAAGTAGAAATTGGTGCCAGGTTGTTAGACCACATTAAAGTGCTCGCAGACCCGAACCTTCTTCAGCAGATCTCGTTCACGTTCTTTGAGCAAAATAGCCAAATGAAAGTTGTCGCAGCAGTTTTCAATATCTTTCACCTACTCCCGCCAGCTGCGGAGCAATTCAAGGAACGACTGATCGATACTTGTCTGGAACTTGAGGACAAGCTGCGCCGAACCCACCATAGCCCATTCCGACCTCCATTGTACAAATATCTGAATAGATACCCAACTGAGGTCTGGAATTTCTTGTTGAATAAACTAGAAGATATAAAGTATGGTCGGTTTTTAGCTCAGGTTTTGCTACATCCTGACAGCAAGCCTCTAAGAGAGCATGCGGCTGCCAACGTTGACGGCTTGATCGCCCTTTGCACGCAAATTGTCAATGCCACGAAGGACACCAGATTTGTAGCAATCGTTAACACGATAAACATTCTCCATTCACTCAGTCAGAACGCCAATACCCGAAATTGGCTGGAACGGAAAGATACAATCTTCTGGTTAAGGCGAGTCGGGAAAGATCTGGAGCGCCACTTACGTATGAACAACCTCCCACCTAATCTACGACTTCCTGCCGACCAAGCTTCCGAGCAACTCATGGGTATTTTCACAAAGGCATTATCTCCGACCCACAAAGACTTAGATGCCCTCTTCAGCCTGGTGGAGTCAGTTACGTCCGAAGAGTTGCGTGCGACCCCGTCATTATTCGGCTTCCTCTACAGCAATGTTATCTGCAGCGAGTCCATTGATTACTGGAAAGCCGTCGTGCTTCGCTGTCTTGACATTTACGCTGGGAAGAGTTCTACCCAGAAGACAAAGTGTTTCTTGCTTCGTTACGTCGTCAATCCGATCATAGCTATGGACGTCATGCGACATTGGAATCAACCAAGAACCGAGAGGCTAGTGGACCGAACAGTCATTGAGTCTATCAATGTCAAGATATGGAAGGTTAACCTTGGCGAACCCCAAGACGACTTGGCGCAACCCGGTATCGACCATACAAGAATGGAAGTTCTCCAGCTCTCTGCAATGCTGGTGAAATACCATTACTCCATTCTCCAGGATGCTAGGAAAGACATCATTAAGTTTGGCTGGACCTACATTCGACTGGATGATGTCATCAACAAACATGCCGCATACGTCGTGATCGGATATTTCATTGCTCATTACGAGACGCCTTCAAAGATTGTCAGCCAAGTTTATTATTCTTTGCTTAGAACGAATCAGAACGAGGGACGTGCACTAGTCACCCAGGCCCTCGAATTGATCGCGCCTGTCCTACCCCAGCGTTGTCAGCCGTTGCCGAGCGATCGCGGTGCAGTCTGGGCTATGGCGCCGCGCCGAATATTAGCTGAAGAAGGGCAAAATGTTCAACAAATGACAAGTATTTTTCACTTTCTGGTTAGGCATGCTGATCTCTTTTACGACTCGAGAGACAAATTTGTTCTGTTGATCATTACATCACTCCGAAAAGTCTCGCCTTTCCTATCATCTTCGACAGAAAGCAAGAAGCTCGCGTTGAACATGATGTGGCTTATCTGGCAATGGGAGGAGAGAAGAGTTGATGGTAAGCGCGCCGATCCTAAGAGAGACCTATCCGAATCACCGATGTCCCGGAAGCGAAGACTCGACGGTGAATTGGTTGCCTCACCTCCAGCTGCTCGACAATCTGCCCAAGTCGATAGAGCCGAGTTCCAGATCCCTGCTGGCTTTAGACAAAAGATGATTAAATATCTCATTGAATTTATTGCACAACTGAATGAGAGGTACCAACTACCTTCAGCAAAGCCAAGAGATGCAACATTGACTTCTGGGCCTGCGCTTCCGCCCCAGTCTACTGAGATGTGCAAGAAGGCGATGTCGCTTCTCTATAACCTCCTACAACCGCGGTATTGGGGCGACTTAGGAGTCGACTTATTCCCAAATATCACAGAAGTAGTCCTGGCCAGCGAGAGGACGCAAAAGCTTCTCAACGCGGATCCTACTGACGAAAACTATGACGAGAAGTTTATTACCAATATCATCAACACCTTACAAGTAGTAAGAATCATTCTCAACTTTAAGCCCGACGAATGGATTTTGAAGAATATGGCCTCTGTCCAGAAAGTCACCGAGAAATGCCTGAAGTCGGAGAATTCTGAGCTACAGGATTGTCTCCATTTGGCGGATAAGAAGTATGACGATGGCCGTGATGTTAAGTCGATAATTCAGCGAATTCTTGATGCTGTTCCGGAGGACGTGCCTATGGAAGATGCGGATGCCGAAGGGGAACCTGAAGCTCCTATATCAGAGATCATCACCTTCTTGTCTACAATAGCGACAGAGTCTTTGGCTGCTTCCAATTATGTGTCTGGCGTTAATATTCTGTGGTCTTTGGGCCAAAGGAGACCCTCAGTTATTGACCAGCATATCATGTCTTTAATGAAGGCACTGCAGACCAAGCTTGCCAGGGAGCACGTTCAACATTACACGAGTGTAGCTGCACACCAACAGATGAGCATGAACAACATGCGACCTCAAGATCCGAACGCCCAGACGGGAGAGATGTCACAATATGAGCTGAACATCCAGACCGATCTAATGATCAAAGCCATTCAGGTGACCGCAATGCGCATGGAAATTCTTGGCGATCACCGACGGCCATTCTTGAGCGTATTAGCGACTCTGGTGGAGAAATCGCAACATATCCCTCTCTGCGAGAAGATTCTTGACATGGTAGAAGGCTGGGTGTTCCGATCTGAGGGGACGTGGCCTACTCTTAAGGAAAAAACAGCTGTACTTCATAAGATGTTGTCTTTCGAACATCGAAGCGACCCAACCATGCTAGGAAAATTTCTCGAGTTGGTAATACGTATCTACGAAGATCCAAAGATAACGCGAACTGAACTTACCGTACGCATGGAACATGCCTTCTTGATCGGAACACGAGCACAGGACGTCGAAATGCGCAATCGATTCTTGACTATCTTTGACAAGAGCTTATCGAAAACAGCCACCGCGCGGCTGTCGTATGTAATTAGTTCGCAGAACTGGGATACGCTTGCCGACTCGTTCTGGTTGGCTCAAGCCACGCAACTCCTTTTGGGCGCTGTGGAGATGAACTCCAGTATTCAACTACACCAAGAAGACTTCCGGACACTCCCAGCATCGATTGTTTTCGGTGTTTATTCCAAGGATACCAGGGAGCCGTCGACAATGGCTGATGATAAATACGATACGTTCATGGCGAATCACCGACGATTCGTTGCTGAATTAGGGGACGTCAAGGTTCGGGACGTCATCGAACCCCTCACTCAGCTGCAGCACATTGACCCCAACCTATCCCATAATCTCTGGGTTACACTTTTCCCTATGTTCTGGTCTGCTTGCGCCAAGGAGGAAAAAACAGACCTCGAGAAGGCCTTAGTAGTACTACTTTCTAAGGATTTCCATTCTCGTCAAATCGACAAGAGGCCCAATGTGGTGCAAACCCTATTAGCAGGTGCGGCCAAGGCGTGGCCAGCGTGCAAAATTCCGCCACACATACTCAAGTTTGGCGCGAAGACATACGACGCTTGGTACACCGCTCTAGTCCAGCTCGAAAATGCAGCTATCAAGCCAGATGTCGACTCGCCTAAGGTGCGAGAGAGTAATCTTGACGCGTTAGTTGAATTATATTCGAGCCTTAAAGAAGACGACCTCTTCTACGGCACATGGAGGCGCCGATGCCAGTTTGTCGAGACAAACGCAGCCTTATCATATGAACAAAATGGAATGTGGGACAAGGCTCAGAAAATGTACGAAGCCGCCCAGATCAAGGCCCGAACGGGCGTTATCCCTTTCTCCCAAGGCGAATACATGCTCTGGGAAGACCACTGGGTCCTTTGCGCGCAAAAGCTCCAGCAATGGGAAATACTACAAGATTTCGCGAAACATGAAAATTTGCAAGATCTTCTACTCGAATGTGCTTGGCGAAGTATCGATATGTGGCAAACGCAGGAACAGCGAGATAGCCTCGACGGACTTGTCAAGGGGGTCATGGATGCGCCAACCGCTCGGCGAGCCTTCTTCCAGAGTTTCATGTCCTTGTTGAAACTTCACAACAAACAGGAATCTACCCAAGACTTTGCTCGTGTCTGCGATGAAGCCATACAGCTGTCTATTAGGAAGTGGCATCAGCTTCCTAAGCGTTTGACTGCCGCACA
This sequence comes from Annulohypoxylon nitens, assembly GCA_022496965.1. NCBI lineage: Eukaryota > Fungi > Ascomycota > Sordariomycetes > Xylariales > Hypoxylaceae > Annulohypoxylon > Annulohypoxylon nitens. The sequence goes on from MU386625.1 coordinate 1,027,994, forward strand.
TATCCCCTTACTTCACAATTTCCAACAGCTAGTTGAACTACACGATGCTAGTGTCATCTGTCAGAGTCTAGCCAATACTAATCAAACAAATCTAGATGTGAAGTCTGGCGAGCTGAAACTCCTCCTTGGTTCATGGAGGGATCGCTTGCCAAATATTTGGGACGACATAACCGACTGGCAAGACCTCGTTACCTGGAGGCAGCATATTTTCGGGTTAATTAACAATACCTATTTGCAGCTTTTGCCCCAACAAGGTCAAGGCGCGAACGGCGCTTCATTCGCGTATCGCGGTTATCACGAAACAGCGTGGATCATCAACCGTTTTGCGCACGTCGCCCGCAAACACAACCTACCGGATGTGTGTATAAATCAACTCAGCCGAATCTATACGCTGCCGAACATTGAAATCCAAGAAGCCTTCTTGAAGCTGAGAGAACAGGCTCGATGCCACTATGAAAATCCTGCCGAACTTTCGAGCGGTTTAGATGTCATTAACAACACGAATCTCAACTACTTCAATGCTCAACAAAAAGCAGAGTTCTTTACTCTGAAGGGAATGTTCCTAGAAAAACTGAGTCAAAAAGACGAAGCGGACGCGGCTTACGGCACGGCTTTGTATTATGATATTGGCAAGGCCAAAGCATGGGCGGAATGGGGCTACTTCAACGACCGCAAGTTTAAAGAGGATCCGACAGATTTGAACTCTGCCAGGCAAGCGCTCACTTCATACTTACAAGCTATTGGTAGTTACAAGAGTGGCAAGGCCCGAAAACTCATCGCCCGCATTTTATGGCTCCTAAGTTTGGACGATTCTAATGGAACCATTGCTGCTGGATTTGAGGATTACAAAGGAGAGACCCCCGTCTGGTATTGGATTACATTTATACCGCAACTCTTGACCGGTATGGCTCATAAGGAGGCTCCTAAGGTTCATGCGATCCTTCTGAAGATTGCAAAGGCATACCCTCAATCCCTCTATTTCCAATTGAGGACAAATCGCGAAGATATGCTAGCCATCAAGAAGAACCAGGAAGCCAAGGAGAAGGCGCGACAACGAGCACAATCGGCGGCATCTAGTAACAAGTTAAGCAGCTCACCATCGCTTAGCAAGGACAATCTTCAAGTGAAGCAAGACTCATCTTCTAGGCCAGCGACCTCGAATGGCGATGGCAACGCACAAGCCAAAACGGACCCATCTGAGGCCAATGGAACTTCAAATGCCCCGCAAGCTGGTGGCGCCGCTCCCAATGCGGATCAGCAGTCAACTGGAAAGGATGGTGCATCTGGTGCTACACAAAAGAGACCACCTTGGGAGCTTACTGAGGAGATCATGTCTGTGCTAAAGACAGCCTTCCCTCTCCTTGCCATGTCTATGGAGACTATGGTGGACCAAATTCAAAAGTACTTCAAGTGTCCACCTGACGAGGATGCGTACCGTCTGATCATCGCCCTCCTTAATGACGGGCTGGCGTACGTAAGCCGAATGCCCGCATCATACGCAAGAGACGTGAAGCTACCATCCGCCACGGAGACTAACATCACCCGCTTTGCCGAAACCATTCTTCCTGCTCACATTAAGAAGTCTTTCGAACTCGAGTTTGTCCAAGTCAAGCCGACGATGTACGAGTACATCCATAAACTCCGAAAATGGCGCGACAAATTTGAAGAGAAGCTTGACCGTAGAAACCCGAAGGCTTACTTAGAATCGTACTCACGGCATCTAAGCGAATTCCGTTACCTAAAGTTTGACGATGTCGAGGTCCCCGGTCAGTACCTACAGCATAAGGACAAAAACCAGGACTTTATTCGAATCGACAGGTTCCTTCCAAATGTCGATTTAGTCCGAGGTGTCGGTGGCTCTCATCGACGCTTGAAGATCCGAGGCCATGACGGCAGCATCCACTCGTTCGCCGTCCAACACCCTGCCGCGCGTCACTGCCGACGAGAGGAAAGAATTCTGCAACTGTTCCGGCATCTGAACCAGACGCTTGCAAAGAAGAAGGAAAGTCGACGACGTGATTTGCAGTTCACAGTGCCATTGATAGTTCCTCTTGCTCCACACATAAGAATTGTGCAAGACGATACATCATACATCACACTGCAAGGAATTTACGAAGATCACTGTCGACGGAACGGAATGCTCAAGGACGAGCCAGTTATGTTTACTATGGATAAACTGAGGGGTCTAATTGAGCCTAAGGGCAACGTAAGTTTCAAACAAACCAAACTACCATCAACTATAACTAACAGACAGATGCAGAAACCCCCCGAGCAAACGGCGATGGCCCGCCTTGAGGTGTTCACGGCTATACAAGAGAAATGGGTACCGCGCACCGTCGTCCTCGAATACTTCCAAAGTATCTTCCCCGAGTTTTCCGAATTCTGGTTGTTCCGACGCCGGTTCTCCTACCAACTTGCGGCCTTGACATTCATGACCTATATCCTCTACAGCACGAACAGATACCCCCATAAAATTCACATCGCTCGGGGCTCAGGCAAGATCTGGGGTTCAGAAGTCATGTCGTTTATGGCTCCTGGCAAGCCCTTCTTCCACAATCCGGAGCCGGTACCCTTCCGTCTCACGCCCAATTTGCAGGCCCTAATGGGACCTTTAGCGACGGAGGGTATCTTCAGCTGTTCGATTATGGCAATTGCACGTTGCCTGACCGAACCTGAGTTTGAGCTAGAACATGCTCTTACACTATTCGTCAGAGACGAGGTAATTTTCTGGTTTACTAGCAGTCACCGGACTATACACCTTAACGAGAACCAATTGCGCGACACGGTACAGACAAACTGCGACATGATCGTTAAGCGTGCGGTGAGCCTAGCCCAGAGCCCACTCGGTAACTTGCCAGCGAATCAGACGGTCATCGACCTCATCGCCCGAGCTGTCAACCCTATGAACCTCGCGCAGTGCGACGCCCTGTGGATGCCATATCTATAATTCCACAGTTCGGTTTCTCACTACCAAATCAGCCACTTCATAAAACATGGAGATTCGGTTACTCTAACCGAAGATCTCATTCTCCACCTTATGGTCAACATAAAGTCGAGCAACCATACAAATATCATTTTTTCGTTCATCTACCGTTATTAATTCGAGGCCGGGGCTCATTAGGCGAGGCAACTTCGCAGCAAGGCGTTAAGGAAAGGGTGGTTAATGAGTCGTTTAAAAAGGCCATGGAAAATCATCAGTCTGGTCAGATGACCAGCGCAGGTCAAAATAGACCTTTAGGGGGAAACTGCATGTACCTAAGATAGCATTGCTTCATAGTCAGTTGCTTCATTTAGCACTATTGCTCTATATCTTCTACGCCGCCTGTATCATTCCGTGTTATGATGTATGCTATTGGTGACTTGTTTCTTGTGAGATGTTCTAGTTATGTTCGACGACCCTAAGTGTGTGAAAGGAGTAGACCGTAACGTCAACATTTAGGTACCCAGGCCAGTCGCTCTTCTTGGATATATGGGGGTATCATATCTACCTATCTAGCATTAAGCACCATACGCTTACCTATATTATAAGCTATATATCCATATATCACCGTATCTCAAACAACTTTGACGGTTCAAACCGTAACAGCGCCTCGCCGTTCATCATGCCGTCAACGTAGCACTCGCCGATGAGCTGGTAGTAAATATACGGATCACTCTGCAACGGCACCTTCTCCGGCTTCGGGATCTGAGCCGACGGCTCCCGCCGCTCGCGCGGGCTACTAGCACTCTCCTTATCAGGAGTGACGCGGCCGGTGGTCGATTCCAACTTATCCCAAGCCTCCCACCCCGGCTTCCCAGCACGTCTACGCTCAGCCGCCGCGCGGCGTATCGTCACGATATCGCGCCACACCTGGCTGATTTTCGCGGCAGCCTCGCGTTCCCTTCTCTTCTGCCTCTCCTCTCTCTGCCTGCCCTCTTCCTCGACTTCCTTCTCCGTTTTCGTGAAAGGACGGAGCAGGACAGGAACGCTGCACCCGTAAAGCACGACAACTAAGTCCCCGGGCCGCGTGTCCTCAGGCGCTAAACCGAGACACCGGTCCCGCTCCGTGCGCATCATGCGCCGGTTCCAGATGGCGGATTGCACGCGCCGCAGGACCTCCCCTACGATACTGCAGTTGCCCCAATTTACGATATCAGTCGTGTTTAGGGAGTCCCCGTGAACCCCCTGGTTCAGCGCGTGTCGGACCAATCGCGGATAGTACCGCGGCGCGTTCTCGCCCCCTGGCCCGCGGTCCGCGACAAGCGTGCGCCAGAACTCGTCTGGGAGGTCGTTTAGGTCCGCGGACCGTCGGCGGAGGAGTTTGAGCCAGTCTCGGGGGATGTTGCCTTGTTGAGAGGGGTACTTGAGCTCCTTTACTTTGTCGAGGATGAACCCTTCGACGTACATGCTGTGGTAGTGTAGGCCGTTTAGGGAGGCGTCGTGGCTGTATTGCGTCACGCCGTCTTCGATCCGGAAGTTTTCGGTGAGAACCCGCGTCCCGGCTGCGCTGTAAACGCGCTTTGGGGGGAGGCCGACGAGGCTGTCTGCGTTCTTGCGCCGCATCTTTTGGCCCTCGCCGTCCATGCCAAAGGCTGCGCGGGCCGTGGTGGGGATCCATGATGGGAGGGTGTCTTCGCCTTCGTCTTCGGGACGTTCGGTGTTCGTTTTTATGCGCCAGTGGGTATCTTCGTCGTCACTGTAGATGCTAAGAGTATCTGATGGGGGTGGCTCGGGAGCCCACGGTCGACAGATGATGTCGAGGGCTCGGGTTTTGTCGGATTTGTTGATGGCCCAGTTGACAAACTGGACGTAGACATCAGACAGCGGGAGTCTGTAGTCGACAGGGTATGGGTTGGACATATTTGCTACGGCCAATTGCTTGACGAGCTTCTCTTTTATGTACTTTTGCCAAGTCCATTTTTCAATTACGTCTTCTGTGAGCAACCTGACGGGCTCCGTGTCTTTTGCAACGGCGAGGAGTGCGTATATGGTATCACGAGGCTCTGAAGAATCAAATGTGGTGAGCTTTGATACAAGATACTGGAGGCTGAACTGGGCTTGACGTTCGTTTCCTGAAAGCCGTCGAAAAAGGTTGTTTGTCTCCTCGACCAACGTGGTGGCGCTCAACTCGGACACGTCTCCCAAGTCCGGCATATGTCCGAGGACTTTATCATTAATGACCTCAGATATCCTGCGGGTACCCGTCTGTACCTCATTGAAAAGGGAGACGGCGTCTGCAAAGTCCTTCCAATCAACGCTGTCCATTCCACAGAAAAGTGTTGCTTTTTGTGCGATGGCAATTTCCTGCACGATCCATCGACGAGAAAACCATGACCTCCTCATTAGCGCCGAGAGGGCTTGCCACTCTTTGACGATCTTGTCGTCTCTAATCAAGCGATCCCATTCTTTCAGGTTGAGAACTCGGTTCTTGACAAAGTCCATTGCCAATTTGCTATTCTCGCCTTCGTCACCGAGCCATACGTAGACACATTCTGCTTCGCCATAGATACTCGACATCATCGGCACTTGGAAGTTCTTTTCATTGATGTTCTCTTGGTCCATACAGACGAAGTCAATCCAAACCCTGAACACCTTATGAGCACGAAGTACTCTCATGGCGGAATCGAGACTCCTAGGTACCAGGAATTCATAGGGTTGGTTAGGCTACGCCACTTTCCCCGGTCAGCGATTTTCCATCTCACCGGTTTCAGCCACTGACCTGTACAATATGAACGACCGTCTTGTCGCTGTGATCCCGCTTCCCCCAGCACCAGGATAGCGCGCTATAGGGCTGGCCATCTACCTTATCTTTCACCAAGCGACATTCGATAATATCATGAGAATTATCGATTATCTCCAAAACACGAATTTCCTTGGATGGATTGTCCAGGGGGCAATGAACCCCGTGTGAGTATTGAGCCATTTCAAATTTCCAATCACATATCGATCGCTAAGCCAAGACTTACATCATGACTGCCTTTCATCAATACTCGTGATTATAAATTTAAAATCGCTGGATAATCTAGGCGCTTATCATTCTTTAGAATTTTCAAGAGATTGACCTTGAGGATGAATAATCGAAGATGAATTATCTCACCGAACAGTTGAAGGCTCCTCCAAGAACCCCTGTCACCTACCTGTGCAACCTGCTATATTGGCTTAGCTAAGATCGCTTCAGAGGCTTGCTATAAAAAGCAAAGAGCATATATAGGTACTAGACCTAAAACGGATTCCTAGTCGTTATCCTCCAACGAATGCTCTCTCCCGCTTCGGAGTCAGGAAACTGAATAGACTCTTCATGAATTTCCCCTCTCGTATGAGTCTTCATAAAGAGATCATACAGATTTCCGTGAGCAGTTCTGTCATTCATAAGCACTTCTCTTTTTATGATAACCCCTTACCGAATTCCGCATTGTGAGTACCTGTATGAATTTTGACCTTTCACTCTTATCTTTGGTCTAGGCCACATAATACATACTTGACTTCTGATTCGTTATGCTGCATAGTCATCACGCTATCCGAGACATAATTCATCTTCCGAAGTAAAAATATGCGAGGTTTGTGACATTTATAAAGTGTAGATACCTGGGCGAGGTCTCATGTCTTCGTAAGATTTTCGCTTTTTAAGATTGGAAGGGAAAAGGAGTTGTCAATGAACCAGATTGATGTATCGTAGTCAGTTATACTGAGCTCTAATATTGGAACATAGTATAGTCAGAATGGCTAAGAGATGATTGGTATAACGGCTGATTATGATATACACCTAGTCTAGTGCTACGCAACCACGTATATCCATGGTTATTTCCTTCAGGGTCACATTGACCCGAGGGTGGAGGGGTGGGGGTAGTTCTACTATATTTTGTGTAGATAGAGACCGTCTAAAGATATCGTGATAATGTGTCTCTACACAGTTTGCTCTGAACCCCTCATGATAGTTCCTTGAAATTCAAGTACGCATAAGATGGATCTGAAAGTGCAAGACTCACCTCCTATTCCTAAGTCGGGCGATGCTGCCATTGTAAACGCAAAGCTCTTTATAGACGAGCAAGATAGCGAACCTTGCCGTCATGTAAGAACTCAACTGAGCCCTGAAGAGAAGACTTTGGTGCGGAAGCTCGATTTCTACATCATGGTGGGCATCTTTATTAGTCCCAAGCAACAAGAAATAGGTACTTATATGCAGTATAGCCAACCATCTGCGTCATGTACTTCCTCAACTACGTTGACCGAAACGCCATCGCGCAAGCCCGCCTCAACCACTTCGAGAGCGATCTCAATATGGCGGGTAACGAGTTTAATACGGCAGTCAGCATGTATACAACCCCTTTCTCTACTACTAGCTAGCGATAAAACCGATACTTGGATACTAATCTCGTAGTCTCTTCGTCGGATACGTGCTCATGCAAGTACCCAGCAACATGCTGATCACTCGCATCAAGCCCGGAGTCTACATGTCCGGGTGGATGTTCCTCTGGGCTGTGGTGTCTACATGTACGGCTGCCGTGAAGAGTTACAGAGGCTTGGTGGCTTGCAGATTCTTTCTGGGTATAGCAGAGGCTCCAGTAAGAGATAATAGCAATCTGCCTCAACCCATGCTAACGTTTTCGAGTTCTACCCCGGCGCCACATATATCCTGGCGATCTACTACACGCATAGCGGTTAGTCATGAGCCGATACTAGCAACCATTATATCATGTTGCAGCTAACATGATATTCTCATAGAGATGGCCACACGCATCGGCCTCATGTATTGTGGCCAGCTTCTCGCAACGGGGTTCACCGGCTTAATCTCAGCCGGTGTCTTCGCCGGCATGGATGGGCTTCAAGGATTGGCCGGCTGGCAATGGCTGTTCATTATCGAAGGCGCTCTCACAGCATTCGTTGCCATACTCGGGTTTTGGTTTCTACCAAATACGCCAGACGATACGCACTGGCTAAGCACCGAGGAGCGTAAGTTGGTGCGGGCTCGCATAGAGCGGGACAGGATCAGCGACGCCCTCGGCGAGGCTACTGCTTGGGATGGTCTCAAGCAGGCTTTCGGTGACAAGAGAACGTGGCTCTTCTGCTTTATGCAAATGTTCCACCTCTCAGCTTGTTCCTTCAATGCTTTCTTTCCAACGTAAGTTCTTACTCTTTGAGTTCATCACTGTAATGATGTTGACGGTACCGACGGCGAAAGCGTCGCAAAAACACTCGGATACAACACCACAGTAACCCTCCTATTAACATGCCCACCGTTTGTCCTTGCGGGAATTGGCAGCACCGTAGTAGGCTGGAGCTCTGGAAGGATGAACGAGAGGACGTGGCACATTACAGTCACACTATCCACCGCAATCGTCGGGTTCGTGATAGCCGCCAGTACGCTGAACACGGCGGCACGTTATGTTGCCTGCTTTATTTTCCCCGTAGGCGCATTCTCTGCCAACTCCGTTATCGTCGGCTGGGCTTCATCAACCCTTAGCCAGACAGTAGAGAAGCGAGCCGTAAGTTCCAAGCATACTCTATTCTATAGGCTCCTCGGTTAAGAACATGGCGTTAATCTAGGTCGTCCTCGCAATAACCAACGTCTTCGGCCATATTGGATATATATACGGCGCCTATCTATGGCCAGACAGCGACGAGCCCAGATACGGCATCGGATTCGGTGCATCAGCAGGTTTCGCACTCCTCTCCATATGCTGCGCCTGGGTTGTTCGCACGTTACTCATTCAAGAAAACAACAAGATTCGGGCTTCTGACGTAGGAAACGTGAATTTGTATAGCTATTAGAAATGCCCATGATGAATATAGGTAGACTAGGAATAATCCCCGACGCGAACCCGTTGATCCCTTAAATGACGTACCTGTAATCGGCCTCCTCGGCGTTGGTTAAGTGGGGGATCGGAGAGAAGCCGATTAGAGCTCCGATATCGATATTGCGTCAAAGCCCTCTATCTAAATTTCTAAAATATTTAAGACTTCTAAGCGTCTCGTCCGAACAACCCTTTTGTTCCCACCACCCTTCGTTTAGAACGAAACGGCGGCCGACCGCGAGACGCTATAAACTCAATTGAGGCACCCGACTTAGCCGCGGTACATAGAAAAGCCTAAGCGTCGAGAATGGCGACCGGGCGCATCGTCTCCCCGCGCACAGCGTTCAGTAGCACGCCTCTGCGAGCCATAATATCGCGGCCGTACTCCTCCACGAGCTCGACAGTCCCGTTAGCGTACGACCACCACGAGCCCCCGAAGGGAGGCGCTCACCGCCAAGATGCGCCGATAATATTCATGCACGGCTTGTTCGGGTCCAAGAAGAACAACAGGAGCGTATCGAGGGTTCTGGCGCGGGATCTCAGACGTCACGTCTACACCGTCGTAAGCCCTCTCCCCCCTTCCTTTTGTCCCTCATGCGTATGCGTAAATACGACCCAAACCTGACGCCCACGCTCCCCAGGACCTCCGAAACCACGGCGACTCCCCCCACGCCCCAGAACACACCTACCTCTCCATGGCCTCCGACGTCGAGCGCTTCATCCACGACCACAATTTACGCTCTCCAACCCTAATCGGGCACTCAATGGGCGCCAAAACAGCCATGGCCCTCGCCCTAACCACCCCCTCCCTAATAACCAATTTCGTCGCCGTCGACAACGCCCCCGTCGACGTCGCCCTGCACAGCAGCTTCCCGCGGTACGTCGAGGGCATGCGGCGCATCGAAGCCGCGAACGTGACGAAGCAAGCCGAAGCCAACGCTATCCTAAAGGAATACGAGGATGATTTCTCGATCCGGGCTTTTTTGTTGGGGAACCTGTACCGACCGTATTCTGCCTCGTCGTCTGGTGGGCCGGCTCCCCAGAAATTCCGCGTGCCGCTGGATATAATAGGTCGCTCGCTTGGGCATTTGGGCGATTTTCCGTTTAAGGACCCGACCGCGGTGCGCTTTGAGAAGCCGGCGTTGTTCGTGCGCGGCACGCGCAGCACGTATATCCCCGACGAGGTCATACCACTGATCGGACAGTTCTTCCCGCGATTCCAGATGGTCGATATCGATGCCGGGCACTGGGTGATTTCGGAAAAGCCGGAGGAATTTCTGCGAGGTGAGTTTCTTACCTATCATTATCATCCATGCGCTGTGACTTGTGACTTGCGATTCTGTATTTGTAAATTGAGTTGAGGCTTATCGAGATTTCTGCAGCTGTTATCGAGTTCCTCACACCAAGCGAATAAAGAGCAAAAATTTATGTTTTTGGTTAGAGAGTTTTGCATAGACAGGTATAATAGAGGTACGGTCAAGGGAACTGTAAATAATCCGTGTATCATTTGCATTGCGTTGCGTGGCATAGAGGGATATCATCATCTAGAGAAGGAAGAGAGAACTTGGAAAATCAACAGCACTATGTACATTGCCACCACCCGCATCGAAGCCTGGGCGTTTATCCTGGGATCTTGCTTCTTGTTACCGATAGACAAAAGAATAGAGATGGTCCGGTTTGTTCGCTGGCTGGTTAGCAGGGACAGGCAGAAGAGTAGTCAGATCCTAGACCTAGATTTATACCGCCCGCGTTGGCCGCGGGCGTGGCGGCGGCTAGGAGTTGCGGTTTTTGCACGATCCGATCTACGACCTCGACGAACGGCCGACGTACGTTCTCGCGTGTCTTGGAGCTGACCTCGCAGAAGCCCGCGCCTTGTGACTCTGCGAACGCTCTGCCTTCCTCCTCGGTAACGGCCCGGGTGCCGCCCGCGGATACCTTATCTAATTTACTTCCAACCTTTATTGCGGAATTAGTAGCGATCCTTTTTTTGTGAAGTATAGAGTGTATGTATAGATATAGAAGCATAGTATCAGAATCAGGGATACGATACCAAATAAAGCACGGCATCTGAAGACGCGTTCATCCTCGCTTCGTCGATCCACTTCTCCATGCTGAGGAAGCTCTTTCTACTGGTGATATCGTAGACCAGGATGACGGCATGCGCGCCTCTGTAGTAGCTAGTCGACAGAGTGCGGAAGCGTTCTTGGCCAGCCTTTGAGTGTAGAGAGTACGTTAGATATGACACGCTGTATAGCTTATGCGAGCGTAAGTTGGTAGCTTACGGTATCAAATATATTCAGTCGGTACGCCTTGCCGTGCACAGCTAACTTCTTCATCTGAAATAGTGAACCGAGTGTTAGTCGTAGCTCTCTTCTCACCCGCCCGTTCGTGCAGATGCGCGTAAACCGGTTAGCTGTATCTCATCTCACCTTAAAATCGATACCAATCGTTGCCGTTGTCGACTCCGGGTCGAACTGGTCATCGCAGTCTATCAAAGTCTTAGAAACCAACCCCATGTCAACCGGGAGGAACCCGTAGCGCGAGCCGGAGATCCTGGAGTAGGAAGCTCATACATCTTAGCAGCACTACTCGTCTTATTAGCTTCAGTCCGATGTGTCCTTTGGATGACCTATGGATCTAAACTTCGGCAGGTTGGCGCGACGCGACCCGGCGATCCGAAACCGCCATCTCGCAGAACATATCCGTCGGTGAAGATGTAAGGTCGGGTAATTTCACATGTACATACGTGCAGACTTTCCGGCACCAGAAGGGCCGATAATCAGGACCTTAAGGACCGGGAGCTGGTCCTCAGAAACCATCCTTCTTTCTTTCTATTCAATTCCCAAATTTCCGGTTTATGCGATGAACGTATTCCAAAATCTAAGCGAGATCGGTGACCGTAACGCGACGCCGATAACGACGAAAGCAAAATGTGGATAAGTTTAGGTGAACGATAAAAACGACGATAGGAACAAAAACAATGAAAATGAAGCTTTCGTAGGTGAAAGAAAGCAACTAGGTAACTGAAGGTTATCCTGTTTTAGGTAATGTAATGTAAATAATCAGTTATGCCATTGGCGGTATTTGGTCATGCGAGCAATCCAAGAAACCGCTGTCATTTGAAAGTGGCGGGTTTTTACTTGGTTCGATGTTGCCGGGTACCTTTTTTGAAAGTTCAAGCTAACATCCAGCTAGACCCCCCTACGTACAAGACTTTGAAGGTTTGACGTGTACCTTGCCTGTGACGTACCAATAGATGATTGGTAGAACCTTCAAATGTCGTGGGAAGAACGGCCATGTCACAATAGCAATTAATCCCTTTTTATGACGTTGGGTACATGGATTATGTATTTGCCTAGGCAGAGACATCATTAGACATTTGCACACACATTATGTATTCACATGATATATGCATGTGGAATCTGGACCAGGTGCATCAAGGAGCCGCATGGTATGGACCCAAAACCTAGAACCTATCGGGATACGGCATCGTTCTGAAATGGGTATCCGTGGATCTGTAGATCCAAGATGGGTCAGGAAACCAGGAATGGGCACCTTGAGATGCGTGTGGGAGTATTAATATCGCATTTGCACTTGCTCAACACCTGGGCTCCGGTTATCCCGACACCAATCAGTCAATTAGCGCGGCGGGATATGGAGGACCAACTTCAAATCACATATCCGCAAACACCGAAGTCATCCATAATCATCAGTCAAGCTTTCTCATTTTTTTATGTCCTGAGGGGCCTGCTGTAACCGCAGCTACCATGCTGCGCCGAATGCAATCAGAAGTGAGACCTATTGCCATTGCACAAAAACCCACGCCGTCCCATGACCAGAGTTCATCATAATTAGACCTCCTCAAGGACTCGTTCCTTGAACTCACGCTCGACCTTCTGTCCCTCCTCGTTCGTCGTGGACTCTCCGTGTAGGTTCATCAGAGCACCGAGGTCGAACTTGGGTGACTTTAGGAGCTTGACCTTGCGGATGTGGACCTAGAGAATTATTAGCATAATGAGCATAACACGAAAGTAAAGCGAAAACGAGTACTATCGAATAAAATAGGCTGATACGTACGTTCTGTAGAGGGTAAATGCCTTGCGTGGCCTTCTCGATCTCGCGACCGATAACTTCGGGGATGAGCTTAGAGGTCAATTGCTGCAGGGTGCAAGTAGCAGCCTCGCGCTGAATGATCTCCACCATCTTCTTTCGGATGGCACGAATTTGAGAAGAAGCGGCGTAGGTGGTCTTCTTGATCTGGTTGGGTCGTCGCTTGGTGAAAGCGATAGCGAAGAGGCGTAGGAGGTAGTCGTCGGTGGTCTTGACGGTGACGTTGGCCTCGATAAGAGATTGCCATTTTCGCACCAGAGATCGTAGCTTGTCGGAAGTGAAGTCCAATCCGTGGAAGTTGGTCAAGCAGTTCTTGCCCTGAACCTCGTCAACACGTAGCTTGACCTTGCGGAACGCGTGGTCCTCGTCCTTCTGTAAATCGGCTAGGGAAACTTCGAAGATTCGGCCCTTGAGGGCATCGTTGGCGTTCTTAAGACCGGTTGTTCGGTTCACAAGGGTCTTTCCGACACTACACAGCGTAATTAGAAATCGGTGAATATTAGTAAACCGTAAGGGATTGTTCGTACTCTCGGATGTTGAAGGGGGCAGGGGCCTAAGTATCGAAGTCAGCCACGGAGCGCTTTAAAGTGTGGAAAATCATCCTAAGATATGGAAGTGATTGAATCGAGGATATTCGCTTACCTTGATGGAGTACCAGTCCTTTCGGGCGAAAGGGTCCTGAGCCTTCTTCTTGAGGCCCTTCTTGCCTTTAGACAATCTCTTGTTCCTATTGGGAGCGGGTGGTTAGCATTCGATTTTCCATTGACCATTAACCACTGATTGACCTGGGCGCGGGGATGTTCAGAGCGCCTGAATATTCGCCAGCATCGAGTATCGAGGAATTATAGGTGTCGCTGTGGTTTAATTAGATGAAATAAATCATATTTACTTACTTTCCAACCGCCATGTTTGCGAAGTAGATGTGGTTCGCAAGTCAGGACGTTGTCGAAGATTGTGTTGAAGAAAGCTTTTGGTGTTGCGTTTTGATGGATCTGGCTGTGAATTCTAGTGCGGCCAAAATTTGACGTTTGTGCGTGGAAAATCAATTTAATGTGGGTACGTCACATGACCTTTTTCCTTCGATAAAATTCAATCCATTTTTTTTCTTGCGAGGCGCTACGCGACCGCCGATGCGCTGAATTTATGTATATACCGGAGAGACGCTTTGGCCATGCGGGGTAGATGCATACTTAGGGTTTTAATGATTTAAAAAGGGATATTGTGATAGTGAGTTCTTTCTATCTGCACTGTTGAAGCTTCAATATTTAGCACATTTAGATTTCACTAGCGCAATTCATTATCAAATCATACAATTGATTCATGAGAGACGAGGCTTCAAGATATTTGAGATATTTTAATGTATTATCTCATTATTAATTTCTTTGGTCTGATGTTGAAGTTGCCCTGGCCAGCTGTCGCCAGCTAACTAAATCCCTCACAATTATTTCAGTCGCCTTGGTGCTGTTTATCCCGCAGATTTCTCAAGAACTCGAAAGCGACGAGCCGTCTTGAGATGACAGGCGAGCTTATAGAGCCCAATCGACGTACAAACAAATACAATCCCTGACTTTTATATCCCGCTCCCTGCCGCTTATTAAACAAACGGGCTATCCCAGTGGTGGTTTCCCTTCATATGCTCACATGCAGAGTAGATCCGCAAACCCGTTAACCTGTATCAGTTCCGCCGAGAGCCGATCCCGAAGCGTCCAGGCCTTTTATAGGTCCTGGCTGTGGTGTAGTACATCAAACATATATATCTTGGTACAAGCAAAAAAATAATAGACACCCCGGCGCCGGTTGACCCTATCGTCAATGCTTTATCGTTCGCTTTCATACCATCGCAACCAAAAACAAAAGAAAGAAAAAAGTGTGAGATGACACGAGGTTAGCTAATGCTGGGGGGAGAAAACTCGGGGACCTCGGCAATCCCCGTCTCCCCCCCAAATGCTAATGCCTCGTATCTCCTGTCAGATCCAAATCCTACAATTTCCCCGGGCTCTAGCTCGCAATTGCGAGTCAAGCCCTCTCTTCAACTGAGGCCTTCTCTTCGTCTGGATGCTCGCCTACCTCCCAGGCGTCGAAGCTAGGGAAGCTAAAGTAGCAAGCGGAGTCTAGTAAATCGTCAGGTCAGTACGGAATGTCGATGAAAAAGTCATTATCGCCCGCGGGTCGATAAGCGGGAGCCGGAGCCGGGTACGCACGTGGATCATTTGAATTTGCTATGTGAGACTCGCGGGCCTCGGCGGAGTCTAACCCGTAGCTCCGCGTCGACGACGGCGACGAGTTGGCGTTGGAGATGGCGACTCGGCTTAGAAGCTCCGTCGCCCTTCGGTTCATGTTTGGGCTCGTCAGCACCCCTTTGCAAGCATTGGAGGTGGTGATCGAGGGTTCGGTGGCACACGCCCTGAGTAGGCGGGGCCGCCGTCGTTCCGCGCTCTTGGGTCTTGGAGAAGACTCCCTCCGCGTTACGATATCGGGTGAGTATCTAGCTGCAGCCATTCCCGGTTTTCGAGATAACAAGAGTTATGGTAGATTGTATGTGTAGGTATGTATGTAGGTCTATGCGATGAGGTTGTCGAGGAAACGCTGGTTTTTTGGATTGTAACCTTGGGAGAGCTTGGAAAAGCTTGCAATTTGAGTGGCAACTTTGGTAAAAACAATGCAGGCTAGAGGAGCATGCTCCCCATAGATCAATGGGTATCTCACGCGTTTAAGACAGTAGGCAGTAAGGCGAGAAAAGGCCGCTAAGACCAAGCTCTACCGGCTGTTGTGGAACGACTCCCCAGATACTCGGTGCGGGCATGCCACATGTCACTCACGAATGGGGACATTTCGCATGTGGTGGCAGCTCTATGGTCTCCGTTGGTCTGGCTGATTTGGGCGTAGACGCCTGCAGCGCTGTTGGGCAGTTCTGCGCCAGTTAGGGACGTGGTGGGTGGAGTCCCTGCTGACAACTGAACCATTCACGATCCTGTAAAGGTCTAGCATCTCTTAACATCTGCAACCCATCCTTGCATACAATATCCCAGCACACACTTTACCCTCTCGATGTACTACGTGGTAGCCCATCCCCAATTTTTCCTTACCTACCATGCCTAGACAGAGGGGATACGTTTCCAGTGGCCAGAGACGGCGACCTGCCAGCTCTAGAAGGGGGTGTCAGCGACCTGGAGCTCAACGCGGATTCCGTGATGCCCCCCTGTATATTCCGTGCATCCATGGATCTAATCAACCCACTGAGGCACCGCCCGCCTACTCCTCCCTGCCAATGCATCTCATACTGCCTGCCTTTGCCTTCTAAGGCTGATGTGGACGAACTCTGGATTGAAGCTGCAAGATTCCATCATATGGATAATTGTACCGTATAATAGCTATTCAATTGACGTGCTACGACGTAGGTGGTTTACCGGATCGTTGCCGCTTGGACATGCTACAATTGGATCGTCGTCGCACACTGTGAGATATCGCAGATATCACCGCAATCACAAGGCACAACATACAGCACATAACGCACATAGCACAAACAAGACGCGTTGAAGGGGAAGAATGCATACATTAGTCTCACGCGTGGCAATAGTTGAAGCGGGGTTTTCCCAAGACGAGATCAAGTTTTCGAGCAGTACTTAGTAGGTATACCCCGATATAGCCAGTCTCAATTCAACTCCTACGCTCCTACATCGGTCGTCTCCAAGCCAATTCAATCGGGAGAACTCGTCAGTGATCAATGCTGTCATTGTTATTAATACGAAGTAGCAATGTTTTTGGTTGGATGGTACTCACTCATCCCACATTCGGCCCTGCACGGCTTTCAATTCGTCTTCAGTCATTCTGTGACCGGCTGTGAAGTATCCTGAAAGTTATCAGCCATACACGATCAATTTTGACGACTAGTAGGGGCAGGCAGGTAAGCCTTAAAACTTACCGGCTGTGATCTTGGCGTCTATTTCGACCCGCGAATCTGCGGGGATTAACTCCTCGGGGAGTTCTACCCGTTCGTGGATAGGGATACTGTTCTTGGTTAGACATCTGCTTTGGTGTGCCGTAAGGCGTAAGGGAGTCAGCTTACCCCTGGCCAACGATGGCATCGTGCTTCATGCTGCATTGTAGCACCTTAGCACCTGATACGTCCTCTCCACTATTCGTACCCGAGTTACTTACTTGCTCATGCTTAGCATCTTATCGATCTTCTTTATACCGAGCCAGTGGAGGATATCGGGCATTAGAGCCTGGAAACGCATGTCCTTAACGCCGGCAACGTTTTCTGTCCTCTTGAAGTAATCCGAGGCGCGGTCTTCTCCTCGTTTTCTCGCATTGTATACAACTACCCGATATGGTTAAGATTATGTGGTCTTGGACTAAAAGTTGTGAATACTTACGGTACTGCTTTATGTTAGCATCTCGGCAATCGAGGGGGGGAATGGGGGGGTGAAATACCTTAGTGACCTCGCCCAATGCTCGCCCTTCCTTTCTGAAGTAGATGACAACACCACTGCCGCCATTTTGAGCTTCCTTGACGGCTTCTTCAATGCCGAAGATAAGATAGGGTCTGCAAGTGCAGATATCGGATCCAAACACATCACTACCGTTGCACTGCATTATGTGTAAGCCGGACGTCCTCCGACCAATAGTCGGGATGCAGAAATTACCTCATCATGAACACGCAAAGCCAATCTACATTTCTCGTCAGACATCTTCGCCGGGTCTCCGAAGCAATAGACAGTCAGCCCGCCTACAAACGTCAGCTTCAATGGTATGTCATTCTTTTGGATTGGGAGCTTAGTTACCGATTGGGGGTAAGAAGACCTTGATATCACCGCGTGTGATAAGCTATACATGTGAGTGGTTAGACCTGCGCCAATTCTTCCAAGAGTAGCAGACGCTTACTTCTGGATAACTACCACCGGTGTGTTCGAACAGAGAACGTCTTAGAACGCCCTCGTCTATTCGAAGTTAGTCATGAACCTGCACGCGTACTTCGTCCTGGGCGCATACCTATTCCAAACCTCTCGGCTACTCCAGGAAGATACCAAACCTATCTCGATCAGCACCTATGATTATAGATAAAGGGTAGGGATGAAGGGTTCCTACAGGTTCGACTGCGAATTTGGTCACAGCAAGCTCCCCACTTGCATTCAGGCAGACTTTTCCGTCAGGGACACTAAAATTAGGGCAAGATATGAGTAGATGCGACTGAATATGACAAACGAGTTACATACAGTCGACCACTTCGGACACTTTCTTCGAGCTCAGGAAGCTAATACAAATTAACATAGTTCGTGAATTGGTGGGGTTTAAATGGTTCTACCTTCATATGAGCCTTGGTAATCGCGATAGTTGGTCGAATATCAACTACAGCAATTCATCAGCACACCATACACAAGATAAAGCTAGCCACGAAGATGATTATATACCGTTATCTTTCTCTATGATGTCGGAAAAAAGCCATGGTGCTAGATGACCCCAGGGGTCCATGGCAACAATCTTTTTCTTGTCGCCCCATTGAGGAAATGGACCAATAGGGGCAGCTGGCTCCGTGTTGGTGAAATCGGGTCTATAGGAATCAGACAATCTATTTAAGGTAGGCAATGCTCAACATTATCATACCTGTGGTTAGCATTGAGCTGTTTGCTGGCGAGAGCAAGAGCATAGTAGATGGAATAGGATCCACCGTGTGCTATATCATTTAGTTAACCGATCGGTTGAAAACCCCCCTATTAGCAGGGCACATCTTACCTCCGATAGCTATGACTAATGTTAGTGACTGAGCAAAGCAAACAAGAGCTGGCCAACTCACCATTGCGTTTCCTGATCGTAGACGATGATCGGGAGACAACCACCGGACCACGCTGAACTGCGTCTGAGGCACCCCATTGAAGGGGTATTGGGCTGATACCGATCTGTTTGGGATAGGTACTATCAACGGGTTAGTGCTTAGAGCACGGTGTTTTCCCAAAGGACTATAGCCTACGTAAGAATGATTCGGGATGTGAATCCTGATTTCTCTGCCTCCTTCGTCACAGACTGAGCCTTGTTGACGTCAGACTCGCTTGAAGCCGGAGTTGCCTGGACTGGTGATGTTGGGATTCCGGCGAGGGGAGAAGGCGATGCCCGACTAATATCGGGACTTGGGGCTCGGAGAGATGGGGCAAGAGCATCAAGTCGGTAAGATACCGATTCAACTTCTGTTGCTAATCTACTCTGGTTCTCCTGAATAGACTTCAAAGCCTCAAGAACATCGGCCATGCCCACTTCACCGTCTTTGCTGGGGCCCGAGCTTGCCATTGTCACAATTAGACGGATATCAACCCCAGGGAACTTAATGCAAGAGATGTAATTTCACGAGAATGAAATATCTAGATGAGTGATTGTAAATTTGAAACGATTTATTGTACGTTCACGTTTTGACTCAAACTTCTTAAAGGAGTCAAGAGTCAAGATTGTGACTGAGTAAGGTGAGAGAGTGAGTAAGGTAGGTAAGTTGGTAGTTGGTAGCTTTAGTTTAAGCGGTATGGAAATTGATAGAGAGTTAAGGTAAATCGGTGGTCGGTATGTGGCTTCAACTGGAATGAGCATTGAGGGTCCTTCGGAGAAGGCCTAACTCTTTCAATTAGACCTATCTATGAATGTACCGAGTACTCGGAGCATACACACAGCTACTGCCGGACGAATTGGAATGATACCAGACAGGCAAGTGTATTCATGTACAATTCTAAACACAGTTCGTCCTACATACCTAATGGATTAACGTATTAACGCTTCAACCCAAGATAAGGAGCCCAAAGAGAAGTAGCGAAGTAGGCACCTGACTGCCTAACAGCGATAAAACCCACCCGGACTACCCACTAGCTCGTACCTGCATCTGCTGTAAACCTCCGTCGCTTCCACGCCCAGCTATACCTTATCTTACTAGTTCGAATCGTTAGATACATCTATATATTCTGCAGAGAAATAGGTATGAATCTAGAGACCAAAGATCCTATAACTACTTTGTAAGCAGGTATCCGTATCATAGCTTTCGGTATAATCGATTTGCATCAGGAATGTAGAAACAATCATCAGTGTGGGTAGCACCAGCAGGATGTGGATTCTTTGAACAATGATCATGTGGAACGTCGAAGCCAAGACCAATCGACATCGACAATGCAATTAACGTATGGGTGTGCGGCTATTAATGATTATACCAGGTATACGCTTGTAAGGCAGCCCCGCCTCGCTCTACGCTGCCCCACTGACATTGTCCCCATAATTATTGTTGATAAGCGATAAGATAGCCTTATCACTAAAGTCTTGGAAGTTCCGATCTTGGAACCTGTGGCTTTGACAATGGCAAAGCTACTAGGTACCTAAGGCAGGCTGTACAAATTTAGACAGTATGAACTGGAGCGTCGCGTAAATCGGCATCTGTGTTGTTTTGCGACAATATTAAATGTTCTTTGTTCTGTTGTAAGTTTGTCGATAGCCTTATGTAAAGTAAGGCTATCTACTATTTAGAACTGGGAAGTTGCAAGGGGAGAAAGGTACTTAAACTAACAGCCACGCGCGCCGGTTTCCCTACGCGACAGCCGACGTCATTTCCTTTGAAAAGTGCGAATACTTGACCGCGACTGCGACCGATCAATCAATCAACTTCCCTTCCAACTCAACATTCGACATCCTTTATCTACCGCCGCAACCGATTTACATCGCGACCCTATCAGCGCGATAGATCACAACACGTCATATATTTTGTAGTACTTTAGATTTAATCTTACATCCCGTTTCACCATGGTATGTGCTGCAGCCTTCTTTGTCCGCCAGCCGTATTCTACGGACGCTAATACTCGACCACTACAGGGCAAGCGCAAGAAGAGTTCTCGAAAGCCTCAGGGCAAGAAGAAGGTAGCTCACCACGAAGATAAATGACAATGCCTTCAAGGTCCGAGATGCTTACCCGCGTCGCAGAACGATCCACTCCCTACCGTCTTCACCTGTCTCTTCTGCAACCACGAGAAATCAGTTCATGTCAAGATCGATAAGAAGTTGGGTGTTGGCGACTTAGAGTGCAAGGTGTGCGCACAAAGATTCCAATGCGGTGTCAACTGTAGGTCAAAGCTATAATCATTGCCAAGCATGATTCTAATAATGTATATTTTAGATCTTTCAGCACCTGTCGATGTCTACAGCGAATGGATTGACGCAGCAGGTTTGTCATATCCCCACATCATACTCCGGTCCAAAAGATAAAGAAAGTTTCTAATATAAATTTCCAACTTAGACGCCGTAGCAAAGGATAGCAACACTGGCGGTGGTTCTGCTTCTGCAATCCCTCCCTATCCCTCAGGACTTAAACAATCAGCTGCCGGTCGTTATGAGGACGACGCTGAAGAAGGTTATGAAGGAGAAGGGATCGTCCCTGATGATGAGGAGGACTAAGAAGAACATAAATCATTAATGGAAAAATCACTTATCAAGTTACTACAGACCGAAACGGCCAAGCATTTATGAACCATAGATGCTAGCATGTCATGACTGTAGCACGTCACCAAGTGCCTTGGTCTTCAGTTGAGCATCCCACAGCCGAACCATGGCCATTTGCGGTTCTCCGTGAGTAATGCCATCTACCAAAATACCTAGGTAGTTGGGTTGCCTTGCCATTGCCAATGGATAGAACCAGTATGGTTCTGAATAGTAGTAAATACTGAATTCTACGTATTATTTCCTACGTATTCCTATATTTGTAATTGTGACTACCTATTGCTTTACATAGTGTAAAATCGGTCTCCGAAGTCGCCCAGGCCCGGGATGATATAACTAAATTAATGTTAGCAAAACTTCAATATGACACATATCATCGAGGTTAGTGGGCATACTTCTTTTCGTCGAGTCCCTACACGTCATTTAAATTAGCACCTTGTATATATAAAGGAGGCGGATCAATATGCTTCTCACCTGGTCAATGAATGCTGTGACGACTCGGAGCTTAGGGAACTTCGTCGCAAAATTCTGCACTCCCTCCGGACTGGCAATTAAGTTAAGGAAGAGGATTCTTTCTTCAGGAACACCACGAGATTTCAGGACTTCAACAGCCATGATAGCGGATCCGCCTGGAACCGTTAACTAGGTTAGTTTTCGAATATGTGAGTGGTGAGTATCCGGTTATCTGACCTGTTGCAAACATCGGATCAAGTAAAAGAACCCATCTTTCGGCGATATCCTCGGGCAGCTTGTCGTAGAACAACTTCGGCTTTGCAGTCTCCTCGTCTCGCTGGATCAAGATCTTGCCGATCCTCACTGACCTACAGCAGTCTCGGAGACCCTGTTCCATAGCTTCGCCTGCCCGCATGATGGAGACACCGCATATCTTTCCCTGGAACATGAGTCCATTGTAAGTGCGGCCAACAGGAGTAGTCACTGTGTGCTCAACGACGGGCAGATGATTGAGTCCTTCCTCGACAAGGAGACGAATGATTCGGTTGGAGTAGAAGATAAAGTCTGCTCGTTCTGTTTTCCTGTCGCGGATCTTCCTATTCCAGAGATTGTCTATGAGTGATTCGAGCACAACTATAGCATCGCTCGAGTCTCGCCTAACAAGGAAGTCACTCACGTGAGTAGTGCGATGAGCTGTGGTGTCTGGGGTAACGTGATAACGTTGTCATGCTCGACTTCTACTGAAACGGTGGCAATGGGCTTTTGACTAGGCGAGCGATAGTCAGGTCCTACGCATTGTACGGGGCCACTCTGAGGGCGGTTCCCAGATTCGGTAGCCATCCTATGTATGCTCTGTATGCTCTATAGGCGGTGAATGATGTAAGACGTGTATGTGACGTCCCGAGGAGGTTGTACGTTGTGTAGATCTCACAGAGTTACGGCAACGCTTAGAGAGGTCTTTCTACTAAATAAGGAGGATTGAGGTTATACAACGTGAGAATGTGAGTATTTTAAGGGGTCGGGAAGATCCTTCACTATCTGTGAATCTGTGAGGTGTCTACGCAGATGTGTTTCGTCGCCGATATCGAATAGAAAATAGAGATATTAATGCTCAAGACCCCACAAGTGAAAAGACTAGTCTGGAATTAAGAGGAGTGAGCTTGTTGTATTAGTATAATGTGAGAGGAGACTCGAGAGGGTCAGATTAGCAGATTACGATGTAATAGAAAAGGAATGAACCTCAAATTTTTAATAGTTTGTATTAAATCATAGGCTACCCTGATAAGTTTGCAGGTTTGCTGCAATATAGCGATAATCTAAACCATAAACCCACCCTAAACCGAGTCTCGTGGAGCTGACTTGTAAAAAACGAAGGTTGATACGATAAGCCCTAATAGGCAATTCCTAAAAGTCTTAGCGCAACAGAAGCCCCGCGTGTGCTACTTAAGTCTGAATGAAGTACACGGGTACTTACCGGGGTTGTTTCAGGCTTCAGCTGGGGCCAGTGGTTCGCTCAAAGACCGTTCTTACCTGTAGTGCGTTATGTACCTGGGTTTGGTGGGTGGATGCTTCCGTCATTAGCAGGTAACAATGGAAAAGGCAAGACCGACGCGGCAATATTCAATGCACTTGCATTGGAAAATAACCCGAACTTCAGCGTGAATCACGGAATCACCATCTCTTCAACAATCTTTTTTTGGTGTGCTTTGATTTCCATCTCTTTCCTTTTGACAAGACAACTCAATCATAAAATCATCTGGAACAAAGGACGAATCCATCGTGCCACGTTCAACTAAGAACCAAACTGTTACTTTTATACAAATCAGCCCTCTGCAAGGCTATCACAAGCGCGTCTCCCATCTGTTTACCTGAACTTTTCACATAGCGTTTTCACTCCCATCACGTTTGATATCCCACTTCTTCTTCATCATTGCCATGCGAAATTAATTCTCTTATGTTGGCACGACCCCAACCACTGCCACCACCGATACTATAGAGCCAAAAATGGCTACCAAGCAGGAATTCAGCGCACCGCGCAAGAAAGGATTGATGACCTATGGAAAAGCTGCTCGCAAAAGACAGCCAAAAACGGTTTTCACACCAGCTGCTTTCCCACCTATCCCAGAGGATGATGGATCTCCTGTTACAAAACACAAGGCCACCGTAACCCATCGACGACCATCACTCCTCACTTCCCCACAACGCGATCCTGCTTCACCTTCTTCGAGCCTTGAAAGCATTAATCGCAACAAGACAAGTCCAATTAGTTCGAATGAGAATGTGCAAAACCTAGATCGGAAACGTAAAATATCTCAAGTGTATGCGTCTAAGGGGCGAGCACAAGAACCGATCCAGAATGGACCAAAGAGTGCCCCTGTGAACCGCGTACCTCCTCGATCGCGCCCAGCCGCATCCTCCAGCATTGGTGCCAGTAAGCCAATCGCATCGACCTCACGACAACGCGCCCGTCAAACCTCAGCAGAAATAATGGATATCGATACAGCTGAACCCAGCCTGTCGAGTCCACCTCCCACCCCGACACTGCCAAAGCCTGCAAGACAACCCAAAGCCACCGCCAGCAAAGGGTCGACATCATCGGTGTCTAGCAAAAACATCGTAGGAAAAGAGAAGCAGGGCAGTGCGAAACATCAAATTCCTCTACGCTTTTCACGCGAAGATATTGCGAAACCGGCAGCCCCACGTGTAAAACCAGGTGTATCTTCAAAGAAAGTGAACAAAGAGGTTCAACCTGTGCCTCAGCAAGCTCCCGAGAGTGTTTCGAAAAAGCGCAGACGACGGTTAATTGATGCTTTGGTGGAACAGACCAAGGACGAGGATGAGGATGAAGAGGTAACTGAATCTGTTGACAAGGTCCTCGACAGTCAAATAGGCTCAAGCCAACCGACTTTGAGCCACCAGGCTAGCGACATGTCAACTCTTGGTTCTCAACCAGTGCCCCAAACCCCGAGTCGTAATGCTGCGACGTCGCAAGCAACTAGCATCCGTACTTTCGCACGATCCAGCAGTGCGCTCAAGTTTACATACGGCCAAGGAAGAAAGGTGCTAGAGGAGGAAGGTGATTTGTTGGACGCTCTCATCCTACCTGAGGAGTCGTCGACTTCGTTAAAAGGAAGACGTTTGGAACTTGGAACGCCGAAGAAGGCAGTTGCTGCTAAGGGAGTTCTGGATGACGATGATCTTGGAATTAATGGTTCGCCTAATTCAAAACTCCGAAATATACACGAATTGAGACAAGCCGGAGCGAACTCTCGTGTAGCCGACACGATGCAAGATTTGGCCGACCAGATTGGTTCTCCAAGCAGCAAGCCTTCATCGTCTCGAAGGGCTGCGTTAATGCAAATAGCAGAGAAAATCAAGGACAAGACCTTCATGTGGCAATGTCGCGATCATGGTGTCGAGGCGGCATTGTTAAAGGATATGGGGAAAGAGACCGACATTATATCTGGATACCTTATACTATCTATTCTTGTGACTATACTCGCAAAATGGCCTTCGTCACATATACAGCAGCTTGTCCGGCTCAGAGACCCGGCGAGTATGTTTGCTCATCTACTCGGCATTTCCAAGGACATTAAGATTATTGCGCGCGACAGAAAGAGCAATCTATCCAAGAGGACTCAAACGTCTCTTATCGCCATCCAAACTTCGCTATGCAAGTTGTCAATCTGGGATAAGGCTCGCCCATCGTATATTTCGCCGAGGAGCCTTGTTCTTAAGTGTTTACACCTACTTGTCGCTCATGATGTCAATGCAGCAAGGGATCCTGCCATTTTCTCTCCGGCCGTGACAGAAGCTCTGTTTTCAGTGCTATCAGATGCGGCAGAGAATGAAGAGCATTGGAACTATCCGGTAGCAGCGGAAGCGATCGATCTTGCACACACTCTAGCGATTCTTGAATTTTATGCTGTCAGTGTTGCGGAAGTGCAGCGCGCAGGCATGGGTTGGGTTGTTCCATACCTCCCAATTGTAGCTGATGTCTTTGGGGCGGCTTCGCAAAATATAGCGCCCGCGGCTACGACCCAAGAGAACCCGAGCAAGCTTCTCGAGGATGCTGTCTTGAAGCTTACTATAAATCTAACAAATAATAGCTTGGAAGCACCGGAAATATTTGTATCGAAAGGACTTATACCTGCCTTGGCAGAGTCCATCTCTACCAATTTCACTCGTATTTGGGAGTCCTTGTCTCAAGAGACGTGGGTCGATGGGATCCTCGATAGCTTAGTCTTACGGTTAGGGATTCTGATCAACTTTTCGGAGCATAGCCCACTCGTGAGAGAGGTTATATTTGATTGCGAACATAACGGTCAGCGACCAGCTGACGAGCTTATCCGATTGTTCTTAGAAAATTATCGGAGGACAGCAGAAGTAAGTCGGTCAAATTTCATATTCACTATGTACTTTCCACTAACAAATAGCCAGGCGGATTCGATGGAGACGAGCCATCTGAATGTAGCCTTCGGATACTTGACGGTATTGTTGGGCTACGTAGCTCTACACGGACCGGTACGACAGAAAATTCGGTCTGGTCATTCAGCCAAGAGCATCAAACCTCTGCTTGATTCACTTCGCGAGTTTCTTACCCACCATAGAAAAGTGGAACAAAGTGTAGAGGAAAGCGAAGATGGTTCACGAGGTCACAGCAGTTATACGGAGCGACTTCAAGATCTTGTGCATCAACTAGAAGATCAGGCCGCATATGATTAGATCGGAGATGGCTTACATAGACCGGTTGTGTCTTGTGACACGGCGCATTTTTTGTAGGATCATCTCCATGCACGGGTTTCCGGAGCAATATCAGCTTAGCTACGGGATAAAAAGACATTGATGCGTTCTTGTTATCAGGTGCCTCGAAGAAAAACGAATGGAGACACCTGCGATGAACATCATTGGCATTACCTGAAAGAGGCGTTTTCTGGACGATGTCAAGATACCATTACAACGACGATTACGTATGCGGGATGGGATGGGATGGACAATGGGGTGGATAGGCGAGCAGTACAGGTACAGGACTATACCCAGGACATAGAAATACGTTGAATTAAAGAGGACGTAGGACTCTTGAATTTGATATTGCAGTCTGTTTTTTTAACGGTTCCTCAGCTTGAGCCGCAGGAATGCAACCTCACTTATGCCACCAGTGACCCTTATGTTACAGTACCCTATGTAACCCTGTGTTCGCCGGAAGCCAGGATAATTCAGCAACTAAGCAGCTAAAGGTGCAAACAATGGCATTACCCCTAGGTACGGATATGCATACACAGTAAGCGGCGCACATGGGATTGTACTTTTTAAACCGGAGTTTGGGTCCTGCCCCGCGGTCATCCACGCATCCACGCAATCGATTGCGGTGGATTGGTGGATGAGAGCGGTTTAGCGGTTTATAAGAAAAAGGGTTAAGCGGGCTCATCCCCTATTGGCAGCCCCTTATTGGCGCGGTTTACATAGTACATACATAGTAGTACAAAACTACAAACCTCGAGTTCTTCTTATGTCAAAGGAAAGAGGTTTCCAGGGTTATTAATAGGTACTTGGATGCTACTAGATGCCTTAGCTAGCCGTGGCTCGCATGGATTATCCAGGGAACCTAGCTTAACCTTGGTTAGCCGTTGGGAATGGAGGTGCATGGATTATCCAGATTATGGATTCGAAAAGATTGTGAGGAGTTCCCCGAGTCGCATGTGTTAATTGAACAATTACTTAATTGATTTAACATCTTCCCCCGTTCTAGGACGATACTAAACTTGTAGGTAGGCAGTAAGTACCTGAAGTACACTTAGGTCACTTAGGTACATATGCACCTGCTAATCTGTATTGATCAAATAAGGGTTGTTAAATATCCGTACCCCGCCTAGTACCTCTATAGGTACAATTCCAATTCCAAGCATGTGCTTGGTAGAGCTTTTTTTTCGCTGTTTCTCATCTAGTGTGTAGGAAGAACTAGGGGAAAAGAAGAACCCAGGTGTAAAAAATTCAAAGGTCATCTCGTTTTCCTGGATTGCTTGTGCTCAATTCTGTTCAAGGTTAGCTGTTTCTTCATCCAATTCAGCTCGTGTACAAAAACCAGGAGACGGAGCAGTTTGTGTGAAGGAATTGGGAAAACAAATAATAAAAGACCCCTCCTTATTTCGTCCGCTTCTGACCTCATACATATCGTAGCCCAAGTGCTTCTCAATCTTTGATTCGAATGCGTGGTATCGTATCTTGGGTAACATCTGGCTGCACGTCATAAACGACACACACAAATGTGTTGCCTGATTCAAGAGCCTTGAGAAGAAAGGAGAAGAGAGGGAAAAGAATATTGAAGAAAAAATAAAGGTGTGCACCATCCCGCGCCCAATTCGTTTCAATGTTTGGATTAAGAGAAGCAAACCTATCCTAAACCAACGTTGTCACTATCGTTGTTCATTATCATTGTCACCGTCACCGTCACCGTCACCGTCACCGTCACTTTTGCACATATACATCCCTATACATCCATACTTCCATCCATCCATACACAAATTACCTTCCAACTATAAGACGAATTAGCTTAACTTATACGCTTATACGTCTATTGCAACGCATGCCTCTGCGCACATACCTCGCGCCCAGAGACATTTACATTTCTCATCCATCCCATCCCCCTCCCCCACGCCCGACCGCCGCTACTCAACGCTACTACATGTTTATGCATCAGCATTACTTTATCGTGCTTATATGAAGCTGTACCTGACATCTCCTGACAATCCCAGCACAACTATACCCTTCTAATACCGCGATATCACGCTCTCCTAACCGACGGTCCCCCGCGTAAATGCCGTCGCCGTCCAAGCAGAGGAAGGTGGCCATCGTCGGCAGCCGATCCGTAGGTATGTATCATCTAATAACCCAAATCCAACATTCAACATCCATTGCCCAATATATACCATCATATCGTGTCGAATTCACAATCATTCACGATCGCCGTCCATTTCCACGTTCGCCTCGCACATCAATGCCTGCTTACCCGTACCTTGCAACCGTTCCATGCGAGCTTCCATGCGAGCTTCCATGGATCGTGCATAACGGTGCGATATGACATATAACATATCTCATATATATCTTACGGGCTTTTTAATTTTTTATTTTCTTTTTTCGTTATCGCGCATCATCATCACACGCTAATCCTTGTTTCCGTGCTTTCGCAGGCAAATCCTCCCTCGCGGTTCAGTTCGTCGACGGCCACTTTGTCGAGAGCTACTATCCCACGATCGAGAACACCTTCAGCAAGGTCATCCGCTTCAAGGGTCAGGACTATGCTACCGAGATCGTCGATACGGCCGGACAGGTAAATACATACATATGCCAACCTTGCTTGTTTTGATTACCTACGGCGCCCCCTACGTAATACCCTAGCAGGGTATTGGTATTAGGTGCTTATGGGAATATTCGATCGTGTGCTGTGCTGACGAGAGGCTTTGCGCCGGCTGGTGTTATAGGACGAGTACAGCATCCTGAACTCGAAGCACTTCATCGGCATCCATGGATACATGCTAGTGTATTCCGTGTCTTCGCTGCCCTCGTTCGAGATGGTGCGCGTGATCCGCGAGAAGATTCTGAACCACCTGGTAAGTCACACCGTCCCTCCCCAAACCACCTAAACTTTCCCAATCTATCCAAGCCCTCCAAGCCATCACTCTTATCCCTGTCCCCCAAAACGCCACTATCACCGCCACCAAACCTAGTCCGGGCTAAAATACGGGCGACCTAATCTCTCTACGCTGACCTCGGGGCTAACGTGGCGTCTATCTAGGGTACGGATTGGGTGCCGATCGTGATCGTCGGAAACAAGAGCGACCTGCGCCCGGAGCAGCGCCAGGTCAGCCAGGACGACGGCCGCAAGCTGTCCGAGGAGTTCAACTGCGCCTGGACCGAGGCTAGTGCTCGCTATAACGAGAACGTCGGCAAGGCCTTCGAGCTCCTCATCGCACAGGTCGAGAAGTCCCAGAACCCCAACGAGGCCGCCGACTCCGGCAAGTGCGTCCTCATGTAAGGTGGTCGGACGAGAAGAAGAGCTGTCCTGCGAAGGACGGGAAGGGGGTTTGCTTTTTACGGGAATCGTCTATGGCAATGCAATGGCAATGGCCAGGGCTCGTTTAGGAGCCAATTGTTCGGGATGAGTTCATAGGATCACGTAGGAATTGCAATACGATACGATACGATACGTTGGAATAAATTAGAAGGGAGGAATTCGTCGATAACGACGATAGGATGCTAGGACTACTGCTGGATTGGTAGAAGTCGAAAGTAAACTAGGAACTACGTTTGAGGGGATCGTGAAAGACCATGGGGTATGAGTAGAAGGTGGTGGTTTTATTATCTTCGTCGACGATTAATTGTCGACCGCGCGAGCCTCGTGTTCGTCGTGGGTTGTATATATTGGCTTTCAAAGCCTGAATTTGGTCACGGAGTTAATTGGATCTGCTTTCAACATAGACATTGGTTTTCAATCGGTTTGCAGTCATATTCGATCTGTCTTAAGTGATTTCAATGTTTTCGGAATAGTTGGATTGGATTGAAGTATAAACTTTCAATCTGAGAAGACTAGAAGCGCCATGGCGATAAGGGGCAGAAAGAGCTATCCTGCTCGCTTGGGAAACTGAAAACTGAAGGTGTTCCCAATACGAGTTAACGAGGGGCAGGAGGGGTATGAAAAGAGTACGTACCGTATTATGCCCCGCGACTACCTATCTGTGCCCCTCCACTTAAAAAAACCACCCCACCAAAATTTGGCCTGGTAACAAACAAGAGTCAACTATCAAGACAACAGACGCATTTCCCTTTACCTAGCAGTCTAGGTATATTGAGAAACAACTTGCGATATTTCCTTTCTTGAACCGAGTCCCAATATCGACCGCGATCATGCTCGACATTCAAGATTTCATCACCG
This sequence comes from Annulohypoxylon nitens, assembly GCA_022496965.1. Taxonomy (NCBI): domain Eukaryota; kingdom Fungi; phylum Ascomycota; class Sordariomycetes; order Xylariales; family Hypoxylaceae; genus Annulohypoxylon; species Annulohypoxylon nitens. Next base: position 1,058,712 of record MU386625.1, read on the forward strand.
AGCGGGGCGGCAACCCTGATAAGATCCGCGAGTCTCAGCGCCGCCGATATGCCCCTGTCGAGGTCGTCGACGAAGTCATTGCTATGTTCGAGGATCATCGGAAAAGTCAGTCACTTATTCGAATATCCAATATAATCCTCTAGACTAACCTGGTTTATAATTGTAGCTCAGTACGCAGCGACTCAAATAAACAGCAAGATCAACGATGTTAACAAGCAAATCGGCGCGAAAAAAAAGGTGAGATTCCTTCTGAGTCACCGATACTCGGGATCCTCTATACGCGCGTTGTCACACATATATAGGCAATCACTAACCCTAATACAAATTTAGGCCAAGGAGAACGCAGATGAGTTACTTCAACAGAGAGCTGATCTCGATAAGGAGAAGAAAGCCCTTCTCGACTCCGCCGCCCAAAAGGATATTGCGCTGAAAGCCAAGGTCAACACCATCGGCAACATCGTTCACGACTCCGTACCCGTCAGCGATAACGAAGACAACAATGCCATCCAGCGAACGTGGGCCCCGGAAGGCGTTAAGGTAGAGAAGAAAGATGTGCTCTCGCATCACGAAGTTCTCCTGCGACTAGACGGCTACGACCCCGACCGTGGAGTTAAGGTAGTTGGTCACAGAGGTTATTTCCTCAGGCAATGGGGTGTATTCCTCAACCAGGCTCTAATCAACTATGGCCTGGAATACCTTTCCAGCAAAGGCTTCACACCTTTGCAAACTCCCCAGTTCATGCTCAAGGACTACATGGCAAAGACTGCTCAGTTAGAGCAGTTTGACGAAGAGTTGTACAAGGTTGTCGACGGCGAGGCGCAAAACGACAAATACCTGATTGCTACTTCAGAACAACCCATCTCCGCCTTCCACGCCGACGAATGGCTTATAGCCAAAAACCTGCCTATCAAGTACGCTGGTTTCAGCACATGTTACCGAAGGGAGGCCGGTTCCCACGGTCGCGATGCCTGGGGTATCTTCCGTGTACATCAGTTCGAGAAGGTAGAACAATTCGTGCTTACAGATCCTGATAAGTCGTGGGAAATGTTCGAGGAGATGTTCTCGACCTCCGAAGAGTTCTACAAGTCTCTCGGCTTACCGTACCAAGTCGTGGCCATCGTCTCGGGCGCGTTAAATAACGCAGCTGCGAAGAAATTCGATCTAGAGGCCTGGTTCCCCTTCCAGGGAGAGTACAAGGAGCTTGTTTCGTGCTCAAACTGCACGGATTACCAGTCTCGCGCCCTCGAAATTCGATTTGGAGCCAAGCAGCAGACGGAGATCAAGAAGAAATACGTTCACTGCCTCAACTCTACACTATGCGCCACCGAGAGAGCTTTGTGCTGCATTCTCGAGAACTACCAGACTCAGGATGTAAGTAAATCAATTATGGTTAAAAATTTAGGAAATGTTGATACTAATAATCATTCAGGGTCTCCGAGTTCCCGAGCCGCTACGCAAGTACCTGCCGGGCGCTCCCGAATTCATCCCTTTCGCTAAGGAACTGCCCAAGGACTCGACCTCGCAGAAAGCCAAGACCAAAGCGGATAAGGGAGCCAAGCAAAAGGCGGCCGCCGCTGGTGCCGCGGTGGCGGAAGTTGGAGAGAAGCTGAAGAACACTGTCGTGTAACTCATCGGAGTTTAAGAAACCGGAATATTGAGGGAATGGCTTTGTTTTAAAACCGATGCGAACGAATTACAAGAAGATACTCATGTGCCACTTGATGCAGAGTGGTGACTACCTATTATTTCCTCTAGTAGCATGGGAATTGCCCCGATTATGAAGAGGGGGTGGATTATGAATATTCAGATACTCTGAGAGATGGAATGCGTTATGATGTCTTCCTCAAAGTGGAATTGAATATCGCTAGAGTATTCGTCATTTAACATAGAGGGCGCGTTACACAGGTCACAAAGTCACAATAGCATAAGCAGATCATTGTTTCCGCTGGCCATTCAAAGTGCATGGATTGTCGGGTAATTACCTATTAGTTCGAACCCTTGTCTTGTGTTACCGTTTGAGTTGTACTTTGTGAGTAGAGACTTGTGTCGCTTGCCTTTTCTAATCAACTTATAGTTCATGAACGTTTTTATAATTATTATAGTTAAAACTATAATTGTATTTATGTTAATTCTCATAATGATATAGTGTTTAATGTATATAATATTATTGATATCGCATACGTTCTTGTTGTAGTTACTTAATGTAATTCATTAGCCTTTACATTCCGCAAGCCTCACAAAGCCGTTTCCGATGGTTATTATGAGCCGCACCCGGTTTCCTTGCATTAGATGTACACCCATTTGTGCACTTGCTCATCATATCATTTGTAGCATTCATACCTAATTCTCAACCTGAACTTGAGCGACTTTTACATTTGATAATTAACAAACACCAAACTCGCGAAACCCCATTTCATAAGTGACTCGACATACAATCAGCTATCGGTTAAACGATGACCAAGACGATAGTCAGGGACTAGAAATATATATCTGAAGTGAAACAAGCGAGATAGACGGCCAATCATCACCCTTGGCGGCTAGATCCCATCTGACGCATGAGCATGAACTAACCATTTGAGCCATACGACACTACACTACGACCATTACGACCCCTACAGCACGCACGCGCGCATAGCCTCCTTATGCTTAAATAGATTTAGAGTTAGAAGTCAAACGCCTTTCGGATTCGTCTCAATCTTCAACACTATTGATATTCACAATTGGAGTCTTCTTTGTTCCCATGTCAGACTCAGTCGCTTGCCCATTTTGTTTTGAACCATTTACCGATTATAGGCTGCTACTAGTGAGCTTCACCGGGTCTCATTACTTTATTCTTGCCAGTCCTTTAATTTAATTTCCCACGCTTCTTAAGTTCTAACCTTTACCTGCATAGCACATAGAAGCAAAGCATTGCGACACAGGAAAATCGCCATTTATCCCTGATGAAGGTTTGGAAGAGGATTTGAAGGGAAGTCCGGGATTAGGTTCAGGATCGGGGTCGCAGGGGAAAGTTGACGAGAAGGAGTATTCCGAATACTGCGAGTGTCCGGTCGTGGATTGCGGTGAGGTCGTACCGCTCCACCAGCTGCAAACCCATATCGACATGCATGCCTACGAGCACACCCAACGAGGCTTTCCCGAGGATTATTCCGCCGAATCGACACAACCCAGCACCGATGACTTAGCATCGGATAGCGATTACCTCCAGCCGGGGGTGGAGCATACGCCAAGCACTTCTCCGGGACATGCCGAGGCCGGCTTTAGCGGTCCAGGTGCCGGCCCTTCGAACTGGAAGAAGCACTTGCTGAATCTTCCTCATAGACAGAAGAATGAACCGCAGATTCATATACCCGAGGGGGTTCAGGTTAAGCAAGTCAAGAGGCTCGGTGTACGTTGTCTTTTTAGCCAATCTATTCTTCAATCCCAACTATCGGATGGAAGCTGACACAATATTCAGAAGAAAGAGCTTGGGACATACCACAAGGAGGAGAGGATGCCGGATTGGCTTTTCAATATGATCACTAAGCACAACTACAAATGCTCTGAAGGTTCGTCTCCTAATTTACGAGGACCCAATATGTCATTTGACCTTCTAGCTCACAAAATTTCTTAGGAATCATCCCCGTCCTTGCGCAGTACATACAAATGAGTACGAAGACTCAATACGCGTATCTTTGCAACCCTGCAACCTTGCATATCTCTAAACTGAGAAGAGAGGGTATGTACTACCCCTAGATATTTGCACGAACGTAGAAGCATTTAGTATGTGAACGGAGGCTGACTATCTTCTAGGTGGCTTTTGTGGTTATAGAAACATACAGATGCTAGTATCCTACATCGTTGCAACGGGTGCGAATGGCGCCACAGCCTTTGGATATGAGATTCCAACTATCTTCCAGATCCAAGATATGATCGAGAATGCTTGGGACCGCGGCATTCACACTGATGGCAGAATAGAACTCGGGGTCCTCAGACGTACCCGTAAATATATTGGAACTCCAGAGGCGTCAACGCTCTTCCAGAGCTTAGGTATACCGTAAGTAAATACCTAGCCGACTTCTATCTAAGAAAATGAGTAGCTAACGTGATATTAGGTGGGGATACCAAGGTCTTAAGAATAGAGAAGGTGATGCGCCCACGGCGTCAGAGAATAGGCTGTACGACTACGTTGAGAGTTACTTTTCGTCCTGCCCTGGCGTAAAGACGCGAGGCAGTGTTCGTAACACGACTCGGCCGCCCCTTTACTTCCAGCACCAAGGTAAGTCCAACAGTACCCAATTTTGGCCTCTATCTTCTATTCTTACAAAATTCAAGGTCATTCCATGACTATCATCGGAATAGAACGAACGGTTAAAGGCACCCGGAACCTCCTGGTTTTCGATCCATCCCATCAGGATCCCACAAGCACCACTAAGTACGTCGGACACAAGGTCGATGCTTCCCGCGCCTACCCGGAAGAAGTACTCAAATTCTACCGCCGTGGACCTAAGTACCTCGCGGCGTATCAGCACTTTGAGGTTCTTCAGTACGTCTCATTCTCTCCCACTCTTTAATATTTGTCGTCATGAACTAACACACGATGTGCTACTTAGATTGAAATAACCTTGTGAAGGCCTATTGTACTAATTTCGTTTCTATTCGGCGTTTAGCTGCGTAGTCTTTGATTCTCAACTATTCATTTGGAACTCATCAGCGTTACAAGGAACTGGAGAGAATGCATTGCAAAGGGAGTCCTATACAACACTGTAACGTAAACGTCGATTAGTTGAATCAATGAGATGAAATTGAGCAAGTCTTTTATTCTTCTTTAAGTCAGCATCGTGATCTATCGATTCATTCGCCGGGCCTCTAGCAATGGATATTTCCTTTTAAAGCCCTCCACACCTCCATGGTATTCTACGAACCGAGCCTTTAATTTCGGGATCCAGCCACTTTCGCAGCATGTCTCGCTTTATGGCTTATTTATTCATGCCGCCACCCTCGATCCATGCCCGGAGTTTCTCGAGCGCTTTAAAGCGGTGCGAGATCTTGTTCTTCTCCTTCTTGTCCATTTCGGCGTAGCTATTCGCGGTGAAATTAGTTCTAGTACACTTATTTACCTCTTGTTAGGAGCCGGATAGGGGAACTTACGTCTGGCCCTCGTACTCAAAACACGGGTCCCAGCCTAACAAATTAGCTAAATATTAAAGAGAGGATCTGTGTGAAAACTTACCAAATGTAGTCGGGCCTCTTGGAGGTACTATCTTGCCCTGTTCGGTTTCAATCAGTTATACTCCTCTCCCTAAGCCAATGACGAGTATACTTACATGTGTTCTTCCCTGGAACAACAGAACCTCCTGGCCAGGACCCTTAGAAAATCCAAAGGTAGCAACGGCCTGGGCAGACTTGTCGTCGTAGGCCGCAAGTATATTGTTAAGGCCTGTGTGGCCGATAGATTGCATGAACCATTTTCTGTTTTCACCGGTTATACCCATTAGTACTTGTACTACCCCATCTAAATTACTTACGCCTCTTAATTTATGCCCCTTTCCGATTATATCCACAGCACCCAGAGTCGCGAAAAGCCACCACATCCATATCACATATGATAGACCTAAGACAGGAAAGTCTTACATATAAGGACCCGGCAGCCCATTTAGCGCATCGAAGCACAAGCACGTATCCTCAACAAGAACGGATCCGCCGATAGCGGCAGCAGCAGCGCGGCACTTCTCGATCGTAACGTCGTCGAGCGTGCCTTGGATCTCAGGCAGGTCTAGCGCCTGGTTGCGGACCTCGATGCCGGCTGGCTCGAGGATGGCGCGCACCTCCAGCAGCTTGTTGGCGTTGCCCGTTATGAAGTTGACTACTGGTTTCGACATTTTGTATTCCTCCCTCCTTTTTTCCTTTGGAGTCCTATTTTCCTTTGAGAATATGAGTATGAATGAGTGAGCACGTAAATTTATGAGTTGGTCGGTCTGTCGGTAAGTTGTTGGGTCGACTTCAAGATTTTATTTCGAGTGTCTAACTCTAGTGAAAATTGATTTGATATGAGAGGCTCCGGTGTGTGACGCACCCGGCGACATGTAACCTTAGGTCTAGCTAGAACGCTATAGCGGGCACTTGCAGTAGCTAAACTCGCATTGCGGCCTCCTATTGGCACATAATAGACAGCAAACCAGCGCTGTTTTAGCGCTATGCGCGTACTAGAAATCCCCCGTGGGTTTTGCATATTGCCGAGCGATTTATAGAGTGCTGCCACCACTATATAAGCACTGTATTTCTACCACCAAACCCCCTATAATCTGATGCTGGTCAGGGTTTTCTTCCCAATGACGGTTTAACGATAGCTACGCATCTTAGCTTTTAGTAAACAAGAGCTATATCAATCAATTGCCTATTAGAAGCGCTTCCATATAGACTAAAGTTCACTATATAAACTGCATTTTTGTGTGTAGTTACAAGACTTTGCTTCAAGTTATTATTCAGTCGTTAGGGGGGACATGGAGGCTAGGTCCCTTAAAAACGCTGCGTTCCAGTTGATTAGTTGAAATTAGCCACTTCGGTATTTCGTCGCTAACCCCCCCTATAATCTGGATAGTTCTTATAGGCGCTGAATCCCCCATCCTACAGAGAGTTTGACGATTAATCATGGCGTGTGTACAGTTTGGTAGGTACTAGTTTAGTGTCATTTCGCCCGCAGTTCACTATCAGGTAACAGCAACAGTAACATGAGCTACTTGGAAAGTTGAAATTGTCATTATCATGTTCAGGTCGGTTTTAAGAACAAACAAGTAACATGCAACGTGGTCGTTTGCTACTGAGGTATCATGCATAGTCCTGAACTTCGAACATGAGAGTGTTTCTAGAGAGTAAGTCCGAAGGTCATGGGTATCTCTCATAGCATTTACTACCTAAAAAGCGCCCGTCCCGATGCGCTTTTCCCTTCCTTTTCTTTACTCCCCTACCCTCACCCCTGGAAAAGAAAATGCTTAAACGATGCCCCCCGACTTACTTTTCCTCTATTGCGCATCCTCTCCGGCGTGATCTTTCTTCCATTGCTTAATCCACTCCTCGATACGATCGATATTACTCTCCATCTCCTCTGTCGTGTTACTCGTTAGCTCGACCACGATCTGCGGCTCATACGAGTCCCGCGCTTCTTGTAACAGCACCTCCATGATCTCTGAGTCCAGGTTCTCCTGAAGTTTTGCTTCGGGATATTTTCTAAGAAGTCAGTACTAAGTAGGGGACGTGAGGAGAAATTGGAAATTTACCTCGCCGACAACCGATCGTAAAGTGTGCTGGAATCCACGCGCAGCACGACTACCAAGTCGATCCAGCTCTCGGGGAAAATCTCGCAGCCGTGCCAGTCTATGACGCAGCCACCGGCCTTGACATTGTCCTCTTCGAGTGCATCTAGCAACTGCGGTTTCGTCTAATTAGCTTGCATTTCCTTCTCGCCCCCTTATTTCTCATGCGCCAAACTCTCCTATGGGGCATTTGTGGTCCTTTTTCGTATATGAAAGTCAGAGTTGAACTTCCCAAAAGCTCACCTTATCCTCATCCACAATCCAGCTCATAAACTCCTCATCCCAGCCCTCGTGGCACTCTTTATCCTTAACAACCTGATTAACCGACACGTGCCTTAGCCCCGTCCTTTCGGCCAGCATCTCCGCGTGCGTCGTCTTGCCCACCCCGGGCGTGCCCGTGATGATGATGTTCGGGTTCGTGCGCATTTTCTCTTTCCCTTTAATGGCTTCCCTCCTTTTCGGGTTTTTCAATCTCTGCCCCTTTGCCCTTTTCCTCTGTGTAGAGAACTCTTTTTTGGTTAGGCCACTAAGGTCTCTTCCCTTCCTAATTACCTAAGCCGAGAACTTCTGAGTTGAAAACGTCCGATTTTCGCAAACTGAGATGTTACGAGAAAATCGAGGAATTTTTGCGAAAACTCAATGACTAGATATAAGAGTCATACTAGTATGTCAACAATGGATTTTTAATATACTCAATTGAATAGTCGAAGCTTTCAAAGTTAGGTACCTCTTTCCACTTCCAAGGTTCTTACAGTGAAACCTTAACAGAATTTTGCCTGACGCAGGTCACGTGCACCCTACCATATTTCTATCCCACCCTGAGACTAAGTCTTTAAACCCTAACATTCCCCCCTACGTAAACAGCACTCGCATTTCATACAAACAGCGATGAGATAAGGGGCATACAAACAGGTTCGCATGTTAATAACTTGGAATATCGACTAGGCATGGGGAATCGAGTCGGGAATCATCTCATAATTTAGATCTGAGTAGAGTGGAGAGAATAAACCTCCCCAGGCTGTTGCGTTACGTTGTAAGTGTGTGTGTGATTTCTTCTTCGTCGGCATGTACAAACCCATACACCTAGCTAGATGCTTTACAGTATCGTCTTCTCTTTTTTAATACACTCTCCTCTCTGACTACATCCGCGGACCCAGTCTAAATAGAAAGTTTCGTCGACAAAATAGGTTAAGCATCAAACGCCCCCGTCCTTGGTCCGCGTGAGTCTTCTAGTTCAATCATGCCTTGATATCCATTAAATTTATGTCCGTCTTGACTCTTGTTCTCGTTCCAATCCTGGCGAACTGCCCTAATGTTCCTCATTGTCCATGGGACTTGGTGATGTTGACTGCTCTAAATCTACATCGGCCTGCCCGCATGATACCCCTACCGGCCCGGGTTTTTTAGATCCCGGCGTTGCCAAAGGAAGGCGCCCAATCCCAACTTGGAGTGTTCGGAAGCTTCTTCTGATATTGCGGCTCTACGCCATATCGACCTCAGCTTCGTCAACCTCCGCAAGCCCACCGTCACCGTCGTACTCGTCAGCCTCCATCTTCTCCTGTTGAGCAATGGCCTGCGCAGATACTATCTCGGCTAATCTCTTTAAGCGAGGTGTTTGTAGCCCTGTAATTTTCATGTTAGTCACGCATTTCCCTTAAAATAGCGGGTTCAACTTACATGATGGAGTATATGTCTCTAGGGCGGTGATTGCTCGGGGTTCCGCGATTTCGTACGGCCCACTGTCGTCCATATCGACAGCTTGCAACAGAAGAACATCGCTCTTCTCAGTCACCCTGGACGCTACGGCCTTCATGATTTCTCCGTTGATAGGTTGCTCGTAATCAGCTACGAGGTACTGGTTCAGTAGTTTTTGGATTTGGTTAGGGGAGAGCCTGGAAACCGAATTAGTCATAAGAAAAAAACAAGACATTTTCACTATACTTACATCCAGCAGATGTCTTGGATAATCTCGATATCGTTGAGGGTAGCCTTCTTGAGCTGTAGGAGCTTTGTGGCTTGCTATAATGAAAGTTAGCTTCTGTATCCAAGAGACCAAGGGCTAAGTCTGCTTACCATGAGATGCTCAAGCTGCAGGGTGCCTTCAGGCATATCGTGGCTCTTGCACCACTCCTCAATACGGGTAATATTGTAGTTGATCTGAAGACCACGCTTCCACGACAAGAAATTCCTTCGCATGAGAAGGTCGTTGAAGGCAGTGACGCCAACTAACTTCAGAAGCTCGGTGACAGTTTGGGTGATAATGCTGTCCTCCAAGTAGTAAGCCTTCATCGCCCTGAAGACGTTGTTCAGCAGGCTTAGAAGGTTGTCCATGCTGTAAGCAGGCTGCGAGTTCGTCGCCAACAGCTTGCCGAGGAATCTGTTACTTTCATTCGTGACGAAGCCGGGTAGGGACTGAGACTCAATAATAGCCGGGATGATCATCTTCTGCAACTTCTTCTTGAGAATCTTCATCCAAGTATGGTAGATGTTAAATTCTAAACTCTCAAGATCGTGCTTGACAATCTCCAGCAGACGGTCGTACTCATAGTTGTCCGTCTTTTGTGCCTCGTACCAGTCCTCGGCAAGGAACACGAACGAGAGCATCTCGTGCACGTTGGATAGCCAGAAGGCGCCGGGGTTAATAGCGTCATCTCCATCGTAGTGCATAACCTCTTGTTGAATAGACTGCATAACATTGGCCAAGAACCTCTCTGATTCCTTGACGAAGCCGTTGTTCCACATCTCCGAGGTAACAAGGTTGATGAGGTAAGAGGGGAAGAGTACTTCCTTGTCCGAGGGCGGAGGGTTGGTGTTCGGTGAGGGGATCTTTAAGTTCTTAATTAGACCCATTGTAACTTCATCGTTCAAACCGTCTTCGTCAGCAAGCAAGTTCTCCAATTCCATCTCGATAGTGTCGACACCTGGAACGTAGCCAACGCCAGGACGGTGAGCTCCACTGGTGACAGCCATGGAGACTGGGCGGGGGTTGTACGCGGCACTGAAGCGGTCCATCATTCCGCTGGGTTCCGCACCCGCGCTTCGTCGCTTAGGTTTCTTAGACGATACTAGGTTGATCAAACCATTAGTAGGAGCAACGCCATTGCCGTTGGTCATCTCTCCGTTCATCGGGCCAGACCGCTTGGCCAGTTCGAGTTCCTCGGACATCTGTGCCAGTTGCTCGCGCAAGTTCATCTTCTCGTTTTCATGAAGAGTGCTCTCCCGCTTGATGCGGTCTAACTCGGCGTTTGCGGTTCGCAGAGACTCCTTCAATTCCCGCTCTTCCTCTTGCATCCGCTTGACACTTGAGGTAGACTCGTCGAAGTTGTGCTGGAGTTTCTTCATCTCCTCTTCCATTGCCTGCAACTTGGCTACGGCTATACCAGCTTGGTTGGCTTCCGCTTGAAGCTCCTTTGTTCGCGTCTCGAGCGCGTTGTGACGAGTCTTCCAGGACTTGATCTGGCTTTCGTAGTTCTCCACCTGGCTTTGGAGGGTCTTGTTCGCAGACTTCATAGTACCCAACGATTGCGTAAGTTCGACGACCTTGTTTTCTAGCTTGTAAGAAATTTGCTTTAGATCGCGAGCCTCCTCGCGCATCGTCTTGTACTCCTTCCTTGCCTGTCGTCCACGCCACAAGCTCTGGACCAAGGTAACCTTCTTGCGGTAATTCTTCCATGTCTGGACCTGTCGCCTTGATCGCCATACGCGCTGGATGAGGATAACAGCATTTCCAACACGAGTTTCCATAATCTCCTTTCTCCGTAGGTAGCCCTTGGCAACGGCTTGCACGAGGATAACGCTGTTGCGAATGCGTTGGAATGCCTTCCGTTGCTTCGATCCCTTCCATACTCTCTGTATAGTTGTAGCAGCTTTGACGGTGCGCAGCTCCTGGGCCTTGACTCTGATCGCGCGAGCTCTGGCGAGTGATTGGAAGCAGACAATAGCCTCCCGAGCCTCGAGATACTTGCGGCGGTAGTATTTAGCCTTGAGGTTCTTCTGGATCAAGATAGCGGCCTCGCTCATGCGGTTCTGACGGAGGTTCTCCAAATGCGCAAGCATACCAGCACGGAAGAAGACCTTGGTCAAACCAAGTTGGTAGCTATCCGTTCCAGTACCAGTGAGCGAGCCAAGTGCCTGGCCAAGAATCTCCTTAACCAACTGCTTGATCTCTGTCTGCCATCGGCTAGACGGGATCAACAGGTAGTATCGTAAAGCAAATTCCTCGTATGTCCATCGACCGGGGTAACCAGCACAGCTAATGCGAATGGTTTCGAGAACACCACAGGCTCTCAGCTGACTAAGAACCATAGGGCCTTCAAACTTCCACGCGACCTTAGCCTCGTTAGGCTTGATACAACGAATATAGTGGACATTGGTGTTTCCAATTGTAGTCATGAGCTCAATAAGCGAAGAACGGAAAATGCCGCCTAGAGTTGGCTTGCGGTTAACAGCAACTCCTATCTTCCTTCCTGCTGCGGGCTTGGCAACTGCGGAACCAGATGCAGCGACATCCTTCTCGCGGACAGCAGATGCTGCAGCGAGCACTCCGCTAAGGAATTTATTTGTTGTTGCACGGAGAATCTCCATGTGCTCGTCGGGCACCGTATCTCTGTTCTTTTCGATGAAGCCCTCCGACTCATATGTGACATCGACAGCATAATGGCAGACGGTAAAGGAAGATTTACCGAATCTGGGCTTCTTGTAAAACTTATTCTTGTCCCCAGAAAAGTTGTGGTGTAGCTTAGTAACGAACTGCTCATCCGCACCCATAGGCAACCTAGATTCTTCATCAAGAAGCGAGAGGATACCCAGTCTCCCTTCAATTAAATCGATACAAGGCTGGTTGTCGGAGAACTCGATGAATTTCCAGTCTATCTGCTCCCTGACATATTCTTCTTGTTCCAACCTAAACACGTGAGAGTTGAATTGCTGTTGCAGCTTTTCGTTGGCGTAGTTGATACAGAATTGCTCAAAAGAGTTCTTGGCGAAATGCTCAAAACCGTAAATATCAAGAACACCAATGAAGGAAGCAACACGACTCAAGACTTCGTCGGTCGCAAGACTCCTATTGATGACCTCGACCAACCAATCGAAAAGGCTCGAGTATATATATTTAGCAACCGAGTCTCGCACAACGATAGCTTGCTGTTGTGTCAAGTTTGAAACGATCTTCTCGCCACGGGTAACTAGTTGCTTCTTGACAATCCACTTTGCGAAATTTGTACCATCAATTCCGAGGATAGAACAAGCACGCTCCAAAGAAGGTTCCGTAGGAGCCAGGACACTGTCAGTCCTGGAGGCACCGATCTTAACGTTACCCAGGTGCAGCAGACCAGCTAAAAGGTTGAAAATACCCGACTGTTGAGTCTCATCGACGCCAATAGTCTTGAGAGAGCTCTTGGTAGCTAAGAATTCGGCCTTGTCGTCCATTCCGTCGATAGTAGGTGAGTTTCCCTGGTTAAGGTAATCAAACTGCTCTACCGGCAAAAGGGATAGATCCTGGCGCTCCTTATCCGTTGCGCCAGCCAAAAACTGATAGAAAATGTGGTAATTCCTCTCTTTCAGGGGCTGGAAGACGAGACGTGACCGTTCGAGGAGATAGGTCCGGATCCTAGCACCAATAATGTTCGTCTTGCTGTCAAACATAATTTCTATGTACTTTCCAAATCGCGACGAGTTGTCGTTTCGGGTGGTTTTGGCGTTACCAAAGGCTTCCATGATAGGGTTGGTCGCCAAAATCTGCTCTTCCGTCTCGCTCATAGCATCGGCACCTTTCTTCGACCGGCCTCCCGGGTTATCTGGTGATTCTCTCGTGGCAAAATACCTCATGATGTATTTTGCACTGACTGTCTTTCCGGCACCAGACTCTCCCGATACAACGACGGTTTGGTTCCTTCCATCTTTCACCATTTTCCTAAATCCTTATGTTAGTAATGCGGGGACGAGTACGACAAGCACCAGAATATATTCACATGAAGGCTTCCTCGGCGATGGCAAACAGATGGGGGGCTTGCGTCTCCCTCTGTCTGCCAGCGTATACTTGGACCATGCCCGGGACATAGAGAGAGTCGACCCTAGCAAAGGGATTTGTGGCTATAAGCACTATACCACTGTATGTGTAGATTTCCTTTTGCGCATATCTAAGACGGATAGCTTGAAGCACTGTAGGTATAGATTCGGTTAGTAATCGGAGCTAGATTTGGACTCGTAAATGTCGGTTGGCTTGGTGCGTACCTGCTGGTTCGTTTAAATGAGATAGGTTTGTTAAATCGTCGCTGGCTTCTAACATAGCAGGATTCATCAAGGGGGGTAAGGATGTGTCGTTGGCATTTTGCATAGCCTCCGCAGAGAGCGTTATCGTCTTGGTCTGAATTTACAGATTAGCGGTCAGGTATAGCTTCAAGGCTCGACGACGCCGACAAAGAAACGGTATATGTATGGCTTCGCATATAGACATACCTCTTCATTCTCTAATTTAAAGACCAAAGTGACCTTATCACCATCTACGGTCTTCTTGACAACCTCGGATGCCACCCAGCCCTCGGTGGCATCTGGCTGCCAAACTCTCGTACCGACATCGTAGCTATGCGACATGAGAGGCTGTTGTCAGGTCGGTGCGAGTATAAAGAAGTTTCTAGTTCGCGTCGCAAGACGATATGATAGTAGTTTATTTATTCGGGAAAAGCGATAGCACAAGGCATTCGTGTCTGTTGGTCGGCCGAGGTTTGAGTGTTTCGAGGTTTCGAATTGGGCGGACACAAATGATAAACGGTGAACAGTGAGGTAAGTGTTCAGTGCTCAGTGCTCAGTGCTAGGTACTATCTAATCGAATCCTATTAATCTAGTAGGTAGCCACTAAATTTGGTACCTCTAGTGGATGGGCCTATGAATAGAATAGAGGGAAAGGGGACCTAGAGTAGCAAATTCAAGTGCTAAGCTAAAGTTGACCTCCTATGTGGACGAAGCAGGTTGTTGATGTCAACTGAGAGGAAGATGTTGATATTCTTGCCCACAATTGAAGAAAAAAAAAGTGTGATGGCCAGTTTCACCGTTCGCGTTGTGATATTGTTGTGTACCGTTGTAATGCACAATGCAATATCTTAGTGATTATTACATGTCCACTACGTCCACTGCACACACCACACATACACACTACAGCTGTACTTGGATTACTGGATTAATACTGGATTACTGGGTAACTGGATATTGCTCAGTCAGAGACTAAAAAGCCTTGAGCCTGTAAATCAAAAAATCCAGCCTTTCAACAGATTGAAATTTAGGGGAGGTAGGGAATAAAGGGGAAACGCGATTCCTTTTACAGGTTAGCTCGACGCCGAAAAAAACAGGGGGGGTCCGTTAAAAAGGGACCTCCACATACCTCCAGCCATTTATAATTCTTTTACTTTTGATGATGGAACTCTCCAAGGACTGCTGGCTTGATGGGACGGGCTGGACGGGCTTGCCTTGTTCGGGTACGAAACCCAATGACTAAAACCAACTTAATTGAAATGTTTGCTGCTGATGTACAATTGTAGTACCTTCCCAGGCGGTGTGCTCCGCATGTTAAAACAATGTATCGTATACATTTCTCTCTCCTTTCTCGACTTCTCGATCTTCACCTAACAGCACCTTTCTCGAACTTCCAGCTCCTCGCCTAGGAATCTAGCTCCTTTTTCTTGCAGAAGTGCGCGTGCGCTCTGCCGGTTGACAAAGCGACCAATCTGCAGGTCCATCTTCCCATTTTCGTTGATGCCCTGTTGTGCCAGCTTAATTTGATCAAATCAGCTTGTGTCATGGGTGTATTTGAAGAATGTACCTGCATACATCACAGTACTTTGTGACTCCGGATGTGGGATTACAACATGTACATATATAGATGTACGTAGGTAGGGAGCTACATACCTACATCATGGGTTACCTGGGATGTGTGGTGTAGTTCGATTTGATGTTACCTGAACGCCTGGATTTCTCCAAAAAGGGCGTTCCAACCATGAGTCCTACTTCCAATCCATGACGAATGTTGTAAAGGAGTTGTTGCCTCAGAGTATGTACTTGATAGATTTGGTAAATCTGGTAGGTCAGAAATAAAACGCTCGGGAGGTCGTAGGTGCACCCGGTGTTTCGATCTACGGAACTCATCCTCCCTGTTCCTTCTCCTTTTTACTCCTTCTTAGGTAACCTCCATGTCAAATGTACGTTTCTTTTATTTATACTTTTTAATCCTTGACCGTTTAATTTGATGAAAGAACGGCCTCAGCACCTTAAAGATTCAAGGTTTCTCCCGCCAACCCGCCAACATCAAGCCATGTTTGAGGTTGTATCTTAAGTACATATGTGGCTGCCGTGTCATGTTTGAGTTTAACTTTTTTTTCTCCTTCGTTTTCTTCTCCCTTTTTGCTTCAACTTCAGGTCAGACAGATGGCGTACAGATGATCACTACAACTGGAGTATCAACAAATGTTTCCGTATCATCCTCAGAAGCAGATATCTAATCGATCATTCGATCATCCTGGACTCGCAAACCCTGAACTGTCCGGGCGTATTTTGCAGGGGAAGTCAGCCCGGACCCGATGCATAGAAACCCGACTTTTAACAACCAACCCCTTTCCCCGGATCTCCAACGCCTAACTTCTATGGGAAAAACATGAAAAGCATAGGAAAAACGCAATCCACTCAGTCCATCGTATGCTACACGACCAATGTTCGTTTTGTGTCTCGTCAATTCGTAGCTTCTCCTTTTCCCACACGCTGAGCCATGCGATCAGTAGTTTTTGGCGGGAGAAGCCGTTCGATGTTGAAGATTGCTGGACTACAGCAACAATGCGAACAATTGCGAGCTTTGAGGCTTTATGTACCCTGCTATTATCCCACGTCATAGCCCTGGAGTACTTATAGCGGCGTGATATAGCTCCCCATAAGGAGAAAGCCGAAATAACTACATGATAAAATCGCGCTTAATACAACATATAACAAAAGCATTCGGCATTCCGTAGCTCTCGGTAATAGTAGTTTATATGTAGGTAATTCTTATTGTTAATTCACAGTCAAAAAGAGGAATTAAGAGTCAATTTGATGCTTTGAAAATCAATGCTCTAATAACCTATGTATTGTACCTGGCGCAGTTTTTTGTTGAACATCGCGCGACCCCTTTTCTAGCCATGCCTACCTAGGTGCTCATGCAATGTACCCTGGGTATCCGTTATGGTTGAATTGAAGTTGAATTTTTATATACCCGTCATGCAAGAATTCTGTTTCCTTCTGGTTGAACGCCTTTTCCTTCGCTCCGGGTCCTAGAGTGTTGATATATGCCTCTTCCGCCGGTGTCTCCCGCCTCGACTAAGAACTTGACCTAGTAAAGCACGCGTGTCATGATACGAGCTATGGCGCATGAGTTAGATTTATATATATTTGAAGCTATGAGATTGGCGAGTGTGGTTTAGTACTTACAGCCAAGCGCTTCGAGTGAGTCGGAGATTTCTTTGAGATCGCTGGTCTGGACGTCGCTGACATCCGCCATAAGATAGGCGAGCTGCAGGCATGTGTTAATTTAAAATTATCAGCCACAAGTCTAAAAGCAGAAAACGTACATCTCCCCTGCTATCACTGATCTGCTTGTCGACGTTATGTTCACCGAGAATTTCGTTAACTGCTAAGGTGTAAGTATCCGATGTGATCAAGTGTAATGTTTCACTAACCCTTGCGAAGGACACCCGGTACGTTGTTGTGGATATAGATGACCTATGGCGAATTAGACACTGTCACATTTTTTCGAGAGACTCAAGACTTCTTACTCGTGCGTGGTTAGGCTCGTCTAACGTCAATGAACGCATGTTTACCTCGGGCATGTTGACGCTGCCCAAAGTAATGCCTAGGTTAATGTATCGAACCAGAGCATCACCAACTAAACGGATCACATGTTAATTCGCGGATTTAGGGGACGTCGCACTAAAACTTGCATACCTTCGATACCAATGGCCCTCTGAGCCTCTTCCGTGCTGCCACCGATGTGCGGGGTAAGAATGATGTTGTTCAGACTACGAAGATCCTCTTCCCATCCGTTAAGGCTGTTGTTGAAGTAGTCGCCATTTGCGCGCGGCTCGCCCGGATAGACGTCCAGCGCAGCCCCGGCAATCTTACCACTGCGCATCGCGTTGATGAGAGCCGGGATGTCAACTACGGTTCCGCGGCTGGCGTTGATCAGATACGAACCATCCTTCATTACTTTGAGCTGCGCGGCAGAGATCATGTTCTTAGTCTCCGGTAGCTCGGGCACATGTAAGGTGACGAAATCGGCTTCGGTCAGGAGAGCCTCTAGTGTTGGCACCTGTCGAGCCGTACCCAATGCCATCAAACTCACGACATCGTAGTATATCACTGACATTCCCATAGCTTCTGCGAGGACGGACAATTGAGAGCCGATATGTCCATATCCGACAATTCCTTCGATGCAACCGTGTTAGTGCTAACCCCTGGATTAGGTGTAACACAAGTTTAGGTAAGTGAAAAGTACACATACCGAGAGTCTTGCCACGGATTTCCCAGCACTTGTTGCTCACCTTGTTCCAGGTGCCCTTGTGCATCTCATTGGAGCGATCACCTAGCTGGCGAGCCAAGGTGATGATTTCCGCAATCACCAACTCGGCCACACTACGAGAGTTTGCGAAAGGCGAGTTGAAGACGGCAATGCCATGATGAGCTGCATATTCCAAATCTACCTGGTTGGTGCCAATGCAGAAGCAGCCAATTACCAGCAGGTTCTTGGCCTCGCGAAGAACCTTTTCATTTAATTTGGTCTTGGATCGAATGCCAATGACGTGGACATCTCTATAGCTCACTTATCAGAGCCCGGCATAGCTAAGCTATGTTGATAAAGAAAGTGAGAATACTCACCGGATCTTCTCAATTAGTTGATCTTCGGGCAACGAGCTCTTGTGGAATTCAACTTGATAACCTTGGCCGGTCAAGATATCTCTTCCGCTCTGGTTGACGTTCTCGAGTAGGAGAATCTTTATGTCCTGGGTGTTGAAGGGCTTGAGCTGCTTAGGTTGACCTCGCTGAGGGAGTGCCCCGCCAAAGCTCGATAGCGGGGAATGAAAAGTTGTAGTTGATGGTGAGGTCGAGACCTCTAAGTGATGGGGCAGCTCCTGGTCGGGCGTCCGCAGGATGTTCTGTGCTTGAGCCATGATTTCAATTCGAAATTATTAGATACAATCTAGAAATACTGAACGGAGTAATTGAGAGGGAATAATTATGTACTATATATCGTATAAATAGCTAAATGGAGATTCAATTGAGTCAGACCTCGAGCTCGGGAAAACTTTTTGCTGTTTTGTTAGCTCTGGATTAATACTGGATTACTGGATTATTATTACTATTAGGGACTTTTGGCTTAAGTGCTATAGCATGGGCAGGCATGGGGGTTCTAGCTAAGCCCAACTATGATTCGCTATAATGATTTCCCCCCTAAGCCCACATCCACATCGACCTATCGGTTCACGTAATACATACCATATGGCCAGTTAGTAGCCCCAGCTTTTTATTATTCGGTTTATTCGGTGCCACGACACACTAGAGCGCGGGAAGGCTTTTGAAAAAAAAGTTATTTTGTAGTAAGATCCCGAGTCCCGTCATCGGACTTTTGCTATGGTA
Source organism: Annulohypoxylon nitens (assembly GCA_022496965.1). Taxonomy (NCBI): domain Eukaryota; kingdom Fungi; phylum Ascomycota; class Sordariomycetes; order Xylariales; family Hypoxylaceae; genus Annulohypoxylon; species Annulohypoxylon nitens. The sequence continues at coordinate 1,077,650 of MU386625.1, forward strand.
ACCCTACCGTGACTCACGGATTGTACGGGCATATGGATTATGGATTATGGATCACTATACTCTGTTCTCCAGAATTATCGAGGTAGCTATACTGGAACCAACAAGCTATGTAGATCGTCTTGAAAATAATCCTACAGCTTCCAAGAAAAATATATTTGCCTACCTAATCAAAGCGGTAAGATAAGTGTTGGCAACTCTTGGAAAATCTGTTTACACTTACCTAAGTCATAATTTGCGATGCGAGATGGGATACAATTTGGTCAGCAAGGTGCCCTCCAGGACAACACTTTCATGTTCACACTCCCGATTTGCGCATGGCGTGGCGTCAAGCTATTTCTCCTATGCAGGGGATGGTAAAAATCAAGTCCTTATGCAACGTACGATGTACATATATGCGGGTCGCAAACTTCCGTCAACTTCATGTGATTCTCTGTCTGAATGCATTATTGACGAGCCTGCCACTTTACCTCTCCCACTCCCCCCTTTCCTGGTGCCAGCATGAAGTCTGCCTTTTGGGGCCCACCTCCGATGTCTCTTGTTCATAAAATGCTGCCACCTGCCCTACCAAACCAACTACTCCAGACCAGCCGTATGCTGGAGGAAAACAATGAAGAGAATTATCAATCAATACAGAACAAGATTCCGAAAACAGCCTAGAGCCTAATGCCTAATGGGAGCGGCCAGTCTATTTTGCACCTCAATTCAAAGACCATGTGCTGTATCACATCTGTAGAGCGTCGGCAAACTCGCGGTACGAAAGTTGCCCTGGTTGATAGAACGACAGAAGGGTCTGAGAAAGGATGAGACTAACGTAACTCAACCTTACCTCCCTCCCGAGTAGGATCCGTGACGTGAATTAAGTAGAAAGAGTTACCGAACGGGGACAACATTTAGCTTTGCTTGCACTCTTGTGTCTCCTGCTTCGGCTTCGCACCATCATCCTGTATCGCAATTAGCTATGTGTCACCTGGGGGTCTAGTGAGATGTGGTTAACTAACATCATCATCAGATTCCTCCTCGTCATCATCGCGGTCTTCGCTGAGGTCGTCATCCTCGTCATCCTCCTCGTCATCGAAGGGCTCTTCAAGGTCGTCAAGCTCCTCAAAAGCCAGGGCTTCGCCGGTGAACCAGTCGATGGCTCGGGGAATCAACTTCTCCTTGATATCTTCACCGAGTTGGTAGTCTAGCTCAAGGCGCTCCTCGATATCCGAAGCGGCGTCATCGTCGTCATCAGTGGGTGCCTTAGGAGGGGAGAAGAAGTTGAAGAACGACTCCGTAGGAACCGTCTTCTTGACGATACGGGTTTGCTTGGTGTCTATTCAGGGGTTAGTAAGGAGCGTCTAGGGATGCGCCTCGGTTTTACTTACTCTTATTCCTTTGCTTCTTGCTCTCGATACGAACAGTGAGATCCTGGCCCTCCTTCCAGTTGATCTTATCACCCTCGGCGTGGTCGTAGATAAAGTCGCCACCATATCCACTCTCATTCTGGTAGAAGTATGTCTTGGTGATGGTCTTGTTGGTGAAGTACTCGTTCTCGGCGAACTCGAAAATTAGACGGAATCCCGGCTTGTCAAGGTATTCCATCCGGATGTCGGTAAGGAAGCGAAGGGCGGCCTCGTCACGGTCAGTGATCATCTCGGCAAGCGAAATTTGGTTCTTCATCGCAGATAGCCAGAATTCAGGAATACCCTTGACTAGCTCGGTAACCTCGGCAGCCGCGTCGGTGGTCTCCTTCTTCTCCTCGGCTTTGGGTTCGTCATCCTCGTTATCTTCCTCGCCAGCCTTGATCTGTTCCTCGGTAGGCTCTTGTTGGCCGTTGACAATTGCTGCGCGCTTCTCGTAAAGGGGGGTGAACCTGGCGAAGTACTTCTTCTCAAGCTGAAGAACCTCTTCTTGGAACTCAGCCTCGAGTTTTGAGTGATCCTTCTGAATACCCTTTAAGCCGGCAACACGGCGGCGAACATGTTGGGGCAGAGACTCTATGTAGCCGGAAGAGCGACCAACTAGAGAGCCAAGTCGGCCCTGAATCATCTGTACTAGTCGTGGGTTCTGGGCAAAGATAGACGCAGCAGCGGCGCGATCAAGATCCTCTATAGCGCATGAGGTTAGCAACAGTACTTCCTTACCCCAGATGTATTATTAAGATGATGTAGATATCAACTTACCCTCCTTGATGCTAGCAACGCCCGGTTGTTGGGCGTGGGAAGAGATAGGGGCATTGCTGGCAGGTGTGTTCTGCGGAGTACTGCGGAGAGAGATTAGACATTTGTACTATCAAAGGTAGAGCTGAACTCAGTGCTAGGAAGAGACAGTGTTGGTAACACATACGGAGCAGGAACCTCTGCACGGCGATTCTTAATAGGTTCCGCCATTGTTAATATTTCCGTCGCGGAAGGTACAGGTGATGATAGGTTCGTAGATAGACGCGTCGATGTTTGATTGGGGATTTAGGGATCTAAAAGTCGACAGCGAAAAAAAAATCGTGTCGGGGGGAGAAGTAAAAAAAAAGTTTATGTGTTGATTAGAGTGAGGATATGCGTGGAGACAGACGCTTAAAATCACAGGTCAGCAACTTGAAGAACTCGCAGATACTGCTGAAGTTGCAACGAGTGCGTAGTTACTATGATGGAATTGGTTGATGCGAAGAGAGAGTTGAACTGGGATTAAGTCCAACGACGAAGGAGGAAAAAAACGAAAGAGAAGTTGTAGTGGTGAAAGTAAAGTTGGTCTACAGTAATGGGGAATTTGATGAGAGAGGGCAGAAAGACTCTGGTCTAGTCTGGTGGGAGAGGCGAAGTGGGGGAAGGCACAACCCTGTCAGTGTTCCCCTCCAAAGACTGTGTACTAAAAGGTAGCAGGGAAAAAAAATAGAAGTTGTTGGGCGCCGTTCCTCAAATAAAATTTCAATTTTTTTTTCTTCAGGGCACTTGCACTGGCGCTGGCACTCCTGGCACTTTTAGAACCACTTACACGTATTGTACGTATTGTACACGCTATTCGCTTTTACCTACCAGACCTGCCTCAACTACATTCACCGACGGCTTCTGCACCTCGGGACTTGGGGCTTGGGGCTCGAGGCTTCCTACCTAAGGCATCATTGTCCTTCCATTCTTCCATAAACGTCAAATAGCACGTACATAAAATCCGATTTATACTAAGTACACCTTGGTGCAGCCAAGCTATGTACGTGCGTGTATTGGGAGGTGTCATATATCAAATGCAATCCAGTTCAGAGTTCGAGCTCGCCATCGTATGGACGTTCACGGTATGTACGTTATGTACTAGTACTTCCCTGCCTAAGGTACCTGATGTGGGCTAGCTTTCACCTAGAACCTGGCAGAGAGCGGTGAGGGACTGAGGGTAGAAAGACTAGAATAATTCCATGACTAGGTACGGTACATCGACCTAGATCTGCTACCAAGGTATTCTCGACGTTGGATCGAAGGCCTTCCTATCAATGTTTAATGAATATGTATATGCAATCGAATATAATAGACGACCGAGACGACCTCTGCAATGTGCCGTAGGCAGGTAGCCACGTCAACTCACCTAGAGTAGCGTCTGCTGCATGTAATGCAGGTAGTGATACCTCTGAGATGTACCCGTACGGACTTTTAGTTACCTAGAGAATACCTAGAGAACCTTAAAAAGCCATTAGGACATTTTAGGACATTTTCGCTTTGCCTGTTTGGGCAATACGAATTCAACTGGCAACCACATTCCTGAGTTCCTTGAACTTTCTTTCCCCTCGCCGTCTGCATCGTTTTAATGGTTAATCGTTATCGCTATCGCCAGCTTCCTTATCGTTATCTTATCAGTTGAATTCGATACAACTTACTTATCTCCGATCTTCTCGAATTGAGGGATCATCCAAACTTCGATGTGGATTTTTCAAAGCTTGGATGAAGCATCGTCTTCGCAGCCACATACAGCATAACTCGGTGAGGGTCCGACGACCTATAGCAAGCGAAACACCCTATCGCGTACCAGGCTCAGCGCGTACAAGGCCAGGTGACCCGTTAGACGCGGCGCATTCCATCGATACTCGAAGTCGCTCGAGGGATCCGTAGTGTTTCAATCCGACCACATGACTGTTCAGGATGTGCCTTGATATTCAAATCTTCCCTCGGCCAAGTCGGTAACCTACAACTGTGATATTGTGAAGCTGTCGCTCTAATTTTCACCTTTACCTACCTCCCGAATCCGTACAGATCAGCGTCGATAGTCTCCCTATGTCTCAGCTCGATATTCGAATGTAAAGAGATATATATGCATGAAGCGGCAATTCATATCACAGCTACAATATACCTACATAGGCGCCGACCATGGAGGGGGACGATGGCGGTGATGCGCAGCCCAAGCGCAGTGGCCCTGTGAACATGTATCGGATGGGTTCTAATCAGAGTAATTCGAGTTTCTTTGAGGATGTTGAGATGGCCCAAGATGAGGTAGGCTAGGTCTTTGCCCAGATGTAGTTTTGACTAGTTCTAAAATCGTGTTTCACAGCTCTTCTCCGGTCCTGTCGCGGAAAGTCTACCGACAAGCCTTTCTGCGTTCTCCCATCGCCGTCAACGTGCAGACTCGACGGCGAGCTTTGCGTACTACACCGAAGAAGAGGACGAACCGGAGCCAAGGGCTATGTTTCGCGAAGATGGGGCCATGACCTTCGATATAGACGAGACTCCATTCGAACCTGATGAGGAAGGAGAAATAAGTTCTGAAGTTGAACTAGAAAATGGCGATACACACGAAGATTATGCTCTACGTCGGAGATCTTCGACTATGTCGAGAAATTCTGTCCACGCCAGACTCCTCCGAACAGACAGCGGTGTGACAGACGCCAGTGGTCGCGGTCACAGTCGTGTTAATCAGAAGTTGCATATGGTCAACGAGGATCTCACCATTGTGATAGCCGGTTTCCGTACAAGCAAAATTGGCTACGCGGCTTACATCACCATATGCGTATTAACCTTGGGCCTCGCATATCTCCTTCTGCGATGGCTTCCGCAGTGGCAGGTGAAATTGATTGGCGAGCCGTGCCCACTTCATGAATGCCAATGGGTAGTACTTGAGGTCAGTCACTTTGGAAATTCTGCATATGCTCTGTAACGTTGTTCTGATCTAATGTTGTAGAATCAATGGGGTGAAATGGCCATCCTAAATGTCGATATTCAAACTTATAATCGACCTCTTTCCACCGTATTTGGAGCTCCGGAGAAGATCTTTGCTCAGTTACTAGAGGAAGATGCCGACCCATTATTGCCCGAGCTTCGAGTCCTCAATTATCGTTATGTTCGCTTCTTCTTTCATCCGCTGAAAGGTAAATTCGTCATTAGCAATGGGTGGAAGGATCCTGTGTGGAAGCGGGTGCGAGCACTTCGCGTTGGAATCGACGGCGAAGAGAAAGATCATAGGGAACGCGTCTTTGGCGCAAATCTCATTGATATCGAGCAAAAAACCATCCCACAATTGCTTGTAGATGAAGTGAGTTATTTGTCGACGAACCACTTTCAAATAGCTAATAAATATTCTAGGTGTTTCATCCTTTCTACGTCTTCCAAATTGCGAGCTTGATTCTTTGGTCTCTAGACGAATATTATTACTATGCTATTTGTATCTTCGTCATGTCAGCAGGTAGCATAATAGCGACTTTGGTTGAAACACGAGCTGTTAGTATTACCTCACCTCACTAAATTAAACCTATCCTTACTGATGTAATAGACAATGCGGCGTCTTCGCGATATATCTCGATTTGAATGCGATGTTCGCGTCCTTCGAAATGGCTTTTGTATGTATATCACTAAGTCAACCATTGACATACTGCTGACTGCTTTCAGGGGCCCATGTTTCGTCGAGCGATCTAGTACCTGGGGACGTTTACGAAGCCAGCGATCCTAGCCTTACACAGTTCCCTGCTGATAGTTTACTTCTGAGCGGGGACTGCATTGTCAATGAGAGTATGCTTACTGGCGAATCCGTGCCAGTTTCTAAGATTCCTGCTACGGACGAGACTCTCGATATCATGAACCTCGGCGCCTCTACCGTCTCTCCTGACGCTGCTCGTCATTTTCTGTTCTGCGGGACCAAAATCATCAGGGCTAGGCGACCGCAAGATAATAGAGACGACGAGGCGGTTGCACTCGCTATGGTTGTGAGAACCGGTTTCAACACTACTAAGGGTTCTCTGGTCCGCTCTATGCTCTTCCCTAAGCCTTCTGGCTTCAAATTTTATCGGGACTCATTTCGATATATATCTGTCATGGGATGCGTTGCGCTCCTTGGGTTCGTGGTGTCCTTTATCAATTTCCTGCGTCTTGGATTATCTTGGCACTTGATCATTGTCAGAGCCTTAGATTTGATCACCATTGTTGTCCCACCAGCCCTCCCAGCTACACTTACCATAGGGACGAACTTTGCCTTAAGTCGTCTCAAGAAGAGACAAATATTCTGTATCAGCCCACAGAGAGTAAATGTTGGTGGAAAGTTGGATGTCATGTGCTTTGATAAGACGGGCACTCTCACGGAGGACGGGTTGGATATCCTCGGTGTGCGGCTAGTATCTCGGGCAGCAAACCGATTCGACGACGTGGTATCGAAAGCGTCAGATCTAGTTCCTCCATTGAATCTAGATGCTGGCCCTGGGGACAAATACGACATAAATCGTGCTGCTCTATTCACGATGGCTACTTGCCATTCTCTTCGATCCATCGACGGCGAGCTCGTTGGAGATCCGCTAGATGTTAAGATGTTCGAGTTCACTAACTGGACATTTGAAGAGGGCAGCCAAGGTAATGCTGATCAGGAGGATGATGAGCAAGGCGGTCTTTCTCCTTCGGTTGCGCGCCCTCCAGCAACAACCCTATATGATACGGATGCATATGGGGTTGGACAGGGACAAAATGTGAGTTTTTATTCAAATTCCCTTGTTATTTTGTCTAATACGGTTTAGTCTTCAATCGAATTGGGAATATTGAGATCATTTGAGTTCGTCTCTCAGCTGCGAAGAGCTAGTGTGATTGTACGAGCTTTCGGGAAACAGAGTGGTAGCATTTATGTCAAGGGCGCGCCTGAATGCATGCGGGACATCTGCCGACCTGAGAGTTGTAAGTCTCCTCCTATGATCCATGATTATATCCATTCTAATATATATAGTCCCGGAGGATTACGAAGAGCTCCTGTCCTATTATACCCACAAAGGATACAGAGTTATAGCTTGCGCTACTAAGTATATGAAGAAACTATCCTGGGTGAAGTCGCAAAAGATAAAGCGCGATGAAGTTGAGAAAGACCTTGACTTCGTCGGTTTCATCATTTTCGAAAACAAGCTAAAGCCAACAACTGCTGCGGTGCTCAAGGAGCTTACCCAATCAAACATCGGGTCGATCATGGTTACTGGTGATAACATATTGACGGCCATCAGTGTAGCCAGAAATTGTGGCCTTGTTGAGAAGGATGCTCACTGTTTTGTGCCGCATTTTGCCGAAGGTGAGTTTATGCACAAAATGTCTCAGAGAATTGTCAACAGATCGTTGAAGCTCCCCTATTGTTGAGCCATTAAGTACTGACTTGACAATCCTAGGAAACTCCCGTGACCCCAATGCTCTCTTGCAGTGGGAGAGCATCGACGATCCAGCGTACCAGCTAGATTTTCGAACTTTGCTCGTGAGCCTAAATGATCAACTTGCCCTTACTAATTTAGTTAAACTGACCAATGTGAATATAGCCTCTTCCTGCTCCTGCCGATCGTGATGCATCTTTGCCGTATGATATAACGAATCTCAGGAATTACTCTCTCGCAATAAGCGGAGATGTTTTCCGATGGATCATCGACTTTGCTCCAAACGAGGTCGTACAGAGGGTCAGTTCGCTTTTTTCTATTATAATTTCGCATAATTACGCCAATTTCTTCATGAACTCCTCGTCATGTCAAAGAGCTAATGTAGTATTAGATGCTTGTCCGAGGCAAGGTATTTGCGCGCATGTCTCCGGATGAGAAACACGAACTTGTAGAGAAGCTTCAGAGTATAGATTACTGCTGTGGATTTTGCGGTGATGGGGCCAACGATTGTGGCGCTCTCAAAGCTGCGGATGTGGGAATCTCGCTTTCCGAAGCCGAAGCATCCGTTGCAGCGCCATTTACGTCAAGGGTATTTGATATCCGATGTGTACCTGACGTGATCCGGTATGTTAATTCCAGAATTTGCATAAATACATTACTAACTATGTATTCAGAGAAGGACGAGCCGCTCTAGTGACCAGCTTTAGTTGCTTCAAATTTATGAGTCTTTACTCTGCCATCCAATTCACCTCCGTCAGTTTTTTATATGCTTCGGCTTCGAACCTAGGAGACTTCCAATTCCTCTTCATCGATGTTGTCCTCATATTGCCGATCGCAATATTCAGTGAGTTGAACAAAACATACTACAAAGTCGTTGATAACTAATCTCCTTAATAGTGGGCTGGTCCGGGCCTTTCCCGATCTTAAGCAAGAAACGACCGACGGCAAATCTAGTCTCTCGAAAGGTCCTCACGCCTTTGCTAGGCCAGATGATCATTTGTATTTCCATACAAGCTGCTGCATGGCTCTTGGTACGAGAACAAAGTTGGTATATACCACCTCATGTCAACCCGGAGAAGTCCAACATCAAGAACTCGGAGAACACAGCCTTGTTCCTCGTCTCTTGTTTTGAGTATATCTTCATAGGGGTGGTTATGAGTGCTGGGCGGCCATTCCGACAACCTATGAACCAGAACTGTAAGTGGTGCTATATGCAAAAAGTCTTATTAAGCACTATACTAACTGTATACAGGGCCGTTCATGACGACTATTCTTGCGGCACTAGTCGTGGTTACACTGATGGTCTTCTCACCAAGTCATCAAGTCAAGAAGATCATGCAGTTGACCGACATCAGCTATTCATTCAAGATCACGCTGTTGGTTCTTGGTGTGACATATCTAATCATCTCATGGGTCGGCGAGAACTATCTCTTCCAGAAACTCGCTCGGGGTTTCGGCCTAGCAAAATTGGCCATTACCAAGGAGTCGAAGAAGCGGAAAGAGTATAAGGTAATCATGGAACGGATGAAGGCTTAATCTGATTGCAATATCGTGTTCTAGCCTATAATGATAATGGTTGGGAAGATTGTGAATTGGCCAATACTCTTCATGTAAAATGGACTGCAATTTGCTAGGTTCAACCTGATGCTCATTGGATGATTCTTATGCCATAATTCATACCTGTATATACATAATACGTATTTGTCTATACATACTAAAAATTATATAAGGAAATGTTGTGATAACAAGAAGTTGTGACCTTGATCGTTTCCTAGCAATATCAATAATATCATTTACTACAATCATGCATTAGTACGACATAGGACACTTGTCGGTGCCCATTGAGTTAACGCTATTGCTTTAAGTCTTTGACTGCACATATTACAATAGGCTCAAGTGATATGTCAAAATAATAGGGTATCAATTCCAGAGTGGGATATGATCATGTCTCCCATGTTGTACCGGACTATATATTTTTATTCTGCCAACCCGTTTTCCAGACCTTCCTTTGTCCTGGACACCTCGAATACAACCGCGCCGTTTTTGCCTCCCTTGATCTTCTTCCACTTTCCTAGTCGATGCTCCTTGCCAACTCCGACTACAACACATAATCCGTCTTTGCCACGTTCACCTCGTTCGAAGAGGGCAATATCATTTATCACACCTTTGAGCAACCAGGAGGAGTGGCTAGTCCCGTTTACACCGTTGACTAAACCCTCATCATCGGACTCGTCCGCGTCCACGCCGTTAGCAGTAGGCACGGGGTCTATGCCAGATGATGAGTTCCCTAAGACCCCTACAGGCTCAATCTTCTTCTTATCATCACTTAACTTCCAGACGCGGACATATCCGTCCCAGCTCCCACTCAGGATGAGATCGGAGTAGGGTAACGTCCGGAGAGCAGTGATCCACCTAGGTTGCGGAGGTGGCACAACCTTAGGAGTCGGGGCCTCCTCGGCGGATGCTTCCGTAGGGAGCAAGGGTCGCTCGAGCCCGTGTGCCTGAGCTAAGACGAAGAGTGGTTTCTTCTTCTGTATGCTCCATAGAGCTAACGAGCCGTTGTCGCTTCCGGTGACGAAGAGCTCGTCATCAATCATCGCGACACGATCCATGCTACCCTCGTGAGCCAGAGATCGGGGGTCGATATTAGGCTTCTGCTTCTTATCGATCGCCCCGCCGCGGAAGACCAACTGGGTCTCCTCGACAACTTTCCATAATCGGGCTGTTCGATCTCGAGCGCCTACGCTTACGCATCGTTCTTGTGCTAACGCGTCGATGTCGACAACGATATCTTGGTGGCCGAAGAGGGTTTCGACATATGCTAGCTCGTCTAAACTCCATACCTTTACGGTACGGTCTTTCGAGGCCGAGTAGAGCTGGTTTGTGCCTCGACGAAACGCTAGACCCGTTACGGCGTCGCGATGGTGCATGAAAACTCGCAGAGGCTTCAACGATTTCGCATCGTACACGATTAGGCGCTTATCCGCGCCCCCCGTGACGACGAACTTGCCGTCTTGCGAAGCTGCTACGCATAATATGTCCGCCAAGTGCCCTTGGTAGGCTTTATCCTTTGATTTCTTCGGATTTCCCTTCAACATTGCGACTTTGGTTGGTTGTCGACGAGGGGGAGCAGGAGGTTTCTTAGGCTTCTTCTTGGTAGTTTGTGGGAATTGGTTGGCTGGTAGGTCTTGTAACTTCCATTTGACCAGGTAGCGGTCTTTGGTGACGATATATACGTGTGGTGCGCATATAGCAATAGATGTAGTGGAGAGTGCGTTGCAACGGAAGAGCGTATGTGTCGATTGGGTGATATCAAGCTCTGAAGCAACCTTTCTATACACCTTTCCCTTAATTTCGGCCACATCTTCTAATAGGCGCTCTGCTATTATATCTCGGTCGATATCTTCAGCGTCGAAGCCGGTTTCGTCGACTTCTTGTCGGACATTATCGAGGTATCTTTCTGCAAGTCTTAATCTTTTCTCTGCCGCCGTCTCTCCTTCGTTCTCCGATTCTGAAGCAGATTCGGGGTCTTCAAACGCTCCAGGTTCGGCTTCACTCTCAGAATCGCTTCCTGATATAGATTCATCTCTTTCGACTCGTTTTTTAGGCGCTGGTGTAGGTGCAGGTTTTACAGGTTTTGCAAGTTTTATAGGCTTTGCTGGTTTCGATGGTGCCTTCGGGTACTTGGACGTCGCAATTCGTTTTTTAGGCAGATCCGTGACAGGAGCTCGTTTTCGTTTTTTCTGAGCGCCGGGTATTGTAAAGAAAGACGACATAGTGACGCGATTAACTTATCGAGCAATCAATACGATCGTGTATTGATTGTCTCGTGCTCTTAGAAAATTTCCATGCTCCAAAGAAAAAGGTCGGTCCAATTGCTAAGAGAAAAAAAAAAGTTCAGAACCTGCGGGACACGAGCAGGGGTCCATGTCGGTGCAAAGATAGCACCGTTAGCTTTCCACGGTTAATGTGGAGAACGGGGCTGATAAAGTGTGGCTTGTACTTCCGATGTCCGACTCTGAATCCCACCTGGCACCGTGGCGCCTGGCAGATCTGAAGCTGTAGGAAGGCAAGCACTAGGCTGTAGCTACCTTGCGCGTCTACACACTTCTAATATCTACACCAATTCGAGAACGACAGCTCTTTCAACCTCCACACATAACACATTTTAGAGCTTCTCACAACAAAACGAAACACTCAAGATGTATGTCTATATATGCCCGGCATGCATTGGCATTGAACAGGCTGACCAAAGTTAAACAGGGAGGTGTTATTAGGAATCACCGGCAAGGACTTCACCTTAATCGCAGCTTCTAAAGCTGCGATGCGAGGAGCTACTATCCTCAAGGCCTCCGACGACAAGACGAGGTCTCTTAACAAGCACACATTAGTTGCCTTTTCTGGCGAGGCTGGCGACACAGGTACCTAGCTAACCCCTCATGCAATTTATATGATATCATCAAAAAGCTAACTATCAGCAGTTCAGTTCTCCGAGTACATCCAAGCAAATGCCCAACTCTACTCGATGCGGAACGAGACCGACTTATCGCCTACAGCATTGGCGCATTACGTCCGCGGTGAACTTGCGTCGAGCTTAAGATCGCGGAAGCCATACAACGTCAACCTACTGCTAGGAGGCGTCGATCCCATCACCCACAAGCCGAGCTTGTTCTGGCTAGACTACCTAGCAGCTTTGGCAGCTGTCCCCTACGCCGCCCACGGCTACGCGCAATATTACTGTCTATCTATCCTCGACAAGCACCACCACCCGGACATGACATTTGTTCAAGGTCTCAAGGTGTTGGAGATGTGCACGGACGAGCTGAAGCGACGTTTGCCTATCGATTTCAAGGGTATGACAGTCAAGGTAGTCACTAAGGATGGCATCCGTGATGTCGAATTTAAGGATGACAAGATTGTCAGAAGTGCGTAGGGGGTTCAATCTTCTAGCCGGCAACCGCAAGTGTAACATTAAGATATTGGGCTGGGTGGAAAAAGAAACCGCAAGACAGCCTAATAATCAGGTCGCAAAGCCGGCTACTGAGTCAGTTATGAATTGCGGCTATCTACCATGTTACTCTCATCATTGCGCACGTGATGGGCTCCAACTCGCCAATTGCTACAGCCTACCTAGTAGGCACCTAACTTCATAGCCCTGGAGAAGAAAAAAAAAGGAGAGCAATGGCCAAGGAGGGGCAGGGTCACAACGTGGCTGGGATATAAAACATCATGAGTACAACGAAAGCCTATATCTCAATCAACGTTAGCCTGACTTCCTATTCCTCTGAAGTGCATTTGATATCGATGAATGAAATCAGGGATATGGACGCCAGTCTCTCATCTCACATTTCGCAAAATATGACAGAACTACGTAAATAAAAACTGTTGGCCCTATATCGATCAGCGAAATTGTCGACCGGGTTTTTCTCCTGATCATAGGATAATAGTTACATATTGTCAACCTAACCCAATTTATAAGACCCCTTTATACTGGATGAAATAGTAAGTCGGCTTCCGCCATTCGCGGATACCAGCCCGAAGCAAACCCAAGTAACTCAGGTAACCCATGAAGCGGTGTATTGGTGTACCTAGGTATTTTAGATATATTGCATTTTTGGGCGGTGAGACTGCTGCATGATACTACACCTATTCACCATGCAGGCAAGCTTCCTATTGGAACACCGCAAGCCTTGTTGCAGGAGAGTTGCATTCGCCTTCTCTTACTTTACCAGCTTTGCCTACTTCGTTCCGCTAAACCAACAACTAGAACCGTTATAGAGTTAAAGTACGAGCCTTATCATTAAGTTTAGCACTTGGAAAGTTTTTTTTTCCCATTCCCCCTTCCCCCTAAGATTCCCCCCCTTCTTGCCGGCTACTTGAGTAACCCACCCACGTTTTCAGTTCCACCCGTCAGGGCGCTAACCTCTGGATAATTGCATTTTCGTGTTGTCACCTCCAGCTAGTCATTCAACGGCAGAGCCGATGATCCGCCAGCTCCTAGTACGTGTCCATGGAAGTTTCTTTCAGAAATCTCGTAGAATGAAATATGGGACTACACAGGGGTTCCTTTCAATACTGAACGGTCGACCCGCGCCTTCGGTGGCGCTAGATCAGGCACATATTATTAGGTACTATGTACGTAGCCCTGATTACTTCGACAAACGACAACGTGTATCTGTTACGCAGTTCCGTTCATAGACCAAGCCTAGGAGGGTTGGGCAAACAGCTTTGAAAAAAATATTATTGCAAGTATTAAGTATCAAGATGTGGTCCCCCCATACCTAATCGGACTATACCGAGATTTCGGGTAGATACCTGAGACTCCAAGACGTAAAATAATTAAGCTCAGGTTCAAAATTGCCACTATAGACAATTTCTGAACCATCTCGAGATATCATTCTATGTTATTCCGACAACTGCAGATGGACATTCACATATTGTTATTCGTGACTATTGTGTATCGTGATTGAAATAACTTCTAGAATATCCTGAACTATTAACTAGTAGGTACATATTCTCGTTTTTCAGTTGCAGAACGACAAGCGGAAGGAACATTTGATATGTGAAGAATCTAGGTTCAAACGCGGTAGCTAGTGGATTTTCCATTACACCCATTCAAGTTTAAACTGTCGTAGCCCTGGAGTACATACCTACACACATACCTACCTCCTGGGTACATACATAGGGTAGGTAACACTTAGCTTAGCCGGTTTGGGCTGGCCGTTTGTAACTTCCAAGTTTCAATTTGCTCCAAGAAATGCAAGAGCTCTCGTCACAGGAAAGAGGGAAAAGGGAAAAAATTGTCGCAGTTACCCAAAATAGGAAGGGATAGATGGGATAAACATCTAAAAACTCTAAGAACTGGCTACAGAATACATGGTAGATGCCTTACAGAATGCTGTTGCCAATATATGTACAATTGCAAAGTTCAAATTGGGGCAAATACCACACCTAGTGCTACCCTCAGGGTAGGGATGGGTACCCAGGTAATAGGGATGCAATAAAGGTAGGTACAGGTTACTGGATAACGTTAGTAGGCATCCCACTTTCCATGATACGATTGATGCAATGATTACCATACAAATACTAACAATTTTTTCGCTCGGGTATATCGATACGGGATAATCGCCCCAAATAACCCATCGGCAACTTCCAATTGGTAACGAGGGGGCGTACCAAAGTATCGCGACTACCCCTTCTAGCCTAGATTTTTTAAGTTCCTTAGTAACGGAATAGACGCTAATGCGTTCTCGATTTTTCGACACAACTTCAAAACTTCCTGAATTTTTTTTTCATCTGATCCATTCTTCTTCTTCCCCCACAATCCCTTTGCCATCTTCAAACCTCAAACACACGGCATTATTTCCTCATCCCTCCCCCCTGAAAAGAAAAAAAAAGCATTCTGCATTTTCGTTCGGGGTCTTCTCTTTCCTTGAAAAAGATTTGGTTTTGATTTCTTTTCTCAAGGGATCTTGAAGGCATCTTAACCGGTCTATTACTACATAGACGTGTGCCTCTGTAATCACTTACAGAATCACGCATTACAGCAACGACCTGTATCTTCCATTCTCTAATAATTCGGAGAAAGAGTGCATCTGTGTTGCGGTTTCCCATTTCGCGGCAAACTAATACACTTCTTCCTTATTACTTGTTATCTACTTCAAGCAACTAATTTCTGATCTTTCTGATCTTCCCCCAATTATCCCTTTGCCTCTACTTTCTCTTCAACTGAACTTCGTTCTTTCGAGAGAGAAAAATAATCGGCTGGGTTCCGTACGAGAAAGAAAAGATTTATTGCCTGACAACATTCTCTACTCTCTACACATTCCTCTGATCTACCATCTCGCCAACGTAACGTCAACATGGCCGATCAACTGAACATGGGCGGTTTGAGCCTGGGCGACCAGCAGCAGCCTCCGGCTCCTCGCTCATACATCCCTCCTCACATGCGAGGCAAGGTCGGTGCCGCTAGCAACGCTCCTCCTCCCATGGGTGCTGGAGGACCTCCTCCTAACATGAATGGTCTCAACAGCAGCGCTTGGGCTGGGTATGTAATCCCTCATGGTCATGACATTTACATTGACATTTATTTTCTATGCTATATTCCGTCTAATTTATCAAATGAAAATGATCTTTTTGACTTTTACTAACGTGATAACTTTTGCAGTAACAACAACTTCGACGCTCGACCCTCCCCGGGGGGCTGGGACTCCACCCCTAACTACGCCCCTCCTCAGCGTCAAAGCCCTGGAAACTGGAATAACAATCGAGGTTTCGATCGCAACGCTTATGGTAACCCGGCGGCAGGTGGTGGCGGCGGCAGTGGCGGCTCCGGAGGTGGTTATGCTAGAGGCTCGGGCGACGGGCAATGGCGCGATGGCAAGCACATTCCTGGTCCCCCGAATCCCCGTATGGAGCGCGAATTGTTCGGCACCCCTGATGATCCGTCCAAACAACACACCGGTATTAACTTCGAGAAATACGACGACATTCCCGTCGAAGCCTCTGGACACGATACTCCTGAGCCAGTTCTCACCTTCAGCAACCCTCCTTTGGACGATCACCTGATCCGCAATATTGAACTGGCCCATTACAAGGTTCCAACTCCTGTGCAGAAATACTCGATTCCCATTGTTATGGGCGGACGAGACTTGATGGCCTGTGCCCAGACTGGTTCTGGAAAGACCGGCGGTTTCCTATTCCCCATTCTTTCGCAAGCCTTCCTCACTGGTCCTTCTCCTATCCCTGCAGGAGCCCCTGGTGGTGGTTACGGTCGTCAACGCAAAGCTTACCCTACGTCTCTTATCCTGGCCCCAACTCGTGAACTGGTCTCCCAGATTTACGATGAGGCTCGCAAATTCGCTTATCGATCCTGGGTTCGGCCCTGCGTTGTCTATGGCGGCGCTGACATCGGTTCTCAACTTCGCCAAATCGAGCGCGGTTGCGATCTTCTCGTTGCGACGCCCGGACGTCTTGTTGACCTCCTAGAGCGAGGCCGCATCTCACTGCAGAACATCAAGTATTTGGTTCTTGACGAGGCCGATCGTATGTTGGATATGGGTTTCGAGCCCCAGATCCGTAGAATTGTTGAAGGCGAGGATATGCCTGGCGTTCAGAACCGACAAACCCTCATGTTTTCGGCTACTTTCCCCCGAGACATTCAGATGCTTGCTCGCGATTTCCTTAAGGATTACGTTTTCCTTTCAGTTGGTCGCGTCGGTTCTACTTCCGAGAACATTACTCAGAAGGTCGAATACGTTGAGGACGTTGACAAGCGATCTGTCCTACTTGATATCCTGCACACTCACGGCGGTGGCCTCACCCTGATCTTCGTCGAGACGAAGCGAATGGCAGATTCGTTGTCCGACTTCCTCATTAACCAGAACTTCCCTGCAACATCGATTCATGGTGATCGTACCCAGCGTGAGCGTGAGCGCGCTCTAGAAATGTTCCGAAATGGACGATGCCCTATTCTAGTAGCTACTGCTGTCGCCGCACGTGGCTTGGATATTCCTAACGTTACCCACGTTGTCAACTACGATCTCCCTACTGATATTGACGATTACGTTCACCGAATTGGTCGTACTGGTCGTGCAGGTAACACTGGTCACTCTACTGCATTCTTTAACCGTGGCAACCGCGGTGTCGTGCGAGATCTCATCGAGCTTCTGAAGGAGGCTAATCAGGAGGTCCCTGCTTTCCTCGAGACCATTGCTCGAGAGAGCTCCTACGGCGGTGGCCGTGGTGGACGAGGTGGTGGTGGCCGCGGTCGCGGTCAGAATGCGAACCGTGATTTCCGAAAGTACGGCGGCGGCGGGGGTAGCGGCCCTGGCTTCGGCGGTGGTTTCGGTGGTCCTCAGCAGTCCGGCGGCTATGGTGGTGGTGGTGGCGGCGGCTACAACGGTCCTCCCCCCAACCAGGGCTATGGTGGTGGCTACGGAGGCGGCGGTGCCGGCGGCGCTGGCGGTCCGGGCTACGGTGGTGGCAGCTATGGTAACCCTGGCGGACCAGGTGGCCAGGCTTCCTGGTGGTAAACCAATCAACATACGAACAGGCCCTAATGTTCCCCCTCTTACGCGAACCGCATGCGGGAATGGGAATCGGGCAAATTTGGAATGCGGTACATAGATTTCACGGTGTCATATTTCTCTTTCACTTTCTCAACCGACTTACGCAAGGTTTCTTCTCATTCTGTTGTCATTTCTTCGACACTCTTCCCTTAACATACTCCCTTCTACGGCATACCTACTACGTAGGGCATGCCCGACTTCCAGCCTCCGAAAAAAGGATTGGCAGATTCGAGATTCGAGCTCTACGAAATAGAGCTCTGGCATACGATAGACGGCATTTGTCTTTTGTTTCGGCTGCACCCCTCACAACTTGATACCCATAGAAGACTGCGGGGGGGCATACGCGCGCAGCTACATGAGGCGCTTGGAGGCCAAGCACGTGGCTTGACCATCAAAATCACGGAGATATTCATCAATTAGAAAGATGAGAGCTGCATTAGCTTCATTACGGTTTATCACAGCATCTTTTACGACGATGACGATCTCCCACTCGATGTTCCCCGTATTTGCCTTTTGGAAGCCGGCCGAGATCATTTCTCGTTTTTCCCATAGAATGGGGTAATGCGATATCGCATGGCCGCGGATTCGACGTGTTGATGGCATCATCATAGACAAAAGTGGATTTCTCGGTTCTCTGGTTGGAAGGACTTCTGTTCGAGAAGACTCGCCATGGCGAGGGAACCACATAGAGGGCAAAGGAAATTATGAGCATAGAATAGTCATTTTCGGTGCAGGATCAAGAAAGCAAAAACGGCGTCTCGGCGAGCAGGCAATAGGCTTCAAATCTCCAAAATCACGGAGAGGAATTCTGAGATCTGCTTTGACGATAAGGGCATCAGGGAAAGGATTTTAATCCCATCTGCCACCAATGGCAGTGCTTTTGCGGACATTGGCTGAGACGCGTTCAGGCCCTTTGAGGTTCTTCGCGCTATGGTGGACTATCAGAGAATCCATCTACGACGGACTGAGAACTTCCCAAAATAAAAAATGTTCCCCTTTTACTTGCAAACTGCGAAGCACATAGCATCATGTGAAATAGTCTTCTCTGCTAATAGTGAACGCGTTGTTTTAACCTCAATTTTTCGGCTGCTTACTGCAAATATGTTGTGATGCCATGATAACATTGTGATATTACGTAAACTACTACACCCTAAGTCCTCAGTGCTGACTCCGGAGTCTTAAGTTCAATGTTATTTATATGTAATCATCAACTGATGACAATTTACCACCGTCAAAAGTTACTACCTACTCATTGATGTTTCCGTGCTTTGCACATCGCTGCCATTTGGCAAGTGGTCCGAGCGGTGGCTAGAGCCTATTAAACCTTAGCCCCTGACGCGTCTAGCGTCTTACCAAGTGCAGGTGTGAGGATGAAGGCACCTACCACCTAAGTAGGTAGGACGCCCCCACTTAAGTACATGCCATAATATGTACAGTACAGTACACCTGGGCAAGTCTTAGAGAAGGTGACGCGACGTGAGAGGTAGGTACAATACAGCGTGAGCACTTTGATTCAGCACACTTAAAATTTAAGTTGGTCTTCCTCATATTTCCACGTCGGACACGGAAGCTTTGTCAATTTCTTCCCTTTTCTTTACACCTCGCACTATTTTTCCCAAATTCAACGATGAGTTGATGATAACATTTCGTCTCTAGCCTTCAGCTATAGGCAAACTTTTTTTTATCCTTTTCTTCTTTTCTTCCTCTCGTTTACCGAAGCCTTATTACGAAGAGGCTGTCGTCGTCAACGTCAGACCTGTGCGCCGACAGTTCCAAACCTTCATACATCAATCGGCACAGTCAACATAGTCAACACGGCCTCATCGGTACCATTTTCATCAATTTCATAACCAAACGAATTCGCGATGGCTTCGAGAGATGGCACGCCGGACCACAGCCGTTGGTCGCGCGCATCTAGTGGCGCCCCAAGGGATAGTACTCCGGGCGACAACCTCGAAGCCAGCATGATCAGCCAGCCCGGACATGGAAGTAAGCGACCGAAAACCAAGTCATCCGCGGCTGCAGCTGCAGCCTCCTTCCCTACCGTGGGAAAGATAAGACATCTTAAGAAAGAAGATGGAGAGCCATTATGGAGAAGAGATATCCAGTACGATTTCCTTAGAGCGGTCTTTGATGACGACAACAAAGTCTTCACCAATAGCTACGAGCCTATCGGAGATGGCAAGGAGAAGCAGAGTTTTGCAGACCTTTATATCGACACCATGGCCAGGAGTAGTAAGACTAGCAAAGTTCTTCGCGATAAACTGCTTAGTGACCGAGAAGCCGCGAAGAGCATGGCCATGGTCTGCTTACTTGTCAACGTCGGCCGGATGAACACGACGCTTAACTGTACTACACCCCTCACCAATTTATGCGAATGATATTTGCTAACAGTTTGCAGTCTTTCCTGAGATGCGAGCTCAGTTACGAACATATCACGCCATCCCGTCGTTACAAGCACATCAAGATGCATCTGCCTATAAGCAACTACAAGACGCCCCGAGATTAAAGTCCATTCTCAAAGGAGCAGCAGAAGATCGACCTGAGCCTCACGAATTGGGCGAATTTAAGGGAAAAAGCCCCCCTCGGTCGAACCCTGTCAATCTCATTTTTCTTATATGCCAACAAGCATCATATATTGCAGAACTACATTTCCCTCCTGGCGGTGAATTTCATGATCTAATCATGAAGACAACCTACACGAGCAAATCGCGTGCGAGAGCCTTCCTGTGGTTGATGTGGTTCTACCTCGAGTCCGACTTTACAGAAGAAGGCTGCGAGGAGAATCCCTTTGGCCAAGGTGTCGATTATGGTACGGAGGTTGCAAACCAGGGCGTTCCGCGAATGGAGGAGATGACGGCTGAAGAAGAAGACCGGGAGAACATCGACCCCCAAGAGGAAATCGAGTTTGGTCGAGAGAAGCAGAATCACAGAGCAAAAATTATTGCAGCCGATCAAGCATATTTAGCAGACCATCAAAACAAGCGAGGCTCTAGGGGAAGAATCATAGCTGATGACGGTCCCACTGCTGCAATTCTCCCTCGCATACGACCCTCGAAGCATGAGTCGGATCTGGATAGTACACGGTCCACTCCGCCGCCGAGAGCCTTGTCGCGCATTGGTGCCAATAGTACTGGACGACGTGGGGGACCTCTAAAGCACCTAATCTTCGAAGGTTCCTCGCCCGCAGGACCAGGATCGCATGTCATTGAGGGCATAGTCCCCAGAAAGCCTCGTCCTCCTACCGCGCATCAGCTTGCAGTGGAGCGGAACCGAAACCAGCGGGTTGAGCACATTCTCGGACGCGGACTTCGAAGACAGCATCATCGTGCCCGAAAGTCACGTCGACAAGAGGGGGCGATTATACGTGCCAAGCGCCGTCTAGCAGCAATGAAGGATGCACTGCTAGACAGCGACGAAGAAGAGTATATGATGTCACACAGGGAGCAGAAACACCCCTTCATAGACCGAGGCTTTGGCGGCCTTTGCCAACTTAACCAAGAAGAGGATGATTTTGGCGAAGAGTTCGCATCGTATGCAGCCTCTCTTCGAAGGGCAGATCGGCGACTGAGGCGTTGGGAAGGTCGGACCGACTTAGGGGTTGTGTCGACAGCTAAGAGACGTGTCGCAGGTCCGCCTTCGGATTATGCCTCTCCAGACCCACATGGCGACCATGGTGGCAATGATAGTCCAGAAAAGATGGACATGGTCAAGACGAAGCCAAACGGCAATACCAATGGTGATGTCACGATGGAGGATGCGGATGATCTGGATCCTATGGAGAAGGAGCTGCTCGGAATCGGCAGCGGAGGAGAGGAGGGTGAGGGTGAAGCTGAAGGTGAAGGCGAGGGCGAAGGCAAAGATGACTCTGACGACATCGATAATATCGGAAAGGCGTTATTGGGTCTCGATGGTTCAGATGGCACTGATAGTTCATAGTGGTCGTGACGAGCATGCATAGGGCTACATTCACGTTATCAAAGTCGTCATCAATAACCTGCTGCTCCCCTATTTCTTTCACATTTCTAATGGGTCTAGCGTGACCTATACAAATCTTGTACATCTAGCTGGGTACGGGGATTGCACATGGATGCTTATCTAAAAACAAACGGGCATAGATGAGAGGAAACATTACGATAGTTTTATCAGTTATTATTCTATCGCCGGGCCAACAAGACGTCGTCATGATGTCTTGAGGAAAAATAATAGTGTGTTACATAGTATTGCAACTTCCGTGACGTGGTATAGTGTTTGTGATCGTGACTACCTACTATGTACACAATCGTAGAAGGGCTAGAATACATGTAATAACCCTGAAAACGACCAAGTGCACTGTTTCCTCAGCAAAGCTGTCTTGTCATAAAATCTAACGATAGAAAGACTGACTTGCCAAACGTTCACAAAATCACAGCCTAACGCCTCGGTGGGCAAAGAACGACAACAGCATGTCGTATGTACATCTGCCTGTTGTCATGTGTTCTCCAGGTCTGCCGTGCGGCGTTACAATGCCTGCACACACATACGTAGCTCGGACTAGCGGGTTTGATAAAAAAGTCCGGGGAGCGGAGGATCAACAACTCTCTTTTTGCTTAGTCAAATAGGAAAAAGCAAGGCTGTTGCCATCCGGACACTTTCTTGCAACAGAGGTATACAATGCGTACTGGGATATATCATTCAAGGATTACAAAAGTCTGGTTGACGACTAGGTAGACAGTAGATCAGATTTTCGCGACTAGGGGGGAAAGAGGCAAAAAGGCGACATACGAGCACCGCATTATAAATCAGCTCGGCTGTACGAAAGGTCTAGAAGCCTAATTTCTGTGTTCTAGTTCTAGTTCCTTTTTTCTTCCATCCCATGTTGTTTGTACTACATTCTAAACTCCGCTATAGTCCGAGGCGTAAGCTCCTTTCCAAGTAATATTCCGTTAATCCAAGCAAGCGAATAGGACTTTTCGAGTCGGAGTCGGAACCGGAATCTCTCTTGTCGGGACCGGTTTGTCTGCCTTTCTGTGGCCTTTATACCTCAACAGAACTAGACCCTAAGGTAGCACAAAGCTTAGCATCGACCTGCCTACTGCAGTATGTAAAATGCGGCGGCGGCGGCGAAAAAAAAAATAAAACCAAAAAAATAATATGAGGTGAGAGCGAGCCCGCCTTTGGCGACGGGATTATACGACCTATACGACTTACGACTTATGTAAAAAAAAAAAAAAAATTCGATGGCGGGAGTTTTCCCAAGGTGCAAAAAAAACCAGGTTATACCGGTTATACCAAGCTCATGGATAGGATACAAGGAAGGCGTAAGGACACAGGACACACAGACTTCTCTAAAGCTCTATCCCACACGTTTCTGCAGAACAGGGTCTTCTGTCTTTGGGTAGGGGTGTCCTCGCAATTAACTTTTCTCACACGTCGATCTGTGTGATTTTGTGGATGTCCCGAAAGTGGAACCCGGATTTCGGATTTGCTGCGGGAACGGGATTAGATTTGAAAAATTGAGAAGATCTTTTTATCTCTGTCTCTCATTTATTGTATTGAGTGACATACAATTACGCATGTGTGTATGAGTATCTACATATCCAATGTAGGTATGTCATGACAAGGTAGACACGTCTGCTGACGACTTACAATATCTCTTTCCTCTATCGATTTGAGGCACATACCGGAGGTAGGTAGGTACAGTCTTCTCTATACGAGGTGCGAAGTAGCCTAGGAAAAAGTGCGAGTCTCATGTTGGTGATTTGCTATCCCCCATCTTACCGACATTTTGACTAATGCCTGGAACATACATACATGCACACTACCTAGTACCGTTGTAAGATACGCCGGTATGCGTCATCTGTCAAAGTCCCGAGTATTCACCAGGTCAGAGCACAATAAAAAATACTACCTTATTGTCACTCTTAGTTATATGCCGATTCGTATTATAAACAATATCATTGGTTGCTAGCCTCTGAAATAACCCCGGGTCGTCGGCGAATCTCGTACTAAGTCCCGAGCCATTGGTGACTTGCGTATAGTCATATGTATATGGATACTTCCAAGGTTACTAGGTATGGATTAATACTGAAGATACCGGGTAGATATCCATGGATGTGAGTACCCCAGCCTAAGAAAAATGGAAAATGGTCTAGTTCTTTCCAACCTCTGGAGTGGAATTGGATTTTTAGTCCGGCAAGCGGGGCCGACAATGAAAGCATCATACACATCCAGGCAGATAGCTTAGATACTAAAAGTAAAGGGTCCTTCCTAATCTTGTCAACGTATTTACGGCTGCCAAGATCCCGATTCATAATTCATAATTCCATCCACCATTTAACCTCTTCCATCTCTTCGATGCCCATTCCTTGCTCAAAAACTCATAACATTAATAACACTGGACATACTTAACTCAACTTAAATTTATTAGCTTACCTACCTACTGGGTAGATGATTATATTCATGTTATGCCATAGTTAAAACAGTTTTGAAAGGAGTTTTAAAAGTACCTTTGTATCATAGACGGCTGACCAATCCCGTTTCCAACTTCGCTTATAAAAGTATTGCCAAGTCTCGAAATCTTGCCTCATTCGCCTTTTCTCGCTTTGTTCTCAACAGACGGTGTCAATTGCCTAAATACCATTGCCGGTGTAAGTGTAGAAGCCTACTTAGACTTCACATAACATTCTCGCTCTCGCATCACGCCGCGAGTAAGTGCTGAGCTCTTTTTTGGAGCCATACTATGGCAGATGAAACTGGGAATAAAGCAATAAAACCGGCGGACCCACTTGCAGATGTCGAAGATACCGGCAACTCTGAGCCAGCAACGCCGGCCTCGGTTTACGACGATCCCGAAAAGGAAATCCGAAAAGAGGATGACTCCGACGAGCACCAAGTTGAACGCGAGGAGTTAAAACACACTCAAAGTCGTGCTACCGACACAAGCACCATCACTCGCACTACTACGAGGACATCCGTACCAGCTAAGAAGCCATGGTACAAGAAGATAAACCCCCTACTATGGGGTCCGGTACCGCCCGTCCCTCAAGAGCGCGAAGTCTCGAGGGAGTACGGCGCCGGCTTCTTCAGTAGATTGACCTTCCAATGGATGGCCCCCTTGATGAGTGTAAGTGTCATACCAGTCCGGATGGACCCCATTGTATTAATAGAAAATACAGGTAGGGTATAAGCGGTCCCTAGAACAAGACGACCTCTGGTCTGTAAACCCTAATCGGACAGCCGAGAAGATGACAGCGAAGACAAAAGAGTCTTTCGAGAGACGGAAGAAAGCAGGTGATCAGTACCCACTACTTTGGGCGTTGCACGAGGCTTTCTTCTGGGAATTCTGGTTGGGCGGTTTCTGCCAACTCTGCTCGTCCATCTTCCAAGTCATGTCTCCTTTCACCCTGCGGTACCTCATCAACTTTGCCCAAGAAGCTTGGGATGCATCTCAGAGTGGACAACCCGCACCTAAGATCGGACCAGGCATTGGACTAGTTATTGGTGTAACCGCCATGCAGATTTTTCAGAGCTTAGGTGTGAATCACTTCATTTATAATGGAATGATGATTGGAGGGCAGTCGCGTGCTGTCCTTATCAGTCTCATTTTTGAGAAATCCATGGTCCTCTCTGGTCGGGCAAGGGCTGGCGGCGGTAAGGAGACATCCAATGCCGATGGTATCGTAGAAAATACCCCGGGAGAAAAAGAGAAGGGAAAAGAAAACGAAACGAGCAAGACAGAAAAACCCAGCGATTCCAAAAAGGACCCTAAGGCGGATAAAGCGCTCATCTCGGGCGATGGCACTGGCTGGAGCAATGGAAAAATCGTGAACTTGATGAGTGTCGATACTTACCGTATAGACCAAGCATCTGCTATGTTCCACATGACTTGGACAGCGCCCATCTCGTGCATCATAACTCTCATCGTCCTTCTTATTAATTTGACATATAGCGCTTTAGCCGGCTTCGGGCTTTTGATCATCGGTGTCCCGCTCTTAACTAGAGCAATCCGGTCGCTCTTCATGCGCCGAGCAGCAATTAATAAGATTACGGACCAACGTGTGAGTCTCACACAAGAGATTTTGCAATCTGTTCGCTTTGTCAAATATTTCGGGTGGGAAGGAGCTTTCCTAGAACGTCTCAGAGAGATCCGGGCTCGCGAAATCTACTCAATCCAAGTTCTTTTGGCAGTCCGAAATGCTATCAATGCTGTCAGCATGTCTCTTCCCATCTATGCTTCCATGTTGTCATTCATCACCTACTCACTGACCGATCATGGTCTTCCGGCTGCACAAGTTTTCTCCTCCCTTGCGCTTTTCAATGGCCTGCGAATGCCTCTCAATCTGCTTCCTCTTGTTATTGGCCAAACTGTGGACGCTTGGTCGTCCATGAAGCGAATACAGGATTTCCTGCTATCCGAAGAGCAGGAAGAGGATGTTGTACTGCAACCGGAAGGAAAACATGCGATTGAAATGCACGATGCTTCTTTCACCTGGGAGCGGACACCAACCCAAGAATCATCTGAAAAGGAAAAGAAGGGCAAAGATGGTCCTGCACAGAAAGGGACGAAACAATCCGGAAAGACGGGAAACAAAAAGGGTCATTCTGAAGAAAACACCGAAGACACGGCTAGTACACTTGTGGAAGAGCGCGAGCCTTTTAAACTCCAGGACTTGAACCTCGAGATCGGAAGAAATGAACTTGTTGCTGTCATCGGAACTGTCGGATGTGGAAAGAGTTCCCTGCTTGCTGCGCTTGCTGGAGACATGCGGAAGACATCAGGTGAGGTCGTACTAGGCGCCTCCAGAGCCTTCTGTCCACAATATGCGTGGATACAAAACTCAAGTGTTCGGAATAATATTCTGTTTGGAAAGGAGATGGACCGTGAATGGTATAAGGAAGTCATAAGAGCGTGAGTAAAGTCCAAGAATGATGGTGACACACCATATACTGACCATGGTTATAGTTGTGCTTTGCAACCTGACCTAGACATGCTTCCTAATGGGGATGCGACTGAAATCGGCGAGAGAGGAATTACCATCTCAGGTGGACAAAAACAACGACTCAATATCGCCCGAGCCATATATTTCGATGCCGATATCGTGCTTATGGATGACCCTCTCAGCGCAGTCGACGCTCACGTTGGCCGGCATATTATGGATAACGCCATAATGGGTCTTCTAAAAGACAAGTGTCGAATTCTTGCAACGCATCAACTGTGGGTTCTTAACCGTTGTGACAGGATTATCTGGATGGACGCTGGCAAGGTCCGAGCGGTTGACACTTTCGACAACTTAATGGCCAACCATTCCGGCTTCAGGCAGCTGATGGAAACTACTGCTTTGGAAGAGACCAAAGAGGAAGAGCCTGCCCAAGTTGAGGATAAGACTGCCGAAGGCGATAAGAAAAAGAAAAAGAAGAAGGCTCAAGGTTTAATGCAAGCCGAAGAACGAGCTGTGTCCAGCGTCCCATGGTCTGTTTATACAACCTATGTCAGAGCTTCGGGAAGTATCCTCAATGCTCCACTCGTGGTTATCGTGCTGCTACTCTCTCAGGGTGCGAATATCATGACAAGTTTGTGGTTGTCTTACTGGACTTCCGACAAATACGGCCTCACGACGGGAGTATATATCGGGATTTACGCTGCCCTCGGAACACTGCAGGCTTTGTTGATGTTCATCTTTTCGGTTCTGCTGGCCGTGTTCGGTACAAACGCTAGCAGAACCCTCCTAAGACAGGCCGTGACAAGAACTCTCAGAGCACCAATGTCCTTCTTCGACACAACCCCGCTGGGTCGTATCACTAATCGGTTTTCGAGAGACGTTGATGTTATGGATAACAACTTGTCTGATGCGATGAGGATGTATTTCCTCACGCTGTGCATGATTATATCCGTGTTCGCTTTGATTATCGCTTTCTTCTACTACTTCGCGATTGCGCTAGTTCCGCTCGCCATTCTCTTCGTGCTTGCGGCGTCCTTCTATCGGGCCTCTGCCCGAGAAGTCAAGCGTTTCGAGTCAGTTCTCCGATCGGTGGTGTTCGCCAAGTTTGGCGAAGGTCTCAGTGGAGTGGCATCTATTCGTGCGTATGGACTGAAGGATCGTTTCATCACCGATCTTCGGAATTCCATCGATGAGATGAATGCGGCATACTACCTAACATTCTCCAATCAACGGTGGCTGTCAATACGTCTAGACACTATTGGAAACCTGCTCGTGTTCACCACAGGCATCCTTGTCGTGACGTCTCGGTTTAGCGTTTCACCGTCGATCGGTGGTCTCGTGCTTTCGTACATCCTATCTATCGTGCAGATGCTGCAGTTTACGGTACGGCAGCTAGCCGAAGTGGAGAACGGAATGAATGCCGTGGAACGACTTGAGTACTACGGAACACAGCTCGAGGAGGAAGCGCCTGAGCACACGATAGACGTTCGTCCCACGTGGCCGGAGAAGGGAGAAATCATTTTCGACAACGTCGAGATGCGGTATCGCGAAAACCTGCCCTTGGTGCTTAAAGGCCTCAACATTAACATCCGGGGAGGTGAACGAATAGGTATCGTAGGCCGCACAGGAGCGGGCAAGAGTTCCATCATGTCGACCCTATTCCGACTAGTTGAGATCTCAGGAGGTCACATCTACATAGACGGACTCGATATCTCCACGATTGGTCTACACGACCTCCGTTCTCGCCTTGCCATCATCCCACAGGACCCTACGTTATTCCACGGAACCGTCCGCAGCAACCTGGACCCTTTCAGCGAGCACTCTGATTTAGATCTCTGGTCAGCACTGCGAAAGGCTGGTTTGGTGCCAGCCGACGCAAACATCGACGACAAGGACCCGTCGAGAATCCACCTCGATAGTGTAGTAGAAGAAGACGGGCTGAACTTTTCGCTTGGTCAACGGCAACTCATGGCGTTGGCACGTGCCCTAGTCCGTGGGTCTCAGATCATCATTTGCGACGAAGCCACCTCGTCTGTGGACATGGAGACAGACGACAAGATCCAGAAGACGATGGCCGTCGGATTCCGCGGCAAGACACTTCTGTGCATTGCCCATCGTCTGCGGACCATCGTAGGATACGACCGCATCTGCGTCATGGATGCCGGTCGTATCGCTGAGTTGGATACCCCGATCAACCTATGGGCCCAAGGGGGTATTTTCAGGAGTATGTGTGATAGGAGTGGCATTAGAGTTGAGGATATCCATAGCGCAAGAGAGGGGTTGAATAAAGATAGTGAGGTAGAGGAGAAGGGAGAAGGGTCCAAGAGCGAGAAAGACGATGAGCTGTGAGGCTGAGATGAGGGATGATGAAAATGGGGATATGATGGCGCGAAGTAAGTTTCAAAGCTTGGATTTGGATTGGATACCTAAGTTAGATTTGGATACACACCCACATAGCGATATTTAATGATATACGAGTATACGACACTCGCTGGTTAATGAATGAGAAGGTTTGAATTCAGTGATACTTGAGTAAGTGAGGAGAAGATTAAGTCTTGGGGAGATAAGAAGAGTCGAGGACGAGCGGGCCTTCCGCGTGCGAGCCAACGTCGAATAGCTCGAACTCTGATACGTCGAGGAAGGGACCAAGGTCTTGGTATTCAGGCGCTATTGCGTACCTCTGTGCTCAAGGACCAGCACTGCTCTTTAGACAAGAAGGAAGGAACTAATATTCGAGCAGTAGAGTAAAAGGAAGAAGGAAGCTTGAACATCGAAGTTAGAAGCGGCTGAGCAAAGTCTGGTAGTATTTGTTATGCTATGCATGCATGTGTGTAACACACGTGTTACTATTCTTATAGAAGCCCACTTAAGCAAGGGAGATGTTTATTATAGATTCTCGGGACCCGATCTTCATTCGTTGGCTCATTTGCTCGCTAATCTGCTTGCTTTTGTTGGCTGATACTTTGAAGGTTTGTTCTGTATTGGAAGTTTGATACTAGGTACTATATGAGGGGTTTTAGATAATAGTAGGTAGATATCTCGATATCTCGGATATCGCGGTTGATGAGGCCAGCCACTATTAGTAAGGTGGTCTGGATTAGGACAGGAAGGATTCCGATCAGCAAATTTACTGGCAAGTTAGGGGTGCATACGAGATATATCGTCATTTCTTATGGTACTTACAACATTGTATCGCATTCAGACTTATAGGTGAGCGGACCTTATACCGAGCAGTTATATGCTGAATAATATAGGTAGTGATGAGACATCGCAGGCTGAATCAATTATATTGTTAAGACATCACGGCATATACCGTCCTATCTACTGGACCCCTATCTCATTCGCCGGTGACCGCATACTCGGTACAGAATCTCTTAGCCTATGGTTCCTGCATAGCACTAAACATGTCGGCAAGAGACCTATCTGCAGCACCTATGCAAAGATGCTGTATGCTGTAGGTACGGCATCCGCAACGCAGATCCCCAACCCTCATTTTCGCTCACCCTCAAAAACACCCTTCAGAAATTCAAGAAATTCAAGTTTTTGCGTAGTACGGATGCGCGTGTGTGTGTGGTATTCGTAGATTAGCATTGAAAAGATTAGATAGGCATACGGTAAGTCCACATGATAGGTATGCTAAAATATGATAGGTAACAACTCAGTCGTTGGATAGAGAACCGGGGAAGAAAGATTATTGGATGATGAAAAGACTATGTACTGCACACTTCGGCGATAGATATGTGACGTAGCTGTAATGTGGTCTGCCTTTTTCTTATAAAAAAGCCCAAAAGCCCATAAAAAGTAGTTACCACCGTACCCGTAACTCCAACTCAGATGCCTATTACAACACGCGTTGTTTTACAAGAAGCAATTGCTCGGCAGGCAAGGTCCGAACGACCTGTGTCCTCACCGCCGGGTGTAGGACTCTCTACTCCTTTTCTCCCCCCACCCACTACTCTACTGGGTTTGGTCCACCCGACCTCTCCTCTATATCGTGCCTCGATAATGCCTTAAAATATTTTGCACTGAATTTAATTTGTAAAAATACCCTAACACCGTAGACCTCCAAACCCGGACTCCGTGGAAGAAAATGAACTCTTGCCGGATACCTAGTGCCGGTTTTGAGATTGACTCCAGGTGTTCGGGTGTCCAGGTGGTGGGAATTGGTTGTGAGGGTCGTCTAGCAGGTCTTCCAAGAAGGCACTTGGTGCTCGCCCGCTGGGTGGTCGGTTGAGATTCAACGAGCTTGTGCTCATATTCCGTCGTGACATATCTTGACGGGGAGCCAGGCTGGGAGACTCGGGTGGGGTGTGTCCGAGAGGGCGTCCATGACCACGAGAATCCGGTCGAAGGTTCGTCAAACTAATAGAGTGATTATGACCTTGCTGAGGGGATCCTGCACCGGCGGCATAGAAACCAGAAGGCAAGAAACGAGATTCACGGTTACCATTGCCGGACGCGGTCGGAGCAGTGGGAGAGAAGAACAGGTTAGACTGGCTGGGAGTAGATGATGGGATAGGTCCTCGCGTTGTTCTCCGTACTCCTCGGCCTGTCATTGAGCCACCGAGCGAGGCTGACGATGCTTGATCAGTGTACTTATAGAAGGGAGCAGGAGGCGGTTGGAAGGTCGCCTTGTCATTAGCAACTTGCTGTGCCAACGCCGCCCTCTTAACATTACGATGCAGAAGCCAGGCAACGACAGCCCGCCATATTAATACGGCGGCGCCGAAAGCGCCCAGGATCGCTCCAACGGCAATAAATACGGTGCCTTCGGGCACACTCGAGGGTTGCATAAACGGAGCATTATTCGTCGGAGGTACGCTGGGGGCCGGATAACTGTACTGGCCAGAAAGAGTGGGAAGCGGATCATCGGACGAAGTCGTCGAGGTAATGGACGGGACACTATCGGTTGAAGTTGATGATGCATCGGTCGTTGTGCTAGTAGCGGTTGTAGTTTTGTCAGTCGTCGATGATGTCTTGTCAGTGGTTGACGATTCCGCGGTAGATGTCTCCGAGGTGCTGGTATCTGACGAGGTCGTCGAGTCTGCAGTAGCCGTAGCGGGGGTATCTGTTGCGGTGCTTGTGGCAGTATTTTCAGTCGAAGTCGCATCGTCGGTGCTCGTTGCCGTGTTTTGAGCGATGACGTTGGAAGCCAACAGGGCAACCGCGGCGAATAGAATCGGTTGCGTGCGCATGATGGGCGAATTCGCGCGATGCGATCGATGAAATAATTAAGCGAAAGTGTTGCCGACGTTATATTCCATGCGCAATTGCGATGGAAAACCTTAATATGAAATTTGATACGATGTTGGATGGATAACTCGATAATTCCCTCTGTCTTGTTGTCGTGTGGCTTTGAAAAAAGCGTGATGACCTGGACCCTTCGTATTTCTCGGACTCAGCTTAATTACGAAAGGCCAGAGACAAAATGGAGCGCCCCGGAACAGGGGACGCGAAAACGATCGGATCGGCTTCCAGATAGTAGAAAAAAAGAATAATGTCTAATGATAGACTAGAATAATACACAGATTAAAACGATTGTTTGCATTGCTTTTTTTAGATTGTTGAAGACTTTCCTAAAACCTCCCACCTTTTCGTTGCTTGGTGAATTGTTTAGTGAGAGTTCGCGGAGGGACAGAGGGGACCAACAAGAAATAGGAGGAGAGGCTAAAATAAGCAAACACCAAACGGGCGTTCCTGCCTAGTAAAAAAGCAAATTGAGGAAGACGAGACGAGGAAAGGCTCGCGTTGATGACTTACCTCCGCGCTAGTACTGGTACATAGTTTCCTTGGTCACGCTAGCAAAACCATATACCAGATGATCCTAACGGGAAAGTATAGTACATGGTTACATCGTACGCCATCGGCAATTTTTGGCAGGACGCAGCGACGCTGTACGACCTCGTAGCACAGCGCACCGCAGGCGCTAGTCACTTTAGACTGGGCTGAACCTACCATCCGTAGGCATTTTGGCCATTCTGGCCTAGCATTTCTTGAGTAGGCTATCTATAATCAATCGGGTTGAAACTTCCAAGTGTTTACGTACGTATAGGCTGAATAATAAAATTCCACTCAGCGGCTCGGAACTCTATCATTCGACCAATATCAAACAATAATTCGTGAGGCGTACCAGTCCATTCTCTGGCTTGGCAGGCACGGAATCACTGGACATTGGGGAAGTGGTAATTGTACCTCGACACTTTCCATGGTAAAGAATGAGTGCACGGACCAGCAACGCACTAAGATACGGGCAATATCCTTGCGCACGGCTAATCTGATAATCCCTTCCAGGGCGGTCGAGATTTTCTAGAGTGGCAGATCGTCAATTACATATCGACATTTTGATATACACGATCAACCTGTACGAAGTCGCCCCAGCACAACCGCTCGATTCCATTCCTCTCGATAGTCTAGACTTCTTACAGGCCAAACCGACTTGATTGAGAGTTCGTCATGGGTGTCGCAAAGAAGACGCGCAAGTTTGGGCAGGTACGTTTGCTGCTCCCATCTTTAGAAATATCCTTATCGATAAGCATATAATCTGCTTTTGAGGTCATCGTCAACTAACCCATCCACCACCAGGTCAAGCGCATAATATCGCGGCGCGACGCCCGGCTGAAGGAGAACAAAGAGAAGAATGCCAAGAAGGCTGCCGAAGCGAAGCCCAAGACCGCATCGAACGAGATCGTGCGCCGCGAGGTGCCCCAACTGCCCTCCCAGCTCTTCTTCCAGCACAACGAGGCCCTCGTCCCGCCCTACAGCGTCCTCGTCGATACCAACTTCCTGTCCCATACTGTCCAGCGCAAGTTACCTTTACTTGAGAGTATGATGGATTGCCTGTATGCCAAGTGTACGCCCATCATCACGAGCTGCGTCATGGCCGAGTTGGAGAAGCTGGGTCCCAAGTATCGCATCGCTTTGCGAATCGCGCGTGACGAGCGCTGGGAGCGGCTACAATGCGATCACAAGGGCGTATACGCTGATGATTGTATAGTGGACCGTATCATGTAAGTTCTAAACTGGCTTCTATGTATGAACTTGTGGTGATAAGTTAGTAGCTAACTATCGTGTGTAGGAAACATCGTATATACATCGTCGCTACGAACGATAAGGATCTCTGCAGGCGGATACGCAAAATTCCCGGTGTCCCTATTATGAACGTCGCCCGAGGAAAATATGTGATTGAAAGGCTACCGGGTGCTCCGCAATAATCAAGGACATGAGAATATAAGGACAAATATGATTGTATTATGCATTTGGGACATATTCCGGCGTTGAGCAGGACTTTCTGTAGACTTCATGGCATACCAACGGCGTTTGAGGCACCAAAAGAGATTCATTATTGAGGCAGGCTACAAATACAAGAAAAAAGTGTTTTGTTGCTGACTAGATGATAGACATGTTAAATAATTCATGTTGAATATTGGCAATTGCAATTATTATCCCCCAGCAAGTTCCTGGAGTTGAGGCCACCTGAGATCAATAGATTCTTATGTACAGTGGTGGTAGCCTCGTTTGTTGAAGGGCTTCCTTTACCCAACAGCGTTCTTCTTAAGAAACTCCACCGTCGCGGGTATAGACGGTGGCCAATTTCCTTGGCATCTATAATCATTGCCGCACTCAATGCTTTCAATCCGTACCATTTTAGCCTCCAAAAAATTGAAAGGTCGTGTAAAACGCCGTAGCCCGCGTCTGGGTGAAAGAAAATCAAGTAGTGTACACCCCCCCTTTTTTTGGCCGTTCGCTGAAGGAACCCTTAGCATGCATATATAGC
Organism: Annulohypoxylon nitens; assembly: GCA_022496965.1. Lineage (NCBI taxonomy): Eukaryota > Fungi > Ascomycota > Sordariomycetes > Xylariales > Hypoxylaceae > Annulohypoxylon > Annulohypoxylon nitens. Next base: position 1,111,973 of record MU386625.1, read on the forward strand.
AAGATTGATCCGGAGCTGCGCCTTGAAATGAAGAGGATCATGATGCAGAAAACCACCCACTCCAGAAAGATGAATTAAGTTAAAGCATATTGGAAGCTCAAGAGGGAAGAGATATTGATTAGTTGAGAAATCCTTTGCAAGCTGCAGTTCCGCACAAGCAAGGGATACGGTCTAAGCTTCCTATTTCTCGTTCAAATTTGTAGTCATAAGTCAACTCCTCATCTATAAGAATACAGGTTAGTAATGTTGATTTGAACGGGCGCCGCGGGCTGTAGACTTACTTTGAGCAATATCACGTAACGCATAAATGACGATCCTCTTACTACCTTCCACTTTAATAATTTTGGCTGTACAATTTGGCATACAACTATGATTGATAAAGCGGGCAATGCCTCCCTTCTTTGTAGCATCGATGACTGTGCTATCGTCGATACGAAAGAGGTAGCTGCTACCAATGCCGCTCTTCAAGTAGCGATTCTCCCGAATTTCGGAAATAGACTGTCGAACCTCTTCGCCGACGTACTCGATGATCATGTCATCTTTATTAATATTTTCCATGGCGTAGAGACCCCAGTTGTGGATTGCGGAGCGAGCAAATTTGACCGGTTTCTTTCGCTTCTTCAGCTGGTTGAACCTGAGTACGTCCGAGTCTTGTCCTAGAGTCTTCTTCTGATCGTTCAAGTCAGCGACAAAGCGTCGGTTGTTGACACGATTTGCTCGTGAATTGCCCTTGGCTAGCAATTTCTCGGCTGCAAGTTTTGCTGCTTCAGCTGCCGCTGCCGCCGTATCCTTGCCATCTTTCTTTGCTGCGCGAAGCTGTCGCTCCTCTCTGGCTTTCTGAACCTTCAGGTGATGTGGAAGGTACTTGGATTTCTCCGAGTTGAGAATTTTCTTAACCCCCTCAGTACGGGCACATCCACTAGGATTCGGTACGTAGTAGCCTTCAATGACGAGCGACTCCGTCGGTAACGTCTCCTTCTCGGCATTGAGCTCTCGCACGCGATTATGTCTCCATACCCAAAGTCTGGGGTCGCCCAAGTCGTTTGACTTGAACCTCTTCTTGAGCTTGGAGACATCGGGGTGGTCTTTGTACTGTAGGTTAAGGTCTGGCATAGACTGCACTGATAGGCTAAACGCCTCCGGCAATGCCATCGCTGGGAGTACTGCATCGGAAAAGCGTGGATCCCTAGGAATTACCTCGTCGACCACCTCTTCAATGATGGGCTTAGGTAGCAATTCTTCAGATTCTTGGGTCTCTTCTTTTTGCGATTGTTCCAAGGCTTCTTCGACATAGGCTTCCTGTTGTTTCTTCTTCATAGCCTCGCGTTCCTCAAAGAGTTGCTTCTTAGTCTTCTTCTTTGGTTTCGCTACGGTAGTCTTCTTTCGTCCCTTGACAGTCTTCTCAGCCGGTGTAGTGAGATCGGTGACTTCGGAGCCCTTGTCAATATCGGCGTCAGGCATAACGGTATCGTCTGTCGGGCTAGGGAATTCATTCTCGAGCGTATCGATGGTAACTCCAAAGAGTTCTTCGTCGGACTTCTTCTGTCGCTTGATGGCGGCTTCGACATGGAGGTCGAGCTTCCGCTTCTTCGTTTTGACAGCACCGTCATTGACAGGGAAACTAGCATCTGTCATGGAATCTTCGTCGGCAAAATCATTTTCGAACGCATCGTCTTCGGTACTCATACGGCTCCTGGGGCGCGACTCTGACTCTTCGACGTCTCGCATAACAGAATCGCGATTCTCGGTCTCATCTTCAGAAACTTCGTCATCGCTGTCCGGCGGCTGTAGTCGATGATGAAGCGACCGGAAAGCGTTGCGCACCACAGAAGGCCGCTTCCGTGCGAACGGATCCGTAAATCCATAATTCCGTTGCGCAGCACCTTGACCTTTGATTTTCCTTATACGAGGCAACGCAGCAACGTCGAGACGAGCGGTGCGACGTTCGATCGGGTCAGCTCGAGAATTGGGTGTGCTAATTGGCGTAACATCACGCTCCTCGATGCTGATCGTAGGTTGTGATAGTCCCGGAGGTTGTTCGAGATTCAATTTGCGCCTCTTCGCTATATGGTTAGCCGGGTCTAGGAATTTATACAACGTCGGTACAGCGACTTTAGTCCTAATGTGTCTAATCAGATGCTCTTTCATCTCGCGACGGACAACTTGAATAGCTTCCATAACGGGATCGAAGTTCTTGGCTCGTTGCTTTTTTTCTTCTTCCAAGACTGCCTCTTCGTCACGGCGTCGTTCATCGCGTGGTCGGTATTGGTGGTCGTCCCTATAGCGCGGGTCCAACCTCCTATCCGGCTCAATCGGTCTCAAGTAGGTAGCGGAATGGGAGGAACTGGAGGGTGTCACGCCATGAAGCTTCATGTTCATAGTGTATGTGAAAAAGGCGGTACCATCTGTCATATTGAAACACCGACATGCTTCGTCGCGGCCAAACGAAGTATTGGGGAAAATAATATAGTAGCCAGTACGGTCGGCCCGTATGTCCTCAAACTGGTACGATCTTAGACGCCTCTTCATATGAGGTATCGTTGCCACCAGGAACGGAACACTAATGTCGGGAATGAAGATGTATGGTTCGCCTTTAAGAGTTGTAGAAACGGGTTGAGGATCATTCTGCATGGGCTTTGGTTTGGAAGTAGGAGGCCAGGGGGACTCCGCAGGCCACTGACGTTCAGCAGCAGGACCTCTCGGGGCGGTCGGTGGCGGTCGGTTGACGACTTCAGTAGACTTCGGCCTAGGACCCGTAGGAACTGGGGTAGTAGCTGAGTGCGCAGACTCCTCGTTATCCTTCTTGAGGATAGTCTCGAGCATCTGCCTGCTTTTCTTGCCATCTCGATCAAACTCTACCTTGACGCGGTTTGCCTCGATCTTTCTTCCATGCATAGAACGAACAGCCTTCCTCGCAGCACTGACAGCCGAGACGGGCGATTGCCGTTGCGGTTTTGAGTCCCTGTATCGAAAAGTCGCGAAACCCAGGAAACTTCCGGTGTGAGGATGCATCTTATTGCTGCTCTCAGCTATATCACCGAAAGACGCGAATATAGTCACAACCTTAGAGAAGGAGATCAACGGGTTAAAGCCGCTAACAACAAGCTGAGTTGGTGGTCCTGGGCCGATAGACGTAGCAGGATCGTAGAGGTACGGCTTGAGGTTGTAGGGAGTCTGGCGTAATCTTGCCTTGGGTAGATGGAAGTCGACATTTATGTAATCGAGCCAGCTACCTTTGGATAGGCGGGGATCTGGAGGGGGAGCGTCATCTTCCTATTCAACGAATTAGCCAAAGATCTCATGCAAGTCAGATGACGCTCCCCCTCTACCCATAGATGTATATGATATTGTATGTTGGATACGTACCAGCCCGATATTCTTGTATTTGGGTTTCAATGGTTTTCTATCGCTCGAGGACAAGCTCTTGTCGGTTAAAGGGTCGTGTATACACTTGGTTCCCTTTATAGAGAGGTTTGGGTCTCGAGCCGGAAGGCGCTTGGCGGCGCCAGGAGCACTAGACAACCGTCCTGCGATGGATGTGGAGTTCGTATTATCATGTTTGCTTGTGGTATTAGAGGTGGCGGAGGAACGCTGCTTTGCGGGCTGTATGTGGGAAGAATTTGTGGGCGAGCCCATAGTGGTGAGAGGTGTGAGGTTGCTGTTGGAAGCGCGTGATGAAGCATTCATTGCAGCGGATGAATTATTGAAAGTAGTGAAGACAGAGGAGGTAGTACTCGCGTGGGAACTTGCGGAGCCAACCCCATTGAGGATATCACCTTGTAAAGACTCGGTATCATCTGTCGGGGGATGTGCGGCATCAGATAACGATGTATCGTACTTGGAGCCATCGCGATGAGCAGGTATTGCGGTCTTAGCATCAATGTCGGTGGCTTCTGATGCTCTCGAGGACTTCTCGCGTTCTCGTTCATTAGCCTTGTCTCTGGCGGCGCGAGGAGCATTAGGAAAGTACTCCTTATAACCAGCGCTAGGAGCCATGACTATTAGGGTCGGGATCGAAGTCGAAGTCGAAGTTGGCGGCCTCGACTTATCCACCGACCATCATATCTCAAATTTGGAATAATCAATATCAGCATTCATGTAGGCATAAGGATGTACGCGATTGATGATTGTAGTCGGATGGTGGTTGCGGTGGCAGAAGGGTACGCGAAACTCCTGCGTCCACGCGACAGGATCGGAGATCTGACGTGTGGGACTTGTGACTTTGTCAAAAGTGCCAGATAATTATTTTAACGATGCAGAGGTCCGACGAAGGGTTCCGATGTGGTAAAAATTGTGGCGATACGGTCGCGGACAAATGCAAAACGTGTGCCCGTGAAATTTGCGCTCGCGAGGTCGGGACGCTGTCTTGGTTCAAAGAAAGTGGGCGGGAGATGGAGAATGAAGAGGCTGATGTCGAAAAGTTGAAATTGGCGGTTGATTAGCAAAGCCAGATTCTGATTTCAGGGATGGGGCCAAGTCCGGGGGCATTAGATTTGGCCACTAGCCACAGTCTGTGCCACAGTTCTATTTTGTTTTTTTTCCCTCCTGCAGTGCCATTTCAGCTATTTCTACTTTTGATTTGTGGCTTATTGTGTCACTACTACCTTGTCTTGACATAGTTCTTTCCCCCAAGTGTACTGTACCTATTGGTAGTTGGAAAGTTTACGGCATGGTGGCAGCTGCACGATACATATCACAAGCCAAAATAGTCCACATACCTTCCTACACAGGGGATAGAATATGCATTACAACGTCACCGCTTTCTTCATTCGCTATTTCCCGCTAGAATGTGTCAAGAACGGTGAACGGATAGCGAATCGATTCGGATTTACCGGTCAGTTCTAGAACTTGATGCAACTCTTTTTTACCTAGTCAGGCACCTAACTCTTGAAGTTGTCGTGTTATTGTATCGTTGTATATCACGGCTTTTTTTCACATTCAAATTCACGGACTAGACAATTAATTACCTATGCCTGACGTTATAGTCTGCCTCTATATACACTAAGCAGTTAACCAATATAAAGATTTACCTAGTATCTATAATATTGGGGAAAATTTCCCTCTCGATTATGCGTCATATTAAGGTGCTCTAAATAGAAATATCAGCATGAATAGTCCTGATCCCGCTGGAACTCCAGGTTGCATCTAGTATCAAGCATAGCCCAAATCTTAGTCTCAGACTTGAATGGACTCTCTGATACTAACATAATAATTTATTCCGAGACACTTGTAATGAGAAGAGTTGCGTCTTCTTATTTTTCTAGTTGTTTCCACGTCAATGAGGCCGAGCGTGAAAATACTACATGCACATATGTTGAGAATTCGACGTGTGGCTCAGCTACTTGCTAGGCCTCCAAGCGGGAGAGCCGAAAGCCTCGAAACCCCATTTGGAGGCCTGTTATCATCGCCTTTGAAAATGCGGTATTCTTGTAGGTACTCATCTTTGGAGAACGATACTTGTGCCAATAGTTCAAAACATTCACAATCATAATCACAACAAAACAATATTCCAATCATAAACCAGATAACTCGGGTTGTATTTTGTAGGTAAAGTGCCTTGGGGTAATCACTGGCCTATTAAGTCAGTTTTTCAAGACTGATGCATAGTGACAATGTCGACTTTAAATTTCAGAGCCTAACACCATTCATGAGTCTCCCATCCCATTAAGTCGACCAATAACGCCAAGAAGCACTCGAAAACTCCGGGGGAATATTCTAGTCTGTAAGACGGAACTCAAACGTCGGGTCCTCCTCTAACACCGGATCCTTGCCAACCTCACATTCGTCATCACTACCATCTTCCGAGTTGAAGACAGAGATGAGCGTGACTCTGTCCCTCCATGCCTGCTGTTCGATGGAATTTCGTCGATTGACCTGGCTAGTGGAAGTGACAGTCCTGTCAGAGCCGTTTGACATTGCTGAATTAGTACGACTCAACGTACGGCTTGGCTTTGTAGATGGCACCATTCCTCGTTGAAGCAAATTTGACACCTGTCGTCCTTTGTTATAGCCGACCGTCGTTCTTGAACCTGCTTCCAGCTCCATTGATGTCTTCCTGGGGATCGCTTGAGCCTGGGCACTAGGTGGTCGCCTAGAGTTAGACATAGACCTGAAGATGGGCTTTGGGATCTTGCTGGGTTCCGTAGGCTTAGATGCCTTTCGCTGCAGTGATTTGGTCTTGTCTTCCATAGACAGAGTACCAAAGACATCCTCTGATACTATGGTTGACAACAGACCATCAACGCCGGATCCCAATGCATCATCATCTGCGTTCTCGTCTTCGAAAAGGGACTTAGTCTGGACGTCAGAAATTTCGCCTCGGATGCCCCATTTCATGTCGTCAACGTCTTCTAAAAGACGTCTGTCAGACTCCTCGAAAATCGCCTTGTTCTTCTCAATCAACTGTTTATCCTCCAGGAGGACGCCATTCTCATCGATGGGTTTGAAGTAATAGTCATGATAGCCACTGAAACAATTCTTGCGATCCAGTATGCTGAGATCCAGTGCGCCATCAGGGAACAGCTTCGACTTGTAAGGGCTACCCTTCGATCGAGGAGGGGGAGGAGCGAATTCGATTTCTTCCTCGGTGGGAACAAGTAATTTCTTCTTAGGTTGAACGGTTGTCGATCCATTAGTCTGCGACTTCTCGATCTCTCGTACTGCGCTCTTGACGTTGATGGTCTGCTGGCCATTGGCTTTTGCATTGGTTGTCTTGTTACCTAGGACCGCTCTATTGCGTGTATCTACCACATACAATTAGTTTCCTTTCTCTTAGGGCGAAGTTCTGGTATCTTGTCACAGGACATACTTGCAGGTGTAGCAATATTGACCTTGCTCAGTCCCTTGCCCTTGGACGTAAGTGTATTCTCATTGCCACCGGTTCTGCCTTTGAGAACACTCTTAGCACCGCCGACCAAGTGCGCCTCATTCTCGTCGTTCAGGGGAACCTTGAGGGGAGTTTTGGCGAATCTAGCCCCCGGGGTCTGCTGACGCTTAGCTTGGTGCTGTTGTTTACTATGGGCGGCGCTACTTCGACGGTTAAAAACCAAGTTTTCTTGATCTCGAGCGGCCAACATGGTGGGCAATTGATTGCATAGAAGTATCTCGAGCTAGATTGATACAACTGACGAGAGTACTATTTGCGTTGTAATTAGGGGAAATTGGTGGAAATGTGGTTGTGTCGTGAAAGTCGTAATTGGGAATATGTTTACATCCTGAGTTGCTAAGGTGAAAGAGACCCGAGCTCCCACCTAGCACGGGCTTTTTTATTACGGTGAGTGGATAAAAAAAGGAACGTCGAGTGAATCAACTCGAACTCAAAGCACTGAAGGCAAGTGCACACGATAGTGCGAAGCTGGTACGGATAATTATTGGAGGATAATTTAGTATTAATAAATTTCACGATACCCAAGTTAAGGTTTGCATCCCCGAACCAAAGCTCTAGCTTTAAAGGTTATTTGTAATTGAATTGTTATTGAAATTGTTAGGCAATAATGTCCCTCTAGAATGACTGCTAAGAATGTTGTCCTAACCTTGTTTGGATGCGACGGTAGTTGCCAAAGCAACTCAATTTCCAATCCAGACTGTACCTAAGTCCAGCTATGTACATACATATATAGCACTGTAGTGCAGTCACATAACACTGTAGCTTTCAGTTACATAAACGGTACAGTATGCATAATTCTTAATTCGAACGGTACGTGGCTCACCATAATTTCGCCGCTAGATTGGTCGCACCCCACTTGACACAAAGCCGAGTGCACTGTGCGGTCCAAAACAAATCATGAGACGGGTCACTCTTTCCCCCCCTATCCCCTATCGGTCACTTCCAGGGCAATGAGCACTGTGGAAGGCGGGGCAATCTAGTACCAACCCACGCTGACTTTGGGTATATGAAATTCCACGCCTGTCCATCCAGTTCAATGTTAGTTCGATTTAATCATTCAACGAAGTTTCCCTTTTCCCTTATTCTCTCTTAACCGCCAGTCTGCGTTCGTTGCCTAACTGAAAAGCAATCATCATCTGCTTCATTTGCCTTTAGTCAACCTACACACACCTTTCCTACCCTTAGCTCATATCCTAACTTACTCGGCCACTCTTTCACCATGGCGGACCGTATTCGCGAGGTAAGTCGATAACATCTCAAGTTTCCCCCTTACCCCACCATCTGTATAACGCGCTGTTAAAGAGCTTAGGGAAAGCCCTCCTACAGTTCTACAATTTAACAGCGCAGCTTTATACGACATCTATTTATATGTATCTGTTATCTGCATGGTTATATACAATGATATTAACATCGGGTTTACTTTTAGAAAATGAACCAGCTCCGCTTGGAGGCTGACGAGTCGGCTTCGAAAGTTGAAGAGTTGCAGGCTAAGGTCAAGGCTCTTGAACAGGAGAACCTCGCCAAGGAGCAAGAAATCACCTCCCTGTCCCACAAGAACGGCCTCCTCGAAGCCGAGAACGAGAAGATGGACACCACCATCAAGGATCTCAAGAAGACTGCCGATGAGGGCCTGCAACACGGTACGCACAACGAAACCCTCCAACGTAGACTCCAACTCCTCGAGGAAGAAGCCGAGGAAGCGGACAAGACTCTTCGTGAGACAAATGAGAAGTAAGTCTCCACATAAAATACCATTGTCGTCGTGAGACGTATTAGAGACATGCATGGCTAACAACGATAAACTACAGACTTCGCCAGACTGACGTAAAAGCCGGCCACTTTGAGCGCAAGGTACAGGCTTTGGAGAACGAGCGGGACCAGTGGGAGGGCAAGTACGAAGAGATTGTCAAGAAGCACCAGGCACTCCAGAAGGAGTTCGAGGACCTCCAGAACGAGATCGGCAACATCTAAATTCCCTACTACGTTCGACGAGACCGTTGTCGCGAGACACTCAATGGCTATGCCGTGGGAGGAGGCTTTGGATTTCTGTTTTTTACCGACGCCGGTACCGTGTCAACTTTTACACGGGAGAGACATAGTTGACGACCGATTCGACCTTCGACCTTTAGAGAGACGGGAATTCTGCGGCGGCCATTGAAGAGAGGTTAAGGGTTTAGAGCATGCTTATTTCATGGTGGACTTATGTGGTATTTGCAATAGCTAGGCCTACGAGGCAGCTAGACAGTGCAGTAATCAATCGCGTGGTTTCTTTCTGCTCTTAGAGGCTTTCTGTTTCCTCTGGCTTAGTTGTCTTTCCGACTTCGTCTCATACCTGAACTTCGGTTTCTTCTTTTTTGGTGGTCTGGTCTTCTCTTGACTCCCTGGAGGATGTTGGGAATCTCCCCTCGTTGCCCCGTCTTCATCCTCTTCGCCTGAGTCATCCTCCGGCTTAGAGCTTGACAATCCATCTTTTGACACATTTACAGACTCTATCGTGACCGTAGTGTAGCGTTCTTCGTCGATGTACTCTTCCTCGTGATCAATAGGCTCAATCGCAGGAGTATCTTGAAATCCTCCCCACTCCGCGTCGTCCTCTGATGTTTCCTCCCCGCCTACATAGCCAGCTTCTTGCGCTTCCTTTAGAATTGCGTTGACGTTTTGTACATGCTCTTCAACTTCTCTTTTTCGCTCCTCGCGGACCTGTAAGAGTGGCCAGTATTAGTAACTAATATTCCGTATTTTTATATTATCAAGGAAGCCAAGCATGCCTGTTTTCTGAACTCGATCTTCTCCTGTCTTGCCCGCTGCGCAGCTTGTTCTTGAGCGTTCTTGATTCTTTGCAATTTGCGCTTGTGAAATCCGGTGAGGTAATCGGAACGGGCGTCGTTATCGAACTTGATTTCTTCGAGCGAATGTTGAACTTTTCGCTTCTTGGACGGCGGAGGAAGTAGACCCTTCTTGGGTCGAGGACGTGCGAACATTCTCAATACGCAAGGAATAGCTATTGACGAAGTATGCAAATCTTGACAATTACGCAGAGAGTCGAGGGCGACGTATGGCTTCAAAATTGAGGAGGTTCGAGAATGAATGATTAAATTTTAGTGACTTGAACGATGGTAAATTTAGCTCTGTATTTTTCGCTGTAAGCTCGCCCCGCAGTCCATTAGCGGTCGAATTTCAGGGCGCTCAGGGATCTTGCAGAGCCTGTAGGCCCCAAATGCGACCGTAGCTGCATTACCTGATAGGGCGGAACATGCCGCGTACATACCTCCGTCCCGTCCTTCTAAACGTCAACCTGGAAAGAGCTTCAGCCTTCTAAAAGCTTAAGACTCATTTCCTTTCTCATCATTTCAACAACCACCAAATATTCATCCGCAAGAGGCCCGATAACACCATGCGTCTCTCTAGGACTGCCGCGGCATTGGCAGCTTGCTGCGCTTCTGCGCAAGCATTCTCGGATTCATCCCCTTTTATCCTGTTCTCGACAGCTGGGTATGCAACTCGACACCAACAATATGGGATGTAGCTAATCGCGTATACCAATCAGATTGGAACAACCGGCGAACCAGGCGCAAATACAATCCAGCGGAGATGTTTCTGCATCTGCTAAAAAGCTCCTTTCGGGATGTCCGACCGAACGATACCTCATCGTATCCCAGCCGAATCTCAACGCGAACGACCTAAGCGCGAAGGACGCGGTGCCGAATCTTCGACGATCGTTAGAGAAAGCCCAGACCCGTTATACCATCGCAGAGGTCGCTGGAGAGCTTAATTTAAAAGAAGTTTCGGCACATATCAAGACATCTTGCGAAGGGGTGATACAGCCGTTTATTGACGAACTCGAACTCGCTCCTCTCCTATCAGCCAATGGCGCTAAAACACTAAAGGACAACGGTAATAATTTGCTACAGCTTTCATCGAGAACGATTTTGCTGATATGAGATAGATGGCGAGCTTGGTATGGTTTTGGAGCAATACGAGAGAGAGGGTTCTTACACGATCATCTACGTTGGTGGCCCTCGAAAGGAGACACCTCAGACCTACAACGCCGAGTTCCCAGGTGCCGTGCACGAGGAACTAAAGCGAGACCTACATCTTATCCAACAGCGGGCCAAGAACAACACGGAGGGCCTACCTCTATTCGAGAAATACCAATACTTCACTCCAGGTCCGTTCAACAAGTTTGCTATAAACTAGAATACCCATGCTAATAACCAAATAGGCATCTTCACGGCTCTGGTCGCTGCTAGCATCCTTATTTCTATCCTATATGTCGGTCTTCTCGGTGTTGCGAGCCTCGAGGTTCCCTACGGCGCCTTTGATAAGGAGATGGGACCCGCCGCGCAAAAGAAGCAGCAGTAGGTGGAACATCTATACTTATACCGAAACAAACCAGTCCAGTCCCGTCGAGTGGACGATGTATCGAGGCTGTAATTTACGTATTGTACTATTGGGTCATCGGAGTCCGGGCAACGGGTAGCATAGAAGTTTGAATTGAGACTTCGTTCACAGCAAGACATCGTTTATCAGATGGAAGGAGACTGTAGATATATGCAACTTGAAATCGAATCGACAACAACTTTTTCCTTTGCCTATGGTATTTCCATCATGCACCCTAATTCCATGTCCGTCTAGCGATCGCATTTTCACTTGACTCCAGAACGCCTTCTCGAAATCCTTTTAGTAGTCTTAGTGGTATCATTCATATTCCATCTCAAGCGTAGTTCGTAGACAGAAGTTCTCTTAGACCAGGTGACTTGGCAGTAGGAAGTTGGCGATACCCTCACGGACGGCGTACTCGTGGCCGCAGTTTGCGCATACGAGCTTTCCCTCCATCATCTGCGTCTCTATGAGCAGGTTGTGCAAGTCCTTAAGAGTCTTCTCGTCACCCTGCAGGTCCTCAACGGACGGAGGCTGCGGCGGCAAGGCTGGGAAGCCGAGCTAATGAAAAATTTAGTAATTTGTTTGAATTATATATTATAATCAACACTTTTCGAGTATTCTGATTTAGAATCAAATCATGAAATCTCATAATTGTATCCAGTGTCATGTGAATACATACCTCAGTAGCAGTAGTCGATAGAGCCGTCCAATCGATGCGGGGCAGCAAATTGATCAAGAGCTGGGCGTTCACTTCAAGATCATCCTGCACCAATTCTGCATCTTTGGGATGCAACGGATACGAATTCGATGAGCTCTTGCAGGCCTTGACTGCGCAGGTCAAGAAATTGAGACTGAGGACCTTCATATTGATGTGTGGTTGAATTGCGATAAGTTTTTTTTCGAGTTTCTCACGAGTCTAGAATGTCTAAAATTTAACTGGCGCCAAAATTTGCTAGAGTTTTATATCGGATGCCACACGTGATAAGACAACCAATATCAAAACCAAACACAACACATTTATATCCCATAGCATTCGAAACGATCTCACAATAATTACATCATGTATTTCGTTTTTTAAGAACTATAAATCCAAACATCATCTATACCATCGTCTTCTCATAAGCGGCGTCCTGCTCGCCTCTCCGTTTTGATACGCGCAAGTAGAATGCAAAAGCAGCAACGATAACACCGAAGAACAGGGCCTTTTGGAAGACGGTCCAACCGGCGGAGGGAGCAGCGGTCCCAACCGTCTCGCTGGTTGCGGTCTCTTCGTTAGAGTATCCTGCAGCCCATTCAGAATTTCCGCTTGAACCTGGAACCGCGCAATAGACGTATCAGTAAGAAAACGACGGAGGAAGGCGAGACGAGTACGGCTTGGGAATTTTGTGTGTTTATAGCTCAACGTGGATACCTTCTGGGGGCACCTCAAGCTCGCCGCTCTTAGCGATCTTGATCGTCTGTTCCGGCTTGTCGCCGGGCTTGGTCTTGACACCCTCGATCTTCTTGACAACGTCGAAGCCCTCAAGAACCTCGCCAAATACAACGTGCTTGCCATCAAGCCACCTAATTGACTGTTAGCTTTGTTCCATACATCCTATTGTTTTGAAATCTGGTACTCGGATCGGGGAGTCTTACGAGGTGACGACGGTAGTAATGAAGAACTGAGAGCCATTGGTGTCCTTGCCAGCATTCGCCATGGAAAGGAGACCCTCCTTGGAGTGCTTCAGCTTGAAGTTCTCATCAGGGAACTTCTCACCGTAGACTATTAAAATGATCAGTTAGCACCTTCTCCACCCAATTATGCTTAGAAACCAATTGAATTTGTAACTTACTCGACTTGCCACCAGTGCCATCGCCCTTGGTGAAGTCACCTCCCTGGATCATGAAGGACTTGATAACTCGGTGGAAAGTAGAACCCTCATAACCAAAACCCTTCTCTCCGGTAGCAAGAGCACGGAAGTTCTCGGCGGTCTTAGGGACGGTCTTTCCGTAGAGACCCATTACAATGCGGCCAAGAGGCTCATCGCCGTGCGTAATGTCAAAGTAGACCTTGTGGGTGATCTTTGGGCCCTTGGCAGCTTCGGCTGACTGGGAGAAGCAGATGACGCTTAGACCGACCAGCAGCAGAGCGCCGACGAAAACTCGGCGGAGATTGAACATAATGAACAATGGTTAATAACAAGACCCCCTCAGATAAATTTGAGTAGAGTCTATGTTGATGATTGGATATGTATCGAGGAATTGTTCCTGTTTTCCAACGAGGAATAAATAAATAGGAAAGGGGAAATGGAAAGGACACACAAGCTCCAATTGAAGCGACGTTTCAACGTTTCAATGTTAGTTAGAGCTGTCGCAACCAAACGGAGACGGACCCCTGAACCGTCACAGGCTAGTTAGGTACGACCGGTTGAATGCGGGGTCCACCGTACTAACCATTTGAAGTATATCTGCTTATCAGACGGTAGAGCGGAACCGTCCGATTACTCATATTCGCAATGAACCAATCACAAGAGTCGTCATTCGTTAATTCATGGAAGGTCTTAATCTTTCCATCATCACAAACCTCGAGAACAATATCGCGACAGCACATAGCAGCACCCTTGTGCTAAATCGCCCAAGATGGTAAGCGTTCAGCATATTTCTGATTGTAAATCGCAGCTGCTAATGTATCATAATAGGTGAACATTATGGGAGTCAGCTTCCACGAGAAGAAGCTAGTCAAGGTAATTTTCCCTCATAAAAGGTTTCGCAAATCGCACGCTTCTAACGAATCACACAGAAAGCCCTCGAGACTTTCTACGGACTTGGACCACAAATATCCGCTCGTATGTTGGCGAGGCATACGATACATCCGCTCGCTAGACTCGGCTCCGTTCCCCCGAAGACGCTCACAGCCCTGACAACCGAATTGTCAACTATGACAATAGAGAACGATGCTAGGCGAATAGTACAAGACAACATCAAACGACTGAGAGATATGGGAACATATAGAGGAAGACGACATGCTATGGGTCTACCCGTGCGCGGACAGAAGACAAGAACACAAATCCAGACGGCAAGGAAGTTCAACTGCCTCGAGAGAGGAGGAACGTACTCTAAGATATGAACGCATTGTCTGGGAGATATTTAGCATGGGTATAGGAATGAGATATACTCTAGAAATGACTTTACTGGAGTTAGTAAGAAAGGTGTTAAGTTAATGCTATGGCAGAATATGGACCTGTATGAATAAACAAGTCCAGCATGGACATATTCTCTATGAACTGCTAAGTTAATCTATATAAGGAAGATGTTCCCCTGTACAAAAACTGCATTATGAAGAGATTGAAAATCTCATGTAAATCTACCTATATCTCACAAAAGTTAACAATTACATAAGTCTGGTCATATTGTCCATATTTATATAAGACATCCATCATATGATCATATTCTAACTACTAGGTGGCGACACCTGATCGATTATTTCGGGGTTTGCTTACCCCATTGAAAATGAACGCAGGCTAATTTATCAATAATGCATCATGAGGTACGAGAAGTAGAAATCAAAAGATCATACAAGCTCGTTCAGTCTGAATCGGTGGTATAGTAAGCCTCCAACTCACGTAAATCTTCCAGGTCATCTTCTAACACAGGTTCTCCTTCCGCCTGCAGCTTTGCAGCTACCTTTTCGACATCTCCCCAGACCCGTAAGATGTTTCCACCTGCAATCTTGCCCGCATCCTCGTCCGAGATTCCGCGGTGTAGTAACTCTGCGATTAGATCCGGGTACTTGGATACATCAGTCAATCCCTCGGGAGCGGACGGAATGCCATCAAAGTCACTTCCTAAGCCAACATGGTCATATCCAATCAAATTACCAATATATTCGATATGGTCAACCACGTGAGAAAGAGTATTGTTCTCAGGGAAGAATTCGGGAACGCCATTCTCAGCCCCCTTGTCGACACAACTGATGAAGTCAGGAGCGAAGTTCACTACGACAATTAGCACCAAGTTCAAATAGGGGTTTCTGCAAACTTACCCATGATAATCGAGTTCTTCTCTTTCACGAGCTGAAGTATATCATCGGGCACATTGCGAGGGTGTGGGCACACTGAGAAGGCAGAGCTATGGCTAAACATGATGGGAGCCTTGCTACCTGCCCATCCTTCTTTACCTCCTAGGACATCCCTCATAGTGTCCACGCTAACATGGGATAGATCAACTATCATACCAATGCGGTTCATCTCGTTGACCAGCTGTCTACCCTTGGGAGAAAGACCACCCCAGACCGGGGGAGCCTTTCCGAAAGGATTCTCCCAGAGAGCCGCATCGGCATATTTGTTACCACAGTTGTGCGTCAATGTGGCATAGCGGACTCCCAGCGCGTGGTAGCGTCGCAAATTGGCGATGGAGTTGCCGATTTGGTGGAGACCCTCAATTCCCAGGGGTGAGACGAACTTGCCCTTCTTGAATGCTTCTTTAGCAGACTTGGAATCTATCGGGATTCCAGAAAATTCATTCGGGTAAGCACTCTGTAGTCGGGTCATAAGATCGATCTGCTGCAGAGTGAGCTGGACGCTAGCAGCGTAGTTCTCATCCGACCAATCCGAGCCATTAGCGGGACAGGGCGTGAAGACACTCCAGAAAGCACCTCCGTTTTGACCTTCTCTCAATCTGGGAAGGTCAACATGCATCGGAAGACCACCACCTTCGAATGGCTTTGTAAATGTCTCATTATAGATGTGGTTATTGTACATAAACCGGATGAAAATAGCAAAGTCATTGTGGCCATCTTAGAAGTTATTAGTTATTTGCCATAAGTAGCCGAGGTTATGAGATGGATCTACCTATCAAAGGAGTTTCAGAAAGGATCTTCTCAACTCTCTGCTCAACAGATTTCGGGTAAAAGCTGTCATAGGCTTTTGTCAACGGGTGATGACATCGCGAGGTTGGGTGTAATAGTGTGCCTATGACTAATAAGGACGTAGCAAGGAGGATTGCTTTCCTCGCAAATGAAGACTGAGAGCGGACGGGCGGTGCACCGTCGGCACTAAATCCGGCTTTCTCATTCATGTCGAAAACAGCAAGCAGTCTGAATAACTACCTACCTATGTAAGTATAATAAATTGTCTCAATGTCTCAATATGTCACTTGAATGTGTCCGTGTGATACTGAAGGAGAGAAAGTGATGCAGCCCTGAGGCGGTTGAGGATAACCGGCAGCAACTTGAACTGAGCTTACAAAGCCAAAGCCTATCTCAGTTATCTCTCGAATTTGGAACTTGGAGCTTGGAAGTCTCGATCGGAGTTATCCTTAATAGAGAAGTACCTAAGTACCCCCAGCTGGAGACCTGATCTGGTCTATTAAGGGAACTAAGGGAACTGCAATCCGCGGGCCACAACTGCAACATAATCGGAACTAACACATCATCATTTACATTCTTGTCTCCAGATGGATCCATCTGATGTATCTCATCACGTCTCTTCTGCAGGAGTTCGAAAATATGTATGTGAGGTAGATGGGTAGTAGATTAAAGGCACGCATGTGCTCATCTACGTTCATGAGGTTAGGTTAATTGTCAGTTTTAACAACGAAACTGCGAAACTAGCTGTCTAAGACAATAGCCCAAGCTTTTATGCGCCTGACCGCCTATGCGGTTATATATTCTAAAAATGGACAGAATTAGGATCTAATTACAGAGTACGAACTTGTTAAATATCGATAATCGAGAGGCCTCTTCTGACCCCGGCAGCTGCCTATGCTGCTTACGTGCCGCTTAAGGCTCGACAGGGCCGATGCCCAAAAAGTTCAGATGAAACCACTTGCTACAGGGCTATTCTTTCCAGTTCCAATGTCGTCAGCGGGACCGGAACGGTACTTGGATATAATGTAACCTACCCAGACCCGCCCCATAACCACTTCAGCTACCTCTAGGCAGAGTTTCACCTAGAGGTACTTGATGAAGTCGTACCAGGCGCTTGAGGCAGGAACAATTACCAGGTAAAATGTTCCATCGCCAGGTAGAAATCTGCAAACAAAGGGAAACTCCATTGCCCTAAAACCCCCTGGAGTCTGCAGGTCCGACCTTGAATTGCTTTAACCAATGATCTTTTAAGCTTCAGCTATTTTTTCGCTGTCCAAGCTTTCTTCTAGGTGCCGCAGGGCTTTATTGGCGGCGAGGAATTTCGTAAAAAAAAGAAGAGACAGAAACAACTGGAGACAACCGCAAGCCGTGTTTGATCATTCATTCTTTCTGTACATTTTCGCATAGTACGCATCTAGTCGTCTTTGTAGCATACGCAGTACATACCTACATACCACAATTTACATTACATACATTAACATTACATACATACACGCATTCACGCATCCATAAGTCACATCTCTAATCTAAACATACTTCATACTTCATACTTCACATATTCTCATATTCATTCTTCTCGTTTTCGTACTGCATTCTAACTTCTTCCTTCTAACTCCTTCTACTTCTACCCCCAGTTGATTCTAAAATAAGTGACACGACCAGCACGACCAGCAAGACATCCCATTTTGTGATACTAGTGATACCCGATACCCACCTCCGCCTCCGACTTGTAACTTTCTAAACGCCCGGCTGCCCTTGATTTCTTTGCTGGCTTCTAGCAACTTATCCTACCATTGGTCCTTCATCGCTTACCCAGCCAAGCCAGCTTCCCATTTTCGCGCCTCATTATACTTCTAACCACGACTTAAGACATATCCATAGCTACCTCCCGTTTTGAACTGGTATTAGAACGCCTACGCGGCTGACATTTTTTCGGTGTTTCGACAAGACTTGCGTCATCACCATGCCGGGGTTCGCAGATTCGTTCTGGTCTACGGACTACGCCGCAGGTGAGCGCGATACAAACTGACATATAGATTTAACATTGTGCCTAAGACTAACGGTGCCTAAGGCCTGGGTGTCTTGTTCACCAAGCTCCAACAGGGAGTCCAGGAGGATCGACAAATTCTAACGATCGCCCGATTGCGAGCCGAAGCCGAAGAGGTCTATGGCCAGAAACTTGGTGATATTGCGCCTGCAGCTGATAAGATTACCGGTGGCTTTTCGCGTGACGATGGCGCAAGCGTGCGAAAAGTAGGGACAGCCTCTTTTTCGGTGTCATCTTTGTAGCAACTCACCTGCTAACCTTGGCTCTTTGTGTGTAGGCATACGATGGAGTCCGAACTGAGATGGAAGATGCTGCGAAAAACCACAAGAAGATTGCACAGAGTATCAGAGACTTGGTAGTAAACCCGTTTGCGCGATGGTGCGACGCTCACGAATCTCGCATCCAAGACTCCCAAGATGAGTTGCAGACCCGTATCAAAGCCCACGATCGCCAAGCCGAGGTAGTAAAAAAGCTGAGAAGCAACTACTTCAACAAGTGTCGCCTAGCTGAGGATTTGGAAGAGGAAAACAAATTGGCTTTTCAAGACCCGGAGACCAGCCCCAAGCAGGGCCAGAACATACCCGAGATCAAGGTTTCGACGAATAAGGAGGAAGAGGAAGAAGACGAAGTATACGAGATCGGCGACGAGACGTACCAGACTGAACAGGTAAAGAAGATACTAGGCCACATGCTCAACACAATAAAGATGGGAGAGACGAAAGTGCCTATCCTTGGGACATATTTAAACACGTCGTCCGGTTCTGATATAGTCGAGTATATGCAACGGCATATGGGTTCTACCAGCGTCAGCTACGCCGAACGAATCGGTCAGGACTTGGTGTCAAACGGGTTCCTTCGCCTTGTTGGTAACGTCGGAAACAACTTTGCGAACAGCTCGAAACTCTTCTACCAGTGGCGACCAAAGGCGTTCCAACTTTCAGGAGTCCCCGAGAAGAAGGCGTCATTTTCGAGAACATTTTCCATGCCCTCGGAAAATGGAAACGATTCTCCCTCTACCGGTACCGTCAGCGAATATTTGTCTGGCTGGAATGTCCTCGGCAGCCAGTACCCCAATGAAACCCCCCCAGAGCGTCTCCGACGTGAGGCAAGGGAGTCTGATGACAAGTACAAGGCTGCCGTTCGAAAGCTTGATGAGATGCGCTGCGAGTTGGAAGAGGCTATATTTATGCATCTACGTTTCCTAGAACGTTGCGAATTGGATAGATTGAAGGCCATTAAGACCGTCATTCTTGATTTCTCCGGTACTATTGGAAACGTTATCCCAAGTTTACAGTCTACGGTGGATCGCATGGTTCTGTATCAAGAGACGGTACAGCCTTCGGGAGATTTGCGATATCTGCTAGAGAATTACAGGACAGGTCGCTTTGCTCCTAAGGTCATCACATACGAGAACTATTACAACAAGGTTGATGAGCAGACGTTTGGTGTAGATCTTGAGGCTAGGGCACGAGCGGACAAGAAGCGTGTCCCTATTATCATCACTACGATCTTGACCTATCTAGATCACCACTATCCCGACTTAGAGGGCGATGAGGCAAGGAGGGGTGTATGGCTTACTGAAGTTCAGCTTCCCCAGGTCCACAAGTTACGAGCGAAGATCAACAATGGCAAACCGTTTACCGCTGAGGCTCTCCGCGAGTTTGATGTCCCTACCGTTGCGCATTTGTTGAAATTGTACCTATTGGAACTCCCTGGTATGTTCTCTTCCTTGTCTTGACTGGGTTTCGCAGACTAATTAAGACTTGCAGATTCGCTTGTATCCTCTCATGTGTATGAGATCATTAGAACCATCTACCAAACTCCGACGGCAGACTCTACCGATGACGCTCGCATCGCCGTTCTACAACAAACACTTTCACAATTACGCCTCACGAATATTGCGACACTCGACGCCTGCATGAATCATTTTACGAGATTGATCGATCTGACGTCGGCTAACGAGCAATACGTAACCGAACTTGCCACGACCATGGCTCCTTGCATCCTGCGACCTCGTACTGAAACATCGTTGACCATGGAGGAGAAACACGCCTACCGCTTGGTCCGCGACCTATTTGCACACAAAGATGCCATCTTCAGTGAGCTGAAGCGCATGTCAAGCCTTACGCATTCGGGATCACTGAACAATAACAACAATAACCGACCGCGAGCTATTAGCACGGATGAGAGCAACAGGAGAGCTCACATGGAGGAGAGGCAACGCGCTCTTCTAGAAAAGGCAGGACCACGTGGCCGCGCCACTAGCCCGGCTCCCGGGCCCCGTCATCGACGTGACAGGAGCACAGGCGGACCTGAGACCAGGTTCCCTATCGCTAGCCCCACGACGGCAAGCGAGCGCCACCGCAGCAGCCTCGGCAGCCTGAACACGGTAAAGCGGTCCAGCTTAGAGGTCCCCGACGGGAGTCCATCATCGGAGACCAACGGCACAAGCGAAGACTCGCCAAAACAACATGTCAACGGGGACTCATTGATCTCAAAGCGGGACAGCCTAGGCCGTGGCGGAACGAGGTTCGTAGGAGGACGACGGGTTACAGCTTCCAGAGCTGAAGCGTCCTCCTTAGGGAGCGCGCCTAGTACGCCCGTTAGCAAGTCTTCTGATCCAGACCGCGGTGTCCAGCTCGTAGACGCGCCCATGGACGACTAGTAACGCGTGGGTCGTTTCACGAAATTGATGCGCCACGGATGGGTAATCACCTACATAAGAACGGGGCACACGCCCAAAGGGAACACTCGCTTCGTTTCCGCTACAGACCTAGATGGATGTTTGCGAGCGAGCGAGCTGTAATGCTTAATGTAAACATGTCCGCCTGTACGAGATCTTTGTACTATGCTACGCTACGGCCTTTACGAAACACGGAAGAGAACCTGATATCCCGAGCTCGAGATTGGTTTGCCTAGTTCATCTACAGCTAGTCCATCACCATCTCTCTCACCTGGTCTCTTCCGAACCCCTTTTCTTTGTCAAGTTCTACTCTCTTCTTTTTTTCGCTGTTACGGAATCGGTGCGGCAACTGTGGTTTGGTTCCCTCCACGACAACCCTCGCGTACGTACATCACGTCGCGTCGTCGTTCGTCGTATCTTACATAAAACGGTGCGCGGTGGATCGATAAGGGCGGTTTTTACAAAGCGGTGGGCGCGGGCCAGAGCAAAGCAAAAATATTAGCATAGCAGGAAGCTTGATTGATTGATCGATAGCTGAACGCTTTCTTCTGTCACCTCTTTTTTTACACTATTATTCCGCGCATACGTTTGTACGTTGACATGACATAGTTGAATCTTGATCACATTAATCTTCATTCTCGCCTTTGCTGCATTTTTCGTGCTGGTTCATGATTAAGTACTACTTGTATTCTCTTGTATGCATGCATCTAGGAGTCTAGGACTCGAGGATGTGGAAATGTAGATAGCTAGATGGTAATACATAAACACCTACTCGACATCATATGACAGCTATCCATGTTTTAGATCGTAATAATGCTTCGCGATGGTATTTTATCTATATAGAAGATACCTAGGAGGCCTAACGATCCCGCTCATGTTCATGCTTATGCCAATTCTCACACCCCTCAACCCGCCTCCGCATCGTGGAACTCGACGGGTTTTTTCGCCTTCTTTTTCTTAGGCTTGGATTTCACAACAACTTCTTCTCCGGCCCCGCTAGTTCCTTCGTCTATTGTCGCCACTTTCTTCTTTTTCTTCTTGACTTTGAGTTCTGTCCCCGCATCTCTTACGTCTTCGCCATTACCTTCGTTTGCATCTGCATCTGTAGTGCTAGCTTTCGGCTTTTTGGCCTTGGTTTTGGTACCCGATTTCTTCTTCTTAACAACAGTCCCCGCGGCGTCGACGCCCTGCGCGACCTGTATCCTCTCGTTCGCGCGCTGCATCTCCAGCCTCAAGCGCTCGACCTCCTTCACCGCCTGCGCCATCTCCGCCTCTTCTCGCTGCCGAGCCTCAGGGTCGAAAGCGGGGGCGCTAGAATCGTTGTCGTCGAGATTCAGGGTGCCGAGACTAGTCGAGTCTACGCCAAGAAGCGATTGCTTGAGCTTCTTACCGTGGGCTTTGGAGGCGGCGGCGCTGGAGCTGTTCTCGGAGTCGTAGTTCCGGTTCGGCGTGCTCGGGCCGCTGCTCGCTAGGTTCTCGTCCGCCGCTACCACGATCTTTTGGCGTGGCGCGCGACGGGCTGGTTTGGCTGGTTGGTGGGGTTTCGGGTGGTCGACACCGGCGCTGAGTTTGTCGAGGTCGAGTTCCATGATAGGGATCGAGTCGACGTCTAGGTCGGGGCCGTTCGAGTTCTGGAGGATGTTATGTATGGGGGTTGAGGACCTCTGGATTGAATTGCTTTCCTGGATGTAGAAAGGGTCGTCGCGGTTCCTCTCCAGCCGCTCGGCTTTCCTTTTCGCTAAGATATCTGCGTCCAAATAGGTCTCTTCGGTAGGTTGTTGGTAGGAACTAGATACTTCGTCTCGACCGTCCGCCAGCTTGTTGATAGCGGGTTCAGAAACGATGCTAGTTGTTGGGGGTCGTTGATAGTAATAACTCTCAAACTCATCTGTTTCATCGGCCGGGATAGATATGGATTCGGCGGATGCGAGGAGGTAGTTGAGATTAGGATTGATAGGTTCATCGAGATCTAAACCTTCTGGTAGAGGGACATTCTTTTGCGCTGCTTGGGCGACGGAGTTCAATTCCCAATGAATAAATAGAGATGGTATTGCCTGCGTGAGAAGTAGGGGTGGATCTTGATAGACGGTTTCCGTCGAAGCTTCCTGGCTTGAGGCTGCTTCGGCAGTAAGTTTCAGCAGCTCTATAAATTCTACTGCTCGCTCTTGAACTTCGAGATTTGGGTGCAGTATTAAAGACTCAAAGGAATGTATAATGCGAGCCATTAAAAGTGAAATTTTCGATTTACGTTCAGGTGTCCAGGGGGCTAGCTGGTCTCCGGTAATTAGAGAGAAGACCTTCATACTTGCTTGGAGACAGGAGGCGAGAGATTCCGGAGATGAGGTTTTCGGGATGAGCTGCAGTAAAGTTCCAAGAATATCGTCCGGAGAAGATAACTCCGATGAAAATTCACCAATAATCCAAGCCACTGGTTTCAAAGCCCCCGAAACGATAGGTTGTCCAATCGGTATTTCACCATTTAGCTGAGATAAAATCGATTCGGCAGCTCTAACGCACATAGGACGAAGAGCCTGAACCTTGACGGTAATATTCCGTAATTCCCCGCCTATTTTCTCAGATATATCACCCTCATTCGATTTTCCTGATGTTGAAAGAGAGTCCGCATCACCGATAGGTCGTGGCGGTGGCGCAGTTCGGACGAGTTGTATCAGTATGTCAATATACCACTCAAAATCTGTTAAATGACCATAGTTGTTCTGAGAACACATGTTTAGTATCCTGCCTATAACGTCGATCCTGTAATCATCTGGAAGTGGTGGAGCTTGGTTTGCTGATCTTGATGCGGAATCGTTTGTTTTCTCGAAATCCTCGTCATCTGAATCTTCCGGGCTTAACCTTGAGCTCGCGGCCTTGCGGTCTGCTGAAGACGAGACTTTGAGCTGTCTCATAAGGCGGCTAACAATGGATACTAAATTGTCGCCGCTAACCATGCCTTGCACAAGATCCAATGCTTTTATACGAATCGAGATATCGGTGCTATCTATGCATTCTAAAATGACGTCTTCCTGTTGAGCAACCAACCACGGATGAGTGATGACAATCTGATTAAAAGCGAGGAGCGCCACATATTTTACTGTAAAACCACTTGTTAATAGATCGTAGCTACGAAGCTTGGCTTTATACTTACAATTTGGATCGCCATCTACCATTATCATGCCGCGTAGTTTGGTGACGCAAAGAGAAGCGATCTCTTCTCTCCCATCTGCATCTTCGCCGCTTCCCAGGATACCACCCTGAATAATACCACTGATACACTCGTACAACAGGGACATAGCAGGGGTGGTACGGATGATCTCGGTTAAAGGGGGAAGCAGTTTTCGAACTAGTCGCGGCTCGAGCGGTGTCAAGGTAGCGAACTAGATCACGATTAACGGCAAGAACATAGCGGTAAATAATCCATGCTACTCACCAACTTGATCAATTTTATTGCCATCCAGTTGTTTCCGCTATCGACTAGTAGTTCAAACAGGCGGGGTGCTAGAGGGAGAAAGTCGTGAGGGCGTCGCCACCCTAATTCGCAGATAACGTTCACGATAGCAGCCGTTACACTGGGATCTTCAGCCCTATCCATGAGCCTATCCTTGATCCTCGGCCAAGCGGCACGTAGAGTTTCGGGGTATACTAAGGCGAGCCTATACAGGGTGACTATGGTCTTCTTGCGAATCGCGGGATGAGTATGGTTGAGTCGCGGTAAGAGATCAGGAAGAACGGAGAGCGCGAGAGACGGGGTGATAACATGTGGAAGGGTGACGATCGGGAGAGCGATAGTAGTCGTCGATGCTGCTGTCAAATCCTAGGGACGAGTTTAGCATCTCTCTCCCATTTAATATCTACACACATATATATATCACAAAGTCGCAAATCGGAACCCCATACCTTCTTGAGGAGATTGGTGGCTAGCATGAGAACTTCCGTATCAGGGCGAAAGCTCTGAATAGCACCAAGATATCCCACCCGCTTCTGATGGTACTTGGGAGAAGCCATAACCTCGAGTACGTTGAAGGAGGCCCATGACATGTCGTGTCCGAACATTTCCAGGTATATCAATTTCAGCAAAGCGGTCGCCTTGAGATCTATTGCAAAGGGGTAGCCGGTTAGTTATCGTGTTGCTAAGTCCAGGAGAGGAAATAGCTAACCTAAGTCCTGGCTTCGGATTTCTGAACGACATTCTTTCAAGCAATTTTGCATGTACTCCTTCTCGTTGCCTTTATGATTCCTTAGACCTCGAATGAGATCGTATAACGACTTCTCGAACCTGGGATAAAGCTATTAGTATAACTGTGGTTTATATCGTGGCAAAGTCGCCTAGGCGCTGGGCACATACATGATTGCCCGATTTGCACCTTTGCCGGTGCTGGCCGAGTGTCAGGAGGGTTGCGATTATCGAAAAACAATCAGCTGTAGGTATCGGATTGTAGGTTCAAGATGTGCCTCGAGTAATTGATCATCTTGACAACGCAATGATAGCTGGACGGGACGCGGGCATAGGGGATGTGCCGTTCATGTAGGAGGTTGAGTCGTCGTCTATTCTAATGCTGATCTGTATATTTTGTTTAGGTAAGTAAAAGAGCATGTGCTACATCCGTGGATGCAACATTAATAAATATTACCTATCGACTATCACTAGAATTAGCTTCCAATTCTAGTTCAAATGTTAAGTCACGTCAGCGGACTTTGGGCTAAATAACTGGATGTATCTAGGTACCTACAGGGCTATCCCCGCCATCTGAGTCTAAAATGACAGTAGCATTGAACTTACCTAAGCACGACACTCATAGTAGACGGCATAAGAAAGCTTCCGGCTCCGTGGGTTCCACATTGAAGCTTACGTAAGAGCTTCCTGCTCAAGCTATCACCTACTTGGTGCATCTGTCTCCATCCTCTGACCGCGCCTTAACCATGTACGTCGCCTCATTCAATTCGACCAACTCAACTATTTCATATTTGATACTCAACAGATGACACCCTCAATCTCATACACGAAATTCAAACTCATATTCAATCCAGACGACTCGGACTAAGAAAAATTGAAGCAGGATTTAGGCCATTGTTTTCTTAAAACATGTCTTCCTCGCTACTTCATCCACCTAGCCACCTACCTCCAGGCACAGCCTTGCAACTTTCACAGCAAGCTCCTGGTATACTTGCAAATTCCACCGGTGCTGTCTCCAGCTCTTTCTTTCAGTCCATCCTCTCAGCTCCGGAAACTCCCGAGTTGTGGATTACGTACGAGAATCTGCTATTATCATGTCTCCGGACTGGTGATGACGAATCAGCACACCAATGTCTAGGAAGGCTCGTAAACAGGTTTGGTGACGACAATGAGCGAATCATGGCCTTGAAAGGTATACTCAAAGAGGCAGATGCCGATGGTCCTGCTACATTAGATACTGTTTTAAAGGAGTATGACCAGATTTTGCAAGACAATCCCACTAATATCGTGAGTGTCACTATCTAAAACCTTATATAACGGTACTTATATCGTCACTTTAGCCCATAATCAAGCGACGTGTAGCTCTTCTACGCTCTACTGGGCAGATTTCAAAGTCTGTTAGCGCTTTGATATCACTTCTCGATATCTCACCTACCGATGCGGAGGCATGGGCTGAACTTTCCGACCTCTACTTCTCTCAGGGATTATACTCGCAGGCCATATTTGCGCTCGAGGAGGTTCTTGTCTTGCAGCCGAATGCTTGGAATGTTGGTCCTCCCCGCATGCGCTAAGTCTCCCTTGATTACTAATCTAACATGCATAGATATATGCTCGTTTAGGCGAGATATTGTACATTGCTTCGAAGTCATCGGGTAATGCAGGCCAATTAGTCGAGGCCCTTAAGCGCTTCAGTCGAAGCGTCGAGCTCTGTGATGGCTATTTGCGAGGCTTTTACGGCCTCAAACTAGTAGGTGTTCACAAGTGTATGAGTATTCTAACAAAATGGCTGACCTGAATTGAAAAGACTACGAAGCAACTTCTGAGCGATCCCCCGGAGGGATTATCAAATCGGACAAATTCCGATGGGTTTACCGTACCTGACGCGACTACGCTGAAAAGACTTGATGAGATGGCTACTGAGAAGCTCGCAGAGATCGTGCGGCGCAATTCGGCAGGTGAAAGGGGTTGGCAAGGATACGACGAAGCAGAAATTAAGGCGACCCGAGAGCTACTTGAGAGCGGTTCCAGCGAGACGATTAGGTGATGAGCTGCCGTTTATGATGGAACCGCTGCACGGCAGAAGCTCAAGTGATCTCCGCGATGCCCACTTTAGCCTCACATGGTCGAGTTCCTTGCAAGGCGTTGCAAGTCATTGTGCGACTAATGAAAAATAAGTTGCATCTGGCATATGCAGAATGGCGAAACCACCAATTGGTGCCTTGAGGTGGATTTCGTATCTAAAGGCGGTGGGACTTTAGGCATGCCGACGTGTCTAGTCTAAGGATGCACTATGCTGGTAAAACCAACTACCCTACTGGTGGCTGTTCTTACAGTATGAGTAGCACGTGGCACCAGTTGCGAAGGGTTGGTTGTCAGGAATCAGAGAGGCGGCAATTACAGTTGAATGAGCAGGAACCCAACAGGTGGCTAACATTATCAGAGCCGTAATATTTGGCGTGTATCTAGATCTGGGTGCACTGCAACCGCTTAAATACCGTATTATGATATTTGGGCAGCAAAAAGTCACATCGTCAGGCATCGTCTAGCCAGAAAGGAATCGAAGTCCCACAAGCAGAAACATCTAAGACGGGTTTAGCTGCAGACATGTTTCTAGATCCATCTTCCATTTCCGCATCGGTAATGGTAGGGTTGCTGTTCCTGATGCTTCTCACCTAGGATTGGTCCTCCTCAGTTACAATGGTGAAGATGTCTCGAACTCGCTGGCAATCTGCATAACCATCTTAGCGTAAGTCATCGAAGCAAACAATGCATTTGTCTCCATACCACCTTGAGGTAATGTATCTACTGACAGGTCTCTTGCGAGACCACGTATTTTTCAGATTTTAGAGGCCGCGATGTATTTACCAAAGAGATCGGTGGATATGGAAGTAAGAAGCCTTATTAGTAGATATAAACGGCCACGATCTTTCATTTCTCGGCTTAGGAGCTTGAATTATCGCAGGACAAGAAAGAATATACTGATCACAGCAGCGTCATCGTCTTACAAGAAAACTTCAGGGCTGTCAGCCTTGGTTAATTCCAGATCATGAACCGCCCCCAATGACCACCAATCTTTAGTGATTCACTTCCAGTGACGGGAAAGGCTCATGTCGGACATGCATTACTAAAATAAAGCCGCGGAAAGGATGACGAGCGGTCTACCGAACGCTGGAACGCCCGGTCCTCGTCCCAATGCTCGCCACAAATCCTACGGAAAAGCTCCGAAGACCCCGGTACAAGGATGGTGTCCTTATCATGGATGAGACCGGGTGATACATATTAAAGAAGCGAAAGAGAAGCGTTAAGATCAGGAACAAAAAGGGCTGAAGAACAACTGGAGATCCGAGGACCATACAGGAACCATTTACACAGAGGAAGAATGTCACGAGATAGAGGCCACCAGTGAAGATAATGCTGTCGTGTTCGGTGTGAACTCTGGATCGAGATCATTGGAGGTCCGCAAGTGTGCAGTCGTCTGCCCAGCGAGAGCGAGCGGTGTGGACCTGGACCAGATTCTGTTCCCTCATGCGGATGTACCATCAGCCCGCTTTAGCCCAGCAGCCCAGCCCCTCATCGTCCACTTATTCACCCATCCCTCACTGGATCCATGGATTATTTGTACACAGTACGGGATTCAGAACAATGATAAGCATCCGGACCTGCTTGAAATCTACCAGACCCAAATCGATTCCCGGACTTTGGCAAGTGGAAGATACCGCCGATTATATTTTGTTATACTATTTTTCCTACTCATATCTAGGAACATCCCGTCTCTGCTGCAGCCTTTGTCAATATTATACTCTACAATACCAGACAACGCCACAATCTTACAAGGGGGGATGCGAAATGAAAAAATAAACAATAAAAATAAAAGCAAAAATACCTCCCTCCCAAAACGGGTGACCTTAGCAGAAAATACAGGAATACATACACCGACGCAACTTATTCTGGTGTATCGATCAACGTACGTCGATATCATTTTTGTATTGTCCAGTTCGGAATTTCAAGTTGCATTTATTCCTTGGGAGTCATGTTATCAAACACAATCATTACCTCAAAGGCTAAGCTAGTGCTGCTTGATGGCGCTTGATGCTGCTACTGCTGCTACTGCTGCTTCTGCTACTACAACTCCATCCACGACTGCTACCGTTCGGAGGTGGGATCTACACCACGTCTTATGATGAATGTTCTAGAGCAATGATGCCTACATGTGCTCCGTAGTACGGGTACGTGTATGCGTGGATGTGCCTACCATGTCCAGCAAGTCCGTCTACCTCTATTATTATATGGATGTGTGTATTCTTGCACATGTATGTGTAGGTGTAGGACTCAGGTATTAGTAGGTAATAGGTAGCGCTGTTAATATTGGATGTATTAGTTCAGCAGCACCAGCAGTAGTAGCAGTAGTAGCAAGCAAGCTTAGCCCCCTTCGGCCCCCCTTTGGCCGCCCCCTCTCTTCCTGGGCTGTGTCCTGTGTCACTCGTACCCCCGTCGTTCTATGTACTGCAGTCTGCCAGACAGCGTGCCAGGTGCTTGTCTCCCCCTCGTTCTTCGCTGACGACGGAATCTCAGGCTCTATTAGGTATTAGTGGCACTATTATAAGATCCCGACCTCCCTTCCCTGTTTCCTGATCCTTCGGTCTCCTCTGACACACAATTAAAAAGAAGATTGTGGTCGGACGTGCTTGGTTGGGTTTGAGCTGTGGGATTTGACAGTGACAGTGCACACACCGCGAATTCTCGTTTAAGCCCTTTGAGGCGAGGACGACATTCTTTCGCATACAATATATACCTATATATTTATTTACGGTTGACGGTTCACGGTTTAAGGTTGACGGTGGGACACCGGTGGACAATAACCTAACACCCATACTACCGTCGCTACTACCACGACAACCAACAATAAACAACGTTCCAAGGTTGGAACCATAACCATAACCATAACACTAAATAACGAAATAACGACGACAGCGACGACGGAACCCACACCGTTTTCTTGTTTCGGACTACTAAGAAGGGTAAGTGTTGTCTCGTACCTTCCATTGGTTACATTGTATTTGTTTTGGAACCTTGGCCCTTGGAAAAACATCGAGTGGAAAAATAAGGAAAGATCGAAAGAGGGAAAAACGCTTTATCGCATACCCAAAGACCCAAAGACCCAAAAGTCGAGTTTCGATTCCCTCACCCCGCTTCCAATTCGTGCCTGGAACCCACTTTCCTGCTACTTGACTGCTTGAAATTCCACAGAGATCACACACATTGGGACATTTTCCTTCCGGACAGAAACCCAATTCGATCCCTTTGCGCCCAACTTTGATTCAGTCTTATTGGAGAGAACGGACAAGGTCCCCCTTAGACGAATTATCTACCGCCCAATTGTTCACAGGCGACATTTCTACTTCCAAAAAATTCACTTCTTGGAAATTTCTCAATTCTCTCGAATTCTACCCTTTTGGATTGCTCCGCACAACTCACGCAACTCATACACCCACACACAAGCGCACCATCGCACACTTCTCGCGAACACAAATTCTGCTTGCGTCTTTCAACAACACCATACAACACCTACAACACCTTGCGACTACTACCATCTGCTACACTCACACCCTTCGCTACCAACTGACTCATCACCACTGCGTAAACTGAAAGAGCTGTGTTGGTTTACTAACAGCATCAAACCTCAGAGACACGCCGGTTCCTTCATACTGCTCCTGTTACCCAAGGACCAGTATCAACAAGTTCGCGACAACGATAGCGGCGGTATTTAGTTCAGGAATCTGAACTACAAATCACTCTACTATTCACTCGACGTGAGGTTGGTAAACCGACTAGCTGCCGACCTCCCTTTGCTCCGACTTTCCGAGGCAGGTCGACGAGAGCAGAGGGCTCCTGAATAACAAATTATCACCAATGTCGTGAGTGACGATAGTCTGATACTTATTCTGGCCGTTCGCCAATTGACCTTATTCTTTAAAATAGTCGAAGGCATTTACAGACTCCGCATCCCCACAGCATACGCCATCGCAGCCATACCGGCCCTATCTCGGTTCAAGATAGCTACACAGACGACGAGGACGAGAGGCCTAGTGGAGGGTCGCACGATCACGAAGACGAGTGGTCGGACGAATACACCTCTGAGGAGGACGAAGAAGACGATTACGACGAGGAGGACGACATAGACCCAGAAGACTCAGCTTCAACTAACCCCGCTGCGAGGCGTCACCACGACACCCGCGCCCCCTCACGTACTGCATCTCAGCAGCACAGGAGCGTCGCACACAGACCACCTTCTCATTACGACCCTCGGCAACCGCCGAACACATCTACCCTGGATTCATCGTACGACGACTATTACGCCCGGGGGGGTTATCCGGGCGGCCCATACTACGGTGGTGCTCCTCCGGGTGGTCGAGGCGCTTACCAACAGAGCCACGTAGGGGGTTATGGTAACCCCTTCGGCGGCAATGGCCAGGTTGTGCCATATGGCCCCAATACCAACTATCAAAACCCATTCGCTCCCACGCCTATGAATGGAAATGGCGGCAATTATTTCGGCAATGATCATAGGTGGCCGCCACCAGGGAACGAAATGATGCCCTTCGGCGGCGGTGGGCAAAACTACTTCGGTGGTCCCCAATATCCGCTGCCGCATGGTATGGCACAGTATCAATGGTCTCCTCCACCACCACCACCAACTGATGTTGGCGCACCTCGAACCCCCGCTCCGGAGCCTCCACCACCACCAAAAGAAGATCCCGAGAAGGAAGCCATGAAGAAGAAATTGGCAGAGATCGAAGCTGAGCAGAAGAGAAAAGAGGCCGAAGCTAAGCAAAAAGAGCTTGAGGCCCAAATTAGGAAAGAGGCAGAGATGGCTTTCCAGCTTAGAATGGATCAAATAAAGAGGGAAGAGGAGGCTAGGGCAGAAGAAAGGAAGATTGCTTTAGAGAAGGCCAAAAAAGAGATTGAGGAGGCAAAGAAGGCCGCAGAAATTGCGGCACGGGAAGCCATAGAGAATGAGAGGAAGGCTGAGGCGGAAAGGAAGAAAAGAGAACAAGAGGCACTAGAAATGGCGGAACGGAAAGCCCGCGACAAGTTAGAGGCCGAGAGGAAAGCCGAGGCCGAGAGACAAAAAAGGGAGGCAGAAGCCTTAGCTCGTGCGGAAGCTGCTGCTCAGGCTAGAGTCGAGGCCGCTATCAAACAGGCGGAAGAGAAGAAGGAAAAGGCTGCGAAAGAAGCGGCGGAAGCTGCAGCGCAGCGAGAGAAGTTCGAAAAGGAAGCCAAGGAGAAAGCTGAATTCGAAGCTCGCAAAAAGGTAGAGGCCGAAGAAGCGGCCAAGGTCGCGGCCCAGAAGAAGGTCGCAGAAGAGATCGCAAGGCAAAAGCAATTAGAGGAAGACGCAAAAATCAAGGCCGAACTCGACGCTCGCAAAAAGCTTGAGGATGAGAAAAAGAAGGAGGAGGAAGCCAAAGCTGCCGAGGAAGCTAGAAAGAAGGAAGAAGAGGCGACCAAGAAGAGACTATTAGAAGAAGCGCAGGCAAAGGCTGAGCAAGCGCAAAAGAAGAAGGAAAAGCCGCCCATCCGATTTAAGGATGCTGTCGGGAGAAAATTCAGCTTCCCTTATCATCTGTGTCAAACATGGCAGGTAAGTAGCGACTAGTTGTCCTAACTCTAGAGCGATCTGCTAACTCATCTTACCTAGGGGATGGAAGAACTCATCAAGCAAGCGTTTATCCACGTCGATGTTATCGGCCCCCACGTCCAAGCTGGGCATTATGATCTCATCGGACCAAATGGCGAGATCATCCTCCCCCAAGTGTGGGAGAAAGTAATTGAGCCGGATTGGGCCGTCACAATGCATATGTGGCCGATGGACCAGCGTCCTGGGCCTCCGGGAGCGGTACGTCCTCCAGGTGTACCAGGAGTCCAAATTCCTGGTCGGTTCCCCCACCAACCACGAGGTGTACCGATAGTAGGAGGCCGTCCAGCCGGCGGTCCCCCTCCCCCCCCACCGGGTCACACAGCCGGAATGATGGGCGGCATGGGCATGGGTGGCGGCATGCAGAGACCACCCGCACAACCCGGAATGCCACACAACGTGCAAGTCATAGGAGTTTCCCCTAAGCATCCTACTGGTGCTAAAAAGGGGAAGCCGAAGTCGAGCGGGGTGCTTGGTTGGATAGGAGGAGGCGCTGGAAAATCCTCTAAAACCAAGAGGTCAGTCACATCTCTTTTACTCCACTTCATTTAAACTAACAGGTTGATTTCTGACAGCAGACCCAGACGATAAAAATTTGTTACGCACAATGGGATTTGAGGCACCAAGGCGACTATTTCTCCCAACTTCTATCCAGTGCCTTTCTTGTTAGAACACCAGCCCTCATCTCAGTCCAGTTTCTCCTATTTCGTTTTTGAGGAGTTTTTTCGCGCTGGCCTTCGATAACTGATTCTGCATTATACCCCGGCTCGAGATGAGATTATCTTTCAAAGCGGCATTTTCGCGGGCTTTTCTTTCGAGCACCCAATGTGGGCAAAGTAATAATCCAGGACCAAATTCTTTTCACCACTTCGATGCGGTAGACCTGTATAATTTTGATCACTACCGGATCCTTTTTTTGTGCATTTACACTATACTTTTTACATGGGATGATGATGTCTTGAACGTCGAGAATGACGAGATGTACGAGAAGGGAAGACAAGTTTATGGATATTTGTCCAAGATGACGAGCATTTACTTGACATTTGACTAACCATATTCTCGGACGGCGTCGTGATTGAGAAAGATTGGGCGAGACAAATATACATCGGACTTGATCTATTACAAATCTAAATTAGGAGTTATGATAGGCTAGGTATTGAATTGAGAATTGAAACTTGACGTGCCTTTTCGGTTGATCGTGAGATTCATGTGATCTAAGGACTCCGTTTTGAATATTGATACATAGTGTATTATATAGCCAATCCCAGGTTATGGCAAGGAAAGGCCAGTGGCTCTTCTATACCAGATATCGTCTTCCATGATACGACCCATCGCTTTATAATACATCATAACATCGTATCGACATCAATGATCCGCGGAACCAGTCATCACCGCGAAGCTTCGGCGCTCTTGTTCCCAGTTTCCTTCCCCGGATCCCCCAACACCCGCTTCGCGCGCTCAACAAACGCCTCCACCATAATCGGCGCCACCTTATCCGCCACAGCCGAGCTCACGGCCATGTACAGCGGATTCGCAAACTGGTACCGGATGCTCAGCCGCACGTCGCTCCACTCTCCCTCTGCTCCTGCGGGCGTTACTGTCCACCGCGTTACGAGGCTCTTGAATACCCCGCCGTCCCCATCCCCGTTCCCACTCCCAGACCTAGACCCGGGTGTGGATGAGGGGTCCGGGCCGGTGTCTACCAATCCGTATTTTTGGAGCTCGGAGGGGGATAGAGTGGTTCGCGCGTTCCCGCTTATGGCTTCGACTATGCCCAGGGACGGGATGCAGAAGAGGCGCGAGGTGTAGGTTTCTTGGATGCCGCCCCAGCCGGCTGTTAGGTCGGCGCGGGTTGGCCAGCGACGGGGGTGGGTGAAGGAGGGGGTGGTCCACTTTGTCACGCGCGAGGTCTGGCAGTATGGGAGGAAGGAGACGTAGGAGTCGACGTCGGCTATTAGGTCGTAGAGTTGCGTGTGTTGATATGGAAGCCGGCGGGATGCGGTTAGGGTTTGGGGTGGTGGCGTGGGGAGGGTTATGAAGGTGCGCTGAAGGGGTTGGCGTTTTGGTAGGGACTGGAGGGGGGAGATGAGCCGGCGAATTGGTGGGAGGGTGCGTGTTGTCGACATCGGGAGGGTCGGTTTGCAAGTTTAGGTCGTGGATAGAGCGGTAGAAGAGGAAGAGAGGTTCTATTTTGGACCGAAACTCTATAAATTCTTTAACAATTCCATTCTAATAACTTTTCGCTTCTATCCATCTAACATTCTAGACACAATGGGAACGGCAAGATTTTGATGCTATATTCAAACAAATTCAAACAAATATGCGATTATTAGTGACGTACTCGGGATCAGCCACAAAAAGGGCACCGATTATCGATAAAGACTCGAGCTTATCTTATCAGCCACACCGTAGCTCCGCCTTAAATTTTTCCCTCTTTTTTTTTCTTACTCCCCTCCAAAACTTTGGACTATTGTTTAATTGTTTCCATTGTTCGTCCACTTCTCCCATAAGCTCTAGGATCCACACCCAGTTCCTAGTATGCTAGGGAGGGGACGCCTTCAGGTCCAAACGTGTGAACTTGTGAAGAGCTTCTTCCGACAAGGACCTGCATTACGATACTGCGCAATGGCTTCCGCGGCAGTTAATCAGGTGCCTACGCCAGTTGACGAGTTGTCGACCGAGGTCTCTGCGCTGAAGGTGCAAGAGGAAAAGGTTACCACGACCGAACTGCCTCCGCATCGGAGTCATGATCCTGCTAAGAACACGAGGAGAAGTGATCCATTCCAATTCGGACAGCGCGTCCTTCAGGAAGACGACGATATCTTTGAGTTCAATGCGTGGGATCATGTGGAGACTGACGACGCCTACAAGGAATACGCAGAGCAGCAGTACACCATGCAGCGAGAGTCGCCAGTCTCCGACTTCGACAAAAGTGAGTTGCCATTTTTCTTCTTATTAACTCGTGTTCTGTGATGATACCGAAAATGCATAGTTCATCTGAATCTATGTGATGACAACTACCATCAAATTAGTCTTTCGCTCCCATCTGATGTACCTTACCTATCCAACCTCAACAATACCCTCTTAACTTGGGGCCGCAGCTAACAAGCTCGCTTATAGATAGATTCAACTCAGACCCTGCGAAGTGGTGGAATCTCTTTTATAAGAATAACACTGCTAACTTCTTCAAGAACCGCAAGTGGTTACAACATGAGTTCCCCATCCTTGCCAAGCTTACCGCCGAGGACGCGGGTCCGGCCACGATACTGGAAATAGGTGCCGGTGCCGGCAACACCGCATTCCCCATATTAGCCAGCAACAAGAACCCCAAGCTGAAAGTGCATGCTTGTGACTTCTCCAAGAATGCCGTTGAGGTAATGCGTAATCATGAAGAGTATAACACAGACTTCATGCAAGCCGACGTATGGGACGCCGCAAGTGAGGAGCTCCCTCCCGGCCTTGAGGAGGGCAGCGTAGACGCCGTCTTCATGATCTTCATATTCTCGGCACTATCCCCGAAACAGTGGGAGCAAGCCGTCCGAAACGTCCATCGGGTGCTCAAGCCAGGCGGCGAGGTGTGCTTCCGCGACTACGGCAGAGGTGATCTAGCACAAGTCCGATTCAAAAAAGGACGATACCTGGAAGAGAATTTTTACATTAGGGGCGACGGCACACGAGTCTACTTCTTCGAGAAGGAAGAGCTTGAGCAGATATGGTCCGGGAGACCGATAGTCAATCAAGAAGGAGCAGAGGGCGAAGACGCTACGAGCTCCGAGGAGTCAAACGCAAAGGTAGAGGAAGAACAAGAGCAGGGTTTGTTTAAGATAGAGCAGCTCGGCGTCGATAGACGGATGGTGGTAAATAGAGCGCGGCGGATTAAGATGTACCGCTGCTGGATCCAAGGCCACTTTCGAAAGAAATAGAGAACATCCTGTCAAACGCATTACTTCGCTCCGATACGTGATATTTCCTTTCGTTTTTCGATTCCGTGATAACGATATGATGTCTAATTCTACGGTTACATCGCATTCTACGCTCCCAACACCTCAACAAGCTTTCGCCTCTCCGAAGCATCGAATCCTACGCTATCCAAGTACCCCTCAACACCCCCGTACTTCACGTCTATGTGCTCGACTACCCGACTCACGAAATCTGGCGACGAGTCCCCCCACTCGGCCGTCAGCCCGATATCTCGAATCTCCTTCATCCGCATCTCCCGCTCGGACGACAGGCCTTCAGTTGACAGCATGTAGTCATGGTCAATCGCGGACGTGGGTACGGAGAGGATCATCAGGATTAGGGCGATTATGAGACCGGTGCGGTCTTTGCCTTGCGTGCAGTGCACTAGGAGGGGCGTACTGGAGGGTGCGAGGAGGGTGCGGAGGGTCTAGGGTTAGGTGAGCGAGGGATTGTTAGGTAAGCGGGAGAGAAAGGGGTAAGTGTCGATTGAATAATGCGTAGGAGGAAGAGATAGGGGAAACAGAGCTTACCTCGGCGATCTCAGCGCCAGACTCGTCAATAGTAACAAGACCCAACCCGACAAGGCCACGCGGGAGAAGCACCTCTTGGCTTATGAGGCTGATAGCTTCGACACGGTATCCGAGGGCGAAGAGGAATATCAATTTGCTGACGGTGGCGCGGGTGTTAATTACCGGGCTCTGCATACATCCACCTTCGAAAGCCACAGAAGCGGGTAGACTCACAAGTAACTCCACCACGAGAGCTGGCCCACGATGTACTTCTCGAACCGCCGGCCCGTCACCTTGATCTGCTGGTAGCGCACCCCCGGGATCTGGACGGATGTGGCGTCGGCATCTGATAGATCAGTTTGGGAGGCTTGGCGCTTCTCCGCTTGCTTTAGGTGCTCGGTCCCGTTGGCGCGTTAATTAAAAGTCCATGTATGTGCGTAAGGGGGAGGTGACACAGGAGTGGCGCTGGCTTACTTGGTCCGGAGATCCACGACCGTCTTGATGCCAATCTCATCCCTGAGCCTCTTGCGGTCCGCGGGGGACGCGTCGTCTATGAGTTGGGCGTTAGTCCGATGGGTAATTATGAGGTTCGATAGAGTGGATGAGTTGCTCTTACCTGGTCGTGCGGATCGGTACAGCACGCCTTCTCGAACTAGCCTAACCCGATTATGAAAGTGTTAAATTATCATATCATGAATATTCAGCCACAGGACGGCACGGTGCATGAGTCTCAGCTTACTTCCGTCCAAGATGATCGTTGACGGTCTTCCCGACGTCCCGGAAGTTTAGGATGTTGTCGAAAGTGATTGACATTTTACTCCCATTTGTGGATTAAATCGGTCTTCATATGACCAGTTGAGGTATTCATAAGGAAAATTGCATTTGTATGGCGTTTTATATGTGAGGAGGCTAGGTGATGACGGCGATTACTGAGGATGTGGATGCTTACTGATCGACATCCTTATACTAGCTATGCAATTAAGGCATAATGCTAGTCACGGTTAAGTACATTATCTTGCGTCTATCCGTAGTCCGGGCTTTGTTGACGGGCTACTTCGCCGCCCGAGATCCCGTAGACTTACATCAGAGATGGATGTGTGAACCTTGAAAATGCAGGTCTATAGAGACGAAGTGGTGATTCGTCTGGTGATCTTCAGATACTTACTTGTCTTTAGGGGTCTGCGGCCTCCCGTACGGTTGCTAGCCAAGCTAAGCAAGCACCTGTTTGTTAAAGTCTAGTGGAGTATCACATTGGGAAATATTGAGATGGAGGCATGGAAAGGCCCATAGAATTTTTTTTAAATCTGTCTAGTCTGAACCCCCTAAGCTAAATGAAGGGATGTTTTGGGGTTCACTCCGGTCCTATTTGACCTTCGATCAAGACTTGTTCAACAACTCGTTCTTGCGCTTCTGGATCGTGTGGTAGTACTGGAGCAAGCCCGGAGTTGTACTCGGCTGCTCCTTGCCCTTGAAATTACCCAGTCCTCGGCCATTGAAGTGAAGTTTCCAAGCTATTGAAAAGTTAGTACCTTCGGTATAGATGAATAGGTAATCATGTTTGGAGAGTGTGAACTTACTACTAGCTTCGAAGCAAAGGTAGGACCAGCTGTCGTTGAGATAGTTCGTCTCGGTGCCCACCTTGATCGTCTTCACCTTACCCATCTCGCCCGGTGCGGGACGCAGTTCCTTGAGGTCAGCTGCCAGCTTCACCATTCCAGTGATGAAGGATCGGGCTATCTCCTTAGCAAGGCATTCATGCTGACCGTAGCTGAAAGAGCTGACGGGACCTATCTGCCGTTGAGGGTCAAATTCATGAGCGTTGGGGACCTCTGCCGGGTTACGTCCGGCCTCGCCCTATGATCTAGTCAAAAATTTCACTCTTATTTGAGAGTTCCAGTGAACTATATGAGATGATATTGGGTTGAAAACTTACGAGTAACATAACCACGAGATTGCCCGGCTCAACAGTTTGACCGTCGAGCGTAGCTGGTTGTGTCGCAACCCTCATGTTGCGCTGCGTGCTCGTCAGACGCTGGGCCTCAAGCACATACAAGTAGAGCTCCTTGTCATTGTTATCCTTCGCGAGTTTCTGGACTTCGTTCCAGATATGCTCATTCTCCTTGCGGAGGAAGAATTCCATGACTTCGTAGAACTAGGAAAGTATTAGCATGATATACCATATTGATCTAGCCGCCTGTACTTACCGCAGTAACTGGCACGCCGATACCACCGAAGGCGTTGAGCCACATAGAGTCGGTCACTTTCTCAGCGGAATAATTCGACGCTAGCAGCTCTTTGGCTAACTTATAACCACAAGAGCGCAGCGAGTCTGTCCGGAGATCGTGTTTTCGCCACAGGTCGTTGACTGTATTGGTCACCATCCCGAATCCTAGGCTGTGAGCTACTTCATCGATGAGTTTGCGGTTTGCTTTCATGATGGTATCAAGCCCTTCCTGTGCGCGGCGACGACGATTCCAAGATTGAGCTGGGTCAGTGTTGTTCACACCCCACGTGCGAATGTCGAGTAGTTTTCCGTATAGCTCAGCAACGCCGAGTGATCCGTTCGGGTTCTCGTCGGTCTTCAAGTCCATGTAGAAGAGATCGGCGAGGAGCTGCGTATTCAAGGGGATGGCGACATCTCGAATGAGATCGATCTGGTCCAACCCCTCTTTAAGAGTAAATCTCTCCTTCTCGATCAACTCGAAGCCAACACGCTGCACGAACTTGTTGACTGCAGTTGACAAGTTCGGGATCTTCTGTATCGCCTTGAGAGTAGTAGCACGGTCATCGAAATTACGCTGCTCATCTCCCGCAAGCATGTACCAGCTAAAATCCTTCTTGCCGGGGAAGAGGGTGTTGAGGGCTGGAAGCCAGGGTACGACAAATAGCTTAGGTTGACCGAGCGTCTTTTTGATAGCCTCGCTTGTGTAGATTACGATACTCTTCCTCGGGGGTTGAGGGTCATCGAGGGTATACTGGTCGATGGTACCGAATTCTTTGGCGATTTTCTCATTTGCCTTCTTGGTGTACATCGGTTGCATCACAGCCACTGAATTGTAGGGGAACCATCCGGGAAGACCGCGTTGGATGAGTTTATACAACATTGACCCACCCAAGGTCTTGTTGTCAGACTGAACCTCATTGTAGCCCCAACTGGTCAAGTTTGAAACTGTGTAATCGAGAGTGTTGAACCTATCTGATCGTACAAGTGTGACGGCATCAGAAAGTACAGCTCGTCCAACCGAGTAGGTGGGGGAAATGCCGCAGCCTGCATTCCTGATTGGTTTGGCATCCTCAATCATCATACCCGGGTAGAGTTCTACCATATCAGGGTCAGTGTACAACTTCTCGAGAATATTGGCGATTTCTGGCTCCGAGTTGATGTCGGTGAACTTTTCATATCTCTTAAGTCCAAAGAACTCCCGGAATTCGTTCAGAGACGCAACCTGCCACTTCCGGGCTTGGTTGATACCCAGAACCTCGATGATTTTCAACGCCTTTGGTACAGTGCGAGCGCCGAAAACTCCGGCCGGATCATCCATTGCCTCTTTGAGAATCTTTACAAGGTCCTCATTCTTGAATGTGCCATCTGACTGGCGCTTTAAACCGCCAAATACGCGTTTGCTAGGATCTTTGTCAATACTCTGCTCATAATTGAGCAAGGCGAGACCAAAGTCCTCAATAGTGAAACTCGATACATCCTTCGGTCGCTTATCCGCAGGGAAGAGATTGAGGAAGAAGTCGTTCATCCAACGCTCGTCTTTCTTAGAGATACAGGAATGAAATCTGTACAACAGATTGAACTCAGCACTGACTTGGTTACCAACACCGCGTGGTGCGCCCTCGCCATCAAATGCTTTAATCTCGACACGCGGATCAAGGGTCCAGTCACTCTTCGAGTGGTGCGTATTGGTGATGGCACGGAGGTAGTCGTGTAAGGATATGTTAATGTACAATCCGCCAACGATCAGACGGGCTACATTGAAGAGATCATGGTCTTGTCTAGCAAGGGCACGAGCCTTCTCCTCTGGAGTAGCGTTGTCTTTCCCGTCACACTCGAGTGTGAATCGGCCGTTCTCATTGATCTGCAGCAAGACATCGCAGACATAATTGTGGAAACGACTGTAGAGGACCAGCATGACATTGACTCCCGCAGGCTGTCCAATCAGCCGTTTCTCGTGGAAGGTATCAGGCTTCAGCTTCCCCCCCTTCATGGTACGAATCTCTAACTGATCCTTGAGAGACGAGCCATACAAGGGTGCAAGATCAAGATAGGATGATGTGTCAGACCTGTTTGGGTCTGTACGGTTTGTGCGGAAAATATCATGGATAATGATGGAAGCATGATAGAAGAACATAGCTGATATCCCAGCAGGATTCTCTATGAAGTGCTGGTCATCACGAGCCATCAACAGGTCGAATAACAGACCTGGATCAGGCTTAACTCCATTAAGACGTTTGGTGTTCCTAACCGTCTTAGCATAGGGAGCACCGGCTCTCCCTAGGTTTGGTTGAATTGGATTGTTGTAGCTTCCATCAGGTGTCCGATAATGATGAAGACCGTCGGGTGCTTGTGGGACATGTTCACGCAAAGTGACATCGCTGTCCGGCACTTTGAACTCAATCGAGTTATAGGTCTTGTAGTCGGGCTTCTGAGACTCTTGGGGGTTGACAACCTCATACTTGACATCGCCGCCGAGGTAACTTAATGGTGGGTGTTGGAGATTGTCCCAAAGGGTATCGATGAGTTTGTTGGTGAGCTGAGTCCTGATCTTAGAATCAGAGGGTAGGGATGTGAGGATGCCGATCAAGAGTTCGGTGTTTCTGTTGCTTGTCAGAAATGCCTGCCTAGGTGGTCTCAAATGGTGTCCTTTGCTCACCCCTTTTTGTCATCAAGAGGTCCCTTTGACACTAATTCTTGGAGAAGACTAGCGATTTGCTTAGGAGACGCCTCTTTTCGAAGACCATCGCAATCTTTCAAGATGTTATTGGCAAGCTTCAGTGGGTCAGCAAAGATGTCAGAATCTTTATCGTCGTCTCCATACGCCTCGCCGGCCTGGAACTTAGTTTCAAAACTTGACATGGTTCACTTTA
This sequence comes from Annulohypoxylon nitens, assembly GCA_022496965.1. Lineage (NCBI taxonomy): Eukaryota > Fungi > Ascomycota > Sordariomycetes > Xylariales > Hypoxylaceae > Annulohypoxylon > Annulohypoxylon nitens. Next base: position 1,154,251 of record MU386625.1, read on the forward strand.
TGATTGATTCAGCCTGGTCATGTAAGGGAGATGGGACAAAGTAAGCAAATATCCAAAATTACAATCATCTCTAGGTACCCGGGTTTATATGCCCAATTCTGTTCAATATCTCAACTTGAATGAGTGCGGGGGTCGGCTGGAGCTCGATTCTCGTACCCTATCCGACAGCACAGCATTATACTCTTTTCTTTTGCTCTCGATCTCCAGCAGGAGGGCGTGGGTGGCTTCGGCGGCAGACGTGGTTCTGCAGCATTCTACGGCAGCCCAGCTCTCAACGAGCATATTGAGAGGACGCCACTGGAACGTAGGTGCCGAAACATGGTATAGAACCAGCGATAATGAGGTTTAAGGCATCCTGTAACAGCCAATGATGGAAGGGTCCACAGCTTTTCCTTCGAGACCGGTGACCGCATAGCTAGTTCTACACCGGTATAGAGTAGACGGAGAGGATTGTGATGTTCCACTCGGTAAGAAATATATGAAGATTAATTGATGCAGGTGGCGTCTACAAGCTGCTGAAAAACGAATTAAGTGGTCATCACGTCGCCTATGATTGGTCAGTCTTATTACTGCATATCAGAACAGTCATCTTTAGGGTTTCTACATACAAATGTAAGCTCGCGTTACACGACTTTATATTGATGTGCACATTCATAATAAAACCTGCTCAGATAGTTGGGTGTGGCTTGTTTTATGAAAGCTGGAAGGGCCGCCGAGGAGCTAAGGTCGCCGTCCCCGAAGGAAAGCGGACGGATGAGGGCCTGACGCTGCGGCTTCATACTTACCTAGCTACATATCGGGAGCATTTGTGGAGGTCCAACTAACGCGTGGCTACCTAAGCTACCAGACGAGAAGTGATTACTTGTAACATCAAGCTTGATTCTAATATTGCTTTTATCTGCGATAGTGAGGGGTCGGTGTGTAGCATATGTGTAAGGTGATGCTGATCCGAGAATAATTAAAGAGTGTGTCTCACAGTAGTACCGTCGATTACGAGGAATAAGCAATGTGAAATCATTGGCGGAAACTCGGCTCGGTGTGATCGATGTGAATGTAGACATATCGAGAGGATTCGAAGGAAGTGTGGGCGGGGGTTGGTAATCTGTAGCACGGTTGACAAGTATAGTTGAGAAGTCTTTAAGAGGGCATATCCATACCTGATCACAAGAGTCTAGCTCGAATATTCAAAGTGCCCTCTTAGATTGCAGTGCATGCCATATCTCGACCGCCAAGATGCCTTCAGTCACCACTACTTTCCTTCATGGTGAGGATGTCGAACCCGGCACTCAGCACAAGGAGAACGGCACAAGTGCTGCCGATAATTCAAACGGCGGTCGGATACCTAAGAAGCTCGTCCTCTGTTTCGACGGTACCGGAAATTCGTTTACCGGATCAAACGCAGATACCAATGTAGTCAAGATCTTGACCGCGTTGGATCGTAACGATCCTCACCAGTTTCATTACTATCAAAGTACGTGTCTTTTCTATTGTCAGATGAACCGCTTCTTATAACTTCATTAGCTGGTATTGGTACATACGATGCCAACGACACCTCGGTCAACAAGTCGTGGTTTGGCGAGATGCGAAGCTCCATCTCGCAGACCATAGATCAAGGAATTGGTACCACATTCGACGTGCATGTAATGGCCGGGTATCGATTTCTGATGCGTTACTATGATCCTGTAAGCAGTCCATCTATGGTACGACGCTTCTGCCGCTGACAATACACTCAGGGCGACAAGATTTACATGTTTGGGTTTAGGTGAGTATCGAGATTTTTATTTCTTTTTACCATCGCCTGCTTAGCTGGTGTTGAATTGCTTATGAGCACTGCAACCATATCGCTCTAGTAAACACGTTCTAATATATGGTGTAATGTAGTCGTGGCGCTTTCACGGCTAAGTTTCTAGCACGTATGATCAACACCGTCGGGCTGCTCTGCAAGGGTAACGAAGAGATGGTGCTCTTCGCCTACAGGCTTTATCAGCGTTACCTAGCAGGCGAAACGAACAATTTCCAGAAGGGGACCACGACAGCTAGCACAACCACAGGCGAGATCGAGCCACTGCTGAATGATATGGACCCAGGGGATGACGCTGACGCGAATGAGAGCCACCACCACAAACATCACAAACACAAGCATCAGATGGCGCGTGACGAAATAACTGCCTTTAGCAGCACATTCTGTCGGAAAGAACAGACAGTGCACTGTGATGGTATAGTTGAAGAAAGCAACATAAAAGTGTACTTCCTCGGCATCTGGGATTGCGTCAACTCAGTGGCTATCCTAGAACGTAAGACGCCGGTGCCGGTGCCTGTAAGAGGTACTGCACAGTTCGTTCGGCACGCTGTCGCTGTCGATGAACGCCGCGTCAAGTTCAAGGCGGCACTGCTCGCTCAGGATATCCGCATCTCGGATCATACCCATGAGGATATCAAGGAGGTCTGGTTTCCAGGTTGTCATGGTGATGTCGGTGGCGGCTGGCCTGCTACTGTCGGTCATCCGCTCGATAACAACGAGAAAATGACCATATGGCAACGTGTCAAGAACTTCTGGACGACCCGAAAGGCGAAGGAGCCTAGCGGGGATGTGTCAAAAGACCCCTTCCAGATGAGCGACATTCCACTAGCGTGGATGATACGCGAGGTTGAGCTGGTAGGTGAGAAAGACCCTTCTGCAGCAGTTAAATGGGCTGAGGGCGTCAACGGGTTCAAGAAACGGTTCAGCAAACAGAAAAACAAGGATAAGGCACTGAGGGGGTTTATGCACGATTCGCTACGATTCGGATATGGCACGGGCTTCGTCGGCGTATTGCTTTGGAAGTTGATGGGTAAGCATATTTCGACCTTTTTGAATCTCGACCATTCTGCAGGTTCCGGCGATGCTAATTCAGATAGAATGGATACCGTTAATCACTCGATGGGAGCTTGACCACGAACGAAACGAGTGGCTCAACGTCCGATTCCCCCTCAATAAGGGTAGTACCCGTGATATCCCACACGACGTCGTCCTACACGAATCGTTGCTTTGGCGTTTGAAGAATGACCCCACTTATCGACCGAAGAACAATCACGGCGGATCGCTGCCGCCATGTTTGAAACACGATATCCAGGTTGAACTCATCGACGAGCAGCCGCAGAAATTGACGGACATCAATGCTGGAATTAATGCCTTTGAAAGCTCCAAAGGCCACGATCACGATTTCCTCCACCATAATACGTATAGACTCCTAAAATCGGACGACGCCGATTGAATCCGTTCGGAGTGGGCCAATGAAGGGAGGGCCAAAATGGAGGGATCGTGTCATCCCGAGCTGCCGGACAGCCGAATACAGATTGGATGTTCCAAGTTGCAGAGTTGCAGATGTGTCGCAGTAATTTCTAAAGGAATAATCTCTCGGGCTGTTGGAAAATAATAATTTATCGATAATCAGAGAGCTAATCTCATAATACCTAAGTCTATTTGAGTTGTCCTTACCATTTCCAGTTAAATAGGTCTCACAAGGTACCTGTAGGTATAAAATGTAACTTCCCATCTGTATCAATCGATTGATCCGTTGTTGGGTAATGACGTAATGGCTCACCTTTCAAAGCCTCAGATGATGAACACAATAATGAATCAACAATGGGAGGAGCAACACAAGGAGAGCTCGTATTACCTACCTATCTACATGTACCTACTAGGTAAAGACTGAGGGATTGTAATATCCCAAATCCCTGCATGTATAGTGTGTACCTGCCCAGCCAGCCTACTTCGACTGGAAACGTTGAACTATATTCTAATAAGTTCTTTCAGTCCATTCAATTGACTCTTTGGGATGAACTATTACTTTCTTACCTACATCAAATACGGCCTATCCTCCCATGTCATCTACTAGGTAGTATACCGGATCGTCGTCGTTGCAATTGAGCTAGCGATGATTAGGATGCTTAGGTAGTTTATAGAATCCTTTAGCTCATCGTCACTATCTCGATCATAACTACATCATTCCACCTAAGATACTATATCTATTTCTAACCCGAGTCTTCCTCATCCCGCTCACCTTGAACTCACCTCAACCCATCCCTACTCTTACTATATCTTATACTATATACCGTGGATCTTACATACCTGACCCAATCAATCATTCCAACTACTAGATCTCGACCTTTTAGTTACATCCCGCCTCCACTCGATTGTCACGTTCATGTCGATCTTTTCAAACGACAAGGGACCTTAAAATACGGCGCATACACGTACCGACAGAAGCTGAAATTCTCCCCGTTCCCAGCCACTTAACATGGACCCAGCCAATGACACACAAACACAGGGAAGTTTGGAACGACAGCTACATGATGACGACACTAAGCCGACAGGTAAGCTTCTCGTCGCAATGTGCAGAAGTCTTCATATCATTATCACTTTTATATATTACCAAATAATTTATAACATAAGCAATTTTTTCCCGCAATTTCTTTATTATTCCAAATTAACAGTTGGGTTCTTTGTTAGTCCACTCCGGAAAACTCATTTATGCCAAACCTCGAGACCTTCCGAGCTTTCCGTCTATTGGCCTCTCAGAAAAAGGATCCGCAGCAAGCGCAGCTGCTGCGTTAGGCTGGACCACCAATACCTCGCCAGAGCTGTGGAGGCCGGACAAGTCCGCTCCAGCATCAGCTGCCGCGCTTATGGCTAAAGACTATAAACTGCCTCCTCCATGGGAGCCCGTGCCGAGTCAACATGGTGCAAAGGCCGCTTTATTGGCGTCGCAGTCTGCCATGGGACCAAGCATGTCTCGTAGACCAACAGCTTCTGACTCTGGCTTATATGCGGCAAACTTAGCCTTCAAGTCCGATACTAGCATAGCTAGCACTGCGAACTCGGTTAGTCTTGAGCGTCGGAGGTCACTACTTGCTGCAAGGGGAGCCATGGCAAGTCGCCAGAGGGCTAAGTCGTCACCGGTCCCGAAGGAATCGTATCCGGACGAAGCAAATGCCGCTGCAAATGCTCTAAGTGCTGCCACGCGGGCTCATAGACCATTGAGATCCCCGACACTAAGCGAAGTGAGCGAGAATGCTGGTTCCGTTCCATTTACAAATATGAACAGGCAGATGTTCACATCGCGACCTCCTGTGAAACCTGAAGTTGATGATCAGAAGAGAGCGGATGTTCTCCATGCGTCAGCCCTCGCGATGGCCAAGAAAATGTTTACTCAGCAGCAAAATATGATGGATGCGAAAAAAGCTCACCATGCTAGCACATCTGGGGAGCATTTTGATGCTCTCAGCAGCATAAGCGATGATACGCAACCTGCACATATTACTTCGCTGCAGGACGCCGCTTATAAGCAAGCTCAAGCACGTTTAGCTAGGATGCACGAAGAGCATTTTAAAGACAGGGAATTCCAGGAATATTACGGAGCCAAGCAACCTACCCGGCGTTTCTCAATTAGGGGCAAGCTTAGGAAGAGGGCTTCGAGCGACGGTGATGTTATCGAGGACCGTAAGCGCTCGCAGCATATTAGGCAGCAGATGACTCTGTTTTCTAGCAAACTTTCCGAAGTTGATGATAAGAAACGACAACACGACCAAGAAGCGCTACTTGCTGCGGCACAAAGAAACGTTCATCAACGTCTCAAGGGAATAGATGAAAAGATAGCAGCTGAAACGGGAATGATGCCCCCATCTACCATGACACAATGGGAAATCAAGGCACATGCTATCGCTCAAGCCGAGAGCGAGCAACGCGCAAGTCAAGCAATTAGAAAAGTTGATATCGGCGCGGGGAAGTTCATGGAGCAAGAGGACATTGACGCAATTGCTGCAGCTAGAGTAAAACCTGTCTTGGATGAGATCAATGAGAAGGTTGAGGAGGAGCGTGCAAGGCAAACTGAGCTACGTCTCGAAATGGAAAAAAAGAAAGAGGAAGAAGAGATCGAGAAAGCTCGACAGAAAGAGATTCAAGAGATAAGTAAGAGACTTAAAGGTCCGTCATTTCTCATATCAGTTATATGCCACACACTAACTTTTTTTCACGCAGAACAAGATAGACAAGAGCAGAAAGAGAGGAAGGCAGAGGAGAAGCAAGAAGCAAAGGCGAGAAGAGAGGAGGACAAGGCTGCGAAAGCCGAACAAAAACAGGAAGCCAAAGTCAAGAAGGAAGAAGAGCGGGTTGCCAAAGCTGAGCAAAAGCGGCTAGCTAAACTTGAAAAGCAAAAATCTGCAACTGATCGGCATAGCGGAGGTCCGGAGGAACCAGAACTTCAAATGGGAACAGTCATGCTGAACACCGCTGGGCAGCCTGTCGGCGTACCAGCACCGGAGGTCGGCGAGGCCCCTACAGATGGTTCTGAAGACGAAGCAATTGAGAGAGAGTCTACTTCGCCTACCGAAAGGTTATCAAGGGGTGGCGTGAAAACCTGGCTCAAGAATCGATTTTCTAGAGGGAGAAAATTATCAGAAGAGGACAAGTCCAAGGATAAATCAACTACAAGAGGTTTTATCGGTGGCATAGCCCTCACTGGTATGGACCGCTCGGCGAGTATGGACAATCGGAGTGCCAGCGAACGTGCCGTAGCTATGGCCGGCAAGGAGCGAGAGCCGCGTCGGATACCCACCGCAAGTTATCCCATCGAAAACGATGGAATGAGCAGTAGTTCAAGCGAGGACGAACGTTTTCGCGACGAAGCAAGAGAGGTGCATAGAACTGCGTTGACGCCCCCTAGGCCTATCAAGGACTCTTCGTCTAGTTTGAATCAAAGTCCGAATAGGAATTCAAAGTTTATGGAGATGGTATGAGTGGTAGGGTTCTTCTCAGGGAGCGTGTTTGATGGTATCATATTCTGCTACATAGATGCACACCTTGAGTACGACTTGAATATTTTCAGGGCTGTCCTTGACAGCATTACAACAGTATTTTTTCGAATTTTCGGTCTCATTCCGGGGTGTTGGAGGCTACTATCTACGTGGATTAGGAAGAAGGATAACCGCAAGGAAGAGGTATAGGATATGTCGGTCGGATTTGGGTTTTTTTCTAGGTCTAGCTATCAATCTAGAATTTGGCCTGGCGTTTGTACCGGAGGTGGTCTATGATGAGGGGGACTTCGATTTTGATGTTCTAGCACAATACCCCCTTTCCTTCTCATTAGGATGGAAATTCGAAGTCATTCAATTTGAGTCTCGCTTATTATTAACTACGTTGTGCTACATTGTGAGCTTCAACGGCCAGAATCTACGTCAACATATTTGACATCTGTCAGAATTTACTTAGTGAGAAATAGGAGACACAAGATGCAACAACAAGTGACTCAGCTAAAATTAGACTGATGAGATTTATGAGACTTTCTCATTTCTACTACTGCTAGAATCGTATCGTATACAAAGTAGTACAAAGTAAATTAATTGGTTCCAGGATCCGTTGATTCCAAATACGGTAGCCGAACGCCGTGTCATAATGGTCAAAATGTCGACCTTCCAACCGTTCCTCTATACGTGGCGAAGCATCTTTGCATGCTGGTATCATTCCAAACCCATTCGCTACACCCCTAATCAATCGTTAAGTCATCTCATCCCTGGGGTATTTGCTCCCTATCCTCAATCCTCCCGAATTACCATCTATAAAATTAAAAATCCCTTTGCTCTGTCCTTGTCTTCTGATGCCCATTAGGTCGGTGACCATCAGTCAGCGTCCGCTGGCTGTCCTGCGTATCTCTAGCGACGTCGGGTAAGACGCTAGGATGGGTCGCGTAGTACGTCTCCTCCATCTGACGTGCGCTATTAGTGGAGAAGCGGTTGTTGCGCGTAGCAACGGCGGGCCATAGGTCGATGCAGAAGGAGAACACGTAGAAGGAGAAGACGAATGCGATGACCCACTCGAGGATCGCGGCCTTATCGTATAGGCCCTTAAAATTGGTCGCTATGAAACCAATTGCAAGGATGAGCTCGACAACGACGAATGTGAGCTTGACCCAGAAAGATACTCGGAGTACGCGATGTTGGCGGTTCTCTGTAAAGGGGGACTTAGTTAGTATCTAGACCTAATCATGTGTAGCGTAGTTAGAAACAAAGAAGAACTCACTTTTGCCAAGCCGCTGATACTCCCAGCATATGAAAATGGCCGACAATAGGTATCCTGCAATGAAGAGCAACAGGAAAATATCGTGCAGCCTAGGGTATCGCAAAGTGTCGAAGCCAGACAGAAAAGTCAGGCCTATGGTTCCGATGAGGGCGAAGAAGATGCACAACCCGCTCAAGACCTTCTCGCCGGTGGAAGTGTTGGGCACCAGCCGACCCCGATGTCGTAACCACCGGTCGGCCCCAAAAGATAGGTCAAGAAATATGGTGGTTATAATGCATCCCACGACGAATAAAGGTTTTAGGTTGGATGCGCCGACGTCTGATATGTATGCTATCGTTTGCCCGTTTCCCATAGACGCGTAGATTGTTCGATGCGTGTCTACGATCCAGTGTAATAATAGACCCAGAAGGGTCGAGAGCCACATAAGCCCGGATATGATGGGAAAGGCCTTTGCGACATTGTTAGTCAGGCGGATGCGATTGCAATTGATTTATGAATTAAAAAGTGAAGCTATTTACTTACCCAATACGATATGTACCGCATGGTTGGATTTTGCTTTTGTCGCGAAATTGAAACGCTACGTAAATATGTTTAAACGATAGAAATCGGGAAAAGGTTCGAGGAACGGGACAAGTAATATTTTATTTTTGTTAATTTTATTACAGGAATGACGACAGCAAGGCGAAAGCGTCAAAGAAATGTGAATTGCGGTGACAGGTACGAATAAATAGTGAATAGGCTACGCGTACAACTATGGGACTATGGGTACATGATGTATATAAGGGATATCCATGGATTGGATAGGATATTCGAAAAGAAAAAGATCACGATCACGCTATAGATTTCTGATGATGAATGCTGAATGTGGCCCAGCCAGGCCAGCTAGTTAAAAAACAAGCTACAAGCCTCAAAAGAGGATACCAACTTATGACTTCATCCCTACAAGCCAAGGACGGAGCTGTAAAAGACAGGTACATTCGGGCAGTAGGGCTCTATTAATTCACCGGGACTTACGGACTATGCGGACTAGGAAGATAAATTCGGAGTTAGCAGGACTAATCTGGCAGTCTGGCCAAATTTTGAAATTGGACTCGTCATCGGTGTGAGAGGCGGTGCTCTGCCTGCATCCAATACGATGGTCACAATAGAAATAAATTCGTACGCACGCTTAGACATATGTTCATTTGACTCAAACAAACGTGAAGCTGGGAACTATTTGCGATGTACATTTACAACTTATTTTTTGCTTATTGCCGTTTGCGACCCGAATGGATAAATATATGACGTCAATTTAGATCTGCTTACGGAAGGATGAACTGAAGCCACTTGCATCAGCGCATCGCAGGGAAGGTAGGATCGAGATGTAGGTATTTCCGTACTTTCCCAGGTACGTACCAGAATTTAGCTTTCGAAGGTCACATGATAGGCGGAAATATCCGTAAAACTGTAAACTGCGGAAATGATTACACATCAAATATGTGCACACTTGACAGGGGGTCCTAGCTCCTTCCCACCAATCAAAACAAGGGAGTCCCTTTCTCAACATTAACTACAGCAGCCTTGTTGTTTGTTCTTTCAGCCTTCTACAAGTCAACCACAACAACTGCTCTCCCACGGTTTCAGAGTGCGAGACTTCGCACAGCTATCACAACGATGGCTGTGTCTCCTCTTGTGATGCATCCTCAGGATGCTTTACCAAATGCGCGACCTGCATCGTCGCCATTGAAAAACGCAACCTCGACACAGGCCTCATCCAACGGAACACCTGTGCCTGCGACACTCACGCCCAACCCTGCCGCAGCGATCAACTCGCCCTCTCTAGACATCGCAGAACAGCTGAACGAGGAGGAGAAGCGTAAATATGTCAAGGGTTTGTATCCCATTTACCAATCCATTATTCAAATTTAATCAGCAATTTATTAACAATGGCGTTTGCAAAGGCAAGAAGCTCGGTGAGGGTACATACGCGAACGTCTACCTCGGATACCTGAAGAGCGATCCGTCGCAATTCGTCGCCATCAAGAAGATCAAGATCCAGAGCGAGTACACCGAAGGAATGGCGCCCGACGCGGTCCGCGAAATCAAGCACCTCCAAGAACTCTCCCACCCCAACATCATCACCTTACACTCCGTCTTCTCCTCCAAGGACCAAAATCTGAACCTGGTCTTGGAGTACCTTCCCTTAGGCGATTTAGAAATGCTTATCCGCGATACGGACCGCGTTCGCTACGGCGCTGCCGACATCAAGGCCTGGATGGGCATGCTCACCCGAGCCGTGTGGTTCTGCCACGAGAACTTCGTCCTGCACCGAGATATCAAGCCGAACAATTTGCTTATCGCCGCTGACGGGGAGGTCAAGCTGGCTGATTTTGGTCTGGCGCGAAGCTTCTCAGACCCGTACAAGATCATGACTTCGAATGTCATCACCAGATGGTACCGACCACCCGAGCTACTCTTCGGAGCGAAACATTACTCCGGCGCTGTTGATATCTGGTCCGTTGGTTTGGTGTTCGCCGAACTCATCATCCGCATACCTTATATCGCGGGAAACACCGAGCTACAGCAGATCAGCCTCATCTGCCAGGCCATCGGCACACCCACCGAGGAAAACTGGCCCGGAGTCACTAGTCTGCCCGAGTATGCCGTGGAGGGTGAGATCATCCCAGTCCAAGGTCGCGACGTCTTCATGGGCCGCTTCGGCACAGTCGGTTTCGACGGCGTAGATCTCCTCATGAAGACTCTAACCCTCGACCCCAAGAAGCGCATCACGGCCTACGACATGCTCAAGCACGAGTGGTGGCACAAGGACCCCAAGCCCTCCCACAAAAAGGACCTTCCGAAGAAGAAGTCCGGCGCCCAGGACAAGGTTGGGGACGACCTGAAGAGAAGGCCTGGCATGGTGGAAGAGGACAAGACGAGCAAGGTCGCTCGAAAGCTGGACTTTGGCGCGATGAAATAGGGTTACTCGCCTCTCCGTCCTGGCCCCCATCGACCCAGATCCGCCGTCTCCGCTTTGAGGAAGGAATACAAAGCCATGCGGATCTAAAGGTATACCGTAGGTCTACATATCCGAGGAATGAATTTTAGGCGTTGGGCGATTCATGGTATGGAAATCACTTGGGTTAAGGGGTGTCGGCATAGTGTAATACAAAAATGAGAGTGTCATCAATCATCAATATCTGGGGAATTTTGTTGTGATCGTGTTTATGGTACATAAAGTACAGCAGCCCGTATCTACACATAGGCCCAGGGCTACCTACGTAGGTGTAGTCTCAGTTATAGACAGATAGATTGCTCGATCGCTCCTCTACAACTAACCCCGGTCCCTGGCCTCACGACGCTCAGCCACGCGCTTCTTATACCGGATCTCAGATCTCCGGCGCTCACCACCATCGATCTTGTGGCCCCGGCGATCCTCCCACATGCCCTCGGTAATCGCGATCCTCGCCCCCTCCCCGCCCGCAACCGGCAGCGCGTAAGGCCCTACTATCGTCTTCGCTCCTTGCACCTTGTACCCCCGCACCCGCGATATCTCGCTCGTCGCGCACTCCTCCAGCTTGCGCCCCGCAGGTACGTTCACCACGTACCGCCGCGGCTTCGCTACGCTCGTCTTGTCTTTTGCTGGCGCCTCCCAGACCGCGAGGTTCGCGGCCCCGTCTGCGACGTGCTGGAGATCACCTCCGACCCCGAATTGCCCGTTCCGGAACCGCTGGCGCCATTGTAAGAGGTAGCGCCGCGTGCGCGGCGGCTCGACGCCTAGTTCGCGAAGTTGGTCAGAGGTTAAGCTGAAGAGGGCTTCCCAGGTTGGGAACTTTGAGGCGTGGGATAGGAGACCCCGACCGATTACCGTTAGGAAGGTCTGCACGTCGGGGATGAAGGGAGTGGGGGAGGGGATCGATTGCGGTGGGGCATTGGCTTTGTTGGAGGAGAGGCGAGTTTGCTGGAGGGTTGCTTGGATCGGTGAGATAGGTTGGTTTAGGGGCGTTAGGATGGTGCGCAGTTGTTGCGGGCGGAGGAATGGCTAGATATTTTGTGAGCCGTTGACGAGGAGAGTGAATATAGGATAGGGATTTTGAGAGTGTGGGCTAACCTTTATGCGCACCATTTTGGCTGCGATCCTCCAATTGCCTCTTAATTTCGATCTTATTTTATCTTCGATCCTCGATTACGACCGTCTGCATGGGATTTGATCTTGTAGTAGGGTATAGGCGACGGTATAATGGCTCCCCAATCGTATCGACACAACCCGCACCTTGAAGCTTAGAAAATTCAATGGAGATATCGGTACAGGAAATTTGTATCCTCCGACGGGTCCGTGCACACATATTTCAAGGTACTTTGGGTACATATCCCACATCCAGCCGAGACCCGACAGGACCAGCAGGGTTCAATTGATGGGGTTGTACGCTAACTAGCTTGGGGTTAAAGGGCTGCACGTTCTGCACGCGATTGTGAGTCAATTTAGTGGGGCATAGCTCTTATCGAACTCCAGGTATTATTATCTTGCCCCTCGAGTATGCGGCGTGTTGGTAACTTTCGTCCACCTCCATCTTATATATCAAAATCTCACTACACAGCCTTTTCCTTCTTGACGTTCCCTTATTTACTTTTTTTTACGGCTGCTTAGTATCACGTCGTATTGCAACTTTCTATCCAATCCTATTTTGTCCCATCGTCAAACATCACGCACCCATCTAATTCGCCGATTTCAAAGCACACCTCCCAATTAATTGACTGATTCAAGACGAAAGTGAAAGGCGCTTCAGAGCGCACGATCTTGCTTCACCATGGGTGATCCAGATCTTTTTACAAGTCACCCAATAAATCTGCTTCGCCTCCCACCCTCAAACATCATCAAGTCAAGAAAACAACATGTGCCAGTAAAAGGTTCATCACAATTCAATTTGAGTTGTCATCATGGCTTACCATTTTTCAGATCCATTCCCTGTTGATTTTCTTCGATATCTTTTTATCATCCCATCTGATGGCGAGGTCATCGAACCTCCACTAAAACGCCAACGAACGGAGCGTCCTGAAGCGATTCCCATCGCTAAAGATGTCTTCAGTGTCAAGCGACCCATTCAATCCGAAGTGCACGTCCCCAACACTGTCATGAGAGTAAACGCACACCACTACCTCAGAGTAGTTTACAACGAACAGCAGTGCACCCTAACTATCTCGGCAGTATCTCAATCGTCCTATGGCCAATTCAAATCCGAGCTTAGTTTAGGAAAATCTAAATTCTCCGAGAATGTCACCGCAATTCTGGAGGTCCTAGGCCGAAGCAAGGATGATGAAACGCAAGATGGGGCGCTCTGGGTAAGCGTCATGGTTGAACTGGAGAGACACGAGAAGAAAGACGAAATCCGATTTTATCTCATGCTCAGCTGGAACTCGTCTACGGACACACTGCGCTCCCAGCGTTTACTCAGTCACAAAGTCATCGATACATTCTTCGAATTTCGAGCTCAGAAAAGTTCTAATGAGAAGCTGTCGGCTTGGGCATTCTATGATGCCGCATTCATCTCGGAGAAAAGCCATTCAGACCCTTTCACGCTTACTCCTCCCAAGTTGGTGTCGACATTGTTCCCTTTCCAACGCAGAGCACTACAGTGGCTTTTGAACAGAGAAGGCGTTGAGTGGAAGGACGAATGCGCAAATGGAGAGCCTGGCTTGGAGCTACTTGTCAATCCTCCAACTTCAGACCTTCCATTATCTTTCAGACCAGTTGAAGATGCCAACGGGCAGACCTTCTACATGAGCGATCTCTTTCACGTTGTGAACAGAAACATCAAATCTTTACGCAACAGCGAGGCTGCTGTCAAAGGTGGAATACTTGCCGAGGAAATGGGTTTAGGGAAGACAGTCGAAATCATTTCTCTCATCTGCACACATACTCGTAACAATTCTCCAGCCGTACCCAGTGCATTCCTCTACAACGGAATTGCTAGCGGTGCAACCCTGATTGTCACCCCCTTGTCATTAAAAAACCAGTGGGTTTCCGAGTTCGAGAAGCATGCACCGCACTTAAGTGTGATGGTTTACGATGGTTTGAGAGGATTTGACGAGTCCATGGTGCCAGAATTGGCTGGCAAGGACGTTGTTATCACGACCTATAATGTTCTACAAGCCGAGATCTATTTCGCCACAGAGGCTCCTGAACGTTCTTTGCGCCACGAGAAGAAATACGACCCTCCCAAGTCCCCCCTAACCCAAATATGTTGGTGGAGAGTATGCCTAGATGAGGCGCAGCAGATCGAGAGCGGAGTTAGCAACGCTGCTAAGGTTGCGAAACTGATACCTCGCATCAATTCTTGGGGTGTATCAGGAACCCCAGTCAAAGGCAATATCAAAGACCTATGGGGTTTGTTGGTTTTCCTTCACTACGAACCTTTCGCATCCTCTCCGGCCATATGGGAGGGATTGATCACCTCTCACAAACATCTGTTCGAGCCTCTTTTTAATCGGATTGCTCTAAGACATACGAAGCGTGCTATTCGTAATGAGCTGCCATTGCCACGCCAACATCGTTATGTCATAAATATGCCCTTTACTGCAGTCGAGGACCAGCGCTACCGAGAGCAATATTCATCCGCGGTCAGACTAATCACTAGAGATGAAACTGGCGAATATTTGAGGCAGACATGGAGCAACAAGAACCAATGGACAATTACCATGATGCAGAGAACTCTTGCTCTGCTTCGACAAGCATCCTTGCACCCTTCTCTCGGGCCCGCTGAAATCATGGGCAGAGCATCTCGTAGGAAAGTTTTGCAGACTGTTGAAGAAGTGCTAGATGCTATGATTGAAGCATCCGAAACTCGTATCAAGAATGAACAGCGAGCTTGTTTGCTCGAAAAGCTAAAAGCTGGCCAGATACTGGAAGGTCAGCAAGAGTTTCATTCCGCCATCGAAGTTTGGAAAGAAGTTCAGGTTGAAATTGAAGGATTGATAGGAGAATGTCGAAAGCAGCTACACGAGGAGTTGGACAAGGCGAAACAGTCTGATACCGAAAGCATCGTCAGTCGCCAAATTGACGCAGATCTTGACGATGCCAACGTGCCGAGACGAGTCGGTGAATATCGTCGCAAACTTCGCGGGCTGCTCGATATCCTCCACAGAGCCCTTTTCTTTATCGCCAGTGGTTACTACCAATTGAAGGTTGATGAAAAATCAACTGTTCCTGGTTCAAAGGAATTCGAAGAGCTAGAAGCAAAAGAGATTTCTGGATATGAAGCAGCCAAGAAAGTTCGACGGGAGATCTTGCACGAACCTCGAGCCAAGGTCATGTCTTCAATAGCTAGAATTCGAGAAAAGGCGGCTGAGCAGTCATTTGCCGAGATCCCTGAAATCGCGTTCCCTGCTTACCATGGCCTAGAAAGCCGCCAATTCCTAGATAATTTCCAGATGCTCGCCGCAGCTTTAAATGAGCAGGCGAGCTTTGTCGATGAATTGCGAGAAGCCATTATTCAGATGTTAATTCGACCGCTCGTGGACGAGGAGGCTGAAGCAGAGGTAACGGGCGAAGAATACGAGGATTCTACGAAGCTTCAGGACGAACTGATGGTTTACACGTTAGCTTTAAGAGCCGCCATTGCCGACCGACAAGATGCCGTCTCAGGCTTGCAAAATGAGCGTGTCAAGTATGATACTCGTTTTGCAGAAAGACAAGCAAAGGACGGACAAGGCCACGCTCCTGAGAGAGTTCTCGAGTTACTCAAGCACCGTCAGAAACTCAAGCCAGATCCTGAGTGGGGTTCGTTCCGAGGAATTATCACAAGCCTGAGAGAACTGGCGACAAAACTCCGTCACGAAGTCGATAGCGGGAAGAACCGTGCAAGGATCGAGCTAGAAATTGTCGAAAGCCAACTTTACCTAGTACAGAATCACAGTACCTCGCAGAGCAAGTCCGGGGCTGAATTAGAGTCGGAGTTGAACGCCTTTGTTGCCGTCGCAAACGCTCGTGTGGAATACTACAAACAGCTTCAAGAGGTCTCCGATACAGTTGTGGCAATCGAAAAGAGCAAAGCCACCGGATATGAATTAGGGGAGGCGCGTAGACGGGAGGGCATCACAAGACACCACATTCAGTCTTGGTTGCCCAGTCTCCGTTACCGTAAGTTTCTTCCATCTCATAAGACTAACTTGAATCTTACTAATTGATCTCGTAGTCCTTCACCTCAAAGCGTCTGGCCAGGGCCTAAAAGAAGAGGAAACCTGCGTCATCTGCCAAGACCCATTTACTCTAGGAGTCTTAACACCTTGTGGCCATCAATTCTGCAAGGAGTGCATTGCGGTTTGGATGAGAACCAAGTTAAGCTGTCCCGTATGCAAGTCGTTTCTCGCAGATTCGATGCTTCATGATATTACCTTGAAGAAACCGGAGATGAGAATTCGCAAAGAGCTCGCTGATGGCTCTCAACATTCATCTGAACCAGGGACGCCTTCCAAATCAAAGAATCCTGGCATATATACCGAATTCAGCAACGACAAACTTGATGCTATCAAGAGCATTAAGCTTCCTGGCGCATCGCGCTCCACCAAGATTAACACTCTTGCAAGGCACCTGATGTGGTTGCGCGTGGAGGACCCAGGAGCTAAGTCTATCATTTTCTCACAATTCCCCCAATTTCTTGAGCTCCTTGCCGGAGCGTTTGATGATCACAAGATCGGGCATACATCGTTTAAGGCACGAAATGGAATTAAGAAATTCAAGGAAGACCCCGCGATTGAATGTCTTATAATGGATGCTAGAACGCATTCTAGTGGACTGAATCTGGTCAACGCAAGCCACGTGTTCCTTTGCGAACCCCTCCTCAACACTGCGTTAGAACTACAGGCAATCGCCCGAGTGGACCGTATAGGTCAAGAGCACGATACCACCGTTTGGTTATACCTAATAGACGGCACAGTGGAAGAATCCATCTACGATTTATCAGTTCAACGCCGACTCGAGCATCTGAACGGCAACGGCAAAGGCAACAAGGACGAGTTGAGCGATGAATTGTCTTACCTCAACATCGAAGCCGCCAACGCCCAAGAACTCTTACAGGCATCGCTGCCGAAGCTCATGAATAAGGATCATAACCTCGGCGAGATCGTCCCTACCAACGACCTCTGGCAGTGCATGTTCGGTCACGTCAACAAGAACAAATTGATCCACAAGGAAGACGATGAGATCATCGATGACTCGCCCAGTAACAGAACCAGTAACAGAAGATTCCTTCCGCCGGCTAGATTGCGCCCGATGCGCTCTTAGGGTCAACACAGCCGTTTTTAACGTAAACATGGGGAGGCAATCACCCACAACCAGGAATGTGTACGGATTTACGCGTACGATATGCTTCTAGGCATAGGCGTTTTGGCGTGTCGGCGTCGAGTACGCTATGATTTGAACGAGAGATGAGGTGTTACGGAGTTGAGTTGTCAGGAGAGATACCACGGCTTTTTGCCATTGTCACTTTTTCTAACCCCGATCAAATTCAGGGAAATGTCAGATTCTTTTACATATGCTTGGACGGGCTTCCCTTTTGCTATCGTGATTGATACTCTATTGTGCTTTTTCCTAACTCTTTTTTTTTTTTTTTTACCTTGGATAGACTATTCTGCCTTATCCGCCTCGGCTGTACGACGTAATCGGCGATATGGATAGATTGATGTAAGATATGGGTATATTCCCGTACATTCCGTAGAGCGTGGCGCGAGTAACGTGTCACACATCGCGGGATCTAAGACACGAAGATAAGTAGGTACCTAGGTATAGACGATTCCACGCATCGATCCACCTACACATCCTCTAGCTCGGGGCGCACGAAGTTCTTCACCTACCTACCTACCTATGCATGTACGTCACGGCGCTGAGGCTTCGAGATGGTGGCAACCAACGCCTTTATTCCGCTGCAACGGAATTATACCTCCCTTCCCGCACGAGAGGCTGGTATTACGTACTACGTATGTAGGTGGTAGTAGGTGGTAGTAGGTGAAAAGCCTCTCCCCGTAGCGAACCAACCAGGCGGCCGGGTACCGCGCCCCGGTAAGCGTGCAGCGGGTTTGGCGCTCGAGGGAATCGGGTGGGTTGCTCGTGGCTTTACACCTTCCTTACTCGGTTCGGATGGCTGACGGGGCAAGGCTGGAAGGTAGGGAGGGAGGTGGGTAGAGAGGTAGGTGATAATTTAAAATTTAACCTTATCCGGGCGCATCGTGCGTTATTAGGGCGCGGCTTTTAGGTGTGTATGTATGTAAGTAAGGAGGTTAGGTACATAAGGTAAGTATGAGGTAAGTAAGTACATCGTCGCCGATCCGCGCTCCTTCGCGAAGGATCGGGGACGCACGCACCCACGTGTAGGTGTGTTTCGCGTACCTAGGTCAGTAATCACCCGTAATTAGATAATAGGTGAGACATGCGTATAAGGCAGCAAGTGGGAAGCATGGAAAGGATCGCCTGAATGCGGGATGGGAACGGTTAAATCGGATCGTCTGATCGGTTTGGTCGTTGTGAGAAATGATTAACGAGAGCCAAGATGCCGAGACGCGGCTTGATTAGAAGGAGTCACACCGGCGGCAGGCCTCGCGGTTCCGTCGCTCTTTAGATGTTGCCGTTGGCGATAATTAATGTTGTGGATGCTTCGTTATGTGACGCAACCCCGTTCGAACAGACGTATGTAGGCTAGGTCGTCATACCTATGTAAGCTGATGAAATGGCATAGATAGCAATTGCGTGTTCCGTACGAATCTGTGTGTCCCCGTCGATCGCCGTTGTTTCAGCTGCCATTCCCTCATCCCTGGGTCCGATCACCACAGTCCTGACATAGTCAGCTCGCCTTCCGCAACCCTTCCTAACCTAACCTGACATCAACAAGATCAGAAACAAGCTTCGTCCCAGGATGAGATCAATGTGTCACCCAAACCAGCCTATAGGAACCCCGAGAACGCCTATAATCTCGCACGTGGGATTCGCTTCGTCCGTTTCCCCCCTCCCTTCTAGAAGCCTGCCCGAAACAGGGACCGAGGTTTATTTCTCTCCTTATTGTCTTCATTCCTTCCACGTAGACGTGTAATAATATACCTGATATCACGATTCCTTCGCGCTCGGGCTTTGCGTTTGAGTGGCTGCCGACGGGAAATATAGCGACCTATCAGTTGTTACACAACAAAACATCCCTTCCTTATTATTATTATTCTTATTACTATTATTTTTTCTCCTTCCTCCTTGTCCCCGAGGTCAGCGTTGCCGAGAAGCTTGACCGAGGGTGGGGAACCCTCCCTCGAGGCTCGACACGGTATAGGTCGGACGTGCTAGTTTCAGGTCGTATAGTCGCGTGGTTTGTTCTGCGTCGTGGGAGGAGGGTACGCTGGTAGGGCTGACTACCTAGACCTCGAGCTGGGAATCGCGCGGATCGTCCGATCCTTGGCCCTGCCAACGCTACCGGAGACAGTAGTAGTCTATTGCGACCGCATCCATCCCACCCCTTACATACATACTCCCCCCATGCGCTACCGTATGTAGGTAATAGTTTTCGATCGTTCGGCTCGGCTATAATGTCGTCGTAACTGCGATCCCGTCGCACGAATGAGGCTCATTCCTCTCACGATTATGCGCAGGTTTACGAAGCGTAGCGTGTAAGGCCGGACTTGGGCGCGACGCTAAAGCTTTCGTCGTTCGTTCTGAGCCGACTCGAATGACTCCTCTATACACCGCAAGTCTTTTTTCGGCTTGACGGCTCGACGCCCGGATCCGTGGCTCGGGAAATGGGCTTGTCTCACGTTACGTCGTCCCTTGCTTCGTATAGAAGGACCTATGAACAGGCAGATATCATTCGGGAAATTAGTATGAAGTAGGTAATCTAAGTATATTCATGCCCAGAGCTATAGCGACTAAGGTAGGTAATTATTCTAATGGTACAGTATATCGTTGTTTGAATGGGTATTTTGGATCAACCGTGGTACACACATGGATGCTTGCTGAATAAAACCAACCCCCCCAAAAATCAAAAAAGAATAAGAGAGATTTATGCAGTGACGCCTTTCTAATAACCCATCATTACTTAATCGTTACCCGTCGTATCCTGACCAACCGGAAGCATGCCAAAGAGAAAATTCTCAGCCTTGAGTTTCCCTGCTTTTCGCGAATTCCGCCCGCGAGAACTCCGAAGTCCTTGAGAAAATGAGATTTAGCACGGTGGAGGACGTTGGCTTCATGCGGGTTTTCAGCCACTTTTTGTAGCTGCCCGTACCCCCCTCTTCTCTCCACCAAATCCTTCCTGTGGCTCCTATGTTTGGTGATAGGAACTGTGCCCGGTATTTTGGTTGATGTCGTAGTAGTAGGGCGGTATATCCTGATAGGAGAAATCGTCTCCGCCGCTGCTATTCGAGCTGTCGCCGTAACCGGCCGTCTGGTATTGTTGGGGAGAGCAAGATGTCGTGTAGTACTGCGGTATTTCCGTTGGCGTTTGTTCGCCTCCACTTCCGCCGCTTCGCCTGCTCTCCGTCTCGTAGCCCATAGCGAGCACATGCCTCATGCTCATGCTGCCCCATGGTAGGCCCGAGAGATCTAGTCCGTCGTCTGCTGCAATCTCGTCCGATGAGGGGAGTTGATAGCTGCTGTGCGCATTTTTAAGATTGTGAGATTCTCTCTCCGCTTTTTCTTTCTGCTCCTTGGCCTTTTCGCCTATTCGTTGGTTGTTAGCCATGTCTCACCAGAAATTAGGGAACACAGCGTCACATACGAAACTTGCGTTGGGCAAGTCGGTTCTGGATCCGCCTTCTCTCCTCCGGTTCCGTCACGTCGGCCCAATCATCGTTCAGTGGCCTCGATCTAGGCTTCGACTGTTTC
Organism: Annulohypoxylon nitens; assembly: GCA_022496965.1. Taxonomy (NCBI): domain Eukaryota; kingdom Fungi; phylum Ascomycota; class Sordariomycetes; order Xylariales; family Hypoxylaceae; genus Annulohypoxylon; species Annulohypoxylon nitens. The sequence continues at coordinate 1,175,139 of MU386625.1, forward strand.
TTCGAACTTGATTCAGGTCTTTTGGGAGGTCGTGAAGCCATGATTTTGTTTGGACGCCTCTGTTGGTGCCTGATTTGCCGTCTTGTTCGGATTTAAGACAATTTAAGACGATTCTATCGCCGCTAATTTCCGCCTGTGTGTTCGAGTTATACAACTGGTCAATAAATGTCTATGTTTGAACTGATATTTGAGTTTCAAGATATTTGATCAAGGGAAGATAATGGTATCGAAATGCCTCGCGACCAGCGCATAGACTTCTCATATATATTCTCTCAGATATCAGGTAGATATGTATACTTGGTAAGCTAGCGAGATCCTAAATGGGCTATACCTACCTGCCTCTATTTGGGGGCCATTTCCCTTCTACGGAACGTGATGTAACTGTGAAACTACGTATAAGGCTGATGACAGGGGTATACCTCACAAGGGATTGTCTACATTAGGTCGCCATGGAACCATGGAACATTCTGTCGTACATCTAGCGAAGCTGGGGATGCAACGTGCGACCAACAACCTTGAAAAGCTTATGGGCTTGAGACGGGATGACATGGGTCGGTGATACTCGTATGCGATTGCCAACTGTGGATGATAAATATGCAAAGAAACATGCAAAGACGGTGAAGTAACAATGGAGCAAGCCAGACTCAAGCCACAATTGTAACCCGATGGTAACGCATTGATGAATAGTTCTGGTTAGACATGCAGTGCATACCCCGATCCTGCTGTAAGAGAAAAAAGGGGGGAAGATCAGATGAGATTAAAGTGCTCAGTGGTGATTATACCATGTAGACCATGTTAGGTGGAGACATTCAAGGTCCTCAAGGGGATTGTCATCGTCCATCCATCACCTATCATCATGTATCATCCTGTGTCATCCCGCGGAGTCGCTACATTTCCACATTTCGACCTAATACGCCTTAATACCCACCACATCTCTGGATCTCGAAGCCACATAGATCCGCCCTAAGTAAGGGCGATGAGCCGTTGAGGCTAGAGACAAAGATCGTCAGGGCATAGCCACGGGTAAAGGTAGACCACTATTAAGACCCATGGGGAAGAAGGGCGGGAAGAAGAGCGGAATGCGAAATACGATCCCGGCCTAGTCCGCAAAGGGAAACGACATGTCATGGGCTAGATGCTCTTGGCATTCATCAAGACTTTGCAAAGATCGTAGGGAGAAAGGTACGCAGATTAGTCTGCAGTATGTAGGTAGTCTTAGGTGGCTCTAATATGCCGCCTTTCGGTCCACACTTTGAATAGAGTGAAATTTAGCGATCATCGACTAATTTTATTCGACCATTTATTGTTGGTGGGCGATATACTAGTAAGCCTGAATATCGTGAGATGGAATACGAGGCTGCTAAAGATGATGATGATGATGAAGTTTTCTAGATGTCTGTTTCTGTCTCAGGAGCCATTATTGCTTGGCATGAGGTGCGCAAGCAACAAATACCGTAGCGAATAAAAGGTGACAACAGGCGAGGACGCATACCTGACAGATCGGACGGCCGGAGTTCGTTAACGGAGCCTGGAACGATCCTAGAATAGGGGTTTGGTGTTTCGATATGTCGCCAATCAGGTTTTTCTCACAACATCAATAGTATAGGTAGGTACTCACACATGCAGTATTCGGGGATCTGCTCTTTGCTGCTACCTGTCAAGCGTACCTGTAACAGAATGCGCAGTCATTTTCAGGGTCTCGTGGCCCTTGCTTGACGTGTGGTGAGGTTTGAATTAAGATAGTTCCCGACTCAGCTACCGAGAGCGGGCTTATGTTATCTTCAAAGCCATGTCTCGGCCTCTACCGACCGCCAACGGAGGTTGACGAAGTGGACATGGTTGCCAGACGCCCATGGGTGAAGAAGATGTTTGGACTCGACACTTTTGCGAGTGATCCCTCGTGCGGCTGAAATTGACAGGCACAGGCAGATTAGGTATTCTCCAGGGCTATCATCTTGACCTTGTCTAGGACGCTAAACATGTGCCGCATTCATAATCAGGAAATGATCGTCTTTGACCTTGCAAAGGAACCGGGCAGGGTATGATATGCTAACCGCCCTGCCGCCTTGCTGCATACCCGTTCGAATTCAGTTCAGTCGAGATTCAGGTCCCCTAATCCATGAATTTAAGGTGAGTGGGGAGGATCCTACGAAGACAAGGGTATGCACTATGCTTAATTGACGGGCAGACGGGCACATCTGTGATACCTGATGAGGGAAGCATTGCGTAGATAGAACAATATAACCCAAAGCCACGAGACTCGCTAGACTGCGTGTGGTCACACTGCATGCTGCGAGATCAAGGGCTGAATAAGTTTAAACGTGCCAGCCCTAAAGCCATAAACGATAAGATCCTACTGCTCGGCTACTGCAAATTCGTAATTTAGCAGACGCCATCCTTCTGTCGATAGTCCGGTACGGTCATGCAGTCTATCAAAATCGACACCGAGAAAAAGGGGTATGGATTGGTTCCCGCGCCTGTGGCGTGAATAGAGCAGCCATTCCGCCTTGCCAAGCTGTCGGTCATTTCAATAGATCTCCAATTATGGCTTTCCGGTAACGGTCTGTTGGTACAACAGAGTGTTCGGACTTTGATGATTATATAATCTTGAATATCCGAGACATCTGCATTTTCATCTGCAAGTAACCGTCTATTGTTTATGTATGTGACGCTGTGGCTGTCTTGCGGTGAATATGCCAAGTCTATTCTCTGTCAGCGCCGAACAGTGTCTGGTATCGTCTGATTTTGTCGTAAGGTATATATTAGAAGATGGTCTAGGACCGCGAGAGATCGATATTGAGCATATTTTATGATCCATCAGGATGAAATTATTACCTAGCTTTTCGAAAATTTAGACGCGGTAGCCGTCCCTTTGCAACTAGTGATCTGCAATATAAAATAGCAGCCAATAATCGATCGACACATTACATAAACAAGCACCGTAAGCAACGCTTAGCTTGTGCAAGAAACCCAATCATATGAGTCTGGTTAAGCTCCCTTGGCACGACCTGTATCCTGGTTGTGTATGCTGCTCCCCACGTCAGTGAGTCAGACGACAATCTAGGCGTTTGTGTAGAAGTGAAGCCTCTTGCAGAAGCCTTGCTATTCGGTGACGTATCTAACGTAAGTAGGTAAGCAGTCTACTTCACCTTAGGGTACCATGTTGGTCATTGGCTCGCTGCAAATGACAAAGGAGCTTCCTGGCTATGCAGTGACGGGAAATGAAACATTTTGCGGAGTGTCAAACACGCTCCCCCGACAGATATCCGACGACTGCATTTTCTAAGCTTAGGCAAGCTTCATCTCACGCTCTTTGGTCGGTGATTGAAACTACACCGCCTGATCGAGATAATCCCCGATCATGATCGGGATACAGAGGCCTTGTTAAACACAGTCTGCTTGACATCTGCTGTAGAACCCGATATATCTAGTAGCATGAAGACGGGCAACCCAGCAATGTGGTGGCACCCCAACGTGCAAGTAATATTCCGAAAATAATTATGAAGAGTCATGCCACCGGCGTCTCGGTGTGTAAGACTAGGTCGAGATTCCGAACAGCCTTGTTAGTTCTACGCGGGAGATCTTCCACGCAGATTCGATGCATGTTCTATTCCAACCACATGGATCATGGATCGTCTGTGCCCTCGGAATATTTGACGCAAAGTAATTTTGCCAGGGTCGTAAACCATGCCCAATTAAAGATGAGAGGATCACAAACTCATGTTTAACCCCATGGGTTATCGGAACTAACGAAGAAGATTGTCGATCTGGTTGATGACTGACGCTCCGAAGTTACTCGGGGTTAGGAAAGGTCTTCAACTGAGTTACACCATCACTACATGAACCCTAGTCCCACCGATATGTCACTTTTGAGAAGTTTCGCGATGATTTCTAGATCTTCTATTCGGGTTTAGATCGTTGGCCTCGTAATTGGCGCGACTACTCTGAATCGAACCGGCATGCGTAAGGCGATGGATTCTGCGTCTCGTGGTACACTTCTACATAAGTTGGCACTCGAGCCCGTACATCGCCCTCTCTACGTCCCTTTTGACCTGGTACCAGTCGGCCCTTCTTTCAGCAAATTCATACACTTCCTCGGCACGGAATATGCCGCCAAATCGGTCGCCATCGGCAATAATAGTTGCCATCTCTTTGGCGTGGCGTGCATCGATGAGATAGATCTGACTTAACTCTCGTAACGCTTTGAAATATGCTAGTAGATCTGGGTTCTTAAGCGTTCGGATATACTCGAAATACATCGTCATATCCGCGATAAGTTTAGTTGCGCCGTCGGTGCTTATACGTTGGCGCTTGATATGTTTGCACACAGCAGTGAACAAACGGAGTCCGACTTCGCTGTTGAACACATCGAGCATGGTCTTTTCCGTGCTTCCGACAAGCATTTTCGTGTGAGAGGCCACTAGTTCGGTAACACGTTTGGCTGTCAAAGTTGGGCCAATATCGGGATCAGAAGGTGGTGCTCCAGCCTCTGGGGAAGGTGGCGATGGATTGAAATCGGTAGGAAGCTGTGTTGTGGCGCAGAGATACTCGACTTCGTCCATCAAAACGTCTATGCCTTTGTTCAGGCCTGCTGCAACATTTTCGTCCAGCATCTGCTCAAATTTCTTTTTTGCTAGACCTGCAGGGTCGAGAAAATCATTTTTATCTGCGATCTTTGGTGCTGCAAGTTGCTGTTCGTAGAAGACGTCTATCATCTGTGAAATGATATCACCCACGTTGACCAGCTCAATGAACATGACCAGTGGTGCCACTCCCGTCTGACTGTGATCACTTATCTCACGAGGGTTGTATCGACCAAGATGTTCCACTGCTTTCGAAAAGCCGTTCTTAACGTGCGTCTGGCCCAGAATTTTAACCAAAACCACGAACATTGCTTCGCATTGCTCCCGGGCTTCTTCGCCGGCCTGGCCGCCTAGCGTGACGAACTTAGATGCTCTACCAAGACTTTCCTTAGCAGTACGCACTAAACTAAGGGCAACCTCAATGCTAAAAAGACTTCTAATCCCTTCGAGCCGGTTCGCCATCAGCGCAGCTTTTGCCTTGAGCTCATCATTGGGGGCTTCGGGGGGTAAAGGTGTCCCGGTTCCGTTCCGTTCCGAGGCGCCGCCAAGCCCTGGCGTTTGAGGACGGGACGATCCCGGAGTTCCGTTGACCGAAGGTCGAAATGTGGAATCCCTATTACTAGTTGACGTCGGTGCTGGTTTACTAGTCCCAAAAGGTGAAATGGCACTAGGCAAGACTGTGACCGGCATCATGACAACTTTCTTAAATGAACTCAAGAAATCGTTCTTGTCGGCTTGTCGGTTGAAGTTACCCATGTAAAATGATTCAACCGAAGCATCTTGTTCTGAAAGCTTCTGCTCCCAGTCATCGACTTCGCGTTCAGCATACTTCGTGAAGCTGTCTAGTTCCTCTTGCAAGTATAGATCCAAATGTGGCTCAAAGACCCTCAATGCTATGTACTTTGCATGATCATCCAGATTATCTTCTGGACTCTTCGGTGGGACCAAGGACTTGACAAAATGCATACATTGTTCGAATAGGCCGGATACCGCTTTTAGATAGGAAGGCATATATCGATCATGGCATTCGTCCAAAAGAGGAGTAACGTATTCCATAATAATTTCCTCCCGAATTTTGTCCACAAAGGCCCAAAAGACGCTGGCTGGCTGTGGGAAAATGCGGCCGATCACCTCGCTCTGTTCATTTAATTTCCTAGCAAGCGTTTCAAAGAATACACGGGAGGGCTCAAGCGTGACGTCGTCGTGGGCAACTGTGTTAACACACTCCATCGGGTTACCTAGTAGCCCACGATCGTTGAGGATTGGGTGTTTGTGAATAAAGAGGTCCACAGCCGCATTGCCACCATTCAAGGTATGCATGATATGTGCGTACCTCTTCATTCTCCCATCGACGTCCCAAAATTCGTAACCCTGCTCGAACTCTCTTAGGACCGCGCTTTCAAAGATAGTCATCATGTTGATGAGCTTGGATTCTCGTTGTAGATAACCTTCAGTCCAGTCGCTTTTCCCGAAGACCTGTAAATTAGCTAGCATTTGCGCTTGCCTCTCAGGATCGCGAAACACTTTAAAGACGATCGGATCGGTATGAGTCTTTGCTCGGGCCAGGTCGAAATAAAATGGCGCCAGAGCACCATAGACCTTTCCATACTCTTGCCTCGCATGCCCCCGTATACTCCTTACATTCTTGAGTACGTCAAGTAGCGCAGCCGGATCTTCATATGGTGATTTGGGTTGCGACGAGTTTAGGCTTAATGTTTCGAACCCGTCAATTCTAGATTCCCGGGGTTGTGAAGCCTTTTCTTCTTGAGCCTTTCGACGTTCCTCTTCTATCGCAGCATCAAATATGGTCATAGTAGGTTGTCTCGCATGGCCCGGGTTTGGTCCGCCGTTAACGCTTGATCGCGCTGCGGCATCTCGTTTTCTCTTCATAGCTTCTTCAAATCTCTTCCTAGCTTCCAACTCGTTCCAGCAACCCATACTCTTTAGCCTTGCGACCCATCTCGTATCATCGTAAACCATTTCACACATTCGTTTCGACGTCCTCGCAAACCGAAGTAGATCGGGGACTGGTAAATAACTAAGGATAGACTCTAAGATTTCTATGGCTTGAGGTAAGTATCTGTCTTCCTAGAAGTACGGCTGTCATCCTTACCCGCTGGCAATACTGTTTTCGACTCTATCATCGATGTTGCTCTTAATGTGCTTAAAATACTCGGCTTTGGCGCCGCGCCATTCTGCGGCGCTCGTTTGAAATTAGACATTGTAGCTAATACTGTTGTAGTTCGTTGTGGTAGGTGGTAGGAGATACTCGGGGAATTGTTGAGGTCATACACAGCTACATAAGGTAATTGGTGTATGATAGGCAATGAAAAGAGAAGATTTTGAGTAACGATAAGAATGAATTATATCACAGTGGCCATTACACAAAAAAAAAACCAAGTGTGATTTCAAAAAAGATCTTCTAAGCTGGAAGGAATAACGCCGAAAGTTTGATGTTATGTTATGTTCATAAAGTCAATTCACGTTCCAACCCACCTTCCAAGTCACAACCTATGAATTGACAGCTGAGCGGGCGGGTTACTGGCGGCTCGTAGTACAACTACTATCCCTGCACCTTCTGTGCGCTAGTCACACCGCCTTTATCTAAATCCACTCCCCGCGGCAGAATTCGTTAACTTTTTTTTTCTTTTTTTCAGACCAAAGATTCACTACAGAAAAATTGAACTATTCGGCCAAACAGCCGAGCATGCGTTGCGAACTCTCCTTCTTCTTTTAAATACCCCCATACCACAACTTTACCTCTTGAAACCCAATCTAAGCTTACCCATATCATTTTCGCATCAAATTTTTCAATATGGAAGCTGGAGATTCGGCTCCCTGGCAGAAGATTGACCCTGTCAAGCTTCGCCGCGAAGCTGAAACCAAAGGTAACAATAATTTTATAGCCGGCATCTCCATAGCTCAAGTTACTTACTTACAACAGAGGCAAAGTTAAAGCGACAGCAAGATCAGCGACTTGCCCGAGCAGAAGCTCGCAAAGAGAAGCGTCATGCCAAATCCGAAGCTAAGCAAGCACGAAAGGCGAACGTTGGTCGTGCCGCGAAATGGAATACCGAACGCAAGGCAGCCGACAAGCTGAAGAAGTTGGCGAACCGCCCGGCCAAGCAGGAAAAACGACGCAAGCGCATGCGCCTACGTGCTGACAAGCTGGAAGCGCAAGCCATCAAATTGATGGCCGAAGCTCAGAGGGCTCGGGTCCACGCCGATCTCTTGGATGCGCAAAAAGAGGTGCGATTCATAACTCTATCTAACCAACAAATCCTCTTCTTTTACTAACCTTACTTACAGAAGGAGGACGCTGAGAAGAATAAGCTGTCCAATGAGATCAAGAAAATGGCCGCCGATCCTAAGAACGACGACTTCATCGCTCTCGATGATGATTCCGCTGCTGAAGAGGCTTCAGAGGACTCCTCGGATGACGAAGGCGTCGCGATCCCTAAGGAAGTGGCTGAGGAGCCTCAAGAACCCAAGGAGTCTAAGAAAGACAAGAAGGAGAAGAAGCATAAGAGTAAAGATGAGAAGAAGGCTGAGAAGCGCAAACGGAAGGCCGAGGAAGACGCTTCGCACGAGACTACAAATGGCGCAACCAATAGCGACGATGCTGAGGACATAGAGGTGCCTAAGCAGGAGAAGAAAAAGAAGAAGAGAAAGCTGGAGGAGACTGCTGAGGAAGCCGAGGTAGAGGAGCCTAAGGCGAAGAAGGAGAAGAAGGACAAGAAGAAGCGAAAGGAGAAACATGCCGAGGAGTACGTGTCCTCTACCACCACAGTCGAAGGAGGATCCAATGCTAACGGGGGAGAGCAGTGGAACGCCCAAGCCTTAGAGGGTGACAGCAAGAGGAAGGCAAAATTCCTTAAGCTTCTTGGAGCCAAGTCCAACGGCAGTGATTCCACGAACGACCACCACACTCCCACTACGTCGAAAGCCTACATAAATCAAGTGCAGCACGATTTGGAACGCCAGTTCGATGCCGGAATGAAAATGAAGCATGATGGTCAGGGGCAGAAAAGGGGTCTAGGAGCATAATTCCTTACACAATGTACTCTACGAAGGTGGCGTTAAAAAGGTCAAGGAGGTTAGTTATACCATCTGAATTAGCAGTTTGCTTGCACTCGCAGGATGGCGATTAGATCAGTCTAGTCGCTCTTTTATACCAATGCGAAATCAATCATCCTAATACATTGCCTTTGCATGTCGCGATCCGTACGTGCCAAGATTTCACTCCAGTAATTTCAAACCACAACTTCGCAATCAATAGAATGTATATGATAAATGTGACTTTTATTGAAAGTAGACGCAAAGACTAGCGAGACCCAAAACCGACCTCCGGAAACACGAATTGTTCTTGTAGAGCTAACGCTCAGGTATCATATGGTTCTCCTAGGCAGTTATACACGTGTACGCGTTGAATGTCCCATTGCTTATTGGGGCATCCCAACTTAACCTACAACCCGGGTTCCTTTTGCAAACATGGCCATCCATGGATGTAGGGATGTAGCTCATAGTAAATCCTTCCCAACGGATGACACTTTTATACCCTCGAACAGACCCAAGTGACGACATTTTTCGCTCGATAAGTGTAGTGGTTCTTCATCGGAAGAAGATGCGCGAGATGACTTCGAAGATCAGACCACCGAAAACAACAAAGCCGAGAATGCCTACGCGCGAACACGGGTTAGCCTTCCTCCAATGATCCAGATCGCGCGAAAACAGGAATGTGGGATAGACTCACTTAACCAGAAGGGAGAGATAGGCGACTTGACTGCTTCCTTGCCGCGCTTCTTGATGTCGTTCTCTGACTTGCCACGACGGGCGTCTTGCTCCTTGACGAACTTGGCGTTCCGCCTTCGCTGCTCTAGTGTTTGGGCCTATATGCTTCAATTAGAATTTCAACATTGACAAATCCACGATTTTATAGACGTACCATTGTGTATGTGTATAAGGAAGTTAAGAAGTCGGATAAGAGGCGGGAAGCGTCTAAGCACGGAATGAAATCGGAGACCGGAGTTTAGGAGGTAGTCTTAAAGGTCCTGATTGATCGTTCACGGTATGAATTAATATAAGAGAAGAGTCGCAAATAAGTCCGGCCCCTAACGCGATCTTATATCAATCGATATGACTCAAGCTGAGAGCGACGGATTCTAGTTGCATCTGAGAACAGATTTCGGGAATCTGAGAAAGTTGGAGATGTATTCACTTTCTCATATGGACACCATGTCTGTAAGTATACTAGGCTATCGATAATAGAACAGCTTCTTTGCTCAGGGACCTGCCTACCAATTTAACACGAATGCAGGTGTGACTTACCTGACTTGGTTAGAGTTATATTATAATTGGATCTTCCCGACAGCCTCGCGAGCAGGGGTTTTCAAGCCACTTATGTAGCATTGCTTTAGTCATACCATCACGCCCCTGGGGTTCAAGGTTTATGAATGTTTATGAATACAGGGTGGTAGTTATGCAAAGAAAATACATGTTCAGGGGAGAAACAGTATTATTTTCAACCTCTAGTTTCTGCAAACGCTGCTCCAGGCCCCCTTGATATTAGTCAACATCAATAACTCAGACACTTCTCAAAAGAAGAAAGCATATGTCTTATTAGAAGTGTGCTAGCAATTTGAACTAGAGTCGTGTATATGTATCTCTATAAACGCATGTGCAGTTTATCAAGAATCATGAGATCCGAAACCTTGGAGTAGCTATGTAAGTGCCGAGATGGGCAAGCGAACGGGTAGCTGTGAGCTTAAACCAAGACAGCTGCTGGCAATATGCTAGCTCTCTTCAAACATGACCCAAGATTCGCGAAAAGCCTCAATTAGCTATGATTAGAGATTGAAGCACTTGGGTATGCCATCTGCCTTTACCTTAATAGAGATTACCCGGAGTGTTACATCACCAAGCTTAGCTTATAGCGCTTATCGGTCTGTCAAGATATCCATTGACGCGCATTAACACGCTTAGGTTTCATTCGGAAGGTCAGGAAATATTATCGTATATTGACATCAAGGTGGCTAAATTAGCAGGCACTCACCGAATCTTGGCTTAGGTAGTTCCCCGCGTTATAATATAGAAACGCCATGTCGCGTATCGCCTGTCGTAGCTATAAAGTTACCGCGTATCCCAAGGGGGAGATGTGAGAGGCATCTCGTTGTTAACATCACCAAGCTCGCCACCGTGAAAATGCGTTTCCTGAACTTGCTCTCCACGGGCCTCCTGGCGCCGACCATCACTCTTGCTTATCCAGCGGTCTTCAGCAATGGGGATTTATCCAAGAGAGAGAATCTGTGTAATCTGAACGCACCTCCCGCTCTTTGCGAGCCAGACCCAACTGTAACCGTGGAGGAAACCGCTCAGAGGGCTTACAACTTCTATCGTGCATTTGTCGTTGATGGCGATCCAAGGACGATGTTCTCCCTCATTGACTCGTCGTATATAGTGAGTCAACATCTCGAATCGATATTGACGTAGATGCTGACTATTGTCTCTGCTGTAGCAACACCACGCCGGTTTTGCGTCTGGACCTCAGACGATCTGGCCCCTTTTCTGCGGCGGAAGCAAACTGGGAAACGAGGCAAGCACTGCCTGGTGTTTCGATTCTGCCACCAACATGTCGTACGCACGATACTCGACCACGGACAGATGGAGATGGCTGGATGGCTGCGTCCACGAGCACGTGAGTATCCCGAGTTATAAGTCGAATTGCATCACTCTAACTATTCTCTTAGTGGGACCAAGGCGAAACGATCCCGTCGAGCGACAAATGCTTCAAGTTGAACACCACTGCAACTGTACATAAGTGAAGTTGTTAGTCGAGTTAAAAGAGAACCTGTAAATGTTTAACTCATTTTAAATATGGGGTATATGAGCTTGAGAATATATTGCTTGAGGCTATCATGTAGCAAGCTGGTTATTTAGCTAGTTGCGTATAATAGAAACGCTCATATTCAACGGACTTCCCTATTTCAGCTGGGCTTCTTCAAATCGATGCAAGCCTTCTGGACCTTGAAAGAGATACCCGGTTGTAGGCTATTGTGTGAATCTAGTTCCGACTTGGGGCGTCCTTCTTAATCATAGTAATGAAGGCTTGCTTCGCAAGTATATCAAGAGTATATGTTATGAACAATGAAAACAGCAAGTAAAGAGAGTTATAATGAGTAAATTGAAGTTGTATCAAATATGAAGATTGAAGATGTGAATGTCTCAGTTGAAATAACCATTTCGCCAAAATGTATAAAATGCACAAATGCTGCATAATTTATGCATATCACTATCACTTCTGCCCCACCATTTGAACATGAAGCTCTAGGTATTATCGCAAACTCCCCGAATTCAATTCAAGACTCTTAACCCTCGCTTTGACGAAGCTTCAAAGATACCCTCAAGATGCTCTCCCGAACAACGCGACACATAGCGCCCCTTCGCACATTCGCAGCGCGGCAGCCCTCCCTAGCGCAATCAGCCCAACTCCAACGCACATGGTCGCGCTTCTCGTCGCAAAGCCAGCAGCCCTCTCCCAATGTCAGCCCAAGCCCTGTACTCTCTATCCATAGCCATATTAGCTCACACATACCCTCCATATAGTCACAATTCTACAAAACCTTCGGCCGGCCCATCGCCAAGGTCTTTCTACTAGCCATCTTCTCGTACCAATTAGCCTACTACTTTTGGGTGCGATTAGAAACCGACGAAAGGAAGAGCGAATTGCGAGCGACCATAACCGAACTCGAAGCAAGGATAGACCGACTGGAAAAGGCTCGGAAGACTTAACCAGTCCCTAAGGCGGTCTTGGGATAGGAAGAAGCCAAGGATGACTGTTCAATAGTCGTTCTATGAGAACACACCAGAACGATCCGCCTGCAATAGCAGTAGCAGTGGTATAAACAACTACATGTGCGACAGCGCCGAAGTGTTGAGTGCGGGGTATACCCTACGACTTGAGCAGAATCACGACAGGTAAATCGACGAAGTCCAGCAAAGTCATGACGCGATCATCTAACACAAGGAAGGCAAATGGAAGGTTCGCGGAATTGCAAACATAGTTCATAAATATTTGACTACACAACGGGCCAACTTTGCTTGCTGGAAACAAAATAAGGGACAACATCAACCCATAACGCCAGCTTAATGCAATCCTTTCAAAGCATCTCGCTCTTCGTCCAACATGATTATAGATAGTGCGAATCGACTAAGCCACGACGCCCTCATTCAATGACCTTCTATTCCCATGCAATATGATATAGTGCTGCGCTCATAGAAGCACCATAAAAAGTATACTTGCAGCGCCGACAAGTGCTAGCCCCGGAAGGGTAAGCGTGTCTGCTCCGGCTGGAAAGTGAGCAGATCCGGGATAGTTGCAGGACAGACTGCCACTACCAAAGTCTCGTCCGTATCCATTACTAAAACTGAATTCGCTCCGCGGCCGCGGGCAGCTGAATTCCATCGAGGCCGGGCAACTCCGCACCAGCTCATAACATAGGTCCTCGCAGGGCAACAACTCTTTGTATGGACCCGGCTGAACAACCTGGTCGATTATGGGGTTCCGAGACGAGTTATAGGCTAGCTTATCGCCGTATTCATCTATTAGGCTCTGGTTTACAAATGAACCGTTTGCGAAAGGGGATGCGATGTTGCGCATTTGTAGATAGTACCGGTCAGGTTGCGAGAAGTCTTCGCAGCGTGGTATGGCGACGGAGCACAACCAATTCTTGTAGGCGGATTTACAATCATCGCAATCTCTGACTAAAGAATACTGGGCAATCGAACTGGTCTCGCAGGGCACTTGTTGTAGGACTTTGTCAAAGTTGTCGTACATGGTTCGCGTGAAATTATCGTAGAATTCAGCCAGAACTGTGCCATTAGGGAAGTTTGTCAAGTTCCCAGGAACTGCGTACTGCGTCTGATCGCAAAATGTCATATTAAATATGAAAGTACATGTTCCATCTTTATGTGATGTTAGTATTTCATACCGGGGTCATGAAACTGAAGATATACATACCTGGTTTGGTTTGAAATGTAGTTGGCTGAAACACAACACTACCACCAGTACTCGAAGAACTAGTCTGTCGTTTTGAATTACTCGACGTTCCTGGCGGACGAGCGAGAAAGCCAGTATAATTGGAACTGGCATTGAGACCAGTAACATAGAATTCTTGCCGCGTCAAGTTCTTGTCTCCTCCATTTTTCAACCCCATCGTTATCATTCCGGTACTCCCATCGGCCAGGTTCCTAACCTGAGCATATCTGCTCAAGCCACAATAGGAGTTGCGCATCCCATTAATGACGTTATTATCCTGGTTGTGGGCGAAGACAACATACGGCATCGTAGTGATGACTTCATCCGAGGTATTAGTTAGATAATTCGTCTGTAGCAGAGCCGCGGTGGCATCGCTATCGACCCATATAAGGTCGGTTTCGCTCGTGTCATCGCGATATGAATAATAATACTCGTCAGTTGAAGCGACGAGTTCGAAGTTATATTGTTTTGAAGTATCAAAGTACTCCGTTGCGACATTTGGGGCCGAGATGCTCATGTATATATCTCGGTCTAATGTAACATTGTACATGACAGCGCCTTCTGTAAACACGATGGCATCCTGTCCAGTTGTGCCCTGCGATGGTCCAGGAGAGGTATTGTCGGACGACGTCGACACATATAAAGTGAGTTGTGGAGGATCCATGGTAGTTTGTGATGATAAGCGCCAAGGCTGGTCGCATGTATTTGCGGATATCCATAACGTTTTTGTCGCTCGCCGAGTAAGTCCTTCATGAGCAGGATCCTCGTTATTCTGACCTTCTGAGGCCGTTTCTTGTGTTCCATTCAGACTTCTTCGGAGTTCTGCTAGTGTATCCAAATCTTGCGTTTCCCTACTAGAGACAGAAGACTGCTGAAAGACATAGGCCATCGTAACTCCGGGGGCCAGGTTGCTCTTCATAACCTGATTATTGCCTAGTGTAGCCACATTCTCTGCAACCCTCCCTATTATACCTCTATCAAACAGTGCAAACTCCGGCTCATAAGTTGAACTTCGCAAATCCAACTCCTCCGTCGGTTCGACATCTTGTATTTCGTGGACGAATTCGGGCGCATCGTGATCGGTAAAAACGGGGTCGAACTCGGCGGCCAAAGCGAATTGCGGGGAGAATAGAAACAGATAGAGTAGGAGTAAAAGAAAGGAGGCTATCACGGACGCAGCCAGTCGGGACTGTAATGGACTGAGTTGCATATTAAGAGCATAGCCCCGTAGGGCATCTCACAAAGGTAGGATTGTGGCCCAGGAATGATGAGTTTTGTCAAATCTAGACTCGTGGGGGATCTGTCAGCTAGTAGGATGGATCATAACAGGCGCTAACACGATAAGTGGACGCTTATTCGACACGTTCGTTGATATTTTGCAATGGAGCGATCGCAGAAAATAAATATGTTCGTTTGGTAGAGAATTAACTTTGGAACTCGATCAATTCATTGACAGTAGGTACAATTGGTGGTGCGGGCTTATCAGGAAGGAGGGAAAGAGAGACGACGTAAAGTCGTAAAGTCGTCGAGGCAGGAGTTTCACAATTTGGAAACACCAATGCTTGATCTCCAGGGCTGCGGTACGTACCTGGCTAGGACCTGGCAGCTGAACTCCACAGTGAGACTGATTAGCAAGCTGCAGGGGATATCCAGTTGTGGAGAGTGGGGGCTTCTAGTACCCGGTGGTGCAGAATTCCAAGTTCGGGAAAGTCCCTACCATTGGGATGCGAGCCACAACGACAAGCCACAAACAAGTTCCCGTCTGTTTCCACTTTTTTATACATGTGCACATCGATCCAACCTTAGAAATTCGTCAGCTCTCAACTTGGAAAGCATCAACAGTCCGAGACGCCACCAAATCTGTAAGGGGAAAGAAACCGATTGGTACCGGCGAGCCGTTTACTATCAGCTCACAGGAGACCTTCGCAAGATTTATCCAATCATATCAGTTATATTGGGTTTAAATGTCACACTAACATCGACATGAACATGAACATGACTCGGAGCACAGGTACAGGATCATGTCGGTCGGTACCGACATACATCCAACATACATGTGGATGCACCTAAATGTCGGTTTCGCTATCGCATTCGATTCGAAGTCGCACATAAACATATAGGATCGGCAACTTTTCGTCTTTGCTCATTGGGGATAGGAAAATCCAGGGTCTTGGCTCGCAGATTCGCCTCTAAGTTTTAGCTCAACTGTTACAAGTTATTGCCATTTATATTGATATAAAAGACTAGCCTCATTCCCATATATTTTCTGTTTTCCAACTTCTCGAGTTTTGTCCGTTTTCCAAGCACGATGCGGGTTTAGTTAGCACTAACCCATCCCGGCAAATACTACACCACACTTTGGTATAGCAGCCACAGGCCTATAGGAAGCGATGGATTGTGGCAAGTGCTTGTGCCCTGCCGCATGGGGTTCGGCTGGGCATTCAAAATGGGTTTGGGATCAACGTCTCGCTGTCTCCAGCCTGATCCGAGGCTCATCAGCCGAATGGCCTCAATCATAAGCGAATTCGAATTAGGTCATTACCATATGGTGTGCGATAAGTTTGGGAGACGATTTAAGACTAAGTCCGTTTTAACTTAACCCGGCGATTTTGGTGCGAGTCGTGAGACTTGGATCCCGTTGAATGCGCCATATTAGATGTCAGCACCGCCACCTGTCGTTTTGTCATCTCGGTATCAATAAACGACGACAACATGCAGGACCAACGACCACGCGGTCCGCGCTTGTATCACAAAAAGTCTCGCACTGGGTGTTTGCGGTGTAAGCAGAGACGAGTCAAGGTTAGTTAAGAGGACCGTGACGACTTTCGTCTATTTAACCACCCATTTCAACCCGGGAACCGATCCGTTAGCAAGTACGGATTTGTAGAGCGCATTCCTAACATCCCGCCGCAGTGTGATGAAGTTCGCCCCAGTTGTAGCTCGTGTTCAAGGCATGCAGTCGATTGTGTATACCCGAACGCGAACCAAATATCTGCCAGAACGGCGCAGACAACGCGGCACAACAGCGGGCCACCAAGTTATCCGCCTAACGAGCAGACCGCTACCAGTCCCGCCTTGACAGACGATGCTTCACAACGGGCATCCATCAGCTCCTTGTGTTCCCCTCAAAATGACAACAAATCAGTTTTTCCGACGCAGGGTCTGAATTTTTATCCCTCCCCGGGCTCACCTCTTCCGCCTCCCCTAGACGAGGGGCCAGATGGCGAAATTAGCCTTCCCGAAGGGCCGTGGCGACGTTATTGGGAAATACGATTAATCCACAACTACCACCAAAATATGGTTCAACCATTTCCTATGGCGCAAAATCCGGAGATTCTGCATATGTGGAAATATGATATTCCAAATTTAACCATGCGCATGGCCCAACAGCACAATCGCTGCAGTTTGCTTAATGTGTCGCTTGCCAACTCGGCTCTTTACCTTTGGACGAAGAGCACAGATGAGAGGGAGCGGGACGAACTGTTCAAATTACAGCAAACTTATCAGATTATGTGTACTAGAGAACAGCGACGCGATATAGACGAACTTCACCACATGATTACGGAAAATGCCGATTACATCTGTTTCACCAGCATCAGGATTCTGGCGCATTCCCTAGCCCTAGTTCAGACGTTGATGATAGATCCCTGGGAGCCCCCGATCCAGTGGTTGCATATGGGCAGAGGTGCCGGTGAGGTATTGGAAATGGCGCGGAAACTGCTTGAAAAAGACAGCCCGCTCAACATTAAACTATTTTCTAGGAGCAAGCCAGATATGAGCAACCCGATGGAGTTGATCTACCGTGATCACAGCACGCTAGATTGGCTTTTGGAACACCCAGCCGGACCTGAATCGATTGCGGCGCAGGAGGACCAGGAATTGGATGACGAAGGCGTCAAAGCCGTATATAACAAGGCTCTCTCGTACATATGTAGTGTGCAAGCAGCAATCGATGTCGGTGAGCCGGATTATGCTATCGTGAGAAGATTTGGCGGCTTCGCGATCTGGGTACCGATTCAATTTTCCAAATTTGTAGAAGAGCGAAGACCAAGAGCCATGGTGGTGTTGGCTCACTTTATGGCCTTATGGGTACGGTACGAACATATATGGATGGTTGGTAAGGCTGGAGAAATGCAGGTTAGGGGCATATATAAGATTATACCGTCAGAATGGAAGCCGAAGCTCGACGGGTTGTTTAAGATATTTAACCAGTTGGAAAAGGATAGGTAGCGATGACTTATTACGGGTTATCAACCCGTAAAAATACATGAGATAATGAGACATTACACTGATTTTGGTCAGGTAATCCTATATTTCTGTGTAGCACAACCACGACTCAATGGGGATATCGGGTCTTTCACTACAAATTAACACCCTGAACACCAAAACCATACATTTTCACTCGGTGATATCTTCACCAATAGGAATAGTAAAGATACCCAAATAGTTCAATTTTCCAGTTGCTTAATATGAGGATTTTCCACTGGATATATTATGTATATCTTTAGGATGGAAAAGCTATTACAGGATTAAGTGGCAAGGAAAGAAACTCATGTTCTCATACCTACCTATATAAATTCTCACAAATCTCGCTTTACTTCTCTTTTGAACTACCATAGCTGTTAGATCACCAACCTATTTTCAATAAAAAGGGTATGGAGAAATAGGAATAATTCAAGTCTGTATTCAAGTAAATTGTGATTTTACTTTTTTGAATCATATTGATAAAGATATCGTCAAGTGAAAACAGTATAAAATAAAGATTATTTGAATTTAGCCAATGACAACTCAAGGAACTTGTGTCCTGGCAATTTTCGAGTTTGCTATTCGAAGGTCTTGCTGATGCTAAGCCGTAGAGTTTGATTCGCACCAAGCAGGCAAACTGTGGAGTCAAGCTAAAGCTGGGGATCCCCACATAGCTCCCTAGCTATCCCCTAGCAATGAGCATTCTTTCTAGTCTCAGCGCTTCAAAGTTAACTTGACATCATCGGCCATATGTAGATTCTCACGATACTATTGACCCTACGCAAACAATACTCGTGATACCTTACCCTAATTCCACAAAATGGTCAGCCAACTCTTCCCAAGAACCCAAGAACCCAAGCAAAGACCTCTTCCACAAGCCTAGAAAATCAAGCTAACATCCTCCAATGACGTAGCCGCCCAAACGCAAAGCCGCAGCCGCCTCCACCTCCGAGCCGAAAGAAAGACAGTCGAAGCTAGCCAAAGAGCACAACATCTCAGCGCGCGAGGAGCGCGAGATCAAGGAGGCCTTCGCGCTATTCTCTGAGCCCATGGAGGGCGAGAAGGAGGGCGTTATCCCAACTAAGGACGTGAAGCGTGCCATGGTGTTCGTCTCTTCCCTTCCCACCATACTATCCTACATCCTACCTCCCTTGCCTCGGGATTCCCTCCTCTATAACGTAACATATACATCGCCCTTACTTCCAAGCACCCAAGCATATGAGAGTTTGAGCATTTGAACAAGCCAGCTGACCCGCGTATGGCCACGTCCCAGCGCCCTAGGCCTCCCCCCCTCCAAACCCGAGCTAAAAGAATTCCTCGAGATCCTCGACCCGGACGACGAGGGGTACGCATCCTACGAGCCCTTCCTAGCGATCTGCGCCCTCAAACTGCACGCGCGCGTGTCTAGCGGACCCGACGCGGATGAAGTAGACGAGGCGTTTCGGTTGTTCACCGGTGCTGCTGCTGGCGGTGAGAGTGGTGAAGCGAAATTAACACTGGCACATCTGAAGCGCGTAGCTATGACGCTGCGACAAGACGTTGACGAGGCATTGCTGAGGGACATGATACTTGAGGCGAATGGGGGCGCGGGAGTCGGCAAGGGCGTTGGGCGCGCTGAGTTCGAGGAGGTTATGCGGAGGGCGGGGGCTTGGAAGTGAGGGCTGGGGATACCTACCTAGGTACTTACTATGTTTGCGTTCACTCATGATAGCTCGGTGTTCTGGGGTGGGATATTGGTCAATTGCGCGGCTCACGGGATTCGAAGGTTTGGCGTTTGCGGCAAAGGTCGGTGTTGCATATGCTCATTAGTCTCATAAGACAAGTATATTCATCGTATACTGGGTCTCTATACGGGTTCTCTTACTAGCCCTCGGAAAAGGATTGAGCATGGTTAGTATTTAAAAGACAATGATACGAACCAGTAATTTATGAAGAAAACGTGTTGCATGTTTCCTTTAAACTAAAGAGCCCATGTCTTTACATACTAAAACTAACAGTGTTCTTACGTTTATACGGTCACTACTATGTGGCAAATTAATATTAATGGGCAATGATCGTTTATCTCACTTTCTTCAGTTTACGACGTCAGCTTTCATATATTTCCGAGAAAGGTCAATGGTCACATATCACCATGAGAGTATCTTTATCTCATACTAAAATAGAAAAACTTGAGCCATTTCATTTCACTGACCCATGAGACTTGAATTCTGTTGTGTATCTGCACCTAGTCTAAGATCTAATATCCGCGAGAAGATCCGGCACTCAATGCATATTCCGCAGTGAACGCCCGTAGAATGCAACCTCGTCTCGAATATTGGTGAAAATGAGCTTGAGACGTCAACCATGCAAAGTGCATTCCCCTAACATTCGCCAGATGCGTATGCGTAGATACCGCAGCGTATCAATAAACTGGCCATGGCCCGGAGCAGATCTGCTCTATATTCGTAATTCAAACTATTCTGTTATTTCCTGATGGTGTCATTTTATCATGATAGACATCTACTCGGCTGGCGTGACTTTCACGTTCTCGTTCTTTGCCGCTGCGGCAGCCTCCTGAGCCCTCTTTTGCGAGTCCAGAACAGCTTGTAGCTCCGGGGGCGGGTTGAAGCCGGGGTGGTCAGAGTGCTTCTTGTAGAAGTAGTTGTCCGGCTTCGGCGCCAACTCAGGTGGTAGGTCGTCAAGAACGGCCTGTAGTATGTTGTCGATAGACTTCTGCTTGGAGGCGTCACGGTGCCAAATGGAAATCAGGTGCGAGTTAAAGCGCACTGACAAGCCAACACCGCAAATCATATCTCCTTCGTCACAAGCCTCCTGCAGCTTTTCACCGATAGCCATCAATTGCACGCGGGTCCAGAAGTCGGGCCCGGAGCTCTTAGGGACGCGGAATGTCCAACTTCCTCCCAGCACGTTTCGACGGTCCTCCCAGATGGGTTTAAAGCCGCTCTTGAATAAGTATATCGACTCGCGCATCTTGATCTGGTCGACGGGGGTGTTGTTGTTGTACCGCCAGAAGTCCTGAACGGACTCGATCTGGGCGCCTAGCTGCTCGAGCGAGGCTTGGTAGGCGCTTTCGTCTTCCTTCTTCTGGTCCTTGGCCTGTCTGTATAAATCGGTGTTAGAAAGCCTATTCTACGGCAAAAAGGTAGGTTATTGGGGTGAGCATTTACCTATCGAAATAGACATTCCAGTAGTGCTGGGTGGGCAGCGGGCGCATAGTCTTGAACAAGTTGCGCTTCGCATCGTCTCGCTGCTCGGCGGGAGAGCTGACGCTGGGGGAGTTGGCGTCGGTGCTCTGGGAGAGCGAGGAAAGCCCTCTGGTGAATAAACTCGGTCGCGTGGCCATGATGATCTATAAGCTCTGATTTCCGATTAGCTTCACAACTTCAAACTAGAATCTGACTGCTCACTTCTGATTATTTTTAGGAGGGGTTGGTGATTTGGATGTTGGTAACAATGATAGTTGATAGTGATGGTGCTGATGGTGGGGTTCAAAGTTGCCAAGACTTCCTGTTCCTGACCGCAAGCACGTTGTAGGTGTGTAGTTGGCTGAGTTGGGTAGCTGTGTTACCTACAGCCTCAGGGGGTGAAAGGGGTAAGGTTCGGGGTCGCTTGGGGGCTAAATAGCCTTTTGGAACAATTACTTACATGCAGTAGCACAAGATGAAATACAAAGACAACTAGAAAGAAGGACTCGAACACACCTATGACCTCAATATACTTAGGCTCGACTAGAAAGAGAGAGGTGAGGCGAGGGACTATTGAGACAAGAGCGAGGACAAAGGTATTAATTAAGAAATATCGAGGAGCCGTCTATTCGGTTATAGGTACAGTTACAGTAGTATGGTACAGCACCTAATGTGAATCAAGGGGGGTTTCCCGCCCATCGGTTCTGAAACAGGAACCGCTACAGGGCTGTGTGTCTGATCGCTAAAGCGCTGCCGTCTGACCTCATCAGCGAACAATATACCCTGGATATAGGTACCTCGCATTGTTAGTGGACAAAAATTATAAACGCTTCCTTCTTTCATCTTTCCAACCAACGCTTTAAGATTTACTAAGAGATATTCATTGGATAAAGGATTCGAATTTTAAGCCAATGGATTTACAAAGTCTCTAAACAGTCTCTAATACGAAAAACCAATCTAATTGTTTCGTATCAACTCTATCTAATGTTTCGTTTAGCAGCGGGAGCTGAACCACAAAGCTCCAGGGCTAACGGACACTAAATATTAAGTGTCCTCCAGCGGGGCCAACCCACAACTCCAACACCTCCACGTCTTGTCTTAAACATTGGCGACATCCAAACTCGCCAAACTCGCTTCTTGCAAAGGACATGTGAGAACCGATTATTGACAAAAGCTGGTTGTTGTGTCTTCTAAACTTATCGAGACGGGGCTTAAAGATCCTCAAATCTCGAATTGACATTGTTTGAGTATTACTATTACAAAAGGATTACCTCGCCCCTGATAGTCAAGATCAGTGTCAAGATCAATGCACGACATATGTTCGTTGACGCCATATCGTACAAACTCCTCAATCCTGTGTTAGAGGACTCTAGACTCGCTGATCTACCGGTATAAGTGTAGGTAGTCTTAGACATACAATGTGGGTTCGACATGTCTTCTCTTTTATTAAGCTTAAAGGCATCATTAAGAGATATATGCCAAGCCTTTGTATAAGTTGGTTGTAATAGGCGAAGCTATCGCTTTCTTGCAAACTGTGTCATAAAGAAATATTTTGTCTCTTCTCATTAAAATTCAATTATCTCGGCCCCCTAGTTCAAACATCGATATATGACACTGGAGTTTGTTGATTAGTCATTGACAAAACTCAAAGGCTGAGAAAAGGGGTGACCCCTTAAGAAACTCCTAAGGTTACCCGGAGGTACTTAAAAGCTTGGAAATTCATGCTGAATAAAGCTACCTAGGTAGGTACTTATTACCGAGAACATGAAAAAGAAAAAGCCTTGCAATTTGGAAAAGGAACGTTTCCAAATAGTAAGAAGATTCTACTTTGCAAAATCATTTGGTATATAAGTGCCCCTTAGGTCAGAATACTCACGATATAGACTGTTGCTATAAGCATCATCATCACGATTTCGGGCTTGAAACCGAAGCTGCAAGAACGAGACACAAAAAGCACAGTTCACCAAACACCAGCAAGAGCCTCACCAAGTCTAACTAAAACAATATTGCTTTCCACGTTACGACCAGAAAGCTTATAAATATTCAACCTCGTTTGCTTACCACATACGTCACTTGACATCCGTCAGAGCCCCCAATCGTCAGCTTACAGAATCTTCCACACGCTGACTTGGAACTGACTGGCCTGATCTGACGTAGCCTGGCACGATCCAACGCAACAATGCTTCTACACGCATAAATCTGTATTACCAACAATCACTGTTGCCTCAGGCATCAGCTCTACGACACATTAACAAAGTACACCCAAGTCAAGACACGATATATTGAAATTTGTGATTTGGTTTCATTGGTCTGGTAGCTATAGTAAAGATACAAATCGTAGAGTTTGAGTTGTTTAGGCGGTTGAACCGCCATGTGTGTGACTATTTCGTACGTAGAACTCCTATCAGGTTATGCCTGTTCATTGAATCGGCTTGGCCCGGGTGACCAGACGGAACCCCCTCCGCGTCTTCGTCCAAGCTCTTGTGGGTGCTCGGACCGAAAGACCGGCTGACTATATTAACCTCCCCACACCGTCTTCGTTGGTCCCCTAGAAGGCTGCCTTTGTATAATCAATGGAATTGGAATCCAGAGACCTCGAAAGAGTTCGATGTTGACTTCGACGGTTTCGCGTCGAATCCCTGGAACGGCACTTCCTATACCAATGAACCTGTTGGGATCCCATAAACTAAAGAAATGAAGAGTACGAGCATTCCGATACTGCCAAGGCAGCTTGCTCGATGACGCGGACAAGTGGTGGTTGTAAAATCTAGTTTTGGTACTCGCTATGAACGGATCCAAAGGGGGCTAGATTTAGTCAACATCACCCTTGACCATCATGATATTGACCCAAATTGTGTAGGCTCCGCGGAAACCTGCGGTGGCTCTCTGATGCGTCGCCGCATCTGGTCGACCGCCAAATGTATGAGACTTTTGAGAGCAAGAGACGTCCGCCCGTCGTAATAATCCGTTCGATGGCGGCGAGGCAACAAAAGAAAACCGTAATGCCGGACAAAATCAATGGTATCAGAGCAAAGACGCCATGTTCGTGCTATGCTTGCTTTCGCGATGCAATTCAACTCATGAAATAAGTTGATCAAGTAGACATTATGCTGAGAACGCCATATGCGAAATGAGACAACGTGGGTTGGTGGTGGAAAACGTGGTCATTGCGAAGCGGCAACGCACCAATGACGGTGATACGCCCAGGCGCTCTTTTGACACTCCTTGCTGCAGTACTTTGTTCTGCGGCACCGGCGGCACTTAGCAAACTGCCGCGTGAATTCTTCCCATTTACCACATTGGTAGTAAGCGCATTGCCGGATGCCGCCGCGGGTGTCGTCCTTGCGGCAGAGATTACGCATTACAACTCCGGCCCAGTACTGCATATCCGTGCTATGGTATCGTACTGTGAATTTCTCAACCAAGGGGAAGATGTTAAAATCGTTTGGCAGAAGATATTCCTCCTCATACTCCTGCGGACCTAGCGATTCCATTGTTACGTTATCGCCATCGAGTAATTGTAGTTCCTTTCCAATCTGTAGCCGCGGCACCAAATGACTCTTCTGGAAGTATGCTCGGAGGTTACAATATTTCGAGACGTACGCGAGAAGTTGGAGTGACATCAATACATCCTCCTCCCTGGGCATCGCCGCCAACATTTGTGGATTCGGGGGCGTTGGTCGATCTAGAAGATAACGAGGTACACTCGTATGGGTTGGGAGAGAAGGTTGAGGGGTGGGCACAAGCGGGCGGTTAGGAGACAAGCCCATAGCTGGTCCCGGTGTCGGCGTGTTGTTTGGAAGACTGCCATCCAT